>CM053572.1:119598250-119732904 GCA_028646485.1 Cryptoprocta ferox
GGCATTATTCTCTCTACCACTGAAGAGTGCCTAAAACATTGCTTATTAAGGTGAAATTTAGCCTTAAATTAAGCATGAACTTCTTCACCCAGATCTTAGTCATATTCTGATATCTCTCAGGGTAAAAACCAGTATGCCCTATAAATAGCAAATTTGCTATTACCTGTCTGTTAAAATAATTAAAAGTATATTTACCTAACCATTTAATCATTATTTAATTTGTACATTCTTTAGAGTTCCATATTTTTCCAAGATAGAATCTGACCACACTTGAACCACATTTCACATCTCATTTTAGGGGAAAAATTTTGGAAAAGTTATGCTATAAACATCTTTACATCAGGTAAAGGTTATTCAGAGGGTCTATCTTTGCATTTTTTTCAGGATTCTCAACTGGAAAGAACTTCTACCTCTATGTATTTATATTCACAGTCATACATGGGCATGCATTCATATATGAGAAACAAACTCTCCCCCCTCCAGAAAACAGAGGTCAGGGCAAAAGGTGAGAGAGAGAGAGAGAGAGAGAGAGAGAGAGAGAGAGAGAGGCTTGGACTGAAGTTATAATGAGAAAAGACACTATAAAAATAACATTGTGGCTTTTGTGGGATCCCATATTTATCCTCTCAGATGCTTCCAGGGCAAACATAGTCCATTTATAAATGAAAGGAGGATTTTGCTGTCAACCTAGAAGCTCCACCTGAGATTTGGGAAGGAAGAGCCCCACCCTCACTCTTTTAGTCTCTTACCTCATGACCTGAGGCAAACACCGCCACCACCGCAGCCCTCTGAAAAATGTAGGTGTAGGCAACTATGCTCACCTTTGCAGTACAGAAAAGAAAAGCAGTTAGTATTTAAATCTACTCAAGAGAAATGGTTTCAATATGGTCATTTTTTCAACCTCAACAATTATATTTGAAATGAGATTCAACTTGAATTAAATATCATATTTTTATGTACTCTACTCTTAGGATGGAGTACAGAGATCCTGCCTATGTGGCTCAGAAGTCACCTGGGTACCACAGCAGAGATGAAAAGGGAAAGTGAGTAGTTAGGAAGGAGATGTGCCTCCTCCCCACTAACCACCAATCTCCTGAGGGGTCAAGAATACAGTGGAATGAACAGGAGGTTAATAATGAGGAAGAGGTGCATTTGAATCCTGACTTCACCCTACTTAGTGTCTAACCACAAACAAATTCCACAAATCTTCTGGTCCTGCATTTTTTCTTCTTTAAAGATATAATAATCATTCGTACCTTCAAAGAAAGCTCTTGTGATAATTAAATGAGAATATGTTTGGAGAGATTCGAACTGAGCACTTGGCCCCTGGATATTTAAGAACAGTTAAGTACATTTTTATAGCTCTTTTGACAGTCCTGAACCTACCAGCCCTCAAATCATCACCCTTCTCCTGCTCTTCCTCTGTATGTTGCAGAGGGGCTGACCCCCTGCAGGGTATCTTCCTCAGACTTCTATATCACCTGGCTGGGTTTGACTCATGGAAAGCACTATGAATGTTAGACAACAAGTGTTACAGGGGAAGTCCAAGGTATGTTTCCCTTTCCCTGCTCCCCGCCTTTAGTGGTTTCCTGGCAGCAACTACATGTCCTTTATGGTTCTACCTTCTAGCACACAGGCCTACCATATTGCCTTCTGGTCAGATGATCTCAGCCCTTTAGGCATTGTTAATACTACCTCCTTCCAGACTACGTATAGTAATGGCTAACTTTTGGGTTTGCTCACCAGTGATGTCCATGTGGCTTGGTTTGCCTCTGCACTTCTCCATCACTTGTGTAACTACTTCCCTGCATTAGGCTCCCTGTTTTAAATGTTCAAAAATAGTTGCTGTTTTTCTGGTGAAATCTTGACTGATAGAATTCTTTTCCTCTTTCCTGAGCAGTGACAGTAGAGGGAGCAATATAAAGGTCAGGAAAACAACCTGCCTTGGAGTTACTTTAGCCCAGCAAACTCAGGACTTGCAGTCCTTATTTTGACTTAACCATTACCTGCTCCTTTTATGTGATAACTATGATCATGATTTAATGACCTGTAGAGAGGGGAAGTACCAAGAATCGCCTGCCACTATCTAAGTGGATGGTTTTAAAAGTACCAGCAAATGTAGTTGTTTGCCATCCTACACATCAGGGAGCAGGGCTTTCCAATAGATAAATGACTAATAAACAATAGGCTAGAATTGTTGTGACATGCAGAGGAGATAGACAAGATTGGAAGCATTAGGTACCTATTATGAGAAACTTGAGGGGCCTTCTATTCACTTCATTCAGGTGTCTGCTCAAAAGATACCTCAGGGAAGACTTCCCTGATCACCTGATCCAGACTAGTGCCTTCCCTGACCACTTGATTCAGATTAGTGCCTTTTGTGACCACTTGATTTAGACCAGTGCCTTCCCTGATGACCTTTTTAAACCAGTGCCATCACCATCACCACTACTCTCTTTCCTTTTCCTTCAAGGCATTTATGAATACTGGATTTCACATTATACATTTATTTGTTTACCATCTTTTGCCTATACTAGTGAGGAAACTTTGGGAGATTAAGGGCTTTATTTTATTCATCTTTAAATGCCAAGAACCTAGCACTGGACCTGGCACATAGTAGTAATAGTAAATATGTGTTCAATGAATGAATGAATGTGAGAACATTACCCAGCCTTGTGTCTGGATCTGCCTTCTCCCCACTACACGCTCCCTACCTCAACCAAGAGTATTCATTACCTACTTCTACCTGTAAATCCCAAGCTAACCACCAGCAGCCCCTTTTTAATGCCCTACAGAAAGCATATAATGGTTTTTGAGTCTTAAGCAGTGGTTACCACTTTCAAGAGCCTCATGATGCTGTTTACTTGTCCCAGTTCACCTTGTTTTTGCCTTTTCAGTCCTCATTGGTTTTTTGCTTCCTGAATATCTCCCTGGACCTTTTCACCTATGCCTTGCCCATCTGTCTGCCTGAATTCCTAGCTAGCCTCTGTCTCAGTGTTTTAAACTAGACACAAACTCATGTATATATCTTGGGTTCTTTCTATTAACTTGCTGTCAGCACTTAATTTAGACCCCCAATGTTTGGTTTTCCTTTCTTACATATATCCATGTTCTACATATTGCATGTTAAAATAATGGAAGGAAAGGGAAGACTGAGTAAGGGAAAAATAGGAGATACTGAAAATAAAACATTACCAATTTGTCTATTGTTGTACTTTACCAAAAGCACCATAAATTCGGATTCTTTTGAGCTGATAACATATATTAATATATATGTTACATATATATTAATATATAATTATATAATAATTAATGTATATTAATATATAATCTTGGGGAAGGTTATATGACCTTGTGGTCTAGCTTGCTCCAAAGTAGCCATGATATAAAGCAAACAGCTCAATGCTAATCCTGAGTTCCACATTCAAGAGGAGCCTCTAATCCTGGACTGATAAATAATAAGTAAAATTAGCCCTGCTAATCCCTAGTTGCTGCAGGCTTTAGTGAGTATCCATACTGTTGAAGAAAACTTAAATTATTTATTTAACAGTATTCTGTGCTTGGAAACAGCTTCATTAGTCTCCCTATTTTGTGAAGCTAATGTATGCATTGGTGGAATGGAAAAGGATTTGTCGTAGGAGTTAAGAAAGCTGAGTTCTGGATTCTCATTAGCTATATGACTTTGGGCATTTCATCTCTCTAAGACTTGATTCCTCATCTCTAAATGAAAGGTTTAGAATTAGATAATCTCTGAAATTATTTCAAGCCTTGCAATTCTGTGCAACTAGGAAATAAGTAAAAGCAGTCAGATGTGTAGATTTCTTTGCCAAAATGGCACTCAAAACAGTATTTTTTCTTAAAATTTTTATTTTATTTATTTTTAATATAATTTATTGTCAAGTTAGCTAACATACAGTAGATTCCCATGATTCATCACTTACACACAATGCCCAGTGCTCATCCCAACAAGTGTCCTCCTCAATGCCCATCACCCATTTTCCCCTCTTCCCCCGCCCCAATCAACCCTCAGTTTGTTCTCTGTATTTAAGAGTCTTTTATGGTTTGTCTCCCTCTCTGTTTGAAACTATTTTTCCCCTTTCCCTTCCCCCATGGTCTTCTTTTGACTATGGTATGGTGAAAGGAACTCTGGTGTCTCAGTGTCATTATTCTTTATAATTCTTTTCAAGTTTTGTTAGCTTCCATTCCTTTACCTGTAAAATCAGGAGTTTGAGCAAGAATATATCTAAACAAACACTCTTCTAAGATCTTATACTTCTGTGTTTCTATGACAATACAAATTCTACTTCCCTAACATACTGTAAACAAATTTTCACATCTTTGAAAATCAACAACTATAAAATGGCACTTGGAATTTGGGTGACAGAGATATAAAAGCCTTTCACTTTGATAAGAGCTTTTTACCTAGTAAATTTCATGAGGATAAAAACTTATTTATTACATTATTATTCATAATATGGATGGATGGATGGATAGATAGATAGATATAAAAAAGGAGATAGGGATTTTATAATCGAGGCACCAGAAAAAAAAGAGTAGCTAACATGAGTATGTGGTTTAATGTGATTGCTAGTTTCAGGCCATAAGCCAGATTTCACCTTTGATCAAAGGTAATTCCAATGGATGCAATCTTTGTTTATTTCTCACATTTTCCAAATTTCACCCATTTCTTAGAACTTGATATACTAGAGCCAATATACAGCCAATATCTCCAAGACTGATTGAAGGGCTTTTTTTTTAAACTAAACTGTCAATATTATCCCCATAAGAGCCTCCTTCTTAATTAATATTAATAAGAGTTAATTCCTTAACTTCATTTTAAAATACTAATTGAAATTAGGTTAAGAATCACAAGTGCTTAAAACCTATGATTTGAGTTCATATATTTTCCAAGAAGGCAAAAATTCTTTGCCGTACTATGACCAAAAAAAAAAAAAAAAAAAAAAAAAAAATGGAGGGAAGGGAGGCAAGGTAGTTTCTTATTTCTTAGGGTGAAAGCATTTGAATACCATTTCCTATCTTGAAGAAGACTGTCATGGATAATTAAAAGGAAGATATATATAAAAGTACTTAGCACAGGGCCTGGAACATGGTAAGTGTTTGACAAATGCGATTCTCCTTCCTTCCTTCCTCTTACAAATGGATTCCTAGACAATCCTCAAGATGATTCTGAATCCTGGAAGTTCTAAATCATCGCCACTCCATATTTTACTGTGCCTCTGCTCTTTTAATAAAGCCTAATAAACATCTCTATGCTTCACATAGCCTCAGGCTGTTCATTTTACTTCTACTAGTGTCTAAACAGATAAAAGGCACAAGACATGCAGAGTCAAGATTCAGCATGCTTTAATGGGTTCTGCCTTACAAGGGTCTATTTTTAATTTGTGAGCTCTGAGAACACATTGTAAAAGGAAATGAGTACTGCTTGTTCAGTCTTCCTCAGTTTGGGACCTTTCCCACCTCCTTCTAGGAGAGTGGAGTTCCAAGACATGGGTTGAGATCAACATCCTCTGTAAGGCATACCTACAAAATCTACTGTTGGGTTCCCTGAGTTTGGGGCACAAACTTGCAGATTTAAAAGGCTTCTGTCATCTGCTTTGCCTCACATATAACAAAGACTATTGAGTTCCATTTTCTCAGTCATGAGAAGGCATGATTTATGCCTTACCAGTTTTTCTTAATGATAACTAAAACTGCTCAAGAATGTACGTAGTCTATTCATATATCCCAATTAATGATAATGATGTATTATATTTGTTTATGCGTACCTATCCTTTTTAGCACAAAGGATTAAGTTAGCTTTTAACAAAATATATGGTAAATTTATAAGATATAAAACCAGACCTAAAGAAAAAGGAGAATGTAAATGTGCCAGCCATGAGGGTCATTGTGGTTTCTGTGACTGCCCTTCACATTTAATTATAAATCCCCTGCCAGCCATGGCCATAATGTACATCAGAGAGGAAGAAGTATACCATGTACAGAAAAGAGAAAAAACTATTTTTAGCACTAAATTCTAAATAGAATGATACATAGGACTTTACATAAGAGATACGGGGTGATTTATGAGCCAAATTCTTAATATATTTATAGCAAAATAAGTGGGATTCAAATGGCAGTTTTTGATGGTAACTTGCAATAAAATGCTCATGGCATAGGATTAAAGAACAACTTGGAGGATGAATATGTGATACTGTAAAGGATTGAAACCAATTCTGAACATGCCTGGAAATGCAGTTGATCCAGGGGAAGAATATAGAAGGCTTAGAGAAGGAACACTGTCTCTTAGATAAGCTAACCGGAACTCTACTTCTCACAACTCAGCAGCTAAAAGAAGGCATGAGAGACTGTACTCTCACCTTAAACTAATAACATTGTGTTGATTTACTCGAAAGAAATTTTAAATGAGAGAGATTTTACTCTCAGAATAAGACCTAAAAGACTGGGTTTCTACACTAGAAGTGAATCCTTAAGCTCGGAAAAGCAGATAAGCAAACACCAAGGTGTTTAGGTGCTGAATTCATGCCCCAGCATGAATTAAAGATCACCCCACCTCCACAGGATTTGACTGCATATGTATATGGGAGCATTAGATTAAGAATCCTTATAGTAATCTGACTTCACTTAGCCAAACTAGAATACGCTCTTTTAATATAGAGGTATGAAGTCTTTTTATCAGCCTGGATTTTCCAAATACCTTCCCATTCAAAACCTATATACTCATTATACTTTAGTTATAATTAGTCATTTAATGTTTCTCCTCTCCTTCAGAAAGGAAGAACATAGGAAATAAATTGATCTCTTTCATTATTGATATTCTTTGTGTCTAGAATATAGTGCTGATTTATTACCAATCTTCAAATCTCATCTGTTAAATTATTGAATGCATGTTGCTATTTTTCAATGTTGCTTTATAACTTTTGTTTGTTTGTTTGTTTCATGGCTTTTTGGTAAATTATCATTCTACTCATCAGGAGTGTACTCATGTAGTGTATATGTTGGAATGTAATGGGTATGACATCATTTATTCCTTAAAACCACCCTATGAGAAAAACATGATTATTATCTTCATTTCACTAATGAGAAAACTGAGGCACCAGGAGGGAAAATACTTCCCAGAGTTGTACTGTTAGTAAGCAGTAGAGCTAGGATTCACTCTCAAGGCAGTCTGACTCCACATTCCACCATCTTTACTGCATAATATGGGACCTATGACTAAATTACCTTTAGGGTTTTAATAATTTCACCCTCTCACAGAGTACCTAACTCACTGCATTCCTACTTTTATTAGTAGTAACTCATTGTTTTAATCTGCTTTTCTCTGATTTAAAAAGTTGAGATTAAATATTGTTTCATTGTTTACTAGCTTCTTGTATTTCTTTAGGAAATTAGTACAGGTATTTTTAACTGATGGAGATAAAGGGGAAAAAAGGACCAAGAAATAGGCTATTTTTCAGGGTAGACCAGCAGGGCTAACTAACTAACTAGCTGAAGTAACCAAAGTGTTGCTTTTAGGGACTAGAAGGCATGGGGGAAGGTACCAACAACAAATGTCTCTATTTTTAGGGTGATCATGAATTTATCCTGGAAGCCAGTGCTCTTCAGAGAGGAAAGGCAGCATGGTACTAATAATATCAGGCAAACTGGAATGTAGAGTCACCTTACCTATTTCTTACCTTAGCATCAGGCTAGCTCTAGTTCTGAGAACTAGTGGCTGCTCCTGGTTACCGCAAATAGTTTTATCCAGGATATCATGTGGGCCATGTTCAGTTTTCTAACATTTCAGGCCTTGCATAACTATTTGTACTGTCCTCTTCAATGTGTTCTCTTGGGAGACTACAACTTATTCCAATGATACTGCAGTTGTTCAAAATATATTTTGTAATTCTATTTGGCATCACCTTCTGAACCATTTACTGGCTTCTTTAAAAAATCCATCTGAATACATATTATTAATCTTTTTTATTCCACTTAGCTTCTTGCATATAAAGACACTTAATAAATATTAGAAGAATTCAATGAAATGGAATTGGATTTCAAAGCTCTAAATGACCCTTAGAGAATGAAGATTCATTACCACTGGGTCTATTCAATAGGGTCACAACTCAGAAAAAAAGACTGGAAAGAGATATATGTTAACCATGCTTATCTTTAGGTTTTAGAATTATAAGTAAAAATTCAGAAAACAATAAAGAACAAAACAAAGTCAAGTTTCAATATGAGTATGTATTACTTTTAAATTAAGAGAACTTTCATTTTATTTTTTGTATACAATTTCTCAGGTAATTCCAAAGAAGAATTTTTCAAATATGTTACATAATATTACCATTTGGGGAATATGTGTACAACGTTCAGAAGTGATTACTTTGAAAGGGACAACACACATTTACAGGAGTACATTCTGTAATGTTTGTTTAAAAAAATAATCCACTACTTTGTAATCATGCTTCTATTTTAGATATTTTCATGAACATAAGTCATGACATGGTTCTTATGAGGGACAGGACTTTAAAAATAAGAGAAATAAACATTCAAGAAATAAGTAGATGACACTTAGGGTCAGGGCACATAGCCAGCTGCCTGGGGACTAGTCTCTAAAGCTATACTCTTCTCTGTGAAATAGAGCAGCAACTGTGGTTCATCCAGCAGTTCTGCCTAGTGATAAGCAATGTGGGCATTTGCCTAGCCAGATATTTAGAGACTGAGAGCAAGCTTTATTATTCCAGTCTTATGGAATGAAACCGTAGTATAAAAGCTCCAACAATTTGCCTGCATTGCTAGTGTAATGAGGGACTGTTGAGCTTTCAGACCAGAGCATTAAGAGGGCATACATAGACAACCCACATCAATACACATACATTTCTGTCAACTGTATAGCCAACTAGAACCCCGTGCCCTCCACACAAACTGCCCCATAAACCAAGGGCTAATTAAACACAAACAGGGTTGTTATCACTCACCAGTAGATGGAGTGGTGTATGGTATGGGTGTTCTGAGCAAGAGTGTCCATGTCAATAATGAGGCTTTCTATGAAGAGCTATCTGAAGCTTGTTGACAGGCAATGGGAAAGAGAAGAGGGAGAGGGCACTGCGGCTGGTGGCTGAGAACTCAAGGCCACACCCAAAGGCAGCAAGAATATATGTTGAAGAAGGCCATTTTACCAGCTCCTTTTGAGCCAGGGCCATGTTCAGAGCAGATGTTCCTATGTGACTGCTGCATTCTCTGTGGATGACTATTAGGCTGGGATATGAAGGAGGTAGAGACCGTGGAAAGCCAAAACTGGTTCCCCTCTCCCTGTGGAAAGGAGAAGTGTGCTGACCGTTGTAAAAAGAAAACATTATAAAGTGCCTGTTTATGTGCTAAAGTAATTTCTAATTACTGGAGGCTGGGAACGTGGTCTGGTGTGGTTAAAGGAGGGCGCTCAGCACCAGGACAGTGACCATTCTGTTCTCTGCCCTCAGCCTCCTCATGTGACTGGCTGCAAGTCACTTACCTCCTTCCCCCTCAGAACTCCCAGCTAGATGATTTGGGTAAAGTTTCCCATTCATTCGACACTTGGCATCTGGCATTCTTAAGCCCTTTAAAAATTTAGACTAATTAATAGTATCCCTCTGAGACTGGAAGTTACTATTATGAACATGATGATACTTTTAGTTGACAGTGACTGGAGACACAAAGTTTAAATGATTTTCCTCCAGGGGTTAGAATCCCTAAGTGTGGGTAAGAGCTAATCTTGGGCTATCACCACTCAACCCCACACCCTGGCAGACCACACCAGAGAACTCACAGGGTGCTTTGAGGATAAATGAGTTATTTATTCAACCTTTAAGGCAACTCAGATTAGGTGCTAAAGAAATACAAAGCAATTCTAATACAGATGGGGGTTTTATTTTCATAAAACCCACTAGTATTGCTGAACCCATATTAGCTCATTGGGCAGAGCTCCTTCCTGGTCATCTCATCTCCACTAGAGACTGTCACAGGACAGACTGTTAAAACTGGGTTGAATTATTACTCCCTCATTTTAGTTGTAATTTTTTCTCTTCAAAAAGTCACAACATACTCCTTGTGAAAAATAAAGTTTAAGTAATCAAAAATTACACAGATAGAACAACACTTCCTCAAACCTTGTCCTACACCCACCCCCAATAACCCCAATCAAATTTCCCAGTGCTAAACACTGCCCACTTTCTTCTCTGACCTCCCAAGCAATCACAGCATTAGTAATAATATTTAGGAGGCTGTGTAGTCTGATTGCCAACCCCATGATTTCCTAGCTATATAATCTTGGTCAAGTTCATTCACCTCTCTTGAGCTTCAGTTTGCTCATCTGCAAAAGGAAAATAATTATAACGCTTCTCTCATGGGGATAATTTAAAGATTAAATAAGATTCCTACCCTGTACAGTTAAATAAATATAAACTATAGTTCTTAGGAATATATACAGTACTTTATTTTACAGAATAGGATCATTTCAAGTGATCCTATTTTGAGTTTTGCAAAGTGGCTTTTCACCCAAACTTCTGTCATCATCAAAGCATTACCCCCATGTTAGTTTGTAAAGATAGGGTAATTTTCAGAATATTAATAGTCTGGCCCAGACATTGAGCAGTCAGGAAGAAGATAATGAACAGTCAGAGGAGATGCCAGGCAAAAACAGCAGATGGATACCAGCTAAAATATCAGCAATGTCTAGGGAGCAACCTTATTCTCTTCTGCTTAAATCTCCCTTTAGTTTCTATAGAATGTTTCATTTTTTTAAATAGTGCTTCAAAAAACATGGTAGTATATTTTTCCATTGATTTCTTGCTTAATTGCTGTGTGTCAAGGACCATGCTCTATATGAAATGATTAAGGATTTGAAATGATTAAGGATTACTTTGGGCACGTTACATAGCCAGAGTTCCATGTGTGTTTTGAAAGGTTGCATATTCTGCAGTTGTGCATGCATGTTTTTTATATGGCCAAAAAGTAAGTTTTAAAAAATGTGTTGTTCATGGGCTCCTGGGTGGCTCAGTTGGTTAAGCATCTGACTCTTGATTTCAGCTCAGGTCATGATTTCATGGTTCGTGAGTTTGAGCCCCACGTTGAGCTCCACACTGAGCATTGGAGCCTGCTTGATATTCTCTCTCCCTCCCTCTCTGCACCTCCTCCTTCCCTGCTCTCTCTCACACATACACTCTCTTTCTCTCTTAAAATAAATATACATTTTTTAAAATGTGTTGTTCAGGGGCGCCTGGGTGGCTCAGTCAATTAAGCATCTGACTTTGACTCAGGTCATGATATCGCAGTTCATGAGCTCAAGCCCCACATTGGGCTCTGTGCTGACAGCTTAGAGCCTGCAGCCTACTTTGGATTCTGTGTCTCCCTCTCTCTCTCTCTCTCTCTTTCTCTCTCTCTCTCTGCTCCTCCCCCACTTTCTCTCTCTCTTTCTCTCAAAAATAAACATTAAAAAATATTTTTTGAAAAAATGTGTTGTTTAAATCTCTGTTACTCCACTGAGTTTTTGTTGCTTATTCTATCAGTCATGAAGAGCAGTATATAAGAGATTTTCCACCATGATTGTTGATTCTTCTATCTCTTCTTTTTTGTTTTTTCAGTTTTGGTAGAGGCTAGACTAAATGCTAATTTACAATTACATTTACAGGTAATTCAACGTCTACTACTACCGCCTCATAAGTTAACTGGTTTAGTTTTGTCTACACCGGGGCCCATAAACTAATGATAGTACCGATGGTTATTTTAGATGCCACATGGTTGAACTTAAAAAAAACAATAATTCTAATAAACTGTTGGCTATTTAATGGGATTAGAAAAAAATAGAAAACTAGCACATCAAACCCAATATTTCATGGATTTATTGCTTAAAATGAAACCAAACTTAATTATATAAGTTTTCAAAGAGTCAACTTAAAGAAAAATATTTTTATATAAGGTTACAGATTACACTATAATATGGCAAATACCTTGAAGCTACTTCACAAACAATTGAGGTTTGAAAAATCTTGAACTAGATAATAAATTAATGAAAAGCCTATTAACCCAACAAGAGACATGTCTTTAAATTGCTGAACTGCTCTGCACTTTTGGGCACACAGTAAACAGAGTGATACCTCCTTATAATGCTATATTAGGGTCTGAGACTAATGCCAGCATTGTAAACTAATTATGATTTTAAATGCTTTGACTTATTTATACCCAACTTTTATGCAGAAACTATTTCAAGTGTTATCAAAGTGTAATTAATTGTGCTTTTTCAAGGGATGATATTTACCTTGAATATATTTACGTGTGAAAAAGTCTTGCTTTACTTATTTAATTGTCTGGCTGAAGCCACCAAATTTAGATTGTCGATTTTAGGTTGACTTGTGCTCTTTACGTCTGGCTATTGGGCTATTTCACCAGCTTTTGGTGGACCAAAAAAGTAAAGGGGTTAGTTGAAGTTTTGGTTTTTGATCACTTGTGGATGTTAATTTGCCCTTCCTAAGGCCACTAATACAAGTAATAGAGCATTATGAATAGTCTGATCATTTTAACTAAAGAAACTTTGGCTACAATTCTCTAATAGTAGCATAGCTTATATCTTTATAGTCTTTAAAGGCTACAAAGCACTTTCACAGACACTGATTAAATTAATCTTCATCCCCCAAAAAATAATAATAATTCTCACCCAAACTTGGGAAGTAGGTGGAGTGTTATTATACAAAGTGTGAGGGTGCTCTTGGGAAAATTGAAGCTAGAGAACTAGCTTCTTTTGAGGCTAGAGAACTGTCTTTTAGGACATTTAAAGCAGCCAGTGCATTTCAAGAGAAAATGGATTTTATCTTTGGGAGAAGTCCTCCTTTTGTTCCAGGAGAGATTATTATTATCGAGCAGATATAAGGCAGTACCTTATAGGCAATTCTTTGGAAACCTGTTAGATTGAAATGTTAAGAATTTGGTTTCCTAATGTAAAATGAGTGAATTAACAAGAGCATGACACCAAAGATTTGGACAATTTTTAAAATGTGTTTTAAGTTCCCTTTTGCTGGAAAATACTTTTTGTTCTTGGTAAATGTGTCTGTATCCTTGCCTAAACACTGACTGGCTCATAGAAAAGGGACAGTTGGCTGATGGTCAAGAGGAACAAGCAAGGTTGACCTTTTCTTTCACATCACCTAAACAACAGACTGAGAAATGCATCAGACCTGACAGTGATTTCTCAAGCCTGGTGTCATTAAGGGCTTTAATACCCCATGCTTCAGGCTTCGGTACACATACTATGAATCACTGTGATTGCCATGTCCATGACAAGTGGTCCAGGCCACATCTTGGGGTAGGGATTAACACTTCCTTGAAGGAAATGGATCTTCCTATCATGATGCATCTTGGGAAAGAAAATAGAGCCTGGGGTGATGATTCTCCAATATACCCACTGATATTAGTTGAACTGGTTTCACATCTCATGCAAGCTTGACAGGAGTTATGCAGGTAATCAGTTTGGGTGTGGGAACTACTGGGAGCAGTTATAAGCAAAGGTGAATTCACCATGAAGCTAAAGAAGCTTAATGATCAGGGTTTTTCACTTTGCAAGGCCTCTTTAGAGGTCTTGAGAGGCCCTAGAAATGTGTATACATGGTCATAGGTTTTCAAACATGCAAAGTAAAATATTTTTGTATTATTTTTCTTATAGGAAACCCCCAAATTATATCAATTTCATTCCCCACAGAATCTGCGTCTGTCCTGATTCTTAGATAATCTATGTTGAACTTTTGTTATCTGCAAGCTTCAGTAAGGTTCTGTTAAATATTATAGCCTTGTCTTGACTTTTCTTTGAAGGAATTAAAGGGTACTGGGTCTATACTTTGAGTGAAATTATGCAGGGTTGTGGCAGTATCCTGGAGAAGCCAGTTATGAGGTGTGGTAGTTGACCAGCAGAAAGTAGAACAGTGGTCTAGGGAATGACTGTGGGCCAGTGCAGGAGTGTGCCTAGACCAAATATGCTTACCACCACTCCCACATTTTTAGAGGGAAATAAGCCTTGAAAGAAACCTTAATCCTACTATTTATGTACATAGGGGCATTGGAGTTATATTCATTTTAGAGGGTAAGAAACTAAAGAGAACAGAAATGAAGCAAATGACTTAAGACTGTGAAGCTAGTGTGTGGAATTAACAGGAATGGAGCCCAAGCCTTTTGATTTTCACGGTCAGTTTCTACCATCCTGAAAGTGAAACCTTGAGGGTCAGAGGTTCCCATCTAGGAAAACTGACCAAAAGAGAAAAAGCAACTTTAAGCTAATTTTGGTTGTTATTGTAGTGAGTTCCTTACCTGTTTTCATGAACAGCTTGATAACATCCAGGATTCTTGTTTGAGTAGGAGTTTCAGAGCTCTGTTGCTGTGTATCTACTGTCTGATTACATTTTTAAGAAATCCAAAAGCAGGCAAAACTAATCTGTGATGATAGCAATCAGAAAGTGGTTGAGGAGTGGGTCAGAGGCATTGATTGATGAGAAAGAGGGCAGGAGGGAATTTTCTTGTTCCGTCTGTATCTTATTACACTAATCAAAACTCATAAAACTGAATACCTAATAACTGTGTATGTCATTGTACATTAATTAAACCTCAATAAATATATAAAATAAATAAGACTAACCAAAACACCCATAAAACTAAAAATTAAATTAAAACTGTTACTCCTCAGAGACATGAGTAAAGATTCTCAAGACTTAGGGAGGTAAGATTCTCTATTTTTCCTGTTGCAAGGGAAAATGTTTCTCCGCATAGCAACATGTCAGATATCTGAATCCTTTTTATCTCTCACTGTCACTGGAGAGCAATATCATTGGCAGACACAGTATGATTATCAGGCAAACAATAATATTATTACTGGAAAAATTGGCAAGTTGTTTTCCGCAAAATCCCTACCCAATCACAGAGTCGCATTTCCTTTCCTCCTATTCTCTGATACTCCAATCTCTCTGCTGCAGGTGTGTGTGTGGTGTGATGTGTGTGTGTGTGTGTGTGTTTAAATAAACGCTAGTATGGCCCTTAATTCTAAGTGCTGTATATTTCTGTTCTTCACTGCCCTAATTCAGTAGGATTAATTCCAGGTAAGCTAGTACACATTTAGGTTTTTTAACTCTATTTTTTGAAAAGTTTACACTAACTACTCTATTCACCTATTTTTTAAATAAATGGATATATTTTTCTGATTATAAAGGAAACATATCCCTTGGTATAAATAAAATTAATCAGAGATAACCACTATTCACATTTAAATGTGCTTTTCTTTTGTTGTGTTCCATAACTGAGATCATGCGCATACTCAAGTTTTCTTGAGTTTTTAAACATAACATTATAGCATAGGAATTTTCTGATATTGTTTGAACCACTTTCGAATGCAGGATATGCTTGATAATTATTTCTCCTTTATTTTTGAATTGGTCAAATAATTCTATCAACTTCCTGCTAATAATTATTTTCCTGTTACATCAGTGAATAAATCAATGTCAACAGCTTTTTTTCAAGTTCCATGTTAATAAAAGCTGGATAACATTTGTTCAAAATAATAGGCAGATTATGAGTAGGTAACTTGAGGGCAAGGATAATATTTCCTCTATCTTTGAATTCTCCACAGTGCCAGCATATAATAGGAATTAAATAGGCACTTGTAGATTGAATGAATGAATTATGGCCTTCAGATAATATTTCCAGGAATCAAGACTTGATAGGCAAGTGGATAGACCTCAGTACCTATTACTTGCCTTCTGGAAATAACATGCACTGTACTGAGGACTCTCAAGCAAAAGTAGAGTAATTTTTAGGCTAGTTCTCTCCTGCTCTGAATTTGTAAGCCTCCTTTTAACACAGCATGAACTATATATACATTGACACTGCTCAACAAAGACACTGCTCAACAAAATTTGCTTAAAGATTTTACATGTTCTAGCCATAAATTTTCTAGTTTTTTAACTAGTTATTACTGGAAATAATTTGGAATGTATGACTTGTGATGTGCTTTTGTATTATACCAGTTGGTTATTAATTCAATATCATAGAAGCCTTTTAAAACAGGAATTCAGGGGCGCCTGGGTGGCTCAGTCAGTTAAGCGTCTGACTTCAGCTCAGGTCATGATCTCATGGTTTGTGAGTTCAAGCCCCACATCAGGCTCTGTGATGACAGCCCAGAGCCTGCAGCCTCCTTCAGATTCTGTGTCTCCCCCTCTCTCTGCCCCTCCCATGTTCACGCTCTGTCTTTCTTGGTCTCTCAATAATAAACAAAAACGTTTAAAAAATTAAAAAAAAAAAACAGGAATTCAATATATTTTAGAGATTCTTTATTCATACAGTTACTAAATCTTAAAATATTTAGAGCCAGAGAAGACCTGAGTGATGATCTATTTCAAGATCTCTTTTTAGAAAAGAGGAAGGTAGAGCCAACTGATTTTCCAAGGTGTTTCAGCTAACCAAAACTGATGTAGCAGCATTTTGACTTCCATTTTTATGTTCTTTATGTGACAGTATACTGGCTCATGTGGTTCTATTCTGTGGTTCATTAAGAGCAACGCATGTTGAGGAAATATTTCCATTTTTGGCAAAATTACTAAGAAGATCAGGATAATATGTATATATGTTATGTATCTAGACTTAAGCAAAACATTTGACCAAGTATTTTATCTTTGTACTTATATAAGAACAATATAAACTGAATGCTGGGACAACTAACATTTTTTAGTGATTCATTTTATTTCTTGACCTTGTGAGAAATAATACAGATACATAAATATGCATGAACCATGAAGGTATGGCATAATGGGTTGTTATAAACTAGAGACATATGTAACCACCAACCAGATTAAGAAATGAAACATTATCAATTCTAAATTAAGGATATTATGAATAATGGCTGGGGGTTTTTCATGCATCCTATATATCCATTTCTGTTGAAGACACACATACATTATGACCCCGCAGTTCTGCTCTTAGGATCATAATATATGTGCATCCTCAACTTTAGTAGATAGTGCTTAATTTTCCAAATTGATTGTATCAATTTGCACTCTCACTAGTTATATATGAGATCTCCCATGAGCAGTTTTTCCTTTATGGTTAGTATTCTTTGCATACTATTTAAGAAATCTCTTCCTACTCTGTGAAAATATTTGATGGAATTAATTTTTAAAATCTTTATTGCTTTGCTTATCACCTGGTTTGGTTTTTGTATATGGTATGGTACAGGATCAAATTTCTTCTTTTCCATATGAACATTAAGTTGTCTCAATACCAGTAGTGAAGACTATGCTTTCCTCAATGCTCTGCAATGCCACCTTTTGCATAAGTTAAATCTCTTTATATGGGTCTCTTCTGTAGCTCTTCTGTTCAAATTATCTATTTATCTTTTCTGACAATAATACCCTGACAGGTACTAGAGCTTTATAATACAGCTTCAAATATGGTAAAATAAGTCTTTCCTTCTTGATTTTCTTTTCCAAAAATTCATTGGTTTTCTGGTCATGATGAAGTAACAAGGAAAAAGAGAAAGAGAGGGAGAGGGAAAAGGAGAGAAGGAAGGAAGGAAGGAAGGAAGGAAGGAAGGAAGGAAGGAAGGAAGGAAGGAAGGAAGGAAAGAGAGGGAGGGAGAAAGGGAGAGAAGAGAAAGGGAGACAGGAAGGAAGGAAGGAAAAAGAAGGAAGAAATGGAAGGAGGAAAGAAGGCAGGGAGGAATAGATTCCCTCATAACTCTGCCATCTCCATCCTATTATCAGTAATGCTCTTAACAGTTTTATGAAGGTGAACATTGTTGGTTTATGTAGTACTACTTCTGAAATCTTGAGTTTAGCACTTCTCAATTTTAGAATCTAAAAAATTCAGCTCAACCCAGTAGTATTTGTTGAACATCTACTATGTACCCAACCTTGTAGTAGGTGTTGTGAAAGGTTGAGAAGACAGACTCTAAATCAAAATAAAAATATTCAGAGCTTTTTTATTCATTATTTTTATTTTTAAGCTTTGAACTGTGAGGATTTAAAAGAGCACTGAATTTCAGATTTTACTATAATTTCTCCAGAAGAGACAACTAAATTCCTTCTAAATACCTTAAGCCTAACAGAAGTTGACCCTTAATACAGTCTGGAATTTGAAAAAAAAAAAAACTGAATATAAAAACAAAAACAAAAAACATATCCTAACAAACCACTGAAAATATTTAAGGAATACAGGAGTCATGTACATTGTCCATTGCTGAAAATGGATCACCACTGTTTGTCAAAGCTGAAGCATTAAGTCAATCACATGACTTTTGGTGGATATCTCAGTCGTTCTTAGGATTCATTCTAACAGGCATAATTGTACTTAATCTTTTTAAATCTTTAGAAAGTTTTTCTTCAAAATAAATGTATCCCAGAATGTTGATGTAGAAAGCAGATAGGAGTAAAGCTCCTCTGATTGATCAGTAAGACCTTCCCTCCAATCTGCCCCATCCTCTCTCTACCACAACCTATAGCCTCTGAGTCATCTCAAGAGCACCCTTGGGATCCATGGATACCTAAAATGGATTACTAAAAATGAATATTCTGCATCAGTAATGATTATCTACACGACTAAAATAAAAACTAGCCTTGATTTAGAAAATTGAGTTGGTTCCTTCTATTTTGCTTCTAAATTGGTCCTGAGAACAGCATATGACTCCTAGTTCTATAGTAGAACTAGAAACTATCTAGAGGAAATAAGGAAGTCAAGACTGTCCACATGAGAAGGCTTTTGTCTCTCTGCCTGTTTCTTACCCTAAGGAACATTTGTAGTCAATTACCCTAAATCCTTGGTTAGAGTAGTCTATAGAACCATATCACATAGAATAGAACTTTGTATCATTACATAACTCACATGTCACAAGGCATACAGGAACTGAACTTTATATTGTCTTTCTTCATAGAATAAGAAAAGTTCTGACCCTTTCCCCCTGATTTCAGAGCTAATGTTTTGATAGGGCTTAACTAAACCTCAGACTACATGAAGAAGACCTTTACAAGGAGGCATTTCCTCTATAGTCAGGAGAACATATAAACCTGCATCCAGGCATAACACCTGTTGGATGAGTTCTCCAAAGGAAGAGTAACCTTATTCTGATTTCTTTTATCTCCCAGTTTAAGGTAGACCCCTCATCATTTCCTGGACCTTTTCCTAAACAAGGTGGTGGTAAAACTGAGAAAGCACTACACATATGGGTAGGAAAGATAAAAAGAAGTGAAGAAAAATATAAGAAGATACTTCAACAAGGAAATGAAAAGGGGAAAGAATCAAGCAAGGCAGCTTGCTCACCCTTGGACATGTAATGACTTCTCTTTTCTGTGTGCTGCCTCATTCTCCCTTCATCCAGGTGGTGGCACTGGTGTTCTTTCTGCCTTACCCTGTGGGGCAGCATTCAGCTTGTCTCCCTAAAATAGGAGGAACTCTTAAGACGTAAATGAAGAGAGGAGGAACACTTGGCTGCCTATTATTGGGTCATTTGAAACAACGCTTCCTGGAGGACCATTCCTTTGCAATACATTGCCTTAACAAGGATGTAAAAATCTCTGAGCAAGAGAAGAAAAAAAGAAAGGAATTGGAACTATAAATGGAATGTAGCCTCTGGATGGAGCACTCAGGGATAGAGCTGGGAGAGCTACTCTAGTTTTTTTAACACAGTCTTAAAAATGATTGGATTAGACAGTTCATATCCTAAATTATGCAGATTGTAGTCACAAACACATAAATCAGTTTCTGTCATTCTCAAAAACTGTATAAACTTCCCCATTCTGTTACTTTACATGGTGCCTAATTTTATAGACAGGAAAAAAAAGCATAAAGATAACTTCTGACTTGGGCAAGGTCACATAGCAAGTTGGTGATATTCTTTGGAGGCCTGTACTATATGACAAAAGACACTAGCTGCATGACTATGCTAGACTCTCACTTGGAAGTTTTTCTGGTTAAGATAAAAAAATTCTCTAGCTATATTGTAGATGCTTTTGGACATATCCCTTGCAAATAAGCATTTTTATTTCTTTATGTATTTCTGAAACATATGACTCAAATATGGAAATAGATCTAAATTACAAAGAGACCACCTCAGGCTGTCAAGTGGTCCTGAAATAATGAGCACTAGTCTTGTTTATCAAGCAAATGTATTACATCATGGCCTATAAATAAAATAAATAGCAGTTTAGATATTTCTATTTGGGGATTCCTCAGTAAAGCTACAGAGAAAGGATTTCAAATGGGAACTAGCAAAACATACAAGAACATTGGTCGTGGACACATTGGTTTCTACTTTTTCCCTGGCCTCTATCAGATTATGCAATCTTGTGTAAGCCACTTAACCTTTCTGTACCCCCAGTTTCCTTCTTTGTAAAACAAGTAACTTTAATTGGATTAATCTAGCCATCATGCTTTTGAAACTCTCTTTGTGAGTAATGTTCCTCCACCTGAAATTGCTTCTAGCAGAGTTGCTTCCTCAAAACAATTTATCCTAAAATTAAAATATGTACGAAAAACCACACAGGCAGGTTAAAAGTACCTGCCCACCTTTGATTTTCTCCGTGGCTTTTCTCCATAGTATTTCAAGGCCACTGAAAACACACTGCTGCAGAATGTAAAACCTGATCTTTGACCAGCAGTGTCCATGGAGCCGTTATATTTCACAGTGTATCCTCCTTAAATACTCACCATTTCCGTGACTGTCTGGAACTCTATTTGTTAGCTTCTAGTTTTTGCAGATAAAGAGAAAACAAGGTTAGAATAGACTGGGATGAATGTCAGTCCCATGAATGAATGTCATGCAAGGTCCTACCACCCAACTGAGGTAAGAATGACTGGAACTCATAGGGAAAGTGAAGGTACATGTTTTATTGGTAGCAAAAGTTAGTTTTGTTTTGTTTTTGTTTTTTGGCCACATATTCATTAGTCTTGGATAGTATAATGCTAAGCTAACACAAGCTGTACTTTGTTTGTGGTTGTGCTCTCTTTATAGGAGAAATTTTTGTGTTTGTAGAAGTTTTGAGTTGATCACTAAACAGTATTCATCTTAATAAGGGAGGATACATATCTCAGAGTTCTATCCTGAGTAATTGACATCATCCTGTTCATAGTGACAGAATAGATTTCCCTCCTGGTACTTGGCTTTGTGCTCTCAGGAACCATGAGGTCACTGACTAGTGTTGATTAATGTTCATCCTGCCTAATTTATTTTATACTTAATGAGAAGATTGGCAGGCAAAAGATATAATTCTGGTCTGACTTTCAGAAGTTCACATTTAGCCAAAGGATTTGATCCAAATACAGTTGGATACCGATATATCTGAAAAGCAGACCATTCACATAACCACAAGTGACTCAAGATTTGTTGTTAATGACTATCTGATAAGAGTTTTGAGGCACCTTCTGTCTTGTAGACATTATAGTAAAAAGATATTTGGCAGAATCTAAAAAATGCACTGACAAAACTAAAGGGATATGTAAACTGTTATTGCTTGGATAATGGGTTCATTCCAGGTTTCTCAGAATTCATACACTAACACTGTCCACATTCATCTTCCCGATTGGCCCCTTTTCTATTTTGCAAAATAAGCCATTTTCCTTTAAGATGAAAAGTTATATCTAAAAAAACATTGTTACAACTAGTGTCAGAGAAATTATTGTCTGTGCTCTCTTTTAGGATTTTTAGTTTCTCACATTTAAGTCCTTAATCCATTTTGAATTTATTTTTGTGTATGGTATAAGAAAGTGGTCCAGTTTCATTCTTTTGCATGTAGCTCTCCAGTTTTCCCAACACTATTTGTTGAAGAGACTGTCATTTTCCCATTGCATATTCTTGCCTCCTTTGTCCAAGATTAATTGACCACAAAATCATGGGTTTACTTCTGGGCACTCTGTTCTTTTCCATTGATCTATGTGTCTGTTTGGGCTAAAATTAAAAACTCAAGAAATAACAGGTGTTTGTGAAGATGTGGAGGAAAGGAAGCCTCGTACACCACAGAATGAATGCAAACTGGTGCAACCACTGGGAAAGACAGTATGAAGGTTCCTCAAAAAATTAAAAATAGAACTACCCAATGACCCAGTAGTCAGACTACTATTTACCCAAAGAGTACAAAAACATGAATTCAGAAGGATATGTACCTCCCTATGTTTATTGTAGCATTATTTACAAGAGCCAAACTATAGAAGTCCATCAATAGAAGAATGAATAAATGAGATGTGAGATATATGTATAGGTGAAGTAGGTGAAGGACATTAGGTGTGCACTTGTCTTGATGAGCAGTGAGTAATATATGGAACCGTTGGATCAGTATATTGTACACCTGAAACTAATATAGCACTATATTTAACTACCATGAAATTAAAATTAAATTAAATTAAATTAAATTCTCTATCCCTACAAAAGTATGAATTTCTATTCCATTGATAATACTGAATGGTTAATGCCTTAACAGTGATAAAATTTTTAAAATGTTTAAAAGTTACGGATCCCATTTTTACATCATAATTCTGACATATTATCATGCCTTCTACTTTGTAAAACTTTTATAGGATACAGTGCATCAACATGTTGGAATCACCTGAGGAGTACACAAAGCTACTGATGCCCCAGCTGCCCCCTAAACCAATTAATCCTGATCCTCTAGGAGGTAGGATGCAGGCATCAGTAGGTACCAAAAGCCCTCAGGTGATTTAAAGGCCACTGAGGTTGTAAGCCACTGACGTACAGCATACTCTTATGACGAAAGTTTAAATGAGGATCAGCTTCCATGTTCTTTCCTTTACCAGAATTCTGCAATAAAAAGAATAAATTTTCCAAATAAAAAATTTAAATTAAAAAGATCAGTTAACTATAAAAAAATAAAATAAAATGAAAAGTTATGGAAGGAATGTTTACAGGCCTTCAATAATTTACATTCTCTGCAACCCTAATAGAAATCTTAATGGCTTTATGGCAGGAAAGCAAGGTAACCTTAAGCTCACCGAGCCTCTTCTAACCCTAAATTGTGGTCAGGACTCATTGGGTTTGTGAGGTTTTAGACAAGTAAACAAAGTGCAGTTTAACTCTGTTCTGCTCCCACCCTTCCTAAAGCCTTACTCTTTTTAGGTTCTGCTTAGATTAAATGGTAAGTCATATGGATGGCCCCCCACTTTGCATTACAATGGCCAGAATACTATTATCTCCTCTGGCACGGAATTTTCACTCAAACTCTCCCCTGTCAGTGTTCTGAGAAAGTATTTACTGACTTGGCAGCCCAGAGCTTTTCAAATGTTTACAAGTTGTAGTGCTCTTTACTCAGACATAATCTTCCATGGACACCCAATAGGTAAAGCAGATTAAATGTCCGTTGAAATGCAGGGAGAGGGCCCAGAGCCCCACTTGATCTATATTCACTTCTCCCCATCACCTCCCAGCTGCCCATGAAGGGTACTCATGGAACTCCCAGGGTGTGTAGAACTCAATTTGAAAACTACCATCCTACTCAAAAATATTTCCTCCCTTCCTCTGGGCTGCTATTTTATTCACTGTTTCTAATATTCATTTATTTATTCATTCATTCAGCAAATATTTATTGAGTACCAGCTGTGAATATCTGGCATTTAATTATGTATGGCCTGCTTATAACACTTATCTAATTATGTTGGAATTCTCAGTTTAAATGTCTACTTTCCCTGGACTGCGGATTCTTCCTTGGATACTCTGATCCTACATAGAAATTAACATAATACATGCATGATTTCCCATAAATCCACAAGTCTCTGCTCAGATGCCACATTATTAAAGAGGTCCTTGCTGACCATCCAACCTCGAATCATACCTGTTTTATCCTCTCTCCCTCTGTAGGCCAAGCTGCTTTATATTTTTACCAAGACACTTGTACCACCTGATAAATTTTATATATACTACATATATGTATATATACATATATGTATATATATGTAGTATATATAAAATGTCTATAATATTATATAATATATATGTAAAAATGCATGTGTGTGTGTGTGTGTGTGTGTATACATATATATCCCTCCAGAATATTGGCCCTTTTTTTTATTCACTGTTATATCCTTAGCATTTAGAACAGTGCTGGGCACTTAAATTGGTACTCATTAAATATTTGTTGAAGGGGTGGATGAATAAATAAAGCGAGCAAATATGACTATATATTATTAGCTTTAAAAAGATATTCATGTTGAAATGTATGTGTGACTTATGTCCCTCACTGGAATGGCACCTTCTTTTTTGCTTTTTACTTGTCTATGTTGTTTAATTATTTAGCATGCTTTAAATTTAGCCAGTCTACCTTCATGCTTCCCTGTGATGACAGTGTGTCTGAAGAACTAGAATTTCAGTACTAAGGGAAGTGCTTAATGGTTCCTATAAATGGAAATTGATCTATATCCTGGCTTCTTTCTCTCTTTTTTTGGCAAATACATCATTTTTTTATTTTATTAATTTTTTTCTTTTCTTGATATACAGTGTTTTATTAGTTCCAGGTATACAACATAGTGATTCAACAACTCTATACCATTACTCAGTGCTCATCATGCTAAGTACACTCTTTAATCCCTGTCAACTATTTCACTCATCTCCCCCCACCCACCTTCCCTCTGGTAACCATTCATTTGTTCTCTATGATTAAGAGTCTGTTCTTGGGGTGCCTGGGTGGCTTAGTTGGTTGAGCGACCGACTTCGGCTCAGGTCATCATCTCGTGGTTCGCAGGTTCTGGCCCTGCGTTGGACTCTGTGCTGACAGCTCAGAGCCTGGAGCTTGCTTTGGATTCTGTGTCTCCTTCTCTCTCTGCCCCTCCTCCGTTCGTGCTCTGTCTCCCTTTGTCTCTCAATAATAAATAAATGGGGAAAAAAAATTTTTTTAAAGAATCTGTTCCTAAGTTTCTCTCTCTCTCTCTTTTCTTTGCTTGTTCATTTTGTTCCTTAAATTCCACATATGAGTAAAATCGTATAGTATTTGTCTTTCTCTGACTGACTTATTTCACTTAGCATTATCCTCTCTAGCTCCATCCATATTGTTGCAAATGGCAAGATTTCATCCTTTTTTGTGGCTGAATAAGCATACCACATCTTTTTAATACATTCACCAATACATGGACATTTGGACTGCCTCTGTTGTTCGACTATTATAAATAATGCTGCAATAAACATAGGGGTACATATATCCTTCTGAATTAGTGTTTTTGTATTCTTTGAGTAAATACCCAGTAGTCTGATTACTGGATCATAGGGTAGTTCTATTTTTAATTTTTTGAGGATCCTCTATACTGTCTTCCCCAGTGGCTACACCAGTTTGCATTCCTACTGGAAGGGCACGAGGGTTCCTTTTTCTCCACATCCTCACCAACACCTGTGTGTTTTATTTTGCCTTTATAACAGATGTGAGGCAATATCTCACTGTGGTTTTGATTTGATAATGAGAGATGTTGAGCATCTTTTCATGTATGTATTGGCCATCTAGATGTCTTCTTTGGAGAAATGTCTATTAATGTCTTATACTCATTTTTTAATTGCATTATTTGGTCTACCAGATATTTAAAGAAGAGTTAATACCTATTCTTCTCAAACTATCCAAAAAAAATAGAAATGAAAGGAAAGCTCTCAAACTCATGCTGTGAAGCCAGCATTACCTTAATTCCAAAACCAAAGACCCCACAAAAAGGAAAATTATAGGCCAATATCTCTGATGAACATAGATGCAAAAAAATCTCAACAAAATACTAGCAAATTGAATCCAACAGTACATTAAAAGAATTATTCACCAGGATCAAGTGGGATTTATTCCTGGGATGCAGGGCTGGTTCAATACTTTCAAGTAATCAATGTGATATACCACATTAATAAAAGAAAGGATAAGAACCGTATGATCCTGTCAATAGATGCAGAAAAAAGCATTTGACAAAAATACAGCATGCTTTCTTGATAAAAACCTTCTAGACACTAGGGATAGATGGACATACCTCAACATCACAAAGGCCATATATGAAAGACGCACAGGTAATATCCTTGATGGAGAAAAACTGAGAGCTTTCCCTCTAAGGTCAGGAACATGACAGGAATGTCCACTCTCACCACTGTTGTTCAACATAGTACTGGAAGTCCTAGCCTCAGCAATCAGACAACCAAAAGAAATAAAAGGCATTCACACGGGGAAAGAAGAAGTCAAACTTTCACTCTTTGCATATGGCATGATAATTTACATGGAAAACCTGAAAGACTCCACCAAAAAGCTGCCAGAACTGATACATGAATTCAGCAAAGTTGCAGGAAATAAAATCAACACACAGAAATCGGTTGCATTTCTATACACCAATAATGAAACAGCAGAAAGAGAAATCAAGGAATTAATCTCATTTAAAATTGTACCAACCATAAGATACTAAGAATAAACCTAACCAAAGAGGTAAGTTTTGTATGCTGAAAACTGTAGAAAGCTTATGAACGAAATTGAAGAAGACACCAAAAAAATGCAAAGACATTCCATGCCCATGGATTGGAAGAATAAATATTGTTAAAATGCCTATACTATCCAAAGCAATCTATACATTCAATGCAACTCCTATCAAAATAACACCAGCATTCTTGAAAGAGATAGAACAAACAATTCTAAAATTTGTATAGAAAAGACCCTCCATAGTCAAAGTAATGTTGAAAAAGAAAACCAAAGCTGGAGGTATCACAATTCTGGACTTCAAGCTGTATTACAAAGCTCTCATCTTCAAGACAGTATGGTACTGGCACAAAAACAGACACATAGATCAATGCAACAGAATAGAGAACCCAGAAATGGACCCACAAATGTATGGCCAACTAATCTTCGACAGGGCAGGAAAGAATATCCAGTGGAAAAAAGACAGTCTCTTCAGCAAATGGTGCTGGGAAAACTGAACAGCGACATGCAGAAGAATGAAACTGGACCACTTTCTTACATTATACACAAGAATAAATTCAAAATGAATGAAAGACCTAAATGTGAGATAGGGAGTTATCAAAATCCTAGAGGAGAAAATAGGCAGCAACCTCTTTGACCTAGGCTGCAGCAACTTCTTACTAGACACATCACTGGAGACAAGGGAAATAAAAGCAAAAATGAGCTATTGGGACCTCATCAAGAAAAAAAGCTTCTGTTGTTGTGAAGGAAACAATCAACAAAACTAAAAGACAACTGACAGAATGGGAGAAGATGTTTGCAAATGACACATCTGATAAAGGGTTAGTATCCAAAAATCTATAAAGAACTTATCAAACTCAATACCCAAAACACAATCCAGTGAAGAAATGGGGAGAACATATGAAGAGACAGCATGTATGTATGCTTTCCAAAGAAGACATCCAGATAGCTAACAGACACATGAAAACATGTTCAACATCACTCATCATCAGAGAAATACAAATCAAAACCGCAATGAGATAACTACCATATTCCTGTTAGAATGCTTAAAATTAACAACTCAAGAAAAAACAGATGTTGGAGAAGATAAGAGAAAGGGGAACACTTGCACTGTTGGTGGAAATGCAAACTAATGCAGCCACTCTGGAAAATAGTATGGAGCTTCCTCAAAAATTAGAAATAGAATTACCCTACAACCCAGCAATTGCACTACTAGGTATTTATCCAAACCATACAAAAATGGTGATTCAAAGGGGCACAAGCACCCCAACGTTTATAGTAGTGCTATCAACAATAGCCAAATTATGGAAAGAGCCCAAAATGTCCATTGACTGATGAATGGATAAAGAAGATACAATGGAATATTACTCAGCCATAAAAAAGAATGAAATCTTGCTATTTGCAACACCGTGGATGGAACTAGAGTGTATTATGCTAAGCAAAATGAGTCAGTCAGAGAAAGAGAAATATACGATTTCACTCATATATGGAATTTAAGAAACAATCCAGAAACATAGGGGAAGGGAAGGAAAAATAAGATAAAAACAGTGAGAGAGGCAAACCATAAGAGACTCTCAAATGCTGAGAACAAACAGCATTGTGGGAGGGGAGGAGGGGGACATGGGATAAATGGGTGATAGCTAATAAATGGGTAAGGAGGGCACTTGTTGGGATGAGCACTGGGTGTTATATGAAAGTAATGAATCACTGGGTTTTATTCCTGAAACCAATACTACACTGTATATTATCTAATTTGAATTTAAATTAAAAAAATTTTTTTAATAAAATCATGTGAAGATGTTTAAAAAAAACAAATATAATTTCAATATCTATTTACTGGGAAATGAGCCTTAGAACTTAATATCTGACAAATTTTCTCCTGCTAGAAAACACAGAATAGGATTTCATCACATGCCATTTAAAGCTGCCACTTAAATATAGGAGGCAGAAGAGCTACTTCTGTTTGCTAGGCCATTAGCAGAGACACCTGGGCTGGGCTCAAGAAAACCCACAGCTGGACCCTGAGAGTTTAGAGATTTGATTGCATAAGGGCCTAGTCCCCAGCAAAGCTTTGAAAAGTAGCACATTAAGCCGCTGAATTATGTGGCCTCTGTCTTCCAGATTCATCTTCTCTGTCATAGGAGTTGTGCCCTGTAGAGAAAAGAACAGGAAGTGACAATGCCTGATATGAAGGTTGAGGAGCTTGGTCATTTGAAAGATGCCAAAGACATTCTTGAGGGGTTATGCATGAGGAGGAATGACAGTGAATATGGCTTAGGCAGCAATGTTCACGATTAATTTTCCTTTGTGTATGTGCACTTGTGTTTGTGCATGTGTATGTGTATATATATTTTTTACCTTTGGATGTGGAAATAATTTCAAACATTTAGAAAAGCTGCAAGAATATCATCTATTGTTAACATATTGCCCCCATTTACTTTATCAATTATAGGTTTCTCTCCCTTCCTTCCTTTTTCTTTCTTCCTCTTTCTCTGTGTGTGCGTGCATGTGTGTGCATATATATGTATATATACACATACACATATATACATACATATATGTATATACATACATATACATATATACATACATATGTATATACACATATACATATATGTATGTATACAAAAATATATGTATATACATACATATATACATACATATATATATGTATGTATATTTTGAGCCATTAGCTGCATACATCAAGTGCCTTTACCTCTGTATATTTCAGTGTGTGTTTTTAAGAATATGACATTCTTTTATGTAACCACAGTTGCTATAACTTTAAACTTCCTAATTTCTCATAGTGGTCACATCCATCTTAGCATTATTTCACCATTAAGCTGACCACTTCCTATTTGATTAATATCTTTGGTGTTGTTCTCATATTCTGACTCATAAGCATTTTTCACTGTGAGTTACAGTTGTGAATAAAAATTCTTCAGTATTACACCAGATTTTTCCTACAATCTCTTGGCTCTGCTGTGTTCACCTTGTCCCCTCTACCAGACCACCTCTAATAACTGGGTTGTGCTAATACAGGGCATGGGGTGGTCACTAAAAGTTTTTACTTCATGGGCCAAATTAAATCATTTGGTCTGAAATCCATCCTATTATCATTAGAGAAAAATCGGATAATATATTTGAGAAAAAAATCAAGCCATTTTTATTATGGGCTGTGTCAGGCTTTTGGGTACAGTTTTAGATTATTGTCTCTTAAGAGACAGGGATAAAAGAACAAAGAATGGAAGGAGTTACATTCTGAAATATGCAGGGAACTTGATTGATTTCTTAAGTTAAAAGACTAAAGTTCAACTTTTCAAATTATTAAAATAGCATTTCTCACTTTATGTATTGTTTTTAAAAATATAGTTGAGCTGTTGGGACAGCTGCGTGGCTCAGTTAGTTAAGCATCCAACCCTTGATTTTGGCTCAGGTCATGATCTTACAGTTGGTGGGATCAAGCCCTGCATCAGGCTCCAAGAGACTCCCCATCTCTCTCCCTCTTTCTCTGCCTCTCTCTTTCTTTACATAAATAAAAAACATTTTTTAAAAATCTTTTAAAATATATACATATATAGTTGAACGGAGCCATAACATGCCCTTCCAGAAAAGAAAATGTCTCAATATTCAGAAAGACCAAATTGTGCATAGGACTAGTATGGCAGCTCTTTAAAAATTGGTCTGAAGGGAACTTCCAGTCTTTTCTCCAGAAAGAAGCCAAAGCAATCTCTTCAATACCCAAATCAGGACTTCTTGTTTGGGCCATGACAAAGTAGCTGGTACTGAACCTGTTCTTAATGCTATAAGCAACCATAAAACTGGATAAAATATTTATCAGTATAGTTTGCTATAAGAAATTAGATATAAATCAACACAGTGCTACAAACTTTAAGAGAAGGGACTCATATGCGGTGATTTCCACCTTTTCCCTCACACTTTTCAAAGAATAGCAGTTTAGTGGGCAGATGAAACCAAGATGAAAGTTCAGGAATACTAAAGTGGTTGGATTTGGGGGAGGGCATGGTCAGGGTACCAGAAATAAGGGAATCACAGAAAAGGAACCCCCAAGAGCTGCAGGGAAATTCTCCGTGGGACTTTAGCTAAGTGTTGAGCCACATGTATGCAAGGATATATTCCAGGAGGCCTATCAGAGAACAACTTCTAGGATGCTGAAAGTTGGACAACGATTTCCAAAGTCACAGTGCTTGAGAGAAGGTAGATATCTGGCTCAACCAGAGAGGAGAGGTTTTGATGAATACCTTATGTTGAGATCACAAAAAGATCATGAGCTAGAAGGAATACATTTTAAATTTTCTAGAATGATCACTAAAAGAACAGTACTGAAAAATATGGACAGCTTGATTCAAAAAATTTTAAGGACATGAAAGGGACCAAGACTAAGACAATTTTGAAAAAAATAAAGTTGAAGAACTTACATGATCACATTTCAAGATTTCTTTTAAATCTACAAAATTAAGAGAATATAGTAGGAGGAAAATATTAGATAAATAGAGCAATGGAACAGAATAGAGTCTGGAAATTAACTCATATACATTGCCACTTGATGTATAGCAAAGGCACCAATGCAATTCAGTGAGGGAAGAATAATATGTTTAATAAATAGTGTTAGAACAATGAGAAATTAAAATGGGGGAAAATATGTATATCCCCCACCACAAATCAATTAATTCAAGATGCATCATAAACTTAACTATAAAAGTTAAACCAGCCAAGTGTCTAGAAGAAAACATAGACCTTTGCTTCTGGGCTAAGCAAAGATTTCCTTATCGAGACACATAAAGCAGTAACCATTTTTAACAATGATCAATATGAGGGACCTGGGTGGCTCAGTCAGTTGGGTGTCTGACTCTAGACTTTGGCTCAGGTCCTGATCCCAGAGATGTGGGATCAAGCCCTGTGTGGTGCTCTGCATTGACAGCACAGAGCCTGCTTGGGATTTGCTCTCTGCCCCTCCCCCACTCACACACACTCTCTCTCCCTAAAAATAAAAAAATTAGCTTAAAAAAAGATTCTCTCTCTCTCCCTCTGACCCTCTCCCCTGCTCACATTCACTCTCTCTCAAATGATAATAAATAATAATAATAATAATAATAAAAGATAGATTGGATTTCATTAAAATAAAGAACTTCTGTTCATTGAAATGAATCATTAGGGAAGTAAATAGGCAAGCTCCAAACTAGAAAACTATACTTGGGATACATATAGCTAAGAAATGTCTTGGATCTAGAATATAGTGAGCTACAAATCAATAAGTTAAAAAAAATTAAAATGGACAAAACTCAAGCAGCTACTTCATTTCCAGATGACCAAAAATCATATTTTTAAGAATGTTTTTTAATGTTTATTTATTTTTGAGAGAGTGAGACACAGAGTGTGAGCGTGAGGGGGACAGAGAGCAGGAGACACGGAATCCAAAGCAGGCTCCAGGGTCCAAGCCGTCAGCACAGAGCCCAACACGGGCTCAAACCCACGAACTGGGAAATTATGACCTGAGCTGAAGTTGGACACTTAACAGACTGAACTACCAGCCTCTCCGCACAAAAGCATATTTAAAAATGCTCATTATTATTACCTATAAGGAAAATGAAAATTAAAACCACTTTGTGGTACCATTACATACCTACCAGAGTGTCTTTTAAAAAACCTGACAGATGTATTTCACTTAGCTTAATACCCTCCAGTTCCATCCACATTGCTGCAATAAGTCAGTCAGAGAAAGACAGATATCATACGTTTTCACTCATATGTGGAACTTGAGAAACTTAACAGAAGACCATGGAGGAAGAGAAGGGGGGAAAAATAGTTACAAACAGAGAGGGAGGGAGGCAAACCATAAGAGACTCTTAAATACAGAGAACAAACTGAGGGTTGATGGCAGGGGAGAGGGGGAAATGGGTGATGAGCATTGAGGAGGGCACTTGTTGGGATGAGCACTGGGTGTTGTGTGTAAGCAATGAATCACGGGAATCTACTCCCAAAACTAAGAGCACACTATATACACTGTATGTTAGCAAACTTGACAATAAATTACATTAAAAAAATGATTGATAAATAAATAAATAAAGACTGACAATATCAAGAGTTGGCAAGGATGTCTAGCAACTGGAATTCTTATATATTCCCAATGGAATGTAAATTTGTTCAGCCACTTAGCAAAATTTTTTGGCCGTCTGTACTAAAAAGCTAAACAAATGCCTACCCAATGACTCAGCATTTCTGCTTCTAGGTATACCTAAGATAAACTAGTGCATATATCCACCAAAAAAGATATACAAGAATGTTCATAACATCTTTATTTATAATAGCCAAAGCCCCAAAGCAACCCAAATGCCCATCAGTAGGCGAATGGATAAACGATAGTATATTCATTCATACAATGGAACATTACTCCACAATGAAAAAGAGAGAACTTCTGATCATTCAATAACATGAATGAATCTCAAAATATAAAATAGAGCACAGAAAGCCAGATAAAAAGTACATATTGTATGTATGATTCCCCTTAAGTGTGATTCAAGAACAAACAAAACTAATCTGTGGTATTAGAAGACAGGAGAGTGATTACCTCATTGAGGAAATAGATGTGGACTGAAAGGAGCACGGAATCTTCTCAGCTGAGGGCAATATTCTACATCTTAACCCAGATGTTGGTTATATGGGTGAACATATATATAAAATTTTATTGAGCTGCACACGTAAGATTTGTGCACTTGTTTAAGTTTACCTGTGTGTAAGTTACATCTCAATTTTTTAAATTCTTTAGAAGGAAAAAGAAAGTCCATCTCTATTTAAACCTCCAATGGCTGGCTTCCCATTTCATTCTTCATAAAAGCCCAAGTTCTTTCTATTTAACATGGCCCACAACATCTGCCTCCCCACCAGTTCCAATCATGCTCCACCTCTCTATTTCTGAAATACACCAGGCATTCTTCTGTCTCAGGGCGATTGACCCTCAAAAGCACACTCATTGCTATTTCACACACCATGTATTTTATGGATTATGCATTATCAGTCTCCTACACTTGATTGTAAGCTTGACGAGGGCAGACATTTGTGTCAATTTTGTACACCATCATATCCCTAGTATCTAGAAGAGTCTGACATATGAAAGATAGGTACTCAATAAATACTTTGTAATGAATGAATATAAGATGCCATGACATTTTCATTAAATATTGGGCACCTTTTGCTCACACTTCATATTCTCTCACCCAGTCTCTTAGTCCAACCATCCTATAGCAATTCCATACAGACTCTGACTAAATTGTCTTTGATTTTAATATGATAGTGACTTATCTTGGACCATGTGATGGGTCTTTCACTTCTCACATTGAGGCTTTCTCTAATGCCGAAGTGTGGGAATCTGCTTACTACCTGAGAGCAACCCAGAAGGCTGGGAGAGTTAATAACTCCATTGAAAAGACCCTTGACCACTGGGGAGGAAAGCTAATCGATAAATGCTTTCTCTTTTCATCCTCTAAGGCAAAGGTAAACAAACTCTTTTGTTTGTTTGTTTGTAAAGGGCTAGATAGAAAATAATTTAGCCTTTGCAAGCCATACAGTCTCTCTCACAGCTACTTGACTTTGCCACCATAACCTGAATACACCCATAGAAAATATATAAATGATACTGGAAAAAAAAGAAAATATATAAATGAATGATGCAGCTGTGTTCCAATAAAACTTTATATACAAAAATAGCTGATTTGGGGCAGATTTGCCCCAGAGGTCATAATTAGCCAACTCCTACTCTAGGCAACAGTACAAGAGACATTTCAAAAGGCTCATCAGAAGTTCCCAGCAGGATCAAGCACCCACATAACTTTTCCTAGAGTGGTTTTCAAATCAATAATGCATCCTTATATTGACTTTCCCTCCTTCCCTGTTTCATATTCCCTGTTTTTCTTCAGAACCACTTCCCAAAAAACTACTGCATGCAAGCCTTAGTCCCAGGCTCTGCTTTCAGTGGAACCCAGGCTATCCTATGATTCTTGAAAGCATGATTGCATTCTTACTGTAGGTCAAATACTATTTGATTCCTGATAGTAAGTACAGATCATCCTTAATCTCACAATAGGCTATTTTACAGAAAAATATACCAAAGATAAAATTGTACGAACCAAACCTGATTTTTGTAAGAAACAATGTAATACTAGCCCTTTATTTTCAAGGACCAGATGCCATTTTTTTCCATAGAAAGTATTTTAAACAAAAGTTATAGCCCTGGCCAAAATAGTAAACAAAATATAAAACATTATTTAATATAACACCTTAGGTTACCAAACTAAAAAATCCTTATTTTTGTGACTCCTTTCTTAACTTCATTCAACATATTTGAAGAATATCTAATGTAAGGAAATTTTGACAGATATTCATGGGGAAATGCCAAACCATTTTTAATGGCAGTTGAAACTTGATCCAGGAATGTTAGGATTCCTCCTGTTGTGCTGTTTTTTCTCATGTTTTCATGTGGCAGCATAGGCTTGAGAATCAGTTCTTAAATACAACTACTAAAATACTGCTACCCCCAGTATTTTAAAGTTTTTCCTCAAAATTATCCATGTTTACCTGCCATGACTTTGACAAGTGGTAACATGGCTATATCTGCCAGATATAAAGAGCTGAGAATATGAAATTCACTAACTTATATCACTGTCCTCAAATGAAGCCCATGACATGAAGTCCCAGTGTGGCAGCCTGCTGTTGCAAGCAAACATTAAAAACATCAATACTTGCAAGGCACCTCGGTGGCTCAGTTGTTTAAGTGTTGGACTCTTGGTTTCAGCTCAGGTCGTGATCTCATGGTTTCCTGGGTTCGAGCCCCACATCAGGCTCTATGCTGACAGCATGGCTTGCTCCCTCTGTGTCTCACAAAATCAATAAAACTTAAAAAAAATGACACTTGTGATCTATACATTTTTAACCATAGACAGCCACTTCACAAGATTTGATGTTGTCCACAAGAGACTTTACAGAGGAGTATTGATGGTATTACTACTAGAAAAATAGCCTAGGCACCTGGGTGACTCAGTCAGTTAAGTGGCCAACTTTGGCTCAGGTCATGATCTCATGGTTGGTGGGTTTGAGCCCAGTGTTGGGCTCTATGCAGACAGCTCAGAGCCTGGAGTCTACTGTGTCTCCCTCTCTGCGCTGCCCCTGCTTGCATTCTGTCTCTCTCTCTCTCTCTCTCTCTCTCTCTCTCTCAAAACTAAATAAACATTTTTTAAAAATTAGAAAAACAGCCAAAAGCCAAGTTCTTCTGGTAGTGCATTTTCCAACCTACATGGGATTCATTTTCATTTTACATGGGGAATTGAATCCTTTCTTCAAGTTAAGATGCCAGGGTTCAGTTTCTGCCTCCACTGTTTCCTAGCTTACTTCACCTTTCTAAACCTCAGCGTTTTGTTGGGTGTTTTTTGTTTGTTTTTGTTTTCTGAAAAGTGAGAATAATAAAAGGACTGATCTCAAAGACTGTTTTGAGAATTAAATAATAATTTATGAACAGGATTTGGGGATGCCTGTGTGGCTCAGTCAGTAGAGTATCTGAATCTTGATTTCAGCTCAGGTCATGATCTCATGGTTTTTGAGTTTGAGCCCCGCATTGGGCTCTGCGCTGACCACATGGAGCCTGTTTGGGATTCTCTCTCTCCTTTTTTCTCTGATCTCTCTCTCTCTCTCTCTCTCAAAATAAATCTAAAAAAATTTTTTTAAATAATTCATGAACAGGATTCGACACAGTCCCTGGCACACAACAAATGCTTATTAGTAAATATTGACTGCCACCTCTGTCATCATCATCATCACCTTTTATTTCAACAGACTATTTGAATTTACTTTGTCTTTTATGGACCACTTAACTCCTTTTTTTTTTCCTTCCATAAGGTTTGCATCCCAAAATCTGATGCAATGTTTCTCAACCCCCTTTAACTCCATTTCTATAAGCATAAAACTGCATGCAATACACTCCACATTCTGATAGCCCACCATAAGTCATTGGAAATCTTCTTAGCTAACGAACTATTTATTTTTAAATTTGATTTGGCTTTAGTTTATGCAGCTGGTATTATGAAATTATCTATAGTTTTATTCCTCCCGGCCTCTATGTTCCTGTCACCCCATTCCATATTGTATTCCCCATAGTACTTGCATCCTCCCTTCTGGTTTCCTGTCCTCAAGGGTCCAATGAGGATGACAGACATGCAAACCAGTAACCTCAACACAGCTTTTCAAGTTTTTCTAGTGCTTGTAGTAGAAGAAAACGGAGAATGCAATAAATTGAACTTGGGATAGAGAGCAGATGCCCTTCCGTGGAATTCTTCTGCTCTTCTAAACATCCCCAACTCCTTACTAAAACATTTTTCACCGGTCTGTCCTGCCACTCACTTGAAAATTTTCTTTCGGTTATCATCACTACCCCTTGCCCATGTCTTCCACCATTATGCCCTCTCCATTAAAATTCCATTAGCTCAAAATAGGATCTAAATGAAATATCTTAAGAGTGAAGAATAGATCAAACTAGTTCACACTAAAAGGAATAAATAACTGCTGCCACAAGGCACTAGCTCTTCTCTTTTCAGCTCTTTATATTGAAATTCCTTCTCTTTTAGTTTGGAAATAAAAGCATAAGGAGAGAAGATCAAGAAATGTCAGTGTCCTTCTCCTCCTAGGGGATCTACATGAAAATCTTAAACTAGTTATCCCTAAGGGCTACATTCCCAAAGGTGGAATTTCAGTGTGACTGGCCCATGTGTATGTGTGTTTAGAGTGGGGGGGAGAAGTGGGGAGGTTTGCCTGGATGTGAACAATTGCCCCTTACATAGCTCTTTGGAAAGTATGAATTTTTTGCATATTAAGTGGTCTTAGAGTAGGCCCTATCTATGAAGAGAAAATTTCAAATGATACATGTATTGCTGAGGCATATAAATGGTTCTTTGCAAATGTATAAGTATCCTTTTTACAGTAGGTACCTTATGTAAGGGAGAGACATAATTTAAAATGAAATGTAGGAGTATGGAGTGATTATTAAGTTTCAAGGTAGATTCTTATGTTGTTGGCATCTTTGAGAAATAAAGCTTAATCCAAAATGATTTGAGAAGATGAATCAGAGGTTAAAGAACACTACACAAATACTTCTGCTGTCTAAAGCTAAATTGCTTTTGGGCATTACTCCATCTGTAAAGAGGCAGGAGACAAGATTAATGTTTGTTTGACATTCTAGCCATTAGGTATAAAGTTTAGTCTTCAGTGAGGAAAGGGAATCCCTTGTAGTTTCAAAAAATGGGAGACAAAAAGCCTTCAGCTAAGGAAGGAAAAGTTTAGACTAGATATTAGGAAAAAGAATGTTCTTATGAACAAGAGCCACAGAGTATTAGAGTAGATTCCCGAAAGAGGTCAAAGGAGCTCCTGTGCAATAAAGGATGGTTTTATTAAGATGTTATTGGAATATAAGAAATGGCTTGGAAAATGCCAGTGGAGGCATCTGATTCTATAGCTGGACCACTCCATAGCAAGCTCTGTGCAAGGCCCTAGGGAAACACAATAGAGAAGAACGACCCTCTACTAATGAAAACTATAGAGACTAAAGATTCCCCTCCTTCATACCCTCATCCAAAAAGTCTTCCAGAAATCCGCTAAGATAAACATGTCAGGTCAGAGAAGGAAAAGTTAAAGGTGAGCATGAAACTCAGAAGTTCAGAGACTTTCAAACAGATGAACACATACAGTTCAGAGACTTTCAAACAGATGAACACATACATTTTTAATTCCCTGAAATCTGGGAGCAGAACAATATTTTATAAACACTTCATAGGAAGGCCAAAACTCAGGCATTTTTATACAGACCTAATGGGTCCGCTTTTCCAGTAACAAGAAAATTTTCCAGAAAGACATCTGAAATTTACCACCTAAAAGTGATACATTGTGTTTATTACTAGATTCCTTAATCTTATATGTCTCATTCAAGTCAACAGAACTCTGCACTTCTAAGAACCTAATCACAAAATCTGAAACTTAGGATCTCCCTACCCCAGACCAGAAAATCCAGCTTATGTGTTTTGAGCTTTAAAATTTGAACCCAAGAACTTCCTATACCTTGGCCAATCAGCTCTAAAATGAAAATTTCTTTGTTAGCCACTTGTGTTGACACAGCTCCTAGCACTTAATTTGATATATTCTTTACTGAATCAAATTATTACTTTTAATACAGTTTTATGGTTTTTCAGAGCCACAAAATGTGAGGGTATCATATCTTTCTGAAATATCTTTCACTCCGTTAATGGGCAGAGTTGATTTGGCTCATCTGACTGGCTAAGCTCCATATGACTTCCATCCCTCATCTCTATGTTTCTCGCCCATTCTCATTCAAAGAAGGTGAACATCCTTGAGAGAAAAAAAAAATCCTGGAAATTTTAATAATTGTTAATGTTGCCGTTAGTGTGGCTATAAAAGACATCATACTAAAATTTAGTGTGTTAAAACAATAATAATCATTTATTATTCTCATAGTTTTTATAGATCAGAAATTCAGAATCTGCTCTGTTAAGCAATTCTGGCTCAAGGTCTTTCATGAGGTAGCAGTCATCTGATGGCTTAATTAAGGTTACAAGATGCGTTTACTCAGTTTGCCGGCAAATCAGTACTGGCCTTTGCCTGGGGCCTCAGTTCCTCTCCATGTGGACATCACCACAGGGCTGCTTGACTGTCTTGAAAGCTGGCTTTCTTCAGAGTAGGGGACCCAAGACAGCAAAGCTGAAGTTGCAATGCCTTTTATGACCTAGCTTTGGGAGTCACACACCTTTACTTCTGTTGTACTGTATTGGTCACATCAGGCCAGCCCCAGTTCACAAAGGGACCACACAAGTACATGAATGGCAGGAGACTGAGATTATTAGGGCCCATCTCAGTAGCTGGCTACAACACCCAAGTGTAGGCAATATACTGACAAGACACTTGTGGGTACATTAATTATTCATTGAATCCAAAGTTTGTCTCTACCTGGAATAGTTGATTGTTTATCATTGTTTTTGCTGTTTCACACAAACTAGGTGGCTCTTTCTTCTCCTTAGTCTAGTGGATACCATGTCTTCTACTCCTCATTTCCAAGTATGACTTAGGATCATGTCGAAAATGCCTACTTTTACAAATAATAGAGCACCATTGGTAATTCTAGCCTCCAAAGGATTCTGTTCAGCCCCTTTTGAATTTATTCATTTAACATTCATTAAATGCCTACTCTGTACAAGGGATACAGTGTTGAACAAGACAAGCAAGGTCCCTATCTCTTGGAACATATTCTAGTGAAGGAAAATAAACAAGAAAAAAGAAAAAAATAAATATTAAAATATCAGATAATGAAAAATGCTAGGACAAAAATAAGATAAAATAGTTTATTTGTTTGGATAGGCATGGATAGGGAATGACTAGGGAGGATGACTTATTTAGGTTGCAAGATCAAGAAAGTCTTTTCTGAGGCGATAATAGTAGAGTTCTAGATGACAAGGAGTGTAAATATTTTAGGGAAGAGCATGCCAGACAGAAGTAACAGTTGATGCAAGGTCCCTGAGGCAAGGAAAAGTTGACATAGGGGAGGAACAAGAGAAGATCTAAAGGCTGGAGCAGTGGGCATAGAGAAGGTGTGAGAAGAGGAGGTCATATAAGTGGGCAAGGGCCAGATCTCATACAGACTTACAGACCAGGGTAAGGGGTTTGGATATTACCCCCAGGATGATTGTGTGACATTTACTTTCCAAGGTCCATTCTTTTATAATAAATGTTTGTTTCTTTCCTTCTCTTTGTTCTTACTCCCTTCCTTCCTGCAGTCAAGTTTCTTTATATCAATTTCTCCTCTCCTTTTAGAAACACAAATTACATTTCCCTCCTCCCTCATTGGTAGGTGAGGCCACATGACTGGTGATGACCAATGAATTGTGAATAGAAATGACATGTCACTTCTCGGTTAAGGCCTTTGTCAGTAACAGAACTACAATTCTCTCTTCTTTGGTTGTAACAACCTACAAGGTGATGTGCCACAGCTTGTACCCGGAAGGTAAAGTGATAGGGTGTCCATCAGACTGGATCCTTGAGTGATTATATAATGCAGAGCCCCCACTGACCCACTGACATATAATGGGAACAAAAAACAAAATTTTTGTATTGTAAACCACTGACATTTGGAGGTTCTTAGTTAACAGAACGTAGCCTAAATTAGTCTGATTAATATGCCTCCAAAATGTTCTTCATTGAAAAATAAGTTCTAAACTGGGTTGTTGCCAGTCAGCCCAAATCATTTTTTCGTAGCCACTGCTGACAGTTCATTCAGTATAAATTAAATCATCACTAATTATGAGCTTCATTTTCCCTAAACAGTTCCCTTCATTCTCCATTTCTGTTCCTACCTTTATTCATTAGGAAGTATAAGGTATTGTAACCACTTGTTAATAAATCATGAAATTAACATTTATAAGGCCTATATTTTCTTATTTAAGGAAAGAATTGAGTTCGCTACTTAAGTTTAGTGAGGAGTACCTTGTTCACAAGCTGCTGCCCTCCAGATATTGGAAAGAATTTCAGAAAGGAAAGAACGACATTGGATGCCAACTCCATTTTTATATTTAAGACAGAACATAGCACCCAAGAGGAAAACAGAGTTGCTTACCTTTTATATTTTCACTCTGAAAACCATCCATTAGGAAACATACTTAAATTTTTGCTAAATCCCTCAAGTTCCTTACATTCACTATATTTGTTTAGAAAGTCCCTATCAGAAAAGAAAATTTTCTCCACCTATGTTACATGGCATTTTGATGCTTCTGCCAAGGCATATTGTAAACGGGACCCCCAATATGTCCAAGCAACACAAAGAAGCTTAGAAAGACCTAATTTCTTTCAAATGTCCTTCTTGGCTCACACCACTTCATCCAGGAATGGCATTCTTTAAGCAATTTCCAATCCCTCTGATCAAACAAACTAGACTAATATTACATTGGGATTTTGACTCCATTCAAGAGATACGCTTCAGCAAAACATTTGTTAAAGCTCCTGGATTTCTTCTATTTAATGAGGATCACATGCCATATGGTATGCATTTTCACCCTCTGAACCATGTTCGAGCCATCTTATTGAAGGAACTTGCCTCAATCATCCATGATCTCTTCAATGACATTTTCTTATTCGAAAAACTCAAAATCTCATACTTTGGCAGAACTGTTCAAAAAGCTATGCATCCATGAAATCGACATAAAACAAGGGTGCTGTCTTTTCTTCCTCTTCCAGTTTGGGTTTCATAAACTAGAGGGTACCAGTTATTAAATGTTTCAGGTAAAGCTAACTTAGAATCTTACAAAAATCACTCACAAATGGGAAGTGCATGAGAGGCTTTTGATGTACCAAATTAGCCATGTGCTTTTATTTTTTTTTTATTTATTTTTGAGAGACAGAGAGAGAGAGAGAGACAGCATGAGCAGGGGAGGGTCAGAGAGAGAGAGAGAGGGAGACACAGAATCTGAACAGGCTCCAGGCTCTGAGCGGTCAGCACAGAGCCCAACATGGGGCCCGAACCCATGAGCTGCGAGATCATGACCTGAGCTGAAGTTGGACACCCAACTGACTGAGCCACCCAGGTGCCCCACCATGTGCTTTTACGAAAATGTCTCAGAACCCTAGAGTGTCTCCCTCTTAATTAGAACAAACCATCAGGGGCACCTGGAGTCAGTTGAGCTTCTGACTCTTGATTTCGGCTTGAGTCATGACCTCATGGTTTGTGAGTGTGAGCCCAGCATCAGGCTCTGTGCTGACAGTGTAGACCCTATTTGGGATTCTCTCTCTCTCTCTCTCTCTCTCTCTCTCTCTCTCTCTCTCAAAACAAATAAACTTAAAAAAAAAAGAACAAACCATCAAACATCTAGTTTGCGAGGGAAGTAATAATGGAGCCCTAATCTCTTTTGAAGCCAGTTAACTTTGCTGGGTTTCATGGCCAAAAACAGGAATACTGACCCCTCATTGATCATGTAAAAGACAATATTTGTTCAGAACATATTCAATGCATAGTTGCTATTGGCCCCAAAGTTGGACCTGACAGAATGAATAGGTAAAATAAATATATAATATATAATATATAGTAACTGAGTAAAATATTTCAAAACCTCTCCTTTCATATTGAGGGCATCCTACATACCAGGCAATTTCATAAAAGATTGCCCACTTTTAATTTTCACAACTACATTAAGCAGTTTTTGTTTTTCCTATTCACCAGATGAGAAAAATTAAAATTCAGAATCATGAAATTACCTACTTAGCTGAGATGTAGTTCAGAGTCAGAACTTGAACCCAGATCCTAAGCTTCTTCCCTTTATATTTACTGCTTCTCAAAGCCTGGAAGGGAGGGAGGGCACAGTCAAGATCTAAAGAGTATCTTCTTTAAATATCAAAGGCAACGAATGCAGTGTAAAGACTGCTTCCCCAGTCATTTACCTTGTGAGCTCTTAGCAGAGTAAATGCTACTTAGCCCAGTTAAGTATTCATTGTCTAGTCATAGAAATAGTAGTTAACATAACATTTGCAAATAATGTATTGGTGATACATTTGGAATATATAAATGTATTATAAAAATGTAAATAATTAAAACATATAATAGAATTCTCTTATCCAATGTGATCAGTTAGGGTAGTTGATTGGTTAATTGAAAATCAATTTAAAACAGATACTCATTTAACATTATATTTACTTACCTTAAACATTTATTTTAACTAAAGTATAAAAATATTCATTTACAAATCTTTTCATCTATGTCCAAAGCCTTTTTAAAAGAGTTCTTATGCACTAATAATGAACAAACCAAAAAGGAAAGTAACAGTAAAGCTGTAAAAACAAAAACAAAAGGGAAACTAAGAAAAAAAAATCCATTTACAATAGCATCAAAAAGAATAAAATATTTAGGAATGAATTTAACTAGAGAGATGCAAGATTTGCTCACTAAAACTACAAAACAATGCTGAAAGAAACTTAAAACACGTAAATAGAAAAACACTTCATGTTCATGGATAGGAAGACTTAAAATTTTAATATGGCAGTACTCCCCAAAGCAATTTACAGATTCAATACAACCCCTGTAAAAATTCCAATGGCTTTTTTTTCTCAAAACTGGAAAAGCTGATTTTAAAGTTAATATGGGGGGCACCTGGGTGGCTCAGTCTGTTAAGTGCCAGACTTCGGCTCAGGTCATGATCTCACAGTTTGTGGGTTCAAGCCCCGTGTCAGGCTCTGTGCTGACAGCTCAGAGCCTAGAGCCTGCTTGGGTTTCTGTGTCTCCCTCTCTCTTTGCCCCTCCCCTCCTAGCACTCTGTCTCTTCTTTCTCAAAAGTAAATAAGCATTAAAATATTTTAAATAAAATAAAATTCATATGGAATTGCCAGGAACTCTGAGTAGCCAAAAAATTTTTGAAAGAGATAAACAAAGTCAGAGGACTCACACTTCCCAATTTCAAAACTAACTACAAAGCTACAGTAAACAGTGTGGTACTGGCATACAACTAGCTAGACATATAAATCAATGGAATAGAATTTTGAGTACAGGAAAAAATCAAACAGCTATAGTAAGAATACTGAGACCATTCAGTGGGGGAAAGAACCGTCCCTTCAACAAATGGTTGAAATGGCAACTGGATATCAGCATGCCAAAAGAAAAGTTGAACCCATAACTCAAACCATATGCAAACATTGCTAAAGATTTAATGTTTCTATCCCCACAAAATCCATAAATTGATGACATAATCCCAAAGTGATTGTATTTGGAGATGGAGTCTTTGGGAGCTGATTAGGTTTAGATGAGGTCATAAGGGTGGGGCCTTCATGAAGGCATTAGTGCTCTTATAAGATACCCAAGCACTCTATTTTACTGTCTCTGCCATTCGAGGGCCAGTTAAGCTTAGGATACAATGCGAATGCAAGTATCTATAAGTCAGTTTAAAAAACTCTCACCAGAAAAAATGGCAGCACCTTTATCTTGGACTTCCTAGCCTCCAAAACTGTCAGAAATTTCTGAAATCACTTAGTCTATGGTACTTTCTATGGAAGAGCTAATAGGATCAGGTTTGTGAGATTTAGAGACAAATTTCACTTAAGTAGGAGGCAGGTTCTATGGCTCAGACATAGAAGGACATAGTTTGTAGCTTGAGAGAAGCAGCAGGGATCAATTTGGTGAGTCAAGTTACCCAGGCTCAGTAGAGAACACTTGGTACTTAAGAGACATTGTTTTCTGTGCTATTTGGGAAGAGAGATTTTTATGTGATTTAGAAAGAGAGATCTAAGATGTTCTTTATTGGCCTCAACAGTTTCAACTTCAGAGATGCTGCATCCAGGGGCAACAGTCCTCTCATAATTTAACCTGGCCAAAAATATTGAGATTTCCTAGATCTACCTTCCCTTAGATGGGAATTAGCAAGATTCTTTCTCTTTTATTAAGGGAAAAAGAAAGAAATAGTCTGTAGCATTCTCAAAGGGAAAGCTATATGGTAGAAGTGGAGGTTGTTATAGGAGTACCCCTGGGCATTCAAAGCTTTTAATTTTGAAATATATTTAGTTTAGATTCAAGCAAGTTTTAATTGTCATGGCCTTAGAGATCATTCTTTCTCCTTTTATTAATGAAAAAAATGGAAACCAAAATGTTAAGGATCACACAATATAATCATTCTAGCAAAACTTGAACTGGAGCCTAGTTTTCTTGCCTTTCCACTACTATAATTTTTTCTTACTCCAAATTTTTGTTATTTTTAAAATGAGAAAAATAATCACCAAATTTCAAATGCTTTTGAAATTATCAGTAAAATGTGGTATATTTGCATTTTTCTGAAAAAAATATTCTCACAGGGATCCCATAATCCCCCAAAGGTTAAAATGTACTGCAGTCTACTTATGTTGTAGGGGGAAATGATCTTATATCTCCAAATGAGCATTTTTATTTTCGCCTCCTACCACTTCTTTAGATACAAGTTTTTACCTAAGTTACTTTCCCTCACAGGAGCGTCCAAAAACCAAGATGTGAATTGGACTATATATTTGGTCACATTTAGCATCCAAAATTCAGACAACTTTTAATGGTTTGGGGAAAATATTTTTATGCTCATATAAAACACAGAGTATCATTGATACCAGGGGAAAATAGGGATAAATGTTATTCTCTTGATCCCACTATATAGGCTTTTGTGTTAACAGTGATTCAATTTATGGGCAGTAGATTCTATTTAACTTCATTAGTGTCCAAGCTGCAAGTGACCTCTAAACAAACAGAAGTTTATCACTTCATACTCAGGAGGAGAAATTTTTAGCCATCTCCCTAAGCAAGAGAGACCCCATAAATAATACTCAAGAAGTAGGTGGTCTCATGCAAAGGCCACTAGGAACGGATCTGAAAACCTGGTCCAATCTCAGCTCTGCCATTTATTGGCCATATAACTTTAGACATGTTACATAACATTTCTGAGTTTCCATTTTCTCAACTGTAAAAAGCACAAGAGTACTTTGGGGTTGCTGATACATGGTGTTGTTTTGATGATTGAAATGCCTGTTATAGTTTGGATTGTATCCCCCCAAAATTCTGATGTTGAAACACTACTCCTACTACTTCAAAATGTGACTGTCTTTGGAGATAGAGTCTTTAAAAGGATAATTAAGTTAAAATGAGGTCTTTAGGGTGAGCCCTGATCCTATCTGACTGGTGTCTTTAAGAAAATTCAAACATGCAAGAGATGCTAGGAATACATGCACACAGAGGAAAGACTATATGGAGAAGGTGGCCATCTAAGGAGAGAGACCTCAGGAGAAACCAAACCTGCCAATTCCTTGATCTTGGACTCCCAGCCTCCATAACTGTGAAAAAATTAATTTCTCAATACAGTGTCAAAGCCCTCTATTAAAACTATTAGTTACTAGATGTATAAGAAATTGCTTTTGAGGGTAGGGTAGATTTTATGTACATTTGGAAAATGGTTTCAAGTTATTGATATCACACTCCTTTTTCCTCCTGGTTGATTCTTTCCAACTTCCAGAAAGTAATTTGTTTCTAATCTTCTAAAACTTGAAACCCGTTAAATATATGAATTGAAAGGTATTTTTTAATCATTCAACTCTAAGCCCTTATTTTACAGACAGGAAATTGAGTCTTAAGTTCACACAATTAGCCACTTCTGTAAAAAAGAGTACTGGAGGATAATTTAATACCTTTGTCATAGAGGTATTGTGAAGAAAAACTTGGGTAATGCCAGTAGAGCACTTAGCACAATGCCTAGTAGGTAGCAAGTACTCAGTATAATGTGACTCCTTTTCACTGAGAAAAGCCAAGTATCTCAGTCTGGTCTAGTCACATTCCTAATTGTTGATAAACCCAGATTTCCAGGGCTTGGGTCCTGACATTCTTAGATTTCCCCCCAAATCCAATCCCAGTACATTTTCCCATTAGTGATAAACTTGATCTGATTTAGAGTAAATCAGAGCCTGATGAATTCTTCAATGGGAATTCTTTGATGAATTGAACAAAAAACTTGGGGAGCTAAAGAGTGAAGACCTCCCCATAAACTTGTCACTTGGTCCTCAGACTCAGTCAGAGCCACACCAAACTATTGAGCCTACAAGTTAACAGTCGACCCCAGAATCCCTTTCCCCTGAAATAAAAGGCAATCCAGTGAAGGCTAACTGGACCATGAGCTCATTTGATGGGACAATAACCAAGGGTAACAATCAGTACCTGAGTTTGATTTGAGTTTGATTGACTTATACAGATGGCCAGTCCTCACAATCCACCATTCCCCAACCTGATTCACCCCTAATCCTTAAAAAAGAAAGAAAAAAGGTTCTGAGTTTACCTTTGTCCCTTGTCCTTGGCTATCTACATGCCTTCTCTACAGCTGTGTTGAATCATTCCTTTCTACTTCATTATCTTTGCTTTCCCAGAATTTCCCAGAATTTGCTAAGTAACACAGGCAGATGCCCAGACTCAAACCATTTACCAATTTTCAGTTTGGATTTCAGTGGAGTACTATTTTATGTTAAGTATTTTATGTTAAGCTTTGAAGGCTATAGCAAGATTGTATTAGGGACAGTTACCTGCCAGTTATTAACCATTGCCTCTGGTCTGACCTGAATTCACAGAGGGCATGGTCACCTGACAACTTAATCAATGAGCCTCTTTGGCTTTAGAGTGGCAGAGGCCAAGAGCTCCATCAAAGAAGCCTATGTGCTTTCAGCAACTCAGAAGATTCCAGTTGTTTTCAGCAGGCCTGAGAGGTTAAAATAAACAAATATGAAAATGCCAGATTGCCCTCTCATTGCTTCTCATACCTAGTGCCAGCCAGGGCCAGTGCTGGACGGGCTGCCCCCAAACAGACATGGTGGTGCCTGTGAGGTCAAGCCATGTGCCCAGAGCTGTCACTGCACTAAGTGCCTGCCTTTCTCTCCTCACCCCACTCTCCATTTCTAAAAATGCATGAAATGCCCATTTCTGTATAATTACCAAGTGAATAAAAGGCCCTCCAACCCCTCTCTCCTGGCACAGATTTCATCCAGCTGTAGGCTGCAGTTGGCAGCCTTGACTATGTGGACACTTTCAGTAGTGTCTGAACGCAAAGCTTTGTTCAGAAAATCTCGGCAATTGTGTTTGCAACTATCATTGGTTAGGATTTTTCTGTCCCATAGCCATACAGCCTAGGACATGAGTGAGATCTCCATGGTGGCATTACAGAGCAAATACACATCCTCTCTGTGTGCCCTCAGCCTTTATGCCTTCACAGTTGTTTTTTGAAAAGCTCATAAACATGTTTGGCTGTCAGACAGCTCACAGAAAAGAGGCTGCTAACTGAGTGACTGTTCAAACTGAGGGTCCTACATTTAAGCTTCTTCCTAGCAGTTTGTGTCCCTCTTTCAGATGTACAGGCCTTCTGAATTGGAATGGAACTGAAAGAATTTTTAACTGTTTATTGATTAAAGTTTTAAATGCCATCATTCAGCCTTTTAACTCAATTTAAGAACACTGTGTGTCCCTTTTGCCTATGATAAGAAGAAAATGTATTTAAAAACATTTGCAAGTGTCTCTCTGCATTGTGCATTAATATTGAATTTGTTATGTATATGAATTGGGTTTGTTAATGTGAATGCACATGCACATACCCATGAAAGTAGGAGGGGGTTAAAGCAGGATATTCTTGTAATTTAAGGAAAATATTACAATTCAGTGTCTGCTGATAATCAGTAACTTCCTAATTGCCAAATACAGTAGTCACTTCTCAGTTATTCTTTTTGATGTCCTGGTAGAATTTGATACCCTTGATCACTTGCCCCTCTTCCTTGAAACTCTTTTTGGTAAAGGCATATAAAACACTGCACCATCATGATTCTTTCTGATCTCTGACCACTCCTTTCCCTGGTCCTCCTTCTCTTTTGATCACAAAATAGCAGAATTCCCCACTCAGTATGGTCATGTTCTCATCAATCTTCCCTTCTTTTTCTAGTCTCTCTTGAGGACCTCTATTCCCTCCCAAGACTATAAATGTTGTCACTATGTGAATGATTCCCAGATACACATATCTGGCCCTGCCTCTGCTCTCAAATCTTATTTCTTTCTCAGCTCAATCTAGACACATACTGGTACCTCAAAGTCAACAGCTGCACAATAGAATTTAATATATCCACCCAACTCTCCTAATTCCAGCATGCTGTATCTGCTCTTGCATTCCCTATTTGGTTTGGATCACCATCATCTGTGTAACCACCCAAGTTTAAAACCCCAGAATCATCTTTGATTCTCTCTTCCATTTCTCCCTCATAAGGAACAGTTAATGAAATCTACTGGTGCCCTAGATGTCTTGTGTAATTTTTCCTTCTCCATTCGCTTTGACACTACACTGATCAAGCTTTTATTATTCTCACCAAGAGTATTACTAGACTCTACGAGTGTCATGGCTCCCTTCCCCCTATCTTCCATTTCATCCTATACATTACACTGAAATTTATTTATTATTTCATAACATAGTTTTATTACATTACTCCTCACCCCCAAAATCAATGTCCCCACTGCTGACTCAATAAAGTCCAAAACTCCTTATCCTAAAATTAAGATCACTCCAGGACCTGGCCACTGGCCATCCTGTATTCAGCCAAAGAGAATTTCTAGTATTTCCTATAAATATTTCCATCTGCATTTATGTCTTTTTTCATCCTGTTCCAACTGTCTGCAATACCTCACCCATCTCTTTGTGTTCAAATTCACAGACTTTTTGAGACTTGGTGTAAAAACCAACTCTCCTTGAATATTCTTAAGATATCTACTTCCCCTAGCCCAGCACAACACAGAGATTACTTAACCTGGATTCTTAATGGTTTATTGGTAACATTCTATGGATGTTCTACTAAAGATTCAAACACATACACACACAAATATAATTTAATCGTCCTATCTAAACATTCCTTCAGAGTAGGGTTCACAACTTATTTGTTATAGACTGAATGTGTCCCTCCTCAGAATCAATGTTGAAGCCCCAACCCTCAAAGTGATGGTATTTGGTGATGCTGCCTTTGAGAGATAATTAGGGTTAGATGAGATCATATAGGTGGGGCACTTATAAAGGGATTAGTACCCTTAAAAGAAGAGATACCAAAAAGCTTGCTCACTCTATCATCTATTTCTATCTCTCTCTTCCTCCTTAACCTTGTGCATGTGCACAAAGTAGAAGTTGTATGAGCACACAGCAGGAAGGAAGCCATCTGCAAGCCAGAAAAAGAGCCCTCACCAAAACCCATCCATATAATCCTGATCTCAGACTTACAGCCTCCAGAGAAGTTGAGAAAATAAATGTGTTATTTGAGCCATCCAGTCTATGAATTTTGTTTTGCGAGCCCAACTTAAGACACTCATGTACATCCCTATTGCATTGCACAGTGCCTGACACATCATAGAAACTCCTAGATATTTGTCAAGTAAATGAGTGAATACATCTCCAAAATTATCTTTGATCAAATAAAGCTAATGATGGGGCACATGGGTGGCTCAGTTAGGTAAGCATTCAGCTCTTGATTTCGGCTCAGGTCATGATCTCACAGTTCATGAGTTTGAGCCCCAAGTTGGGCTCTGCATCAGCACAGAGCCTGCTTAGGATCCTTTCTCTCTCCCTCTCTCTGCTACCCCTCCTCTGCTTGCATTCTCAATCTCTCTCTGTCTCTCCCTCTCACACACAAAATAAACATTAAAAATAAATAGATAGATAGATAGACAGATAAAAATAAACCTAGTGAGCTCTCTGATATTAAGCCAGGCCTGCCACTCAAGCTTATCTATATTATGACTGTTTTCCACTGCTTCTGCCACACTCCTGCCCTATCTTCACCTTAGTGCAACCAGTACAATCTCAACCCTTTTTCTAAGACAGAAATGGTAAACTGACAACCCAGAGGCCAGATATTGCCCACAATTACTTTTTCTTTTTAACATCAAAGTGGTTTTCAAATTTTGACTTAGTTGCCAGTATTTAAAAATTGGGAGATCTCATATGAAAATATGGATTTGAGGCAATGGTGAATCTTTAATGACAATTGGCTGCCATTTCTAGATAGGGCTTGTACTCTTCCAATTACAGCCACAGCTAGTTTATGTTACTTGCTTGGATGTTATAGAACTATTCGAGTTTGATAACTATGTTCTCTATTTCTTTTCCTACTCTCCCTCAGCCCTGTAACTAAAATATTTATTTTCTATATCTCTTCATTTTTCCCTGCTTATACCAGGAAGAATTCATCAACTACCACAGCCAGAAATAGCTTATCCCTCCCTTCTTTGTATTTCTGTAGCACAAAAAATTTCTCTATTTCTGTTAGCATAAGTCTCCTGGAAATTACAATATATCACATTGTACTCTCTCACTTTTCTCATTTTTCATTTCTTCACATAAGGAAGGTTAAGAGTAAGCCTCCAGAAAATTGACCAATGGTATTAATTCTTACAAATGGTGATTGACAGAACTGGTATTCAAACCCAAGTCTTACGGTAATAGATTTTGTTCTTTTTCTTTGATGAGTTCTTTCCTTACCAGCTTGTGCCATCTTCTACAATTCAATTCAACTTAATTCAGCAAAGATTTATTGCAGTACGAAATATGTAAAGGAACTCACTGCTCTCTAACCTGGTAACAGTAAACATTCTCATCCTAATTATTGAGAATTCTCATTCTTTGACTGGACACCCTGCCCATAGACAGAAGACATCCACTGTAGATAAATTCTCTCCTTCACTTAATACATAATGAACATCCACTTTAAGCATTGTGCTAGATCCTAGGCATACATCGGTAAATAAACCCAATATTTCCTTGTCCTCATGGGGCTTAAAATATATTTGTCCTTAAATGTATATGGTTTTTCCATCAAATTACAAAGTCCTATAGGGAAGAAGCTGAGTATGATTATTCAAAGGGTGTTATTATTCAGTAGGGACTTAATTTTTGCTATTGGTGACAAATGTTCCCAATTACTCCCAGGTGGAAGTGGTAGTTGTCCTTGCCTTCTCCACTTCCCTTCAAAACCTCTCTCTTACTCCTATTTTATTTTTTAACTTTTTTAATGTTTTTTATTTTATTTTTGAGAGAGAGAGAGAAACAGTGTGAGCAGGGGAGGGTCAGAGAGAGAGGGAGACACAGAATCCGAAGCAGGCTCCAGGCTCTGAGCTAGCTGTCAGCACAGAGCCCAACGCGGGGCTCGAACCCATGAACTGTGAGATCATGCCCTGAGCTGAAGCCGGACGCTTAACCGACTGAGCCACCCAGGCGCCCCTAGCAGCTGGTTTTTATAGAACCAGAGTTCCTAATCCTCAGGACAAGAATAGGTAGGGCCAGCTTCATGGATGTCACACATGCAGTCACATAGGAACCAGTGCTTAGAAGGGCCCTGTGCTTGGTGTAATGCTCTGCTGTTACCGTCTTGAAATTCTTAATAATTTTTTTAACAAAGATCCCCCCCCAATTATGTAATATGTCCTGAAAACAGAGTTGGGGATAGTAGCCAACATAACTTTAATGTCAACACCATCAATTTGCCAATAGGCTCCTCTTCAGTATGTCTTTACTCCTGCTCAAATGCAGAAAAATAGCAGGGACATAGTTTGAAAGATATCTTTATATTTGAAGTTATTTATATTCTGTTGTGCCTAAGAGTGCTATGTCTTACTATCCAATAGAAATAACAATGGGTCTAAGATGATAATGTCATGTTTGTTCATCTAGACTAATGGCATCTTCAGGTTCAGTATGACAATGTTTCTTAAAGGGTGAGACCCCACCAAGGGCATGAGCATCACCTGGGAACTTCTTAGAAATGCAGATACTTAGGCTCCACCCCAAACTTACTGAATTAGGCATTGCAAAGGCAAAACCCAGTTATCTGTGTTCTAAGCCCTTTAGATGATTCTGGTGTATGCTGAAATTTGGTAACCACTGAGTTGTGACATTGTCAGCCTCTTGAGAGCACAAGTCTGCCTCCTACTGTTTCTCAGCCAGGTGGAGATTATTTAATATAGACCCAATGAAGGACAACTGGCAGATATTTGGGCTTAGAAACTTTGCTTTAATGAGTTTGTGTGAATAGAGGGAAAACAGCAAAACTGATTTTTTCTCTTGGCAAAGGATTTGTTTATCCTGCTCCTTTGAAGTCAGAACCAATAATATAGAAGGGTTTGGTGGCTACAACTTGACGTCTGAGTGAAATAGAGAAGCCTTCTTTTAATTGCTGTCTTGAACGGACACATTTTGGAGACAACACCATGCAGTGCTATTGCAGAAGACTGATATTAGATCTTAAGACCCCACTGTCAAATTTTACAAATTAGAAAATCAAGGCCCAGAGAGTGAAATAACTTTCCAGATATCACTCAGTTGTCAGTCAGGCATTCACTAAAAAAGAAAGGTTTATTATGTTGAAAGTCAGAATCACCTTGCTGATCATTTGGTGCCCTTCATGGCTGGGCACTTAGAGAGGCAGCCACCCTATCCAGAATCTCTATTAATTACATTGCCACTGAGCATTCATTTCCTCCCAGTCTACTTTTAGGTACTTTTAGGTAAAACACACACATTTTTTAAGAAACCGCCTTCATATTCTTCACTTTTGAATGCCCAGTTTTTTCTTTGCAGTTGGACATCTTACCTAAAGAAGACAAGGTGGTAACCAAGCTATGTAGTTAACTCACTCTCACCCTTTGAGAAGAAGATGAGCCCTGCTTCTAGGTGGCCATGCTCAGCTTCAAGCTGCTTTTCTCCACACCTGGTTCTCATTTGTAACACCGAAAGCATTTCATGCTTATTAAGCATCATCTGGTCCCAATTTTTAAACCACAAGTTTGGCTTGGTTTGTTTTTAATAAGCGGTTACAACAGAGTCCACCTTTTCAGTGTGATGATGTCTCTTCAGCCTAGCTATTGGCATCTTGGAGATTTAGATTAATATGGCTGTTATGGGAGGTTAAAAACATTAAAGACACAAATCCTGAAATTTGGCTTTATCCTGCCTAGATATGATGCAGATTTGTTTTTAACACATGTATTTGAAGAAAAGGATGATCAAGTTTAAAGGGAATTTTGTAATGGTCTTTATTTTTGCATGGTACTCCACATCTCCATTTTTCTTGTCCGGTTTTGAATTTAAAGAATTCCTAGATTTTATGCAAAAGCAATTTGGGGAGATAAAATCAATAGAATTCTTCATCTTTGCTCAATCTCTAAGTATTTTGCAATTAGTGTCACTTAGTTTTTTGACAGCCAGTGGTTCTTTATGTGGTATTTTGTCACTCTGCTTGGCCAACATAAGAGGACAGAGTTAAGACACTCATCTTCTTTTAAGAAGACTTAGAAGTCTCTTAGTTCCAAGTTAAATATAATTGTAAAGTCACAAGATTTTAAAAAGATGTGTAACTGATAGTTAAATTTTAATAGTATTTTCCATCTTCTTTGTAATGTATTTTTAAATGTCCATTGCCTGGTATTAAATACTCATAACTCATGTTATATTTTTCCCCTTTGTTTGTTTTGTATCTTAAATTCCACATATGAGTGAAATCATATGGTGTTAGTCTTTCTCTGACTTATTCCACTTAACCATTATACTCCCTGGCTCTATCCATGTCATTGCAAATGGCAAGATTTCATTCTCTTTTATGGCTGAGTAATATTCCAGTGTATATATAAACCACATCTTCTTTATCCATTCATCAGTAGATGGACATTTGGCCTGATTCCATAGTTTGGTTATTGTAGATAATGATGCCATAAACATCAGGGTACATGTGTCCCTTTGAATTAGTATTTTTGCATCCTTGACATGAATCCTGAGTAGTGCAATTTCTGGATCATAAGGTAGTTCTCTATATAACTTTTTGAGGAATCTCCATATTGTTTTCCAAAGTGGCTGCACCAGTGTTCATTCCAACCAACAGTGTACAAGGGTCCCCCTTTCTCCACATCCTTGCTAGCACCTGTTTTGTCTTATATTGTTGATTTTAGCCCATCTGACAGGTGTGAGGTGATATCTCATTGTAGTTTTGATTTGTATTTCCCTGATGATAATTGATATTCAGCATCTTTTCATATGTCTGTTGGCCATCTAGATATCTTCTTTAGAGAAATGTCTATTCATGCCTTCTGCCCATTTTTTAATTGGATTATTTGCCTTCCAGGTGTTGAGTTTTACAAGTTCTTTATGTATTTTGGAAACTAACCCTTTATCAGGTATATATTATTTGCAAATATCATCTCCTATTCCATATTCCATAGGTTGCCTTTTAGTTTTGTAGAATGTTTCCTCTGCTATGCAGAGGCCTTTTATTTTGATGTTGTCCCAATACTTTATTTCTGCCTTTGTTTACCTAACTTCTGGAGCATATCTAGAAGAAGTTGCTCTGGCTGATGTCAAAAAGGTTACTGCCTGTGTTCTCTTCTAGGATTTTTATGGTTTCAAATCTCACATTTAGATCTTAATCCATTTGAATTCATTTTTGTGTATAGTGTAAGAAAGTGGTCCACTTTCTTTTGTGCGTGTAGCTGTACAGTTTTCCCAGCACCATTTGTTGATGAGACTGTATTTCCCATCAGGTATGCTTTCCTGTTTTGTCAAAAACTAATTAACCCGTATAGCTGTGGGTTCATTTCTGGGCTCTCTATTTTGTTCTATTGATCTACATTTCTATTTTTGTGCCAGTACCACGCTGTTTTGATCACTATAGCTTTGCAATATAAATTGAAGTCTGGAATTGTGATTCCTCCAGCTTTGCTTTTCTTCTTCAAGGTTGCTTAGGCTATTCAGTGTCTTTTGTGGTCCCATACAAATTTTAGGATTGTTTGATCTAGCTCTGTGAAAAATGTTGGTGGTATTGTGATAGTGATTACATTAAATATGTAGATTGCTTTGAGTAGTACAGACATTTTAACAATATTTGTTCTTCCAATCCATGAGCATGGGATGTTTCCCCATTTCTTTGTATCCTTTTCAGTTACTTTCATCAGTGTTTTATGGTTGTCAAAATAAATGTCTTTCAACTCTTTAGTTAGGTTTATTCCTAGGTATCTTATTATTTGTGGTGCAATTGTAAATATGATTGATACCTTAATTTCTCTTTCTGCTGCTTCGTTAATGGTGTATAGAAATGCAAAAGAGGTATCAGAATGGATTAAAAAAAAAAACAAGATCCATCTACATACTGCCTAAAAGAGACTTATTTTAGATGTAAGAACACCTGATTATTGAAAGTGAGGGGATGGAGAACCATCTATCATGCTAACAGAAGTCAAAAGAAAGTCAGAGCAACCATACTTGTATCAGACAAACTAGATTTTAAAACAAAGACTGTAACAAAAGATGAAGGACATTATATCATAATTAAGGGGTCTATCCATCAAGAAGATCTAACAATTGTAAATATTTATGACCCCAACTTGAAAGAACCCAAATATATTAATCAATGACTAACAAACATAAAGAAACTCATTGATAATAATATAATAATAGTAGGGGACTTTAACACTCCACTTACAGCAATGGACAGATCATCTAAGCAGAAAATCAACAAGGAAACAATGGCTTTGAATAACACACTGGACTAGATGGACTTAACAGGTATATTCAGACTATTTTATCCTAAAGCAGCAGCAGAACATTCTTTTCAAGTGCATATGAAACATTGCCCAGAGTAGATCACATACTGGGTCACAAATCTGCCCTCAACCAGTACAAAAAGATTGAAATCATACCATGCATATTTTCAGACCACACCACTATGAAACTTGAAGTCAACCACAAGAAAAATTTGGAAAGCTCTGAAATACATGGAGGTTAAAGAACATCCTACTGGAGAATGAATGGGTTAACCAGGAAATTAAAGAAGAAATTTTAAAATACATGGAAGCAAATTAAAATGAAAACATGATAGTCCAAAACCTTTGGGATACAGCAAATGCGGTTCTAAGAAGGGCATACATAGAAATACAGGCTTGGGGCACCTGGATGGCTCAGTTGGTTAAGCATCTGACTATTTTGCTCAAGTCATAATCTCACAGTTTGTGAGTTTGAGGCCCACATCAGACTCTGTGTTGACAGTGCAGAGCCTGCTTGGGATTCTCTCTCTCTCTCTCTCTCTCTCTCCCCCCTCTCTCCCTCTCTCTCAAAATAAATAAATACGCTTTTAAAAAGAGAGAAAGAAATACAGGCCTACCTCAAGAAGCAATAAAAGTCTCTAATATACAACCTAACCTTATACCTAAAGAAGCTAGGAAAGGAACAGCAAATAAAGCCTAAATCCAGCAGAAGGGAAATAATTAAGATTAGAGCAGAAATAAATGATATGGAAACAAAAATCCAGTAGAACAAATCAACAAATCTAAGAGCTGGTTCTTTGAAAAAATTAATAAAATAGATAAACCCCTAGACTTATCAAAAAGAAAAGAGAAATGACTAAAATATATAAACTCATTAATGAAAGAGGACAACCAAAACTTCAGAAATAGAAACAATTTTTAAGAGAATACTATGAGCAATTATATGTCAACAATTTGGGCAAACTGGAAGAAATGGATAAATTCCTAGAAACATATAAACTACCAAAACTGAAACATGAAGAAATAGAAAATATGAACAGACCCATAACCAGCAAAGAAATTGAATCAGCTATCAAAAGTCTCACAACAGACAAAAGTCCAGGGCCACATGGCTTCCCAGGGGAATTCCACCAGACATTTAAAGAAGAGTTAATACCTATTCTTCTCAAACTGTTCCAAAAAAATGGAAAAGGAAGGAAAACTTCCAAACTACTTCTATGAGGCCAGCATTACCTTGATTCCAAAACCACACAAAGACCCCACTAAAAAGGAAAATTGCAGACCAATATCCCTGATGAACATGGATGTAAAAAATGTCAACAAGATACTAGCAAATTGAATCCAACAATGCATTAAAAGAATTATTCACAGGACGCCTGGGTGGCTCAGTCGATTAAGCATCCAACTTCGGCTCAGGTCATGATCTCAAGGACCATGAGTTTGAGCCCTGCGTTGGGCTCTGTACTGACAGTTCAGAGCCTGAAGCCTGCTTCGGATTCTGTGTCTTCCTCTCTCTGCCCTTCCCCAACTCGTGCTCTCTCTCTTTCTCTCTCTCTCTCTCTCTCTCTCTCTGTCTCTCCTCTTTCTCTCTTAAAAATATTTAAACATTAAAAAGAAAAGAATTATTCACCACAATCACATTGGTTTTATTCCTGGTCTGCAGGCATAGTTCAATATTCACAAGTCAATCAATGTGATACACCACATTAATAAAAGAAAGGATAAGAACCATATGACCCTCTCAATACACACAGAAAAAGCATTTAACAAAATACCACATCAATTCTTGATTAAAAAAAACCCTCAAAAAACTAGGGATAGATGGAACATACCTCAACATCATAAAGGCCATATACAAAAGACTCACAGCTAACATCATCCTAAGTGGGGAAAAACTGAGAGCCTTTCCCCTGTGGTCAGAATAAAACAAGGATATCCACTCTCACCATTACTATTTAACATAGTACTATAAGTCTTAGCCTCAGCAATCAGACCACAAAAAGAAAAAAAAAGGCATCCCAATTAGCAAAGAAGAAGTCAAACTTTCACTATTTGCAGTGGACATGATTACTCTATGTAGAAAACCCAAAAGACTCCACCAAAAAATTGCTACAAATAATGCATGAATTCAGAAAAGTCAGAGGATGTAAAATAATTCTGTTGCATTTCTATAGACCAATAATGAAGCAGCGAAAAAAGAAATCAAGAAATTGCTCTCATTTGCAATTGCACCAAAAACCATAAGATACCTAGGAATAAGCCTAACCAAACAGGTAAAAGATCTGTACTCTGAAAATGATAGAACACTTATGACAGAAATTGAAGAGGACACAAAGAGATGGAAAAGCATTCCATACTCATGGACTGGAAGAACAAATATTGTTAAAATGTCTATACTGTCCAAAGTAATCTACATATTCAATGCAATCCCTATCAAAATAACAGCAGCATTTTTCAGGGAGCTAGAAAAATCCTAAAGTTGTGTGGAACCACAAAAGATCCCAAATAGCCAAAGAAATTCTGAAAAAGAAAAAGAAAACTGGAGGCATCACGATTCCACATTTCAAGCTATATTCCAAAGCTGTAGTCATCAAGGCAGTACCGTACTGGCACAAAAACAGACACATAGATCAATGGAACAGAATAGAGAACCCAGAACTGGACCCACATCTATATAGTCAACTCATCTTGGACAAAGCAGGAAAGAATAGCCAATGGACTAAAGACAGTCTCTTCAGCAAATAGTGTTGGGAAAACTGGACAGCAACATACAGAAGAGTGAAGCTGGACCACTTTCTTTTATGTATTCATTGTTTACTTGCATGTTGTTTGGTTTCCATGTGTTTGAGGGATTTCCAATTTTTTTTCTTGTGGTTGACTTCTACTTTCATAGCATTATGGTCAGAAAAGTTGCATGGTATGATTTCAGTCCTTTTGTGTTTGTGGATGCCTGTTCTGTGGCCTAATTATGTGATCTTTTCTGTACAATATTTGATGTGGACTTGAAAAGAATGTGTATTCTGCTGTTTGGGGATAGAATGTTCAGAATATATCTATTAAGTCTATCTGGTCCAGTGTGTCATTCAAAACCATTGTTTCCTGGTTTATTTTTTGTTTAGACAATCTATCCATTGATAGAAGTGGGATGTTAAGGTCCCCTACTATTATTGTGTCATCAATTAGTTCGTTTATGTTTGTTATTAATTGTGTTATATATTTGGGTGTTTTCATGTTAGATGCATAAATATTTACAATTGTTATATATTCTTGTTGGATTGTCCCCTTATGATTATATAATGCCCTTCTTTGTCTTTTTACAGTCTTTGTTTTATTTTTTAAAACAGTTTAAGATGTGTTTGGTACATTTTTTTAATGTTTTTTATTTATTTTTGAGAAAGAGAGCATGAGTAGGGGTGGGGAGAGAGAAAGGGAGAAAGATAGAATCCCAAGCAGGCTCCTCACTGTCTGCACAAAGCCTGATGTGGGGCTCAGTCTCACAAACCATGAGATCATGACCTGACCTGAAATCAAGGGTTGGACACTTAACTGGCTGAGCCACCCAGTCACTCCACAGTCTGTATTTTGAAGTCTAGTTTGTCCAATATAACTATTGCTACTCTGGCTTTCTTTTGACATCCATTAATCTGATAAATGTTTCTACACCCCCTCACTTTTAATCTGCAGGTGTCTTTAGGTCTAAAATAAGTCTCTTGTAGGCAGCATATAGATGGGTCTTTTTTTTTTTTTTAGTCCATTCTGACACCCTATGTCTCTTGATTGGAGCATTTAGTCCATTTACATTCAAAGTAATTAATGATAGCTAAGTATTTATTGCCATTTTATTACTTTGTCACTTTTTCTAGAGATCTTCTCTGATCCTTTCTCATCTTTGTCACTTTTGGTTTCTCCTTTGCATCTAAAGAGTCCTTTTCATATTTCTTGCAAGGCTGTTTTAGTGGTCACAAACTCTTTTAGTTTTTGTTTGTCTTGGAAACTCTTTATCTCTCCTTCTATTCTGAATAATAGCCTTGCTGAATAGAGTATTCTTGGTTGCAGATTTTTCCCATTTAGCATTTTGAATACATGATGCCACTCCCTCTGACTTGCCGAATTTCTGTTGAGAAATGTGTAGCTAGTCTTATGGGTTTTCCCTTGTAAATTAAGGACTTCTTTTGTCTTCCTGCTTTTAGGATTGTTTCTTTATCACTGTCTTTTGCAAATTTAATTACAGTATGTCTTGGTGTTGGCCTGCTTTTGTTGATATTGATGGGGGTTCTCTGTGTCTCCTGGATCTGGATGTCTGTGTCCTTTCCCAGATTAGGGAAATTTTCTGCTATTATTTCTTGAAATAAATTTTCTGCCGCCTTTTCCCTTTCTCCTTCTTCTGGGACTCCTATAACACGAATGTTATTACATTTGATGAAGTCAATGAGTTCCTAAGTCTAGTCTCATGTTCCATAATTTTTCTTTCTCTCTTTTTTCAGCTTCATTATTTTCCATTATTTTGTGTTCTATGTCACTAATTGATTGCTCTGCTTCTTCCAGCCTGCTGTTCATTACATCAAGCCTGTTTCCAGTCTCATTTGTTGCATTCTTCATTTCTCATTGCTTCTTTTTTAACTCTTTTATCTCTGTGGTAAGGGTCTCTCTGATGTCTTCTATTCTTTTCTCAATCCCAGTGAGTATCGTTATGATTATTGCTTTAAATTTTCCATCAGGAATGTTGCTTATATCTGTTTCACTTAGATTTCTGGCTGTGGCTTTATCTTGTTCTTTCATTTGGGGTAAATTCCTCCATCTTGAAATTTTGTCTAAGTCTCTGCTTTCTTCTTCATGTTAGAAATGCCAGTTATATCTCCTGATCCTAAAAGTAATGTCAGAGTACATTTCTCCTGAAGAAGAAGTCATGTAGTTCCCAGGGCCTGGAGCTTCAGGGAGTGTGTCTGGTGTGTGTTGTATGTGCTATGCTTTGTCTTATGGCTGCTCCATCCTTCAGGCCAGTCGTCTGCAGAGGCTCTCCTTCCTGCTGTGGGCAGTGTTTGGTCCCTACCCTGAATGTGGTGAATTTTAACTAGGTATTCTCTGGTGTGCTTGTGAAATGAGACCTGACACCAATTCCACCAGAATTGAGGCCCTGCAGAATTCTCTACTTGGGAGATGTGGTGTGGGAAGGGGTTTGTAATGGTCTTCTGGAGGAGGGGACTACCACATTTGGACTGTGGTATCCTTGACTGAGAAGGACAGTCCCACCAGAGTACAGAAAGATGGGGCTTAGTGTAAGCAAGTTAGGCAGCCAGTGTCTGCACTGAGCTGCTTCCCACACATGGCTCTGTGTTTATGCTGAGGGGTGGAGGAGGGAAGTGGCTCTGGACAGTGCCTTTGTTCCCAGAGAACCTTCTCCATGAACACCACCTCTCAGAAATGTACTCTGAGAAGAGCTAATAATCTCCCCCACAGTGTGCCCCAAGTGTTTTTCACATCAATGTTTCCATGCTGTCTGCTCCCAGGTTTTTTGCCTGCCTTCTCTATAGGTACAGTGCAGTTCCCTCCAGGCTCTATCTCAGCCAAGCATGCTGACCTTTAAAACTCCAGAGTTAAAGCTCCACTCATTGCAAGAACTCATGAAATTCAGCCCTTGTCATTTTCCAAGTCAATGGCTTTGGGGAACCATTCTCCTTGTGCATTCCCCCCTGTGCTTCTCTCTCCCTCTCTCTCTCTCTTCCTTCTTCAAGACCATGACTCTCTCCCCTCTACAGCATCCATGATCTATTTTTCCCCTAAACCACATCTCTGCACTTCCTACCTTCTCAGTGTGGCCTCTTCTCTCCCTTTAGTTGTGGAGTTTGTCCTGTCAGTCTTTGGGTCAATTTCTGGAGTATTTAGGATGATTTGATGGTCATCTAGCTGTTTTTAAGAGTCCTCCTAGTCCACTGCCATCTTCCTCTTCTGTGTCTTACAGTCTTTTTTTTTTTTTCTTGGCCTTTTAATTTTTCCAGTTGTATTGAGAAATAATTAACATATATCACTGTATAGTTCTAAAGAATATAGCATAATAGTTTGATTTACATATACTGTGAAATGAGTACCACAATAGATTCAGCTAATATCTGTCTTCTCAAATACATACAATAATAAGAAAAGAAGAAAAAAAGTAATAAAAGTTTTTCCTCTTGTGATGATACTCTCTTAATAACATTCCCATATATAATACAGCAGTGTTAGCTATAGTTATCATGTTGTACAATCCATCCCTTGTACGTACTTATCTTATAACTGGAAGTTTGTACCTTATGACCACCTTCTTCCAATTCTCCCTTTCCCCACCCTCTGCATTTGATAACCACAAGTCTGATCTCTTTTACGGAGTTTGGTTCTTTGTTTTTATGATCCCACATATAAGCGAGATCATACAGTTTTTGTCTTTGGCTTATTTCACTTAGCATAATGCTTTCAAGGTCTATCCATGTTGTTGCAAATAGTATGATTTCCACATATATATGTGGAAATCGTACTATATATATATACACACATATATGGTATATATATATATCATATATATGTGTGTGTGTATATATATATATATATATATATATATATATCACAACTTCTTGATCTATTCATCCATTAATGGACACTTAAGTTGTTTCCATATCTTGGCAATTGTAAATCATGCTGTATGAACATGGAGGTGCAGATATCTTTTCACGTTAGTGGTTTTGTTTCTTTGGATATATTTCCAGAAGTGGAATTGCTGGATCATGTGGTAGTTCTATTTTTAATTTTTTGAGGATCCTCCATACTGTTTTCTATTGTGGCTGTACCAATTTACAATCCCAACAACAGTGCACAATTGTTCCCTTTTCATCATATCCACAACAACATTTATTATCTCTTATCTTTTTGATGATGGCCAATCTAACAGGTGTGAGGTGATCTTATTGTGGTTTTAATTTGCATTTTTCTAATGACTAGTGATGTTGAACATCTTTTCATATACCTTTTGTATATCTTCTTTGTAGAAATGTCTATTCAGGTCCTTTGCCTGCTTTTTTTAAGTTTTTATTTATTTATTTTGAGAGAGAAAGAGAAAATGCAAGTGAGTGGGGGAGGGGCAGAGAGAGAGAGAATCCAATGCAAGTTCCATGTTGTCAGCACAGAGCCTGATGCTGAGCTCAATCTCACAAACCATGAGTTCATGACCTGAACTGAAATCAAGAGTCAGACACTTAAGTGACTGAGCCACCCAGGCCACCCCTCTTTGCCCATTTTTTAACTGGGTTATTTGGGGGATTTTTGCTATTGAGTTATATGAGTTCCTTATATATTTTGGATATTGACACCTTATAAGATATATGTTTGCAGATATTTTTTTCCCACTCAACAGGTTGTCTTCATTTTTTTGATAGTTTCTTTTGCTGTGCAGAAGCTTTTTAGTTTAATGTAGTCCCACTTGTTCATTTTTTATTTTGTTGCTTGTGCTTGAGGTGTCATATTCAAAAAATTATTACTAAGACCCATTTCAAGGAGCTTTGTTCTTATGTTTTCTTCTAGCAGTTTCATAATTTCAGGTCTTACAGTTAAGTCCTCAATCCATTTTGAGTTAACTTTTGTAAGTGGTATGAGATATGGTACAGTTTATTCTTTTACAGTAAATATCTGATTATCCCAACACCATTTATTGTACCTGCTTAGAGAATACACAGGAAGGGTCTTTGAATGGTGAAAGTTCTTTACAAACAGCATGTGCTGGGACCTACTCCTACTGGCTCACATGAGCTAGTTGCGAGTTGATAGCTTGAAATCAGCCATGGTGGGAGTATTCACACCATGGAAACTGGAAAATACTACAAGGGGCTTTTATTCTTCCTTTTTTGGGAAAGCCTGTTTGTGAGCACACCATTTACTTACAAATGGAAGTGATTATTTCAGTTGTGTTTATTTCTGTGCATTCCTTGCTGTTATCATGGCCTAAGGTATAGCTCAATCGTAGCATTGATTACACTATAACATTATTATATAATAGGCCATGAATTCCTTGGGACATAGGATTGTGTCTTGTTATGGAAATACGTCTTCCTGCACCCTACTTTTTCCAGTACCTAACACACTGGCTGACACTTAGTTGATATTTAAATCCATATTTGTTGAATGAGTGGCAAAAATGTTTGTTTGTTTGTTTGTTTTTATGAGTTGGAAACAAGCATAGAGAGAGGAAAATTAAGGGAAAGGGTTAGGAAGAGCATAACACAGAAATACTTTTTGAGAGGAATTCCCCCAAAAACGCATCCTTAATTGGGAGTTTTCTATGAGTAGGCCAGTAGCAGGTATACAGTAGGCTGTATAGAACATTTTATATACTCCCCATGATAACTTCTGAAAGAAGTATTATTATCCCCATTTCACAGATGAGAAAAAAGATATTCAGAGTGAAGTAATGTGCCCTCCATCACACAGGCTGGGGTTCAAATCTAATGAATGCCTGTATTGCTTACCCATATTCCTACACTGAGAAGTAGCAAACCACAATATTTGAGTCTATACATTTTTTAAAAATGGAGCGAAACAAATCCATTTTAATTAAAAGGAAGAGGTGAGGACTGTAGCAAAATGAAGAGCCCAAACTCCCTCTAAAGAAGATAGCTTTATGACATGAAGAAATGTGGTCTATTGAGACTAGAAATTTGGAATCCTTTCATGAAAAGCTGAGAATCTGGGATTTTGTTTCTCGAATTTCAAATGTTGGTAATTAGTTCTAAATAAAAATGTAAAAGACTCTTGATATAAAACATCTATAAATAAGCTATCTATTTTTGCAAATTTTAGCATATACTGCATCTCCCCAAATAAGTTTTAAACAGCCAGGGGGCAGCACGAGGGTATAAAGTGTCATTAGGCTGAAATGGATGAACTGAAGGCAAGTCTAATCCACTTCGCAGTGTTGCCCAGAGTGCAGACACAGAGGGCAGGGAGGTCTAGCTATCAGGTTGCAGAACAAGGGCCCACAGAGACTGGAGGAGGATGAGGTAAGGCACCACTGTTGGTGCACATTCCGTCTTCTCCAGGCATCCCCAGGGAGGGCACATTCCTCATGGTCAAGCAGCAGAGCTGTTGATTTAAAAGATTCTTAGAATATTCTGTTCAATACCCCAGCGGCATTTTCTTTGCCTGGAAACAATATCTCTAGGCCATGTTTTGGACTGTGGGGCATCCATAAGAGTGAGTGGGAAGATTGTCATGAGTCTAGGCCTCCAGGCAGTTTCCTGGGACCTGGAAAGTCCCTTCACGTCCCTCATCCTTTGATTTATTTTTCTTTTCCCAGGGCAGAGAGTGCTGGTAACAGCACCAAATCTCAAACCAATTCTCCATTCTTTCCCATAAATTTTGGCTTCTGCAGAAAATTGGAAGATTGTCATATAGTGAATCTGCAGAGGTTTTTTTTTCACTGACGTTTTAAAACAATTGTACAGTTACCTACAATTGCTTCTTGAAAATCTAAGTAGCTAACCAATAAGCCCATCCTTCCTTGAATGCAGCTGGCCCCCTGAGATTATTTAGGGAATTCGGACAGGATGAGGTGAAGAGGACTACAAAGAGGTTTCCACAGGTACAGGTGTAAGAAAAGAGCCACCTGACTGAGAAATTGGACTCAAGGGGCCACCTGGTATGGAAGCCCACCAGGACTAAAAGCGCACCAAAACCCAACCAAGAATCCCTGTGGTAAAAGAAAAGAGATGAAAAAGTCATCCTGGGAAAGCAAGGCTATGGATTGGCCAAGCTAGACACAAAGCAAAGAGTGAAGTCAATCCTAGGAAAGATGTAAAAAGGTCCTTACTGTTTTATTGCAACCTCACTGTGACTTGGTTGCCTTCTAACAGTCCCCAAGGGAAATAATAAATAGACACAGTGCTTTACAGAGCAATACGCCTATTGTTCCTCTACAGCACAAGGCTACTCAGAGATGGTGCCCTGAGGCTATAACCCTCATTTCTTTTTAACATTCACAAGCAACCCAATAGTGCTTGCAGATAAAGACCCCAGAGATATTGTGCTACTTTCTCAATGAAAAAGAAGAATTGAGGCTGTGCTAAATTCCACTGCAGAACAGAGCACAGTATAATACATTCCATTATGCATTTATTCCCTCCACTGTGGGCATAGAAGAATAGTCCCAACATGCACATGCTCTGCTCCTCCCTTGGTGCTCCTACCATGCCCTCTCCTACCTCACTGTCCTGCTCCAGTGCATTCCAGAAAATAACCAGCCAATGCCACCCTAACCAGCCAGTGCTCTGCCCCTATTGTGTATGTGCGCACTGCTACCCCACTGGCCTGCAGCAGCACTCTTACCAATGACTCTTATTTTTGGATTCCTTTACTCTTGGTCTTGGCTACATTCTCTCATTTAATCCTCACACCAATCTCATGAAGCAAAGACTTTCCTCATTTTACAGATGAGGAAATTAAGGGAGTAATTTATCCAGAATTACAGTTTGTCCAGAAGGCAAGTCCAAGTCAAGGTGGACTCCAAAACCTCACTCTTTCCGTCAACTTGCACTGGATTATCCACACACCCAAACCCTGCCTTTCTTTTACACACCTCCAGCCCACTCATCAAGCCTGCTGTCTTTTGAACATTCTGTCACACTTTCTCTAACCCCTTTTCTTTCCTTCTTCTTGCCTTCCTGATAAAAATTTCTCTCTTACTTTTTATTCATTCTTACTTGACTTGTTCTAAATGTGAAAAAGTAGTACTTAAGCAGATACCTATTAAAGAAAATAAAAGTTGTGCCTTTACAAGTAAAAATAAACAGAATAAACAGCACTATCCAAAGATTGAGAGATACCCAAAACTCCTCTAGAATTCTACAGGAATGTGCATCCACTTTCTCCTCCTTCTCAAATTAAATATTTTAACTTAATCATCAGCAGTAAATGATATTATTTTCAGTTTGGTGTCATTTTTACACAAAAATTGAAATATTTCATGTCAAAAAGACCTTTGCAGGCTGATCTGGGAACCCAACCACCAAACATGCCAAGGTAACTTAGGAAAAGGAATTTTTGAAACCCCATTTTAGTTGGTAATAGTTTGTTAGGTTGTAGAAATGTATAATATGGAAAAGTATATGCATAATATCTCTAATCAGAGTCTGTGCAAGCTCCTGTTTAAGTCATGACAGCAGCCTCCCCTTTCCCATAATCTTATACACCAAAGGGTTGTTGCTTATTTTTTTCCACAAGGATAATTATCTAAATGTGTTTATCCTCTTATCCCCTTTAGTAGCCTGCCTGCTTGATCTGAATGCATAGTTCATGCTCCTTCCCTTAGTTTCCTGTTCTTCCTCATTATTTCATCCCCCCTCTCACTGGCTAGCTTGCCTGCACAGCATGAAGGTGAGGGTACACGAGGGTACACGATGTTATAGATAAGAGAGATAAGATAAAACAAGAGAGATGAGATGAGATCCAAGATTTCATTTCTGGCACCCTGACTCTTATTCCTTAGTTTGGTGTCAGGAAGACATGCTTTGGTGTCCTTAGGAACTACATTTTATCATAAATATATTTTTATAAAGCCTTCATTTATCTATGAATTCAACATGTATCAAAAATGAATCCTGGTCTGGGTTTTATGAGAACTGAATCCAGTTCTGTTTCAGGACCATTTGTGTGACCTTGGGCAATAAAATAATCCTAAAATCCTCTCTGTGAACAAGACGAAGTTGCTTTCCTCAAAGAGAACTTGGCACCAGGGACATGTATTTGTTTCAGCCTCTGCCCTCATAAAGTAGCTTATACTTGATGTGGGAGACCAGAAGCACATACATAAAACAGAGAATAAGTCAATGCAAACAAACTATAATCAAACTCTAAAAATTGTCATTTACCTAAAAATGCTATCAAAAGTCAGTAAATGGATGTCCCTATGGACCAATATATGTGGCAATGACTTAATGGAGGAGGAGAGATTTAAGATGAGTCTAAACACATGGGTAGGTGTATTATTCTGCTAGAACGCCTTAACAAAACACCAGCTACTGGGTGGCTTAAACAACAAGAATTTATTTCTCACTGATCTGAAAGCTAGAAGTCGGAGATCAAGGTGCTGGCTGATTTAGTTCCTGGTGAGAACTCTCTTCCTGACTTATACATGGCTGCCTTCTCAGTGTGTGCTCACATGGACTTTCCTCAGTACAAGAGCAAAGATAGAGATAGAGAGCAAGTTCTCTATCATCTCTTCTTAAAAGGACCAATCCTATAGGATCAATGTCCCACCTTTAGGACCTCATTTAAGTACTTAATTAGTAATAATTACCTTAATTACTTCCTTCCAGGCCCCATCTCCAAATATAGCCACACTGGCTGTTAGGGCTTCAGCATGAATCTTGCAGGGAGACACAGGCATTCAGCCCATAACAGCAAGATATATGACCAAAAAGTGTGTGGGAAAGTGGTTTAGACCAAGGAGAGCATGAGAGAAAATGAGAACATAGGAAAAATATATATGGGGGGGGGGGTAATGCATGTATGTGCACAAGCATGCACATGAGAAGCCATTAATTATTTCTAAACAAGTACTTATTGAGTGCCTGCTCTAGACCAGCATTGTTCCTGGCACATGGGTTGCCCTCATGGAGTTATTTCTAGCAGGCGGAGACACACATAAACATAATACGTCAATTGTTTAGTAAATGTTATCGAACGTGTAAAAGTGATGAGTACTTTGGAAATAAGAAAGAGAGCAAGGACGGGGGTCAGGGGTTTGAATGGTGAAGGGGAGAGGTTGAGAAGTTTTATTAGGGAGTTGACATATGCCTCACTGAGAAGAGAACTGAGCAGACTTGAGGGAGTTAGTGAAGTGGATAAGTTGGGGAAAGCATTCCAGACAGAGGAAGATAAAGCAAAGGCCTGAAAGGCAGAAAATTCTTGACATTCAAGAAAGAATGAAGATGCCAGTGTGGCCAGAGGAGAGTGAGTGAGAGCAGGAGCTGTAGGAAAGATCAAAGTGGGCCCTGAAGGCCACTGTAAGGATTTTAGCAGTTTCTCTGGATGAATTGGGAGCCAGTGCAGGATTTGAACAAAAGAGTGACAAGATCTAACTTTTTAAAGCCTCACTCTAGCTGATGTGTATAGAATTAGGAGCTGGGAGGCCATGAGGTATTCTTTGCAATAAACCAGACAAGACACCATGGTGGTTCAGACCAAGGTGGTAGCAGGGGAGGAGGGAGCCATGGGAGTCATTATACCAAATCAGTTCCCTAAAGTTAGAGCATGTCTACATTCTCTGCCCCCACTCCATCTCTGTTACTTCACAGGGGAAAAACGTGGACATGGAGAATCTCACTGAGTTTTCCAGTCTTTACGTTAGAGGATTTAGAACCAAAATTGTTTGCTTGTAATACATAGTATAACTTCATTTTATGTCGATCACTCTTGGAAAAATTGCAGTTCAACTCTCCCTATTTCCTTTCTTAATTGATTTTTCTGCCAAGCAACATCTCCTAAGCCAACCTCTAAACTACTATATATTTTACTTACATATTTTGTTTATTGTCTGTCCCCTACTAGAATATAAACAGCAGTTTTTCTCACTTTGTTCATTTCTGTGTCTCTACTGCCCAGAAGAGTGACTGGTCCACAGCAGGTATTCCGTAAACATGTACGAAGTGACTGCATGCATGAATGTGTGGAAGAAAGGAGAGAAGGAGAGAGAGAGAGAGAGAGAGAGAAGGAAATTAAACAGTGACACTGAGGCTGCTTTACAAGCACACATTCCACAATGCCCTTTGCTTTGGACACAGGAAATTCAAACTCTCCAGCTTTCTTAGGTCTCATACACACACATATACACAAAATAATACAATGAAATTTTTAAAGTAATAAAAAATAAATACAATGAAAGAATTGTTAGTTTTTAAAAACTAAATTCAACTGTTATGAATTCATTTCCCACAAATGATATTGAGTCTGGACACATTTTCTTTACTCCAGAAGATTTGAAATCCTGCCAGTTTCCACTGGATGGGAGATAAAAGCTAAGGCAGGAGTTAGAGAAGCTATGATATGGATTATTTTAATAAATATTGAGCAGATAAATCAAGGACACCATTCTCCCAAACAATGCTGAACTGTACCAGCAGCATTTAGTGGCTCAAAATTTTGAAACCCCTCACAGAAGAAAACATGCTACATGCTTATGTGTGAACTGAAGAAGAACTAAAATTTCAGGGCACAAGGTCATGATTCAGAAAATTGGCCTTTCCAAACCCCAGTCCCCATGAATCAAAATGCAGTATAGCCAGCAGGCATTGGAGTGATTTCCTGCTACTGAATCAGTAGCACTGTCTGCTGCAACTCTTCCTAGATTTGGATTGTATGAGGACCTACTCTTGGAAACATTAAGTGAATATTTTCAATTAAACCATATGTAATATAGGTATTTCAGTTTACAGTTAACAAAGCATGCTCATGTATCTTACCCATCCCGTGGGCTAGGTGGAGCTCCCTTCCCCAGTTAAAAGGCAAATCAGTTAAACTCTTGAGCCTGTGTGGTCCCTATATCGGGTATCTTCGGTTTGTCACTCCAAACCCATTATCCTCCCTTCTCCACCCTCTCCCCCTTCTCTGTCACCTGTGCCTGGGAAGCCACTGGCCTACAGCAAGAAGCCCCTAGGCTTCTGGCTTCTCACTGGGCTTGGCCAATGGGAAACACTGGTAGGAGAGGGGAGGATGGGAGAATAAGCCCTGGGCCTTTATTTCCCCTACTCTCTTCTTACCAAGCCCCACTGAACAAGCTGTATCCCCCTAGGCAAACCACAGTTCCCTTCTAGACTCAGCCCTCTTCACCATACCCCTTTAGGCCTAGAGATGGTAACATGTTAATAGCCCCCAATACTGTACTGTTTGTTGGTTTCCTTGAACTTGGCCTTCACATTGTAAGTAGTCCTTTTATTAAATTCTTCTCAAATAATCTCATGCTCTCTGTTTGTGCTGGAACCCAGCAATACACACACTTCATAAGTAAGGGGAAGAACATGACTTGTACCCAGATGTGTTAACTCCAACGCCAGGCCTCTTCCCCTACTTAATTGTGAAGGCTATCAGTATGATAAAGCTATATGCCTTCTAGAGGAAGCCTGATTGTCCCCTTCAATTTTTGAACTATACAAAATGCCTGTCTTACTTTGAATTTCATTTATTAGACCTACCCACCAGCATTGGTTGAAAGTACACTCTGTGCCAGACACCTTGCTGAGTTCTAGAAATACAAAGATGAATAAGGCACCATCTCTGTCCTCAACTTTCTCAGATCAATTGAAGGCAGGTGTCACACATTGGGATCGCTAAAAGCCAATTCGGAGGTGGAGAACAACATGCAGAGAATTAATTAGGGAGTTCTTGGAATCAGCACCCATAGAAAGGCGGGAAGGAAGCAGGATTAGGCACAGGGAGAAGTTGAGCTATGATGTAGTATCAATGGAGGCTGCAGCTGACTTTGCAGAGAGTTCTGAAGTTCTTGTAAGCATCAGACTTGAACCCACCTAGGTGTAAGGGCTGAGACTCTGTGTAGGTTAATCATTGGATACTGACAGCCCAGAAAAAGTCCCTGACTTGGCTTAGGCAGCTCTTTTCAACAAAGGCAGTCAACACAGGAAGCTGACATCTAAGGGCTGTCTCCAGTGGCCTTTCCAGGATCTGAGAGGATATGTTCTTCTTTCCTGAAGAGGAATCAGTGCCTCTCATGGTAGGGAAAGGAGAAGAGACAAATAATTATACAAAAATGCCATTAGGTCACTCATGAAGATATGCACTGAGTATTATGAATGCCCAAAAAAGGAACTTAATCCAGTCTCGTGAGTCTTGAAGAAATATCTTGAACAAGATGATACTTAACGTGAATCATAAAGGCTAAAGAAGAAATTAGCCAAACAGAGGAGATGCAGTATGCAAGGGCAGAGCCTGAGTGTGGCATGGTACATATAGAAGAAAAAGGGTTGTTAGTTCATAAAGTTTGAGGCTGGAAAGGCAAGAAATTAAGCTGGGAAAGTAAGCAAGACCTTATCAGGAAGGCTTGGAAGACTGTGTCAAGGGATTGGAGCTTTAGACTAGAGGCCAAAGGGAGTCTCTGTGGAGGAAGAGAAAACACTCCCCAGAACATTTCCTTCCTTCTGAGGTTTATAGTGGCTGAGAAGGGCCTGGTTAAGGTGAGTTTCAAGTTCTCCTCAGCCTGGTCCTTGTTTATGCAATACTCACATGCAACCCTTCCCCTCTGCTTAGCTCCCTCTTCTCTGCTTTGAAAGATGTCCTCATTGAGAAGATGTCTGCTCAAAAGAAGGCTGTTCACTAAATATCCTATCTCCAGAGGCAGGTCTAGTTTCAGCCCTATGGGGTGGATTCAGAATGAGGCACAAATATAGACTAGTGGAAGTTCGGAGGAACTAAAGAAGCCACCATCCCATTCTGTTCAGTGTAATGGTTGCAAATCAGACCCACCTAAGATGCCCAGAAGCAAAGGATTCCTGATTCTTGTACTTTTACCCTTCCAGCCACACCAGCCAGGCCCAACAAGTTACACTCTTCTCTCTATGTTGTAAAACAGGAGTAAGACAATTTAACCTTCCTGTGAGGAAGCAGGACATTAGGATCCCACAGTAGCAACTGTCAAACACAAAAAAAGATATCTGGGTAAACCAGGTATGCAAGCACAGTCCTGTGCTATGACAAATTCAATCATAGCAATGCAGGAGACAGCTGGACATGTTCATGCCTGACATGAATTTCATTCCTTGATAAACGTTCCTGTCATGTCAGGTTGGCCTGTGGAAGAACATTGCTCTGGACAACCTTGTCTTCTTACGAGTCTATTTAGACAATAGTTTAGAAATATTAAGGACAGTTGCATGTAGACTTTGATTCTGCATAGCAGGCTTGATTTTAGTTAAACTGTATGAAATTTGTCAAAATGATTTTTCCCCAAGTTACCTAAAGGCTCCAAGTTCACTCTGTTTGATTTAGACTATTAAAGTATGACATTTATCACACTGTGAAAAAGATGAGGCTACACACCTGGGGCCTTCCATTTTCCTGAGACATGCCCTTGGGTTCTCCTCATTGACCACACAAATTTAAAGACAAAGTTCTATGAAGAACATTTTGCTCTCTTCTAGGGAACAAAATGAGAACACCAAGGGGAAAGGAAAGCAGCTTTGGCCAGGGAGGAGCCCTGTGAGGGTCAGAGTTGGGAACAACCTCAATTTGTCTGAGCTGTTACTATAGATTTAAAATATATAGCCATGCAGTGTTTTTGGCTGATTTCCCAGGGGCATATATGCTCCAAATTCCTAGCTCATCTATCAAGAGCTGTAAATGTTTAATGTTGCTTAAGACACTATGGGTGTTGCCAATACAGTCTTCCCTTCAGGGAGCATTTTTCCCCTTGAAAGTTTTCATTTTGGCTTGTTTGAGGCAAAGGCCTTAACAACACATCAAGTGTTTTGCCCTGGGCATCACCACACCCTGACTGCTCCTCCTTATTCTATACCTCATAACATATAGAAATGAGTCTTTTTGTTCATTCTTTCATTCCCTAAGCCTTTAAGGATTGTATTTGTTCCAGATACTAAGCTTACAGGACTTAGGCAAGTGGGAGAGATCAACAAGTCAACACAAAACCATAATCCAGGGTGATTATTGCTAAGAGATTTAGAACAAAGTGCTTTTGGAATATTTTTCAACAATCTTGTCCTCAACTAAATTATGGGCTCATCTCAGTGATTTTACCTTCTTAGACTCTTACTATGCCCCAACTATAAATATCTCTCATTTAGTTCAGTTCTTTCTAGAAGAACATTACTCTCTACTTTTTCTAATGGATGGGCCTAGAAAGTCTGTTTTACACAAAGCCATTAATTCTTTATTCTGTTATAGCCCTAGTATAGTCCCTATAACATAAAGGTCATTGGGAGATTTTTTTACCCTCTCCTCTAAGGTACCATGCCATTCCAAATAATAGCTAAGAATCACATGGGCTTTTGTGCCATGAAATTCATTCAAGAGGAAGAGAGGTCTTCTTTTTGAAGGATTCTATGCAAAATATCGAAGATGTGAATTCAGTCACTGACCTCCCACACAGAGGGTTCTTTCAAAACAGGAAGAAGTGGCAGCTAAATGTTCTTTCGGTAAAATCATCTGAAAGCATAAACACAGGAATTCCACCACCTTATCAATTTATTTATCTCTAATGCCTCTGATGGCTGAAAGAGGTGATCTCACATTGTTGATTTGGATGGGTAACTATCTTACTTGGGCTCTTGCAACAAGGCATTATTTGGAATATGTTGGGGGAAGGAAAAAGTAATGCCAGTTCTTTAGAACAATTATGGAGAAACTGCCAATGAAGCTGACATTTCTTTATAAACATTTGGCTTCCAATGGTCCAGAGATTAATGGACTGGAAGCAGAAATGACCTCATCAGCTTTCACCTTGACGTCAGGAAACTCCCATTGCTTGCTCTTCCCTCCTTCAAACAAAGGGACTCAAAGCTCTTGGTGAGTCCATATCCCTATTCCTATCACCAAAAGCCCTCATGCATTTAAATGTCAATGCCTCTCTAAAGGGACCTCAGCCCTGCAGAATCGGGAAGAGCTAGAGCAAACAGATGCTTATCTGCGGGACCAGAGGAACAAACTGCTCCCCGGTCTGAACTGAGTCTGCAGCTGAGCCAGGCACCACAAGGATACTGTCTGGCAGGAGGCCATGGTGCGGCCCTCTGTGGAGGCCAGGCGCCCTGAAAGACTTCATTCACTCCACATGGGTGAGCAATTTCCTCCCAAGTGGCTACTCACCAATGGCAGACCCAATTACAGACAAGATTGATGAGTCTGTGTAGAATGCTGAATCTACCTTAGTTCCTTTTTTTCACTTTGAAAAAAATCTTCACACACAAGAACTAAAGCTCTCAGGCAAATCTCATCTCAAATAATGGGATGATTTCTTTAAATGGAGGGAAAAAGAAAACAAAGAAAGAAGTCACAAGAAATATTGCAGAAAGTAACTCAGGAAGCAATGACTTCCACACCTCCCTCCTACACACACACACACACACACACACACACCAGAAGGGCAATGATTCTCAGGGCCAAGAGTTGAAGACACTTTCTTACTAGTGTGGGAAAAGCCATAAGCTCTGCCCACAGGAATGACATGGGCTCTGTTTGCATTCTCTCCCTTCCTGGCTTCATTCCTGCAGCCTGGGTCTGAAACTAAAGGGAAAAATTTGCCTTTGTCCCATTTTATCTAGAATAACTTCTCGTTAGAGCTGTTTTGGAACCCCAAGCCTTCTGAATTTCACCTATTAGTATTTTTCTTCCAGAGCCAGCTACATAACTTATGGCACCCTGTGAAAAATGCAAATGTGAGATCCTGGTCCACAAAAGCAAGAAATAAAGTTTTTCCTTTCTTTTGTGGCCTTTCAGGCTATCATGGTTGGTGTGGAGGCGGGGGGTTATTTGCTGTTTAATGTTGCAGTCCCTTGAGTGCAACAGGGAGCTTCCAGGTGAATTCGCAGGTGTCTGGGGCCTCACCCCACAGTGTAGGTGCATATTCTTGACCCCAGCCCTCTTTCCATCCATGTCCATGCCCCCACCAGGGGTAGAAGACAGCAACAATAACTGAGCACTCTCAGAGAGTGGGAGGCAGAGAACCCATTCCAAAAGAGATGGTGGTAGACAAGAGCACAGGTAAATCAAGGCTCCAAACCCCGGAGTAAGCTTCACTGAAACTTCGAACTTCACTAACAAAACACAAATTCAAAGATAAAATTATCTAGAATTTGATGATGACAACTACAGAGCATTAAACCCCAAGTATGAAGCCCTTTCTGAGCATGGGGCCCTGTGCAGCTGCACCGATTGCCCATTCAGGAAGCCAGCCCAGTTTTCTTCTAAAATAGGAAATATGGATATGAAGGTAAAAACTATGAGTTTTCTCAAACATACAGATTTAGACAGAGGATACATACACATGTGCATTTACATGTGTGTAAGTGACTCTTCCCTGTATTGTTTTCTCAAGTTAGTTGCTCAGATGCAGGATTACTGAGACAAAAGTATAGAAAGTATGGACATTTATGGGGCACTTGGTGCACATAAACAGATTACTTTGCTGAAAGGTGTGGTGACTTCCAGTACCACCAGCAAACCCTAGCAGAGCAAGTTTTCTACCTCCGTTTAGGCCCTGGGAGGTTCAGTCTGTTGGTAAACAGTTTCGTTCATGTAATATTTTTTTAAAAGTTAATTGAATTTTACTTTCATTAAAATATTATTTTATGTACTTTATGTCTGAAATATTTTGAAACTTGAAAACCATCAAAAGTTTTAAAAGTTAAAGCATGCTATTTAGTGATGTCATGCAACAGACAGTATTATAAAATGTCACCTTTCATGTTAATCTTCGTGGGCAGGTTTCTATCTAGCAGAAAAGGAGAAGAGGAAAAGAAAAGGAAAAGTTAAACCTCAGTGGGAAAGGGTCTTACCTTAAAGTCATTGTTGCCAAATGAAGCAGATGGATCACAGGACAAACACACATCTGGTTCCATGGCATTATCGGCATTCATCATAAGTCCTTCATCACTTGCTGCTTTTACTTAGTCACTTTTACGTGTGTTTTATTCCCCATTCTTCCATCCTCAAACAAGGTTCAGCCCCTAGGGTTGGTGCAGCTTTGTGTGATCCCACAATGCTTATTAGCACAATGATAGGTACATAGTCATCACAAGACTTCCTAAAAGCATCAGGAAAATTCATTCAGCTTATACATGCTGAGGTCCCTCGTCCCTCAGGTGTAGCTGTTGCTAGATTTATGAGTTTTAGAGAATCATATAGTAACCATGAATTAAAAGATAAAAAATTAAATCCAAAAACATTTGCTTTATATATACATACATGCATACATGTGTAAGGTATATGTATGCAGACATGCATACAAGAAAATGGCATTTGGTAAAACTGCAATGCCTGCACTATTCAGAACATACAGTAGGTGCATTTTCCCCTAACTTGTTCCCTAATTAACATCTAAATTCAGGAAATTTAGGATGTAATGGAAAAATAATTTTTAAATGGCAGTAAAACTGTGTGTATATGTATTTATATATAGATAATACGTTAAAATACATTATACATTAAGAGTTTACAAATATTAAGATGAAGCTAACAAAAAAAGTTAAACATATCTTCAAATATTTTAAAACTGAATACCAATCTTCTTCTTAAACCAAAGTTGAAAACAATAATAATAATATAGACAACTTAACACAAAACACACTACAGATGGGAAAAAATATTTTTAAAGGAGATTCACCAGAGAGTGAAGATACTAAATATAAGCATTCTGGCCAGTAAGAAACTCCACATATGGATATAGATGTAGTTATAGACATAGACAGACAGATATATATAATGGATAATTCAAAGTATTGTCATCACTGTGTTCTTGGAGAAAAGAAGATGCTATATAGAATACTAACATAAAAACAAAGTTTGTTAAGAATTTACTCTATGAAAGGTATTCTGAGTTATTTTATTTCATTCTCACAACAGTCCTAAGGAGATAGAGACTGTTGTTATCAGCTATTTTCAGAGGAAGGCACCAAGACTCAGGAAGACGAAGTAAGGTAGTAAACAGTGGAATTAGAATATGAACCCAAGCCACAAACAATCCAGCTTTAACTTCTGTTTGTCTGCCTCTCATGGTGTTATTAGTGGATTCACTCTCTGTAAAGCCTGGGCCAGATCAGCAACTTCTTCTTCCCTAGGAAGCCAGTTTGTAGGATTGCCATAGTTAGCAAATTAAAAATATAAGATGCCTGGTTAAAATTGAACTTCAGGGGTGCCTGCGTGGCTCAGTTGGTTAAGCGTCTGACTCTTGATTTTGGCTCAGGTGATAGTCTCGTGGTTCATGAATTCAAGCCCTTTGTTGGGTTCTGTGCTGACAATCCAGAGCCTGCTTAGGATTCTCTCCCTCCCTCTCTTTCTACCCCTCCCTGACTTATGCATGCACACGCTCTCTTTCTCTTTCTAAATCAATAAATAAATATTTCAAAACTTGAACTTCAGGTAAATAATGCATTTTTTAGTATAACTATGTCCCAATATTGCATGGGACATACTTATCTTAAAAATTGATTGTTTACCTGTAATTCAAATTTAACTGGGTGGCCTATATTTTATCTTGCAACTGTACTGGCTTGACATCTCCTAATACTTCTGAGTGACCATCACAGTTTCTTAAATGACAGCAATGTGGCTTTTTGTTTTTTTAATATAATTTATTGTCAAATTGGCTTCCATATAACACCCAGTGCCATCCCAACAAGCGCTCTCCTCCATGCCCATCACCCACTTTCCCCTCTCCCCCACCCCCCATCAACCCTCAGTTTGTTCTCTGTATTTAAGAGTCTCTTATGGTTTGCCTCCCTCCCTCTCTGTTTGTAACTTTTTCCCCTATCCCTTCCCCCATGGTCTTCTGTTAAGTTGCAATGTGGCTTTTTGAAAGAGATAGAATAATTCTAGGTTGAAGTTGGCATCAGAGACAAGGGCAAACCTTGTTTCTGTAGATAAAATTTCCACTTCATGGCAGCCAAAATGAAAATCCCTCTTAAGCTCACAGATTGGGCCAAACAGCCCCAGTGAACCCCTCCTCCTATAGGCCCTATAAACCTTAATGTTTACAGAATAAGGGCCTTCTGACCTTTATACTTCTCACCTTGTAAATAATGATAACATTTCACTGGGTTGTTTTGAAGGTCAAGTGAGGTTATGTATGTAAACATTTACTGTAAATGCTGCTTGGGGACTTGTGTTTTGGGACATATAAAATTAAGAAGTTATGTCATTTTTTTCCAAGAACCAAGAATAAATGCTGTTAATCCAAGCCACTTTCAGTGCACATATAAACCAGGAAGCCTAATATTTAAACAGATTAAGATAAAACCTAACATACTTGAAAGTGTATTTTTTTAAAAAAGGAAAGATTTAAATTTTGAAATCAGCTATAAAAATCACTTAGTGTCTGTTCAAGCAGCCGTATACAAGTAAAAATAATCTTTTTAATTCCTTATTTCCATTATTATTCAGTGCCAACTATTTTTAAATGATATGATACCAAAGGCAAATAATATTATTGAAGATTATCCTTTTTTCTCTTTTTAGCCAAAAAGTTACCAAGACACAGTTACATAGAAAAAAGATTGAATAAAAACTGCTGATAGCCAAGAGGAAAATGGGAAGAGGAAAAATAAATGTTATATACATACAGGATGATAATGAAACAAATGATTTTTTAGTGAATGTTTAATTTACCAACATTTTTCAGATATTTGCTCAAATCCTTGTCTTTTTAGAAAAGTCTTGGTTTTTTTCAGAAATCTTCCCAAATGGGGATTTTACTCTTTTCTGTTCATGGAGAAACGTTTTACTTTAAAAAAAGAAAACACCACTGAAGAAAAATTAATTGAATAGAAATCTCAAATATTCAAGTTGGATTGATTAACTGAAGCAATTTGTTCCCCCAAATTCCTTTGTAAACTGGCAGCGTCCATCTGACCAGGGACAGAATATGTGAAATATAACTCTATTACTAGAAACTCCTAAAAGAGCTTGAAGAAATTTTAGGGAGTTTGAAGAGAAACAATGGAGTTACGCAGCAGAGAGAGAAAGTTGAAGCTGGTGGAACTGAGCATAATCTTTGTGGCTCCAGACAGTAGGCAGATGAGGTGATGGGGTTGAAAGGAAAAGAATATAGACCTTGCAAGGCAGGAAAATCTGAATTCCTGTCCTACCTCCACTCCTAACTTGCTGTGACACTGGGAAAATCACTCAATCCCTCTGAGCCTCTGTTTTACCATTTTTAAAACAGAGACAATAATATGTCACAGGGATATTATGAGGAGAAAATGAGGTAATGTAGCAAAAAAAATTACATTATTTAAAGTTAGTAAGTAGGTGTTATAAACAACATTCTTACAGTATTTATAAAGGAAGTAGAACCTAAAGGCTAGATAGTCAGGAAAGAGGGGATTCAATGAGGGGAGATATCATAGGCAGAATTCAAGAACTTTATACAGTGGAGTTCATTTGGGTACAAGAAAAAAGAAACTAGAGTTGGAAAGGTAGATACAGAGTTCAGAAAATGAATTATAGTTCCAGAAAGTTCTGATGTTAATTGGGACATAGACTTGGAAACTATTGTAAAGACTTCTATTGTCTGTACACTCATAACTAAAGTCATTATACATATAACTGGCCCTACAAAATCTCTTCATGCAAGAACAGCCTCATTTGTGCCATGCCTGAGTCTACTGAGTGGAAACAATCCAAGATAGGAGCAGTGACTCAGGAAAGTGTAAGAAAAAGGTTATAGCTTTGGAGAAGAAATCTGTGATTGGTTGTGATGGAGGGAAGTTTCTCAACTGTCCGCCAAAACAAATAGTTGCATTCCGCCTGGATGATTTCATGTTTTGCAATGGTTCCAAATTAGAAACAGTTGGCAGACAATCAAATCAAATCGCTTTATGAGTTCAGTCTCATCTCTTCCCTCTGCTGCCCTGAAGGTAGGAATGAGGGATGAATGAGCCACCAGATACCCTATCCCCCAAATTTCAGGGATGCATAAAAGCTCTTCTGAATTATTTTCTTGAAGTCTCCTCCCCAAATTGACTTAGGGTGAAAGGAAGTCATTCTCTGACCCCACCCCGGGTTGGGGACTATCCCCACCACACCAAAAGTATTCTCCAGAAATGTGCTCCTATTGGCCTTGTCAATCTCCTCATTAATTCATAGCCTTCTCAAAAATATAACCTCTTATATGAGCTAATAATGGCAGACCTGGATCAATCACTTTACAAATCCACATAAACCATCTGATAACCTCATCCTAGAATGTAGGTATTAACACCTATTTTTTATTCTTGATTTTATGGGCCTCTAGCAAAATATACATTAAGAAAATTCTCAGTTAACATCTCACTTTATTAGTATGTTGATAGAAACATCTAGAGGAATGTACACAAAACTATATATAGTGATTTTCATGAAGTGGAGGTGATCACATGGGATGACACAGTTCTGCTAAGTTCTTCTTATGTATATGTATTGCTTACTTTTGTGATAAGGAAAAAAATTGCTAACATGAATGTCCCCAAGATCCTAAGTTAAGGTATTCATAAAGAATGTTGAATTGATTATGAATCTATCCTTGGGAAGAGAACAGACTCCGGCTTCAACGCATGAAGTTTCAAAAGATGACATCAACTCCCTGTCCTCTCTCCCTCCAAAACTTGTCCTTGTCTTCCTCTGAGTTGGCTTCATTCCTGGGCAGACTATCTCCATGTGGAAGCAAATATGCCTCCCAAAAGTTTTAAGTTTACCTAGTTTCTTGGTCCTCACAAAGTCAGAAATAAGGAGAATCTCTCCTTCATAGAGTTTACAGTGATCTCTCTGACTCCAAAGATTCTCAGTGGCCCTGCTAGGATCTCTGGACTAATCACTGTGTCCAGAGGTTGGAGCACTTTATTGGCAAGCCTGGGTTAAGTGGCTTGGCTATGTAGTAGCTCACCAAATGGCAGGTGAGATAAGATCCACTTGATTGTCAGCCCCATTTAAAATATATGTAAAAGGTAAGAGGATGTTTCCTAAAGTGATATAGGGCCAGTCAAAATAATAAATACATACATACATACATACATAAAAAAAAAGGAGAAGGAAAGAAAGCAGGAAGGGAAGAAGGACAGAGGAAGAGAGGAAGAAAGGGAGAGAGGGAGGAAAGGAGGAAAGTAAAAAATGACTTACTACCTCAGAGATGCTCCATCTATAGGAAACATTTATTGACTACCAACTGCAGTGTTGATACCAAAGATCTTTAGAAATCTAGGATTTAACATTGAAATTTTAGCTATAAGGGGCTTCAAAGATCCAAGATAAGATGGCATATAATAAATTCCATAGTGATGTTTCCTACATTGGTGGATCCCAAGCTTTATTGTTCATCAGAAGCACTTGAGTAGTGCCTGGACAGCTACATCGGTTGAGCCATCTGACTCTTGATTTCAAGTGAGGTCATGATCCCAGGATCGTGGATCAAGCCCCACATTGGTCTCTGTGCTGAGCATGGAGCATGCTTAGGATTCTCTCTCTCTCCCTCTGCCCCTCACCCCTACTCACACTCTCTCTCTCTAAAATAAAAATAATAATTTAAAAAAAGAAGCACTTGGAAGACATAACTAAAACACAGATTGCTACCCCAGTAAGTCTGGGGTGGGACCCAAGAAAGTACACTTCTAGGAAGTTCCCAAGTGATGCTGATGTTGTGAGGATCATACTTTGAAAACCACTGCCCTACATCAAAGGATCTCATGAAGACAAAGTAGATCATATAAGTAAAGTGGCTACTTCTAATTTGAATCTCTGGTTCAGCAAGAGTGGTAACCTTATTTGAGGAACAAGTCAATTCAACTTCTGCATCTCAATTAGTGGTGTTCCTGGGTTTAGGAAAACCATAAAATCAATGTATTCTTTAGAATTGTCAAGGTTTGGTATTCAAAGAAGTTTAACCAAGGGTCCACTCTGGGGAATAATGAGAGTCAATGTCAGATGTTAATTCTCTGACTGAAGCTAATGCCTAAAGCATATGACCCATCTTTACGTTTTCCCACTGCTGCCTCATCCTAAGAAAAATAATGCAAGGCATGATCAAGTCAAGGACACCATTAGAAAGAAGACAGCAAAACAGGCAGAAAAGACACCAAGAGCTTTAAATTCAAGATGCTTTCATCTCCAAAACAGCATGTTCTTTCTCTTTGGTTCATCCAGTATTTCTGACGGAAGTGAAATTCTTCTCTGGCATCCAAAAAAGATTTATGACTGAAAAAGAACAGATTTTACCTGGCAACGGGTGCGTGCAAAGTTTGTTCTCTTTCATAGCAGGCCCAATTGCTCTTTATTTTGCAGATGCTAATATTAGACTCAGTTAATCATTGCACATTCCTTTTATTAGGTGAGGAGCTACATTCTTGAAACCACTCTCAAGAAAACAATCCTTCACTTCCAGACCACCCTGAGTTGTAGACTTGGGGTTTCAGCAGCGGTAGCACTGCTGGGTCATGTGGCAGACGTCTGGGCAGCCCAGAGACATCTGTTCTTCAGCCTCAACCCTTTGCAAGTGGTTCAGGAACTTCCTCTTTTCTTGTTAACTTGGCCCAAGGTTGTTCCTTCTACAAACATCCAGAAGGTGTTAGTACCACCAGAATATCAGACTTTATTGATGCTTTCCCCTATGGGCAAAATTGGCCTGTAATGAAGGCAAACCTGCTGGAATAGGATGTATTCAATCTACTCTATTTGAAGGCCCTAATTCAGACAACTTAGGTCCATCTGAGTTTTGTACTAAATCTGAAATAGTTAGACCATATTAGTTGTATGAGTTCTCAGTGAATATGTCTTGATTCTAATAGCCATTTCTAAGTTGATAATTGACAAATTAGTAGCCAATTTGCTGTAGAAACATTGTGGTTAGATTCTGAGCCAACCCCCAGATGCTTCCTTAACTCATTTTTCTCCCGAGGTACTATGTATATAGTGCCTTGAAATGTCATCACCACTTGCAACTAGCTGCTTTTGAAATGAAAACATCCCAAATTCCAGCTCAGGACTGCAAAAGCTATGCCGGCACTCTCCTTCACTCCCATCTGGTCCAGCCATGGGGGTGTGCAGAACCCCCAGCAGTGAGATGGGGATCCCAGAAAGAAGAAAGGGGGTTCTGTGGGGAACATGAGGTGCTGGCAGCAGAAATCTAAGCCTTCAGTGAACATCGACAAGCAGTAGCAGGTGTGCACAGTTCACATGGGGGTCCCAGGCCTTGCCAAGTGACAATGATGGTGGAAATGAGGAGTAAGGAAACAGGAGAAGGAAAAGGTGGCCCCTCACAGGAACAGTGATGCCTTCAGAGAGATAAGCTTCTGGCTTGGCCTCCAGTTCACAAGAAGAAAATAGTTCAGAGTCTTGAATTAAGAAGTGGTCCATTTGATGACCACAGTGGAACACACACAACACAACATATGTTGCCAACAAGATCCTTAGGGGAATTGCTTGACCAAAAAAAATAAAGTGATGTACAATTGGCATATCAATTCAAAATATAAATCCTTCCAATATGCTTGAAAATCATTTGTTCCCTTCAATCTTTTAGGACCTACTTCTCTGCCCACCCCCAGTTTCCATTATCAGACCTCACCCAGTGACAATTTATTGAGAACCTACTCTGTGCCAAGACCAACCTCATGTATTTACTGTTAGTTTGCACAACATACAAAGCATTTGCTGTGTATCAGAAATAAACTCACTTGCCCAGTTCTTTCCCACATACTGCCGCTGGGCCCCCTCCTCTCTTCTCTTTTGCTCCTTCTTTTGTCAAAAATTCACTCAATCTGGGGCACCTGGGTAGCTCAGTCAGTTAAGCATCCGACTTCGGCTCAGGTCATGATCTCACGGTTCGTGGGTTTGAGCCCTGCATCAGGCTCTGTGCTGACAGCTCAGAGCCTGGAGCCTGCTTCAGATTCTGTGTCTCCCTCTCTCTGCCCCTCCCCCCACTTATGCTCTGTTTCTGTCTCAATAATAAATAAACATTAAAAAAAATTTTTTTTAATAAAATAAAATTCACTCAGTCTGACTGGTCCTCCTAGGAGGCCTTGTGGGTGCTGCTTATTCTAGAATTGCACTCCTGGTCATATCCCCAGCCCAAACAGATAAGACTCCCCCCTTCTTCCAGGATAAGGAAGCAGACATCAGTCCTGGCTGCAGTGAGACTGCAAGACTATGAAACAGGATAGGTGAATCCTGCCTCTATTTCTGTCTGCATTCTCTTTTCTAGGCTCTAGTAGGATTTGCTTCTTCTTCCTTCTTTCTTTTTTTTTTCCTTCTTTCTTTCTTTTCCCTCGTTCCATTTTCCTCATTATAACCTTTCTGTTTTCTTTTCTTTCATCCTTCCTTTCAACATTATCTGTGAAACTCTTGCATTCTGCTAAGTAGTATGGAGGATTAGGGGAGATGTCAAGTATACACATGCCCGGCTCACTCAGAGGAGAAGTGCATATATTAGGCTGCAAGTGATGAAAACAGGAATCGAGAAGTTCATCCCAAAAGAACTCTTCTTGGGAAAAGCCCCTTACAGGCATTCATAGAAGGCCCCCTGCCTCTTAAACCTCATTTCATTTCATGGCTTTCACTGAATTTTCTTCAACTGTCTCTCCAAACATAGTTCTCTGGTCCATAAACCATTTCTAGTGAAACTTGGATCATATTTGCTATAATTCCTGTAACTTTTGCAAGAATATGAGACAGACCATTCATTTCTAAGCAAAGCTCTCTATTTAAATAAAGATCATGTTTGCCTTTTGTCAGGCAGCATTGTCAATAGCACCATCCTCCCTCATTCTGATAATCATGGTGGTCCATATCTCCCTAAAATTGTGCTTACTGGGACCCTGCTTGCCACTTTTAATTTCACTTCTTCTTTATAGACATTTTTTTATTAAACTATGAATAAGTCTGTTCAAGTTGCATGGGGCCAAATGTGACAGAAATACTAAAAGCATTTGATATTCCCAGCCTTCCCCAACCTATAATTCCTTTTAGTAGAAAATTTGTCATGCTAAAATTAGATAACATACGAGACTTGGAGGTGACTTCTCTCGGCACATTGTATTTTCCTCAGGGATATGGAATTTCAGGGAGGGAGCACCCAGGCTATGTCTGAAGCTTGTGAAGCATTAAGCATTAAGGTAACCACGTATACCTGTGTGTCTGAGGGTTCTGAGAAGTCAGAGGGATTGCTCACTGGCCCACTGTTTCCTGAGTTTCACTTTTAAAATGATCACGATGTAATGAGAAGGCAGCCTGATCCATAAAGACCACCTAAGGCAAGGAAGTTCTCCTGTAGGAGAGGCATCAGCTCTGCCTCCCCTTCTGGAACACAGCGAACACACAAAGGCAGGCTCCTCTCTAAACCACCCGGGAGAAACAGAATCTCTCTCCTGGGAGTCTGGCCAAGGAAAAGAACATTTTGTTAATCATTACTCATTATCAATCTGGCCAAAGAATTGTAGGTTTTTTGTTTTTGTTTTTGTTTTTTTAATGCATCTGGGTGGCACAGACTCTGGGCAAACTTCATCACGTAAACAACTAGGTTACAATTCTGGGTGGTTTCCCTGGGGCAGAAACTCTCACACTTTTCCTGAATTTCCAGTGGGATCTATTTCATCTTCATAGACTTGGCACTTTCAGTCATCCTCTTGACTTGATAAAATGGAATCCTCCATGTTTCTCTGCAGAGCTCAGGAGGCTTTTCTGGGGGAAATAATTGTATAGACTATCATTTTCATATACATTTACCATAAGATGGAATAATCTTTAAAAACACTTCTGTGCCTTCTGCTGCCCCATCACCTGGTGCTGTAGACTCGAGGATGCAGCTGGCATTTGGGAACAGGGGAGCCCATTTCAATACTAGTAGTGGATCTGGCTTTTCTTCCTCAAGAGTATTCAAACAGTGACCTTATTTAATTTAAACAAGACATGTTGGCTCTTCTGCCTTCAACAAATAGAAAAGTCCAATAGGAAATCCACGTTTACTCTTCTGGAGAGCAGATACACATTATTAATGACTCTAATCCTCAAAGGCTCTTAGAAACACTAAGTTTTTGGGGTGCCTGGGTGGCTCAGTCGGTTAAGCAGCTGACTTCAGCTCAGGTCATGATCTCAGTTTGTGGGTTCGAGCCCTGCGTCGGGCTCTGTGCTGACAGCTCAGCACAGATTCTGAGTCTGTGTCTCCCTCTCTCTCTGACCCTCCCCCACTCATACTCTGTGTCTCTCTCTCTCAAAAATAAATAAATGTTTAAAAAAAAATTTTTTTAAGAATTTAAAAAAAAAAGAAACACTAAGTTTTCATCTCTCCTAATGCTCCCTCAGGAGCATTATAATCTCAGACAAAGAAGCATTTGCTTAGGTAGGCAGGAAACAATTGCTAGGTATTTCATTTTGTGTCTTTTCCTTTTTTTTAATTTTTTTAAATGTTTTATTTATTTTTTTGAGAGAGAGAAAGAGAGAGACAGCGTGAGCGGGGGAGGGTCAGAGAGAGAGGGAGACACAGAATCTGAAGACAGGCTCCAGACTCTGAGCTAGCTATCAGCACACAGCGAGACACGGGGCTCGAACCCACTAACGCAAGATCCTGACCTGAGCTGAAGTCCGACGCTCAACCCACTGAGCCACCCCGGTGCCCCATTTTGTGTCTTTTCTTGAGAGGACTTTGAAACACTGAGAGACTTCCACTCTTCTGATACGAGAATTAACAAAGTAAATTAAAATATTCTGCTTAGAAACCACCACCAAGCAAGATGGACTAGCCATGAGTGTTTCTATTCTAAAAAGAAAGCCAACTCATTTACGCAAAATCACATTGTACTTTTCTAGACAGTAAATTTAAGACAGCATTTTTCAAACATTTGTCTTTACTACAACTTGCAGCAAAAAAATACAATTTACATTATTTACACACACACACACGTTTATATTTACCTGAAATTCGTTTTGTAAAACATCATTTATTCTTACTACATGCTATGAACTCAGATGTTTTTATCTCTTCTATTTCATCCTATTCAATTCTCTTGCATTCTTTTTAAAATACTAGCTGCGACTCACAAAATTGGTTTCCCAATGCATGACCCTCAGTGTGAAAAAACATCCTGGGATTGGTGGGGAAAGAAGTTAATTTTGTCATAAATCCTCTAAATCCTCTCACTTCCATTGAAGACGCTCAAATTTCTCACTGAGGATGGCATTGCTTTGGCTAAAAAAGTTCTCCGGTATTAAAATGTAAATAAAACTGTGAATGGGCAAAAGAGATTAAACTTGGTTTATCATTTACACCTTTATGAGACTGAAAATATTACATGACATCACATCACATCACATCACAATGGAGAAAAGAGGTCAGCTGGATAAGGGAGAGGGTGACAGTGAGAATGAGAATGCTCTGAGGAAGGACTGGGTCAAGGGCTTCTTAGGAGGAGGTTAGGGTGCTCCTAGACCTCTGCCCTCTCCCCTTATGAAGGTGGAAAGAACCTGGGCGGTTTTTTTTTAAATAACATTTTTTTTAAATGTATTATTTATTTTTGAGAGAGAGAGAGAGAGCAGGGGAGGGTCAGGGAGAGAGGGAGACACAGAATCTGAACCAGGCTCTGGGCTGTCAGCCCGACGCAGGGCTCGAACCCACCAACTGCGAGACCCTGACCTGAGCCAAAGTCGGATGCTTAGCCGACTGAGCCACCCAGGTGCCCCTAAAATGACATTTTTAAACCTTTTTTTTTTAACATTTATTGGTGTCACTTATGGTAGAAAAAAGATGTGCATGACCCAGTTGTTAAATAGAACGTTTCCAAGGTGAACACGTGCCCTAAAGCAGCCTTTTACCTACTTTCTAAGATAGCCAATTCCTTCTTTCTCCCCACCCCAAGGCCTCCTCAGCACACCTAGAGTTCCCTGGTTGTCCCCCTCCAGCCCAGGACATATAGTGGGGAGGAAGAGGAAATGCAGTGCAGAAATGGAAGGAACAGAACCACAGCACCATAGGGCCTGCACTGGGGCTTCCATCAGACCAGGGGACAACCCAGGTGCAGGAGGCCCCACCTGGCCCCCCCTCTTTCCCTTCTCTACACTCTTTCTCCCTCTGAGAATGTCCTTCCTGTTACTCTCCACCTTCCGCACCTTTTCCAATAGGAAGTTTCCAACTCTGCCAGCCCCACTCTGAGCTCAGGATCACTTTCTGCCAATACCACTCCTCCGTCATTTCAAAGCAACCTGCACATCGTCCATGAGAGCACCACTGCGTGCAGAGCATTATCGCTGTGAATCAAGTGTTAGATTGTCAGTTCCTTGAGGGACCTATGTCATCTCTAGTACCCAGCACAGTGACCAGACCCCCTCACTCATGCATATCTTTCATTCATTTAACGAATACTAATATAGTGCTAGTACACTGGGCCAGATGTACGCGGTGTGGTGATGAGCTGGTCTTATTGAATGTGTTATCTATTTGTCCCCATTGTCTTTTTGTTACTGAATAAATACTTGCTGAATGAATGAATGAAGAGATGGAGAAGTGAACAAATGAACCCTATAATGCCATTTATTGTTACCTCACCACTTCATCATACACACCATCCAACCCCAGGACATCTTTCAGTAAGAGGAAATCCTTATACTGAATCAGTCTGTTGCCCTGAAATCTCTGTGTATCAGTTTATAAAGAAGAGGAGCAGCTGACAACATCTGCTATATTCCTGGGCTTTTTTTCTCCAACCTAAACACCCTCAGTGCTTTCAGGGGGTCCTCGAGATAGCAGCATCAACAATAACATGGAATGGTTTGGGTTGCCTCACCAGGCTCCTTGCTTCCCCAGAAATCCCTCCCATGTGGTCTGTAATCTCCTGTAAGCAGGACCACCATGATAAAACCCCAGTCTCTGGGGTGTCAACTGCTGCACCCTAGACTTCACATCTACAGACCCAGCCTCCCGCTGTAAAGCTCCTCTGAGAAACACATTCTCTCACTGACTTAGTATTAATGTAGGCCACACACTTATACTTGAACTCTTTAGGGTTATTTATCCAGAAACCCTCTTTACTTCATGAAATTTTGGAATGGCCCTCCTCTTTCCCCCTCCCCATAAGCACATTTAAATGGCTATTTTGGAAACTGCCCTTTATTGCCCGATTGTGTTTCCCTGGCTATAGGAGAGCCCTTACCAGATGCCCTATCAGAATTCTTCCACAGAATTTTCTGAGCCGCTTTTAAGTTCAGTAGCAAAAGTCAGAAGAGGTAAGACTCACAAGCATTTAAGGGCCATAACACTGCCTAGTGCGGAAAGATCATCAGTAGTGAGAAAGAAGAAAACCCAAAGGAGAGAATGCCACCCAAAGAGAAGCCAAGACTAGAATAGAGAGCCCCCAGTGCTTTTGTGTCCTTTGCCCCATTTATCCCTGAAACCTAGCAGCTCCATTCCTTCTCTCAGTCTGGTTGTTCTTGGATTCTGAGAGCCAATAAATTCCCTTTTTGCCCTTTTGCCTAATTCTAGTTGGGTTTCTGTAAGTTGCAACCAAAAAATTCCTGACTAATACAACCCCTAATTTTTTCTTCCTGAGTGTTGCCGTGCTGTTCCTAAACCAAATATTCGCATCCTGTACTTACATGTTTTTGAACTCAAAGGCAGGATCTTACATTTACTGCTGTGGAACATCCTCTTGTTTTATTTGATTCATAATTCTAGTGTAGCTGGTCACAAATTTGTACTCACTACTGTCAGTTGTGCTAAGAAAAAGTGGCTTTTGTAAACTTTTGGTAACAGAACTAGTCACCCTCATAAGACCCTGCTGAGTGGCAAGAAAAAAATAAATTTTCCGGTAAGAGTGTCTCCAAAAAAGACTTTTAAGCCGGAAGAAACTGACTTGATTCTTTTGAGTAAATTTTTAGCCCTTTGGAACACTCCAGCCCCTCTTCTCCAAGATGTTGACTGGTTGAAGGAAAGAATCATGAGATTTCATGATGATGGAAATGGGGCCTCATATTCAAGTGACTTCCTCTAGTCCTGCCTGGTCTGTACAGTAGAATAACTCAGCTGGTCTCATCCCAGAGGTGTCGATCACCTTACCTGAACATTAGGTCATCCACAGCTAGATCAGTGGCTCTGGTCATTTGACTCTGGTTACACACTTACTGTATGCTGTTATCAAACAAAAATAAATCCAGACTTACTAAGGAGCGACGTTATTCAAAAGGATTGTTGCAATAGAGGGAAAAATAGCAGGATTAGGGACTATTGTTATAGGGGGGATATCTTGAGCATAAGGTATGTACGCATCTCAAGAATTAAGCAAAAAGAGGAGCACCTGGGTGGCTCAGTCAGTAAAGCGCCTGACTTCAGCTCAGGTCATGATCTCATGGTTTGTGAGTTCAAGCTCTGCGTTGGGCTCTGTGCTGACACTTGGAGCCTGCAGCCTGCTTCAGATTCTGTCTCTGGTTCTCTCTGCCCTTCCTCCGCTTGTGCTCTGTCTCTCTGACTCTAATATAAATAAACATTTAAAAACTTAAAAAAAAGAATTCAGCAAAAAGAATTTTTCTTTTATAGAGAGGAGTAAACAAGAGTAAAAATAACTGGATGTGGGGAGTTGGGATGAAAGGCTAGTATGATGGAATAGTTACCAGAGAGTATTTTACTCTGAGGCCAGCCTATTCTTAGGAAGGGTTATTTGCTGGCTGAGGCTGAGGGTGGGCCAAAGTTCAGAGACCTGAGATTAGGAGAGAATCCTAACTATCTCAAGTTCAATTAGAAAGTTTTTTGTTCTGATTGGTCAATAGACAAGCAGTTCACCTAATCGTTTCTGAGGCAAAATGGGAATTTGGTGGGTATGTGTCTGGCCTTGTAGATAAACCAGGCAGTGTGGGAGAATCTTATCTAGGTCATATGGGTGAGGGTGGTTCTTTGCAATGAGCCCTTTCCTGGAACACAAAAAGATGGGGGATTTCTTCCCCTCTTTTGTCTTCCAGGACCACAGAGCTCAGGTAAGGTCATACATTGTCACTATGAACCTTGGTTTTCAATCCAATCCAAGCCTCTAAACATCTCCATGTGCCTTCTCCAGGGCATGTAAAATCTTATGGGCTCTGAGAATGACACAGATGCATCACAGGAAGCTGAAATGATGCCTTGGGTCCATTTATCAAGCTGGCTTTCTGCCAGTGACTCACCATACTAGAAACTATGGATGCCCAGCCCACTGTGAGACTAATTCCAGAAGTTTGCAGGTTACCACAGGCTATGCTTAGGAAGACTGACTGATCATCCCATATACCTATCTGGATACTTCTGTACCTTTGAATTTGGGGGGCCTTGAACAAGGACTCTAACGGCCCTAACATCAGACCTCCATATCCTACTCTGCCTCCTTTCTCCTTCTCACAGCCCTCTGAGATTCAAGAGGTAAGTTTTCCTTCCTTCCTTAATGGCTTCTGTGACATCATACCTAAGTCCCCTCTGCCCTTTACTTATACTAAAACTTAATGATCAAAACTCTTACTAAGAGCTAAAGAAGTTTAGAAAATCTATTCTCCAACACCAAACCTGTCTTCAAAATATTGTCAGTCTGTGAACTCCAAACTTCCATTTTGGAGTTTAAAATTCAGCATTGTCTTTATCCTTGCATTCCTGCTGCAAAAATCTTAATTTTCCACAAAGTAAATGGGTGCCTCTGGCTGAATAGGAGGTCACATACAAGGAAATTCAAATATTAAGATCATTTTATATAAGTCAAAATATAGTATCTCCATAACATTAGCATGGAAATAAAAAGAGAACCTAATTGTGTCATCCAAATTATTTGTTAGCACTGATCTCATTCACCCATAAATTTGAAAAACTCATCTTTTGTATCTTCATGGAGTCATTGGTAAAAAGGATAAAATTATTTAATAAGGTAGACGATAGGTCTTGGAGACATAACTTTAGAAATATATTTGCAGATTTGCAGTGATCCACAGTGAAAATATTGCTTGCCTGTGACACACTATACTGATATTAGCCCAAGTCAATCATTTGTTTGGGGCTGTAGTTGTGCAAACCCTAAAGTGATCCCCAAAGATCCTCATCTTCTGATGTTCATGCCTTTCTATAACATTGGCCCCTTGAGTCTGGGTGCTACTTGTGAGTTGCTTCTAACCAATAGAATATGGCAATGGTGATTCAATGTCTCTCCTTGATTATGTTAAGTTGTATAAGATTTTATCTTGTTAGAGACTTGCTGGCTTTGAAGAAGTAAATGGGCATGTTAGAAGGCCCACATGTCAAGAGAGTGAGGGTGGCCTCTGGGAGCCCAGGGCATATAGTATGATATAATTAAGAGATAGATGTATATTGTTTTAAAACACTATGTTTGTGGCAATTTGGTACATAGGGTAGAAAACTAATACAGAGTCATATAGTGAGGTAACCCAAACTGTTCAGATATGTGCCTTAGTTCTGATCCCTGATTCAGATTATAGTGCCTCTTTAGGCAGCTGGCTGAATCGGTTCTCAGAAGAACTAGGATCTAAGACAAATCCCATTAAATTAGGGCAAGTAATTTCCTTCCCTTCTCTGTGAATCATTTTTCTCATCTGTAAAATAAGGACGTTATAGTGAGTGAACTCTAAAGGACTTTTCATCTCAAAAATGTTATGTCTTATCGTCCAAAAAGAGGAAAGTACCCTTGAAATGCATTTGGAGTTAGGTGAAACAGAAAAGAATGAAGTTTGGAAATAGTAAAACAGAAATGAGCAAGTATTGAAGAGTAAAAAGAAATTAAACTCTGTTTTTAAAAACCCATATACTGTTAGCCCCATATAATTCAATGAAATGAAATAATCCAGACCAGTCATAGATGTGATGCTGGCCCATATAACCAAGTGGGCAATGGGACCATTAGTAGTTCTCAGATTGGTTTTATGGACTTCATTCTGGAGACATCTCTTGCTTAAAAAAAAAATCTAGCTCAAATCTTTTCCAGTGAAAGAAAAAAGAACTTACCCTCAGCCCAACTCTGAGAAACTTAATAGGGAAATCCGCTTCATGTTCTCCACCCCTAATAATAGACATCGCTCAGTTATTAGACCACTGTCATGACTTCTGGTTAGTCGGAGGAGCAGAGCCAATATTCTTAGAAGTAAGCCAGAGCAACAAACTCATGTGAAATAGTTCTGTGGGTCTCCATTTTCTAATGCTACATAAAGAAAGGCTTTGAATAGTGCTGGATTCTGGGAAGAACCACGGTGAGTATTTTCTAAGATTTCAAAGTCAATGGGGGATATAACTGAGAACATAAATTCTAAAACCATCATAAGCTGAATGTTGGAAAAAGAGAAGCAAGTGTTCTTTTCAGCGTGAAAAAAAAAACTGCTCATTAAAGCCTAGAATGAATCTACTCTTATAAGTCTAATCCATGAATAAACTAAGAAATAGGACTTTGCTGAAAAATTCCTCATGGATTTACAAGTTGCTATAAGTCCCCAGGGAGTGAGGTTTGAGCTATAAAGTTGCCTGAGGTACACAGGTCTGTACAGTGTAGTGAGAATTTGGAAACTGACATCTCTCCACAACAAAGACACTACTGATACCAAAAACCAGACCTATCTGGCTTTCTGTCCTCTGTGTTAAATAGTACTTAATGTGGGCTTAAGAGTAACTTAATGGTTGCTGGCTTTAAAAAGAGGGAATTTTGAGGGACTATTAGATATGTGAAAGCAGAAGTACCTATCTAGATTTTTTTCAAAACCTTGGACATAGAAGTCATTTAATTAATTTTTTATCTTAAGTTGATAATTGTGAATAGTGTAAGACTACTCAAAATGCTACTTATTTAGGAACATATGGGTAAGAGCTGAAAACAAGTGCACATATACTTTCATTTTTCTTGTCAAATGAAATTTCAATGTTAAAGATACCAGCAAATAGAAGATATCAATAGATGTACATTTCATTTAATCTTCCATTCTATGCTTTACCCAATTTCCCTATAATAGTGGATCAATTTTTTGCCAACTCTTAGATTTTGTCATGAAGTCAGCTAAATGTTAAGTGTGTTATTTTGGGTGGACACCAGTTAAAAACACAGTCACAAAACTGTACTATAGTAAGACCAAGCTGATAATATTGACTATCTTGCAAGTTATACCAATCTCTGATGCTAAATCCATTTTTGAAGACTGCTTTGGTCAAATGTAACATTCCTTTCTTCCTCAACTGAGGAAGGATCCAGTTTGGTAGTACTATAGGAAATAGAAAAATTATCAGCTTTGGGGGTATAAGAATGCTGGTCAGAGTAAGGATTATTTTATCTTCTGTATGTTTTGATCATTAGATTGAATCAGAAATCTGGAAATCAGTGATTGGTAATGATCTTACCACCCTAACCCAGACAGTTGGCTGCTCACTAGGTAGAGGACTTCAGAGAAATGTTCCATGACCCTTAGATATCTCCAGGATGAGACCTTTATTTACCTTTATGTTCAGTCAGACTTTCTAGTTTGTGTTCAAGAATTCCGTTTTAAAAATTAGCAATTTCACTCAGTATTTTTAAATACATACCAAATACTCATTCACCAAAGAATCTATTGGTGCCCAGCTATATTCAAAATACAGTAGAAGAGTTTGGGGAGAAAAACAAAGACATCAATAAGATGTTTTTGGCCTCTAAGAACACCTTCTCTAGTAAGAGAAATGAGGCATAGTCACAGACAACCACAATACAAAGTAGGCTTATGCCCTAACAGGAATACAGATAGTCTGCAATCTGAGTTCAGAAACAGAAGGATTATTTGAGATTGATGGGATTCGAAAAAAGATTCAACAGTATGTATCATTGATGCCACAATATGGAGCAATCAAAATTATATTAAAATCAAGGATCTCAGAAGAAGGAGAATTCTGAGAGATCATCAAGTCCAGTCCTCTGCCCAATGGTTTCTTAGGTAGAAATTCATGGACAGATTTTAAGGTATTCTGACCTACATATCATATCCTTCTCTGTTTCCTTTGGAGATTCATCCTGTTCTATCATGGCATTAAATACTGGAGTGCCTTCAGGTGCCTGGGTGGCTCAATTGGTTGAGCATCCAACTTTGTTTCAGGTCATGATCTCATGGTTCGTGGGTTCCAGCCCCGCGTCGGGTTCTGTGATGACAACTCAGAGCCTGGAGCCTGCTTCAGATTCTCAGATTCTCTCTCTCTCTCTCTCTCTCTCTCTCTCTCTCTCTCTCTCTCTCTCTCTCTGCCCTCCCGCCCCTTTAAAAATAAATAAACACTTCAAATTTTTTTTAATGTTGAAGTGCCTCAAGGATTCATCCCCAGGCCATCCATCCATATCCAGGACTTCAGTAACTGTATATATCAATGGCTCTTAAATTTATCTCTCCAGAGAGGATCTCATTTCTAAGTTCCATATGTTTCACTGCCTGCTTGGCATCTTCACTAAGAAAACTTAAAGGCTCATTAAACTCATCATGTCTGAGATGTACCTCATAATCTTCCCCCTCAAACCTGGTCCTCTTTTCTACTTACCCCCTGCATTCATCCTTAAACCCCTACAACACCATCTTCAACAATGAAACTGTACCATCTTTTTGCAATTCATATCTGATCAAGTCATATTTTTGCTAAAACCCTTGAGCAGCTTCCCATTGTTCATTAGTTAAAACCCTACACATGGCTTCATGGTTTTGGATTGGAAATAACCAAGAACTCCCACTCAACTAGCTTAAGTTATAATTATGTCACTTAACAGTAAGTCTTTTGCTCCAGATGGATCATTAACATTGTCAGGGACCCAGTTTCCTTTCAATCTTTTTCTTCTCTGCCACTGAATTTATTTTAAGATTTCTGATATATGCTCACCATAGTTTTGGTCATGAAAAAAATTTCCTTTCCATATCAATCCTTCACATACCTTCTTATGTCCTTTAATTATGATGAGGGTACTTTTGCAAGGTATTTTCAAGTGTGAGTAGGTAAGGTTTATAAGATCTGTTGCCTCAACAGGGTGCACAGTTTCAGAACCACCACTTTGGTCACATGATCAAAAACCATTATGGTCCCATACCAACATATTTGTAAAGCACCAAAAGCCAATGAGTTTCAAGGGCAGAAGCATTCGGTTGTATTGGGCTGAAATGTTTAGTAGTGTTTGGTCAATCATAGGTTGGCACACTGTGTTGCCTTCAGGCAATGAGATGAATATTCAGCAACTGTGAGTCATAAATTCTCTCCTTGCCATGTACTTTGCTGTGCTGAATGGGTGCAGGGCTGTAACTCAAGAGATAATTAGGAAATAAATGGCAATATAAGTTGTATGATTTATTATTTTAGAGCCATGCATTAGAAGAGAGGCACACCAGGCAGAAAGGTACCATGAGATACCCTCCTTGGGAATGGCATGATGCTCTTAGGCATGCAGGCTGCCAAGCTGAATACACCAGGTTTTGATCCAATATCAACCTCAAATAAAATTTGATGAACAAGAAAGCCATTTACAGTGAAAATATGTTGCTTGTGGCCATTACTTAGAGGTAGCCAAGGTGACCTTTGTGACCTCCAAAAGAAGCCAACCATCCCAGTTTGAAGAGAGACCAAGACTTAGAATCAGGAGGGATTGGAGTTCTAGTCTAGTCCAAACATATAAAAGACACGGCACAATGACCCTAGCATGAGCTCACAGAAGAAAAGCAGAAGCCAAGATGAAGTGGTCTTTCCATCATTAGGAAAACACACAGAAGTCTTGTAAGGAGAGCTCTATAAAGTTTATGTAACGAAACCAGGTGGAATTTGGTGGTGAACATTAATTGAGTGATAATTTTGGATGGAAAGCAAACATGAATGTTCTGGATGTTTTCCACTCTTGATCAGAAAATGCTTAATTTGTCACAGTTTCTTTGAATTGTGAAGATCATTTGAATCCCCATCTGCCATTGAAAGTTGAATCAAGCAACCAGAGGTTGGCTGATCAGATATTTTCAAAATATCCATAATTCCAGGGATCTTATGAAGAAGTATAAGAAAGACTTTGCCACCTCACACCCATTAGGATGGCTACTATCATAAAAAAAGAAAGAAAGAAAGAAAGGAAAAGAAAGAAAGAATAAAATAAAGAAAAGAAGTATTAGCAAGAATATGGAGAAATTGGAACCCTCGTGCACTGTTTGTTGGAATGTAAAATGCTGCAGCTGCTATGGAAAACAGTATGAAAGTTCCTCAAAAAATTAAATATAGAACTACCCTATGATTCAGCAATCTCACTCACAATACCCAAAAGAATTTAAATCAGGGTCTCAAAGAGATATTTGCATATCCAAGTTTATAGCAGCAGTATTAACAATAGCCAAGAGATGGAAGAAACCCAATTGTCCATTGACAAATGAATGTGAAAAGAAAACGTATATACATACAGTAGAATATTATTTGGCCTTTAAAAGGAAGAAAATCTTGCCACATGCTACAACATGGATGAACCCTGAGGATATTATGCTAAGTGAAATAAACCAGTGGAAAAAAAACAAATATTGTATGATTCAACTTATATGAGGTATCTAGTTGTCAAATTCACAGAAATAGAAAAATCGTAGTTACTTGGGAGAGGGAGAGTTGTTGTTTAATGGGTATAGAGTTTTAGATGCCAAGATTTTATGGCAAGATTAAAAAGTTCTGAAGATCTGTTTCACAACACTGTGAATACATTTAACACTACTGAACTTAAAAATGGCTAAGATGGTAAATGTTATGTGCTTTTTATCACAATAAAAAAAAAAAAAGACTGCCAAATATCTCATTGACAATAAACTACAGCAAAGACCCAGTGAGAGACTTCTTCACAGACAACAGGAAGATGTTTGGGAGAAACCGTGCAGAGTTTTAAGGTGTCTGGACTTGTCTGTCCTTCCCAGTGACTTGGGAAATATTGAGTATAAATGAGGATAGAGTTGAGATAATAACCTCAGAATACAAAGAGGATTGAAGAGATGTGTGCAAGACCTCCTTTCTGCCAACTTCAGGTCTCCGCAATTCTGAATGTCTTGTTAGATCCACATCTTTTGATACCAGAGACCCACCCAGTCTCTTCTCCTTACAGCCAGCGCTACCTGAACTGTCAAGGCAGAGTCTTCATATGATTTCCCCCTATCCATTCTGGTGAGAAGACTAAAAGAAAGTATTTATATCCTGAGAGCTAAAACACAAGAGTGTATTGGGCTTGGGGGTGGGGGGAAACCTGGGGATCAGGTGAGCCAGCTATGGGCAGATATGCATACGTAGTTCTTTAGTTCGTAGCAAGGCATTAATTCAAAATATTCAGGCTCATCTCATTCCTGTGAGAATCCACAGGATCACAAAGAACTAAAAACAAGGCTAGCCAGTGGGTCAGAACTTAAGAAGCACAGACCAGTAGTCCAGACCATAGGCATAAATAGGAGCCTCCATCTCCCAGGTAGTTAAGTATGACTAACAGAGGTTTAGGGACTCAGTCAGGTGGTCCAGGCAGCACATCCAGGAACCCTGCAACAAAATGTAAACCAATGCCCTGTTGCAGAGCTCTTCCCAGGAAAAATACAGACCATTCTGCGCAGAAACTCATCTCACCTGAAGAACCAGATTTAGGGCTTTGCCAGTGCTTGACCCTTCCAACTAAGAGTAAGAAAAGACATCCACTGTTTCTTTCTTGAACTCTTTCCACTCCCTTTAATCAGATTGCAAAGACTTTATTTCTGGCAGTATGGGGGATATGATTGCCTGGAAACCGCCCATTATAGAACAGCTAGAAATACTGGAGAGAGGAGGAAGAGGAAGGGGAGAGACAGAGAGAGAGAGAGACAGAGAGAGGTGGGGGGAGGAAGAGAGAAGGAAAGAGAAAGAGAGAATGAGAGAATGAGACAGAGAATTAAACATTCCTATAAATGTATAACTGAGCTCACAAAAAAATCAAGGGAAAGCTCCAGGGTCCCAAAATGCAGAAGGAACTGAACGAACTCCAGAGCATTAAGAGCATGAACAAAAGGGCCACTGCCCTTGGCATGGGGGCCGGGGGGGGGTGGTAGTTTGCCATTTTACAGAAACCAGGACTTGGGTTTTAACACCCATCCAGGAACAGAGAATGAATGTTCTAGAGAAATTTTGCCATGACTAGGTATCTCTCTTGGATGACCTTTGGTGGACTTCTAGCCTTCTTGTCAGAACCAGCCCCCAAAACTTTCTTCTCATTGGCTGGTCCTAAAGATAAACATAATGAACTTTCTTCAGTGCTTCTTCTGGATATATTTATCAGAAAGCAGAGGACATTGAAGCCTCTTAAGTACAATAACAAATCCTGGAGACCCTCAGAGTCTTCTAGCATGGGCAGCATTTAGTCATCCAAGGCCTTCAGCTTCTAATCTTCTCACCCAGGTTCACAAAGTTTAGGGATCTACCTTCCCACCAGTCCCAATGCCCCTGGATTCTAGAATTTATAGCCCAGAGGATTCTGAGCCAAGAACTTACCTTACCTTAAATGAACAGTTAAGCCTAGAATGTTCTTTTAGAAAAATGCAACAATTATTTCTTTTAGAAGAAGGGAGCTTGCCAACTTTTTGTTTGTTTAGCTAGGTTTCCTTTCTTTCTTTTTTTTAGATCATTACGTCCCCAACATCTAGCAACAAGTACTTAAAACATTTATTGAACGAACAATGAATGATTGCAATCCTTTATACCACATCTGACAATCAAGCTTTCAACACAGAAGAGGGTCTTTTCTGGATTGTGATCTCGATTGCTACTTAGAATGTTAACAGCTGGGGTAATGTTTTCTTCTGAATCCCATGCTGACGGGATAGCTTTTTCTTGTCCTACAGACCAGTCTCCCAGTCTTTCTCTGCTTCATAGCATTTCTCACTTTCTTTTTTCTCCTCTTTCTGGCTTCCTCCTGCTTTACAACCTTCAAGTCATATACCCAAGTTGAATTTTGTAGAAGCTTAGTTTTTTTAAATTTATTGTTGAAGTATAATTGACATACAATGTTATATTAGTTTCAGGTAGTTTCCACAATTCTATACATTACTCAGCGCTCACCACAATAACTGTATTCACCATCTGTCACCATACAATGCTATTACAATAGTATCGATTATATTCCCTATGCTGTACTTTTCATCTCTGTGACTTATTTATTTTATAACTGGAAGTTTGTACCTTTTAATCTGCTTCATCTGTTCTGCCCACCCTTTAACCATCTCCCCACTGGCAACCACCTCACCTGACTGCTTGTTTTTAAAGCCAAAGGGGATGTCTTTCTTTTAAGAAGTCTCTGTAGTGACAGCTTTGGTCATGGCCACCTCAAGCCTGGAACTAACACCTCAAGAATTGGAGGTCCCAGGAAATGGTACCAAACTTTCAGGTCACGAAACCAGTAGAAGGAAAAAAGGAGCACACAGCTACAGTAAAAACAGAGCTCCTTATCAGTGATGTCATTCTCCTCAAAGAAGGAAACGAGGAATTTTGTGTTTTCCTGAGAAGGTAAATAAGAGATCGTTAGCTTTGAGGTGACTCACCGAAATGCACCCAGAGTGGCATGTTCACTGGGAGACCCCCATTGGCATTGTAGGCTGAAAATTATGGTCATTCCTAAGAGGTAACAAGAGAGGTTCTGTCAGCTGTGCAATTACTTTGTTTTGGCAGGACACTTTGGAGTCAAGAAAACATTGGCTGGAGTTCAAGGCCGAGATTTTGGATCAGCTGCCACCATAATTTTTCAGCAATGTGATGACCATACCTCAAGAAATAGTTTCCTAAGTAGGCTACAGGAATGTCTCTTGTACATGTTTGATAGGGATTTAAGGAATGAAGTTCTTGGGGACTTACCAGTATAGCTGAGTTTTCATGGGCTTCTCAAGCAATGGGCGAGAAGTCTGGATCACATCAGGATCTTCTTCACGAAATGTAGTGAAGTAATGAGAAAGTGCCTTTAATTGAGATAAGGCATGCCTGGACCCTGTATCTTCTACATGATATACGAACAGAGCAATATAAAATCTATCAAGGTTACCCAGATCTCTCTTTGTCATTCAAAGTTCTGTGTTAAACTAAACAACATAAGCTTCCTACACTTCTCAGTATCCTGTCTGAATGTAGTAACGGTGAAGAGGAGAATCATGTGAACATCTAAATGATCCCCAACCCTCTAGAGGGCCACTGGATGCACTTGGTGTCCATTTCTTGCTTATTCATAGTCCTTCATTTCATAGTCCTTCAAGTATATCACTCATACTTGAAAATTTCAGGGGGTCATTGCAATTTGAATATCTAAGTCTATGGCTTGACAAGGAGAATATTCTCTACCCATTTTTATTTAGCATAACATTGTCTCTAGACAAATACTCTGTTATTAACTTACATATTGTGGTTGTCACGGGAAATATTTACAATGTACCTAAGTTCCTAAGATAGAAAACGAGATAAAATTTGAGTGGTGGGAGATTGGGTTTGAAATTGAAGTCAAATATTGAGTCAGAAATACCATCACAGAAGTATAGATATGATGTCTACGGAGGAATTGAACATGCTTGGCCAGTGAGGGTAAAGAAAAGAAAACACTAGTCCTTTGAGGGCAGTAGCTGGGCCATGCAAATAACAACCTGAAAAGACGAGGCAAGCCATTAATTTATTTTCAATAGTACATTCATTTTATTGCTTTTATGGAATAAAATTAAGAATATTAAAAGCACAGTTCTATAAGAGAATACAGAAACAGTGGTGGGTCTCTGAGAGTTTATATAGAAGGCTGATTCCGGATTCCCCCCTTCCATTTAGGAAATTATATCCATTACTCTTGAGGAAGCCTGTAAAATTTCTGTGCCCTACTATGAGTGTGCTTAGATTGGTTCTGCATCATAAATATAATATTGAAAATGCCACAAGATATAGTATTATACAAATGCATGGACTGAGATCTTACTTGGAAGGCCTATTATTTTCTATATTTTTAATCATGTTGCCAACTTTCTGATGTGTGCCATGTATGAGTATGTGGTGTGTGAGGGTTGGGAGCTGTAAATTTAGGAGGAGATGGAGGTTCTAAGAAGTTCAACAAAAGCAAAGCCTCCAATTATCAGATTCCTAAGGGCTCTCTATCTTTTGAACCTCCCCTTCCCATCCCCCAACTTCCCATGTATATACAAACCTCACTAAAATACCTATGGTGTCTTGTAAAACGATTTGGGAATGTTAGCTGTGGCTATAAAAGCATTTTTGTCTTTTAGGGATTTCTGTCACAGTAATCAATCTTTAATCTCTTGGGAGACCCTCAGGGCAGCACTTTCTCCAGAGCCATTAAGCTGGCAAGTTTATGCTGATAGTCAAGGTTCTTTTCAGAGGCTGAGGTGTCCTTCATTCTCTACATAAAAAGAGCACTAAGTAGCCTTTTGAAACCCTGGGCTCTAGTGCTGCGCTTACTGTTTATGAACCGTGAGACTTTGAACAGATCATTTAACTTCTCAGAATATCAGTTTCTCTGCCTGTGAAAGAGAAGCATCATTGCCAAGATGCATTCTGGGTTCACTTGGTGGGAAGAAGAGAATGGTGGACAGTTGGTGTGATGGTCAGCATTTAACAGCCAGGTCTCTGGAGGGAACGTGCCATGATTTGTAGCATTTGTTGATTTCTGTGGTGGAAATACTCATAACGTGACCAATTTCAAGCTGATGTCACTGAATGTGGAGCTAAGAAGAGATGTACAGTGTGGTACATGATTATTTTATATTTCCATACAGATACCTTACAGATGGAGTGGATGTAAATAATCTCAAGTGCATAGATGATAGCAAAATAATTTAAAAGTGAAGTTTTGAGTATTTATTAGCATCGTTTTTAATAAAATGTATTTAATTGTAAGCCTATATAATTTAGCTTTTAAGAATGACTTTGTTAACCATCACACAGAGTTTCTGAAAATATAATAAATTGTTCTCACAAGCTAGTACAAACAACTGCAGCACACCACCAGGGGGGTTGTTTTCGTTATATGACAGAGATGAACCAGAGAATGACAATTAATTCTTAAATAAGATCTAAGAAAGCCTTTGGGCTAAGGCTTACTTGAATGAGAAGATACAGGATCTTGGGTTGGTAGAAATTAGGAATAAAATGCAAAAAAAAACCAATCTGGACTGATATGCAGCATTTTGGCATCAGAGGCTTTTCTTTTTTTCTCTTAAGTCAAAGCAGCTAGAAAAAGCTTAAAGTAGGGAAAAAAATGTTTCAGTGTGCTTATCTGGAAGGATACACTAAGTTAGAAAGACAAATACCATATGATTTCACTCATAATCTAAAAAGCAAAACAAATGAATAAACAGACAAAAAGCGTTATCAGACCTGTAAATACCAAGAACAAACTGATGGTTGCCACAGGAAATGGGGGTGGGATGGATGGGCAAAATGGGTGAAGGGGAGTGGGAGACACCAGCTTCCAGTTATGGAACGAGTGAGTCACAGGAATAAAAGGCACAGCGCAGGGAATATAGTCAATGACACTGTGGCAGTGTTGCATGGGGACTAATGGGGACTACACTTGGGGTGAACACAGCATAAGGTATAGAGAGGTGGAATCACTCTGCTGTTCGCCTGAAACTAATGCAACATTGTGGGTCAACTATACTCAAATTTTTTAAGAAAAAAAAATTTAAGCAGATAGAAAATGCTTAGTAAAGTAAGAAAAAATGTTTCAGCGTGATCGTCTGCAAGTGTATTGTCTCATTATTAGTGCTCCGTTTCACTATAGGAGCTGCCTGTAAATGTAACTAAAAGTTTAACACTGGAGGCTGGTTTTAAGAAACAGTTATGAAAACCTTTGAAAGAAGGAGCAGATGTCTGTTTTGCCAGTAGTTTTTGTTTAAAAATAGCCTATTAATCACTCAACTAGTCAGAATGTGAGAGATCTCTCAAGGAAGACAAAGGTAAACCATTAGGAATCCGGGATGGACACAGGTTTTTGTGTGGCCTGTAAAAGAATCAGCCAGCAAAGATTTACTGAACAGATGGATGTCTCTAAGCCACTGAGATACAATGAGGCGGAAGCCTGGCCCAGGATCTACTCTCAGGTTGCAGTGAATAAACAGGCAGACATTATGTAATCCCATCAGACAACAGACTAATGCCTCCAGATGGATGGATTTCATGAATTTCAGCTATCATTTACCAATGTTTCATTCTGTCAAATAAAGGTATAAAAGGAAAAAGGGCGGGGAGGAGGGGGAACCACTATTATCACTATCATTTGATGATAGAAAAGGTATTCTCACAGCTCACACACAAAATCGTAGTTGTAATCTCATGGGAAAAAAGCCAAAGCTTTATACATTCAGTCAATTAGTGTTTATGAACATTTCCCTATTACTGTCCTTATTTTTCTTATTAGAGCACAAACTGCTAAAGCTTCCCCAGACAGACAACCACCCTGCAGGTGTGACACGGGAACCTCCGGGCAGCAGTCCTAAATTCTGCGGTGAAGGCACCATCATTTTCTTACCAACACGAGAGAGAGGGCAGTGTGCCACAGAGGATTAAAGGCGAGAGGGTCTTTGAGAGTCATCCAGGCATACTTAGGGCGTGAGCGACAACACTAATCACATGTTACAGTGTCTGCTGCCATATTTCACACCCTGGCTTTGTCATTTCCTGGCTGGGTGACCAGGGCAAGCTGTGAGACTCTGTGTCTCAGAGATGATCTCAGTGCCTCTGTGGCTGTGGCAGGGACTGCGTGAGATAGTTTAGCCCTGGAGGGTCCTGGGAAGTTCGATGCCACCAATGTGAGCCGTCGTTACTTCTCTCTGCCGGGAACCTCCCACCGGCAACATTTTGTGCACCTCAGGGTCCTCATCTATGAAATGAAGTTAGGGAGTCGATAGAATCTACCACAGGGTCACATACAAGAAAGACCCCAGGGCCACAGTTATGGGCCAGTCTTGACAATAGGAGCCCAAGAACTTGAGGCGCTAAAATAGTAGCAACCCTCATTGGTTGACCTGCCGCTGCATATCAGGAATCACTTGAACCCTTCAAAAGAGTTATTATTCTTCTAATTGTACTAAGGGGGAAACTGAGGCTAACAACGGCCTGTGGTGTGCTGAGACCCCACAGCTAGTTAAAAAAAAAAACACACAGAGATTTAAGCAGGCCTTTTAAGAATATTTCCGTTTTAAAGAAAATTTTGCAAAGCAGGAACATTATGGAGTATTAACCTTACAAAAACTATACGGAGTTTCTTTGGGTAATAATTCCTCTGGTGCAGGAAATGTTTTATTTTGGAATACTTAGTACTTGACAGAGAAGATAAAAGGAGAGAAAAGTGTCAGGGAATTCTTTGAAGACCAGCAGCATGGAAGTTATGATGTTAAAAAGATAAATAAGGTGGCGACGGAAGAGATGGTACAAAGCTACAAGATTGTGCAAAACAGACAGAGTGCAAGCCCCAAAACCTAATGTAAATTAGGGAAGAACGCTGGATGTCAAAACATTGGGAGTGGAGAGCTTCCGGCAAATTAGAGAGTATTTGCCCCATCAAAGGCATTAAAATTCCTTTTTTACTTTCTCTAAACACTAGCTGTCCAAACAGAACACATCTGCAGAGCCTGCATTCATAACCCCTGAGACAATACATGCCACAGAATGAGGGAGAGCTCACCTGAAGCCAGGGTGGACGAGGAGGTCTACAGAGCAGCAGGTGTGAACCTCGGGTGAAAGACAGACCCGACCAGAAAGTCAAGGGTTTTCCAGGCAGGAGGAGCGAAGGGGATTAAAAATTTGCAGTCAGGAAGGTGCGGGGAATGTTTCGTGTATGACAAGGAAATCAGTTTGAGGAAGTCAAATTCAGCACAATTTGAACCAAAGGACTCGCCACTAGTAAGGCAGAAAAGCAAGACTGGGGGCATAGGGCTGTGAACACCAGTGGCAGGTGTGGAATCTGACGGGAGGAGTGGGGCTCGTTAGAGGTTACTGAGCAAGAGAGTGACATTGTCAAAGCACCATCTTAGGAAGACTGACATGGTGGCCATGAGAAGAAGGAAGAAAAGAGGGGAGCTGAGGAGTCAGGAGGCTGCCCCACTCCTTTGGGGCTGAGGTGAAAAAGGCCTTGTTTGGTGGCAGGGAAGATGGAAAGGAGGGGTGGATGGGTATCTAACTGGAAGTGGAAGGTGATGAAAGGAAGTGAGGTCTACTTACAGAAGTCGAAAAATGACCACTCTACTGGATGAAATGGTTTGGCGTGATCATGGTCTAGAAACAGCAGCCTGACTTCAAACCCCAGCTCTGCCACTTGGTAGCTGGGAGGACTTGGGCAAGTTACTTAACCTCTCTGTGCCTTTTAAAGTGACCGTAGTCAACCATATAATGGTTCAGAAAATGAACCCATTTAAGGTGCTTAGCCCAGTCTTGGCATGCAGAGGGCTCTCAATAGCTAGCTGGTGTTAATGAATCCAGAAGGGCACGCACTCTTGCTCATTCTTCATTAAATCCTGAGAACACCCATGAGGGTTATACAGTTAAGACGCCAGGTGATAAGTTTCATTTAGTTACAGTCTTTTGCTGGATTTTTGCCTGAAAGCATAAAATCCCTTTGACACCACCCCGGACGCTCCTGCTGGAGGAGCAGAGATCTCTCCTGCACAGCTGGTTCTTTTCAAGCCCTCCGTGGACAGCACCCCGCACTGGCCGCCACACTACAGGATAAGGAGGGGGTGATACAGCCTGGAATGCAGCCTCCCAGAACTGCCTTACCTGACCCTCATTCTGAACTATCAGACGCCCTTTTGGAAAAGCAGTGTTGTCTCTCTTCTGGTCTCTGGTGTCCCTGGGCCTGGGAGGTGCCCCTATAGGCACTAGGAACTTCACGACTTTGAAGCAGTCATCTTCTACCAGCCTGCCTGATGCCTGGTCTCTCTTGGCCCACTGGAGTAGCAGTGGAATAAGAACCCCTTTTGTCTACACTAGGCAATCCTCCCGCGTACCCACTAACACACTTATGAGGTGCTGCAAAATCCCAGCATTCCCAGGAGAGACTTGGACTGAGGTCAGGCACTGTTGGGAAAGACGTTCTTTGGGACCCATGAGAGTCCTTTATATTGGGGGGAAGACAGGCATTGCTCTGACAGATGACAGCTGCTAGCATGGTTGCCCCAGGGTAATGCCATCCAGGGAGTGGTTCTTAGGGATGCCAGGTTCTTCCGTTCTTAGCGTTCTGATAAGCCAGGGCAAGAAAGCAGGTGTGCGGCAGTGCGGACGCACTAGGCCAGCAGGCGCCTCCACCCCAAGGAGAAGGCAGATTTGAATGAAACTGCTCTGGCCCTCTGAGGGCTTCAGAGGCAATGTGACTTTCACTGGCCCACTCCTGTCCCTTGTCTGGACCCTTTGGAAGAGTGCCAATGTACAGAAGAGAGACCTCTTCCTCCTCCATGTCATCTCATCCTACAGCAGGGCAGGGCTAGTTGTCATCAAGGCAAATTGTCTTCAAAGACCTGAATAGTGATGAGCTGGGGGCTTTGCCCCCGTATCCAGGGAAACAGGAGAGTATCATAATCGTCCTACTGAATGCCTCACTCTATGCCAGGCAGGGTTCTAAGTTTGATCTTCACAGCAATCCGTGAGGTTGGGACGATGACCATCCCACTCCCCACAGGGGACCCAGTCACAGGAATGGAGCCGGGTTATAACCTGAGGATAGTGTCCTCATCTATGAAATAGGAATGATAGAGCTTCAGCGGCTAGTGATGCTCAGGGATGCACAAAGCCTGCAAATGGAATTCTTTTTCTCAGTTCTAGTTTGGTGCTAATAGATAATTTATTAAGTTGCTTTAAAACACACACACACACACACACACACACACACACATACACACAGCCATTGGTACCTCTCCTAATAGTAATCCTATTTATATCAAGTCCAGAAGCCCATGATTTAGTGCTAGGGAAGGGCCCTAAATCACTGGTATTTGGAGCTCCCTAGGGCTCCTCCGAGAAACGTAGCCCCCACTAGCCACAGTGATGAGGCATATTTGGCCTCTCGTGGGATGTTGGGTATGTATGAAGTTCAGAGAGGGATGAGGAGGTAATACACGAGATGGAGATCCAAGAAGGCCCTGGCCCCCAGGGTGATATAGGAAAGTAGTAGGAATACTCTGTACATTATGGACTGAATATTTGTATTCCCCCTAAAATTCATATGTTGAAGTTCAAATCCCCCAGTGTGGCTCTATTTGGAAATGAGGTCACAAGGGTGGGGCCCTGATCTAATAGGATTAGTGTCCTTATAAGAAGAGACACAAGAGAGCCCCTCTCCCTCTCTCCCTCTCTACTTGTCTGTTTTATGAGTTGCTGCTTAGGCATTTTACAGTATGATAGCCCTGCTCACATCCACAGTCGGCATTTAGATAAGGACTTGAGGTTAGGAGTCCCACCATCAGTTCCTGCTTTGCTTTCTGCAGGACACCTTTTAAAATAACCTTTAGACCCAGTGCCTGGGTGGCTCAGTCAGTTAAGCGTCTGACTCTTGATTTCGGCTCAGGTCATGGTCTGACAGTCCTCAGATCGAGCCCTGGGTCAGGCTCTTTGCTGACAGCACGGTGCCTCCTTGGGATTTTCCCTCTCCCTCTCTCTCTGCCCCTCCCCTGCTCATGCTTTCTCTCTCTCAAAATAAATAAACATTAAAAAAATTAATAAAGGAAAATAAAATAAACACTTGGGAGTTAAGCCTGTGAGAAGTGTATGACCTCTGCCCCTACCTTATAAATAATAGGTGCTTGCTACCCTGCTGTCTGTCTCCTGCTGACTTGTGGACCTTCCCCCACCCTTCCTCATTGCATTTCCTGCCGCCCCCCCCCACACACCCATTTCTGGGATTTGTAAGTAATAAATCTTGTGACTTTACTTCCTCTGTGTGAGTGTATTGAAACTGTGCCTTCAATCAAAAGAACCCCAAATTGCGGGCGCTGATGCTAAGGGAGCTAGCCGCCAACACTGTGTGGGTGCTTTGTGCCTCCTCATTCATCAGATCAGACTCTGCGTGTTGCCACTTCAGTACACTAGCTCCGGCTTCCCAACACTTCTATCTCTGCCTCTCTCCCTGTGCACACGTGCACCAGGAAAGGACATGTGAGGATACAGCAAGAAGGCAGCCATCTCTAAGCCGAGAAGAAAACCCTCACCAGGAACCAAACTGGCAGACATCTTGATCTTGGACTTGCAGCCTCCCTTAACTGTGAGAAATAAATTTGTTGGTTAAGACCCCCAGTCTGCGGTATTTTGCTGTGGCAGTCTGAGTGGACTGAGACAGCCCGTGTTTCCTGGAGGCTTCCTGGCCCCACCCTTCATTTCTGGCTTGCCCTCCCATACCCTTCCTCCAACCCCAACTCCCACCTCCAGCCCCCAATCAGCGTCCTGCTCAGAATCTTCTCGAATGTGAGCCCCCAGTGTGAGTGGCACCTGTGGCGCTGTCAGGGGACTCCAGTGGCCGTGGTAGCAGCAGCAGGACCAGGGAAATCGCTATGTGGTGCTCTGGCTTAAAACCAATCATAAGTAATTTCCCAGATAAGGAAGCAGCTTTTTACAACCTTGAGGCAACTAGAGATGCTTAAAACTTGTCAGTCTAATGAGTACGCCAGAACCTGAGGAGCTCTCTAGTGACAAAACTGACTTGAGACCTCTCCAAACTGGGCAGTAGGAGCCAGTTACCAACTGTGTAACTGTGTGGTGTTCTCAAGCTGTAGAGATGGAAGAGAATAGTATTCCTGAAGGGTTGTTCCCTTACCTGCCAATTCAAGGTTTACCACTCATTATAATATATTGTTTTCTTAGGGTGCCTGGGTGGCTCAGTCAGTTGAGCGTCTGACTCTTGATTTTGGCTTGGGTCATGATCCCAGGGTTGTGGGATTGAGCCCCATGTCAGGGTGCACGCTGAGCATGGAGCCTGCTTGGGATGCTCTCTCCCTCTGTCCCTCTCCCACACTCATGCGCTCTCTCTCTCTCTCTCTCTCTCTCATATATATATATATAATAAAATAAGTAAATACCATTCAAGCAGTATAATTCATCACATCCACTAATTGATCTTTACTTCAACCCGCCCTAGGAAAACAGAAAGTCCCCAGAGCATATGGATATGTGCAGTGTATGTGGGTGAATTATAAACAGGAAAAAGTTTCTGTGGGATGTATTTTTAATGAGAACACCATTGTTATAGTGTGAGCATGTGGCATTCTTGCTTAAGAGAAACATGTACAAGAACACATACACATTTATATCCAAACACCAAATGAAGTAGATACTTTAAATGACCAGTTTGCACCAGAAATAAAAATATATTATACAAAACAAGGGTTATATCCACAGTCATTAACTTTCATTTTCCACACAAAACAATAAATTAAATCACATTATATGCAGATAGTTCTACTTACATTAGAATAATAAATTGTATATAGCTTGTGCAGCTTTTATTTTACTTTTCTACCATACTCATGGTCGATTTCTGTTGGTTGGTAGTCCTATATTTAAGATAACAATGAGTAATAAATGGCCCAGAAGACAAAGGCTACAGAAGTAATCCTCTACAGTGTCTGTTCCATGTCCTCTTGGTTTCAACCATTCACCACACACAGAGCACAGAGCTCAGATTCCCAGGACCCAGCACAAAGGTCTGCAAACTCACAGCATCTGCAGGCTTGGGGAGCGCCTCGTCACTGTCTTGTAAGTAAGACGGAACTTTGTCGGATGTTGACATTAAATAATAAATAGGTCATCCGGTTTTGAAATCCAAATTTTCCTCTTTCTCAACATTTTCTGCCCAATTATTATATGACAGCTTTGTTCCCCTAGCAAATAAAAAACAATTTGGTAGTCTATGTTGATTTACACCCTTGGTGGAAGGGCCCTTTATTCCTGTGCATAAAATTTAGATCTTTAAACATGTGAATCAAAGCAACAGCATTTTTTGCTAACTCTTAATTTTGCTTGTTCAAATCTCTCCCCTAGGAATCATTCCACACCTGATACATCAAAGAGCAATTATAACATATGGATTTTTACTTCCGAGACTCGGCTCCCATTGAAACCCTTTCACCGTGTTTGAAGTAGTTTACAACACGAACATTAACAGCATCAGCTGGTTTAGAATTGCTTTACCTTTGGTATGAATTAACATTAGTGGTTAATGAAAAATTTGAACAAACTCCAATCCAGCACCTTTTGAAAGTCATTTTAATCCTAGAGTCTAGCTGTGGGGTATGCCTGCAAGAGACATTTGTGAGATCTACATGCTGAAAACCAAAGCCAGGCTTGTTGGAATATACGCACATCACAGGCTTGAACTGCCCCAAGAGCGTGTGTGGTCAAGTCAGCACAAGGGTTCTGATCCTGAGCCAGCTACATTCTTAGAGGCAGCACTTTTTTGTCTTCTTTCCCTCTGAGGAAGTGCAGAAGTCCTACTCAAGTTTCTACCTGCATGGGCAAGATGCCGATGCATCTTTGGAGCCATGATGGATGGTGGGGGTGTGGGGGGCAGGGGGAGTAAGGGAGAAAGGGGCGGCCAAGACAGTGGCAGCTTACAATGCCACCCTCTTCTGTTTCTTTTGGAGGATGGGCCTCCTGACTCTTGTTGCTGGGTGTGTCCCAAGTTTCTTGCTGAGTCTGGCTATTGAAGATGGGCTAACTATTGGGTATTCTGTAGCTTAAAGATCAACCGAAACGGGTCCCTCTGAACAGCACCTTCTCATTTTCTATGCTTCTGCACTGCCCCCAAAACATATTCCATGCTTTTTAGACAGTTTCCATTTTTTCCAGTGAAGAAGAAATTCAGCCCATTTTCAGCTTCTCCATGAAGCACTAACCAACAGGGCACAACTAAACAAAACCCATGAAATATAGATGGAGGGACCTGATTCTGCTTGGTGTTTGGCTTTATCCTGTATCCACTCGGGATCTGGGTTCTTTGTGTCCCAAATAACATAGGTCCACATTCCTTTCAATTTATAAACACTCCCTTAATACTGGTGGTATAATATTTCACTTGGCCTCCTAAACAGACGTCCACAAACAGCCCAGTCTACTCACTCTCAAGAAGGTCGTGATGCCACGGAAGTGACTTTCCGAATTGTCACTGTATGAGGTCTGTACAACAGCTTTAATTTCCCTGCCAATGGCATATCTTACGCTTCCAAAATCAGTAGCAATCAGAAGGAAAGTGGTAAATTAGAGACAAAGGGGACACAGGTACCTGGAGTAAGTTAACCCTAGAAGCCTGTGAGTAGAGAGAAGTAAAAATCTGTATTTTAGAGAAGAGGAGAAAAGGGCATTCTCCTTCCATACATTTCTCTTCTCTTTCCACTAAATATAGCTTCTGAGATGTAACAACAAAAACAAAAAAAACTATTTGAAAGCCTGTGGAACCATGTATGTGGTTCAGGAAAGGACCAGCTGACAGTTCAGAGAAATGTAATGCGTAGGGGCTTCCTCGTGGAACCCGTGGTCAGCCTGGGGGAAGATACGCACTCTAGACAGAAAGTTCTGGATTGAAATGATCGTCTGGAGAAAGCTTTTATTTTTGAGTCCAGGGGGAAAAAAAAACTAAGAAAGTGGCAATGATGACCATAAAACCTATACTTATGTCCAACACCATGAGTGTATACAAAAAGTATATACTCATTTCGACATATATAAACATCAGCTTGTTTGGCCAGATGAGAAAATACTGATGAAGTTTCCCTTTTGAAATCTGAACACCCTAGATTTCAGGGTAAAAATTTATACTGTGATTTAAGAACTAAAGCCTTATTTATTTTACTGTATGATACGTGGCTTCTGGTGGAGTATGAATGACTAGTTGTCAAAGATGCAAAGACCTCTTCTAATCTCCAGAGGTCTTAACCCAGGGTAAATGTGGGCCAAACACCTACGTTTTCAGCAAAGGTTTCCAACGTAATGGACTTTTCAAAACCTAACAGAGTTTTGGTAATGCACAGGATGATTTCAAGGAGGAAAAGAAGTGCAACCAGACATGTAAATAAGCAATCAATCTTAAGAACCCCAGAACTGCTTGAAGATTGGAAGAGAATGGCATGTACGTAGGAGAAACCTCATGATTTGTTCCATTTTTAAAAGACTAAAAATCTCAATTCTACCATTTTATCTGGGTATAAAATATTAAGTTTAGAACTGTTCCACTATCTGAAGTAGAAATAAAAGATATTTGCTTTAAAAATGTTAGAGTTAATGGGCCCCTATATAAATTCCAGAAGGTTAGAAACATTTATACCCAAAGACTACAACCAGGTAGAGTGATTTTTCCCCTGTAAAAGCACATAGGCTTGCAATTTACATTTTTTTACGAACACAAGATAGTATAAAATGAATATCTCTAAAACACATTGAAAATATCATTGAAAAATAAAAATGAGAGAGAAATAAGCCTCAGTTCACGAAAATAAGAAGAACGCAAACCTTCCATTATGTTTTCACTTAAGGAGTCCTGACCTGTTAAATGTTTTGTTTTCCTAGATTATACCTCCCAAACTCTCTTCCTACATTGGAATTTCTGGAGCATGCATTTCTTGCCTTCTTTTTCCATCTTTTTTTGAAGTCAGCACTTTTTCCTTCACATCCACCACGGAGAACTACAGTGTAGTCATTCCGGTTGATCATAGCTCATTCTGTTATCATGCTCTCCAGCTGTCTGAATCCCATTTTTTAAACATTGGGGGGAAACATGCCTCAAATAGAAATAATTCATTCACTGAAATAATCCATTGGCTGGTTGAAGTAGGAGTGACAGAGGCAGACTCCTCCCGGGAAGCAACCTCAGGCCAGTTTCCAAGACACGCAGCCTTCACTCTCCCTGCCTCCCCTATTACCTGTGTGAACTATGACCTCCATCACTACTGAGGAATTATTCTAACTCCTCTATTTTCCTCCCTATTCATGGTCTTTTATAGTCATTAAGATAATTTTTAAAACTATTTTCCAGATGTTCAAAATGTTATTGAGGAAAGACCCTAGTGACATAATTACAAGATGGCACACTAATCTGGCAACTTCCTATCCTTCTCTCACTGTTTTCTCCATAAAATATACGCAAAAATGGCAACCTGAGTTTAAACCTATGTGCAGAGGATTGGGTGCAAAGTAGATATTCGGTAAATACCTATTCAACTTTGTTCAAATCCCTTACATAACCACACCTAACCCCCCATTACACGGGTTATTAGAGGATGACCATTAAGCTTTGTGGAATCAACTATAAAGGAATATAATAGCTATTTAGCTATTTAACCAAAACATCACTGAATTTTAATCGGATGTCATGTATGCATTTTTTAAATTTATCATCTCTATGCTTACTGTTAAATTCTAATACTCTATAAAGGTGTTCTTGAGGAAAAAGGGCTGCCTTAAACCCTAGTTAATTCCAACAAATTCCACCCTTTATCTTGAAACTCATCATTTGGCCAGAACTGGAAGAGGTCCATCCTTAAAATAACTTGCATTTAAAACAGGTAAATTGTTGTACTCCCGTAGAGTCTGTGATTCTAGATCTCTGAAATTAAAGCAGCAGTTGGCATTTGGCTATAGCCAAGGGGAAGAGGAAAACAGAGAAAAAGAGAAGCATCTTTCATCATCATTGCTTTGTTGTACACTTTACCCATGCTTTTAAAATATAAGTGGAATTTAATCTTCAAAATGAAAAAATAGACACATTTTCTAATAGCAAAATATAAGATTAAAAATACCCAAAAATAAAATGTTAGCATGAAATAGGGCTTTTTTTACATTAAAAACTGAAACATTTTAGATTTGCCTTTCTTATATAAATCCTCTTATTAATAGTTACAACTTTCCAGAATAGCTTTTATAAGACACTGAAGGAGACAGGCAGGAAATCCTTTTTCGAGATACAACATCAGGACCTGAATATATACATTGGACAGAGCAGTTCAGTCCTCAACCTCAAATCCGTCCACCAGCACTAGAAAAAGGAACACTGTATTTCCAACTTTGAGATTCGTCTTTACACTTTCCTCTTTTTGGATGTTAAATTCTTTCCAAGAAGATTCTACTTGTAAAAATGATTTTATTCTATCTATAAAACATTTCATTTAAGAAAACCACATTTTTGTAGCCTTATGTGAAATGCCCCCAAAAGCCATCAAGATATGAAGACATCGCATTTTCAAAACACAAATCTAGTCATATGCCCTTGAAACAGTATGAACATTTAAACAGAGTGATGTTATAGTCTCATATTTGCTTGTCATGAGATGAAAGGCCAGGAGGCATATGGTGATTAATAATAGTTCCTGAGCTTCTAAAGAAATTGTACAACAAAATGACTAACTGCTTAAGAGAATGAGTTCTTCAAGAGCACCCCTTCTGTTCCATTGATGTCTTTCATCCCATCTATCTCCTTAAAGAATCTCAGGCCAAAAGAAAAGGTTTTCTTTTAAGCCACTGAAAAATGGGATCGGATAGAATCTTCCCGTAACTCTCGATGTTTCCCAACGTTACTTTCTTCTTGCTGGCTTCGCCTCTCAATGGTTATTCTGTATTTCTTCCTGGGTAAAGGGAAAGTGAATGTAGTAATAAAACCTCAGTTGGCTACAAAATACTATGGTTTCTCTTACAAAGAATGCCCTCAAGGGACATCTGGGTTTGGGTTGATAAATGAGAAGTGACAGAATATGAAACCCTGGTCAGAGATTAAAGCTGTGTGCCCCAAGGCATTGTGCACTTATTCAAGGAGGAAAATTGGCATGCTCTCTGAAATGCCATAGAACAAACCTCCCCCTTTTCCCCGGGTGCCTTGTGGGTCGCGTCTTGTCTATTCTGCCACAGAAGCTCTCCCTAACGCCCAGGATGTGCCCTAGATAAAGATCAGACTAAGTGTGCTGTGACCAAAGGAACAGGAATACAATTGTTCCCACCAAGAGTCACATACACCCGGAGTTCAATTTCCATACAGAAATGAAGAAATCTTGGTCTAATGACATGAGAATAAGCCACAAACTCAATCACCAAAGATTACAATGGAATGGACCACCCTCACCATTTGGGACTATCAGTATCTTAAACACACATAAATATTACAAGTTTACAAGCTTTGGGGCTTAACCACAGTGATAATTAAGTGCATGGATTCTCTAAATACTGAGCACACACCAGCCTGAGAGTGTGGACTGCTCAGGGCCACCTTCTCCTCTTCAGAAGGCACCTATTTCTGAATTGGAGGAAGCTTAAGAATAGGTAAGTTGTTTCTCCTTTGTCCGCATTCCCTCTCTACTTGCACACTTGGTGGGTGGTAGGAATTTGGGTCCGAAGATTTGTGATCAAAGGATAGCAGTGGCTCTGTGGCCCACAGGGGGATGCAGCAGAAAGCCCTGACCCACTACCCAGTACACTAACCCGCTGACTACCAAACTACCAGGGTCACAAAGACCGTCACAGAAGAACGGCTTCGTTCTTTTAATCACCATGCTTTGGGGGTAAGAGCAAGATATAGGCAAGTCACAAGGAGAACTGTGCAAAGACATATGACAAAGGCAATAAAGGGGAGCGAATTTTAAAACTTGATAAAACACTCCTCACCTGAAAAAGTAGAAGGCCATTAACAAACCAGCTCCTAGTAAGGCTCCCACAACAATTCCTGTCACTGCCGATTCTTCTAGACCACCTGCTTAAGAAAGAAACATAGATAATCAGAGTTCATTTTGAGAAACAGAAATGTCTCAAATTTCATTCACTGGAAGGTGTGTCTCAATTTCCCACTGGAGGCAAATTTTCCTTTTTTTTTTAAGAAAGATTTTCTAAAGGATCCTGCACCTTCGTTTGTTTGCTAAGCGCAAAGCTTCAGAAGCATTTAAGAAAGGACCAAATGGACGAACACACTGCTCGAAGAGAGTAAGAACAATGGGGAAAAAGCAGGTTCCAGAAGGATCTGAGGAACACTAGGAACTGAAGTTTTAGACACATCCACACTGAGTTCCTAGTTAGAGAAGACAACTGGACAGACCATGGGACTGACCCCGCACATCTTACTTTCACAGATGGATGATGACACTTCAAAGTGCTAGAAGATTTGGTGAAAAATGCATTGGGCTAATGTTCTGTTTTTAGATGTTCTCTCACCAGAGCCAGAATTTTCATGTCAAAATGTCCTATATAGCTTTGCGAAGATGGGAATAACAACTTGAAACAATCGAGTTCAGTAGTGTCCCAGTTATTATATAAACATGACAAAAAGCTAGCTTTATATAAACAGTGTAGTGTCAGCCTTTAATGCATCATCTCATTTAATCCTCAGAACAGTTCTAAGAGTTGAGTGCACTTTTTTTCATTTTACATATGGGAACACTGACGTTTAAAGAAGTAAAGGAACATTCTTAGATCACAAAACCAGCAAGAGACAAGGATGGGATTTCAAATCCATGCCCAGTAACTCCAGAGAATGTTCTTAACACACTTCTGCCTTACTCCTCCCTGCAATTATCGCATATACATAAGTAACACGGTTTGAAGGCTGGTCCCAAAATAACGAGCATAAATACATTAGCCGAAGTGACCAACTGGCCTGAAAGATCAATATTCACTTGGCTCTTCCTCACTAGCTTATCAAAGGATCTCTCTAAAGCAACAATTTCCAACAATCTCCTATTTGTAAGCTCCTTATAAGAATTATAAGACATTATAAGAATGGTTGCTTGCTGGGGAGCCTGGGGGGCTCAGTCGGTTAAGCATCTGACTTTTTGGCTCAGGTCGTGATCTCACAATTCATGGGTTCAAGCCTCACATCAGGCTCTGTGCTGACAGCCTAGAACCTGGAGCCTGCTTCAGTTCTCTGTCTCCCTCTCTCTGCCCCTCGCCCACTCATATTGCCACTCCCTTTTGTCTCAAAAATAAATAAACATTAAAAAACTTTTAATTAAGAAAAAAGAATGTCCACTTCTATATTTATGACAAGGCTTTTCATAAATAACATATTTTACACTTATTTGCCAATCTGCGAATTTGGGGATGTTTAAGGGACATTACCTATTTGATGCTGAGGGGTAGGAGGGTACCTACAAACTCTGAAGATCAGAATGAGACTTGCTACACATTTACTATTTGATCTTTTTATTCTCCCTGAGCAGCAGTGTCGATGCTAAGAGATGGTGCATAGTAAGAGATGTAGTAAGGGGGAGAAGTCTTCTAGCATTTTGGGAAAAGATGGAAGACAAAGAAAGACCTAGAAACCTCAGGTGAATGTGGGGTGCCAGTTCGTGCATTGTTCCCATGGGTTTTACCACATCAGAAAAAGAAAGCGGAACATTCAGAACATGAGTTCCTACAGAACATCTGTCTTTTAAACTTGTGTAACACTGACACTAAAGATGGTGAAACGCAACACAAGTTAAGTCTCTAAACTTACATGATTTGCAAGGAGAGCTGTTTGTGTGCTCCACAATTCTGGTTTCATCTATTCTCAGTTTTAAAGGTCCCCAAGGATATTTGACATTCGGCCGCATTTCAAAACGACCTTCTTTTCCGAAGTAATCACCGATTACCTATGTAAAAGCAGAAAACGTGCAAACTGAAAGGTCAAAGTTACCTGTTTCCAAAGGAGGCATAAGGTGGGCTCCCCTGTCACAATGACTCTAATGATGTGTTTTTGAGGACGTTGTAAGTCAAGATGTGTGGTCACTGAAGTTGCTTTCAAGGGAGGCATAATTTAGGGAGAACCATGGTTCCCCAGGGCAGGAAAGTGGTTATACAGAAAACAATAATCTTGGACTTCCTGGCTCTCCCCTCGCTCATCCAAGGAGGTGCTGCTTTGCCCATCTGCCACCGAACAGCCCGCACACTGGTAGCCGTTTGTAAGGCCCACGTTACTCTCAGGGATGTGGGAGGCAGCCAGGCATCTCCTATCTGGATTAAGCCAGGACCAGCACACAGCCTCATGCCTCTCAATTAGCTGGGCATATAAAGGGTCAAAAGTATCTTTTAGGAACATCCTGTTTCACTCTTCTATGTTTGGAAGATTATTCCCTGACTTCGATAGTTACATTCTCCTCTCTGATGAATTTACCCCATTTGCACCCCCATTTCCAGACTGAACTTTCCTTTTCACTTGGTTCAGTATTCTTTGATGGCTCAGTTCAAGGTTCATTGACGGTTTCTGGTTCAAACAGATGTTCCATCAGCTTTCTAAGCCATAATCTATAAGTACCTTCCTGCCCAGGTTCTCAGGATCTGTTTCTCTGTTTTCCTGGGCTCCAGCACACTGCTCCTAATTGGCCTGCGACATCTCCCCTCTGTCACCTGAGGGAGGGCCAGCAAGTTCTCACAAGCTAGCTCATGTCATAGTAAAAAGAATTCTAGATAATCACCAAAATCACTGGCATGTACGGAGCACATCCCAAGTACTTTAACCTCACAACGAGCCCGTAATAGACTATTACTATCCACCCGTTACAGAGGGAGAGACTAGAATGCACGTGAGACCCGGACCTACTCCAAGGGTAAAAAATCATTCAGTACATGTAGCAAGTGTCGGGTCCCGCTGGCTCTGTTCCTCCCACAAAGGCCACACACATGTGTACTAAGAGAAAAGCAGCAAGCCCCTTACGCCCGGTCACATCAAGTGCTATGGAAACTTCAACTCTGGGTGAGAGCCATCAAAGAAGCACACTCGGCCACTGGAAACAGGATTTCCCCACTTGGGATAAACGTGGAACTGTTTCTTGAAATCTTCCAGAATCCCCTCAACCAGAAGGGAGCCCTCTCTACTTGGAAACTCCTAGATTTCCAGCTCATTTTTATTTGGAGGCTGCTTTGGGGACAGCTATTTGGACACCAGGACAAATGCATTCCTTGGGACGTCAACGAGCAGAAGGAGCAGCCGAGGTGGCGTCTCATTTGCTCACCTCCTGGGTGCCCGCCTCTGGGTCTGTCATTGCAATCACGGAGAAGTCCCCGTACCGGTCTCCATTGGCATCTATGGACACCTGCCCGGCAATACCTAGAGGATGAGACGGGAAGAACTCCAAGTTAGTGACTGCAAATACCTCTGTCTGCCAACAAAAACAAGAAAATGAATTGACAGGATTTTTTAAACAAACTCATGCCACGGGGAAGCTCATCAGACTCTGAGCATTTTTGTTGGCATTTGGAAAGACATTGTAATTTCATCTGTGTCTGCATTCCTAAATTCTTAACATTTCTCCATTTAAAAATGAAAAGAAAAGAAATAAATGACCTTCTTTGGGGAATATGTTTAGGAAAAAATAGAAAGATTACAGCTAATCCCGAAAGCAGATGCTTATCCCAGAGTCTCGTATTAATTAAAAAAAAAAAAAAAAAAAAAAAAACCTGCGAAGAGAGACGCTGGAGGTGTGGTGTGCTCCTAGACCTGCTGTGAGTTCATGTTATCACTGGCCAAACATTATAGAAGAAAAGTCATCCCAGGCCCAGGACTCAGTGAATGTGCGTCGCAAGGGGCACCCTTGGTTTACAGGAGAGCAGAGGGCCTGCTCACGGGCCACGGGAGCCACGAGCTAAAGAAGAGCTGGTCTTCACCCCCACTTGTGTTCATTCATTCAGTTTTGTTTTGTTTTGCTTTGGGGCCTTTTTCCCAGTTTTACTGAGCTATAATTGACCTACCGCACTGTGTGAGTTTCAAGTACCCAGCATAAAGGTCTGACTTGGGTATATTGTGAAATGGTTGCCACAGTAAGTTTAGTTGACATCTGTCATCTCACATAGATACATGAAGTCACTCATTGTTTATCCACATGAGTTCTGGGCCATTACTAGGTGCTGAACTGGACACATTCCCCACTGAAGACAGGGGCAGCCTGGACTCAGGATTTCACTTGTTCGCACTGGAATCTGACTGCATGTATTTTAATCCTAGCTTTCACATTTACTAGCTGTGTGACCCTGGGCCAGGACTTAGCCCTCTGGGCCTCCACCTTCAGGACTGTAAAGGAGACGCACTCCTACCTCCCAGCCAAGAGGCTGTTGAGAAGATTAAAGGAGCTACTACAGGTAAAACATTCCCATGACAGGTGTAAAAGAAGTTAGTTGTTTTCTTCTACTGTTAACTGTGCCTACCACCACACCTGGAATACCACCACCACCACCACACCTGGAATCTGGCAGAGGGCATCCCATGGCCACTCAGAGAATGAGTTGGCACATCCAGTTGGACACTTGGGGAGGATTCAGTGAAAGAGAAGATCTTTTATGGGAATGTTAGTAAAATCCATGACTTAGACAAGCAGCCATCAGGAAGGGGCAGTATTCTAAGCAGAAAGGTTAGCCTTGTTAGTATTTACAAAGTCACGGAAGCTGAAAGGAACCAGAGGGACCGTGAGGTTCTGGGGTAGGTGGCCCATGTGTGTGGAAGGAAACAGTGAGACGTAAGGCTGGAATAGGGTGGCCAGAGCATGGAGAGCCTGAGTGCCCCCACAAAGGATTTCAATTTGCTTTGGCCAGCAACAGTGGTGTAGACAGCTAATCAGTGAAAGTGAATATATATCATTAGTTGATATTAAATGTCTATACTGTAATTTTCATTAACTAAGCAAGAAAATGCATAGGTCAGCCACATTCTAATTAACTAAGGCAATGTATTTTCTTTCATTTTAAACTGTGTTAGAGTTCAGTGTAATTCTTAGTGTTTTATTGATTTGATTCTCTCTGGAAGTAAAATGAATGTCTGGGAAAAGGGATCCCAAGGGAAAGTTCCATCCTCTAGTGTGGTTTGGAGAGGGTAAGTATTTGGGTTTACTGTCCTTTGGGTTGTGGTTTGAAGGCCCACTGATTTTTCCAGACTTTGGTCTACTATGCCGCAAACAGAATGGAGCTACCATTCATCTTGATTTTTTTGTCTTTCTAATATATACTGGTTACAGAGGATACACCTATCTTAAACTTGTTTATTCTTGACACCCTATACAATGTTTAAGTAATAAATGTCATTTTTAAAAATCATATTTATCTTGGGAAACCTGGGTAGCTCACTCAGTCGGTTAAGCATCCGACTTCGGCTCAGGTCATGAGCCCATGGTTCGTGGGTTCAAGCCCTACGTCGGGCTCTGTGCTGACAACTCAGAGCCTGGAGCCTGCTTCAGATTCTGTGTCTCCCTCTCTCTCTGCCCCTCCCCCGCTCATGCTCAGTCTCTCTCTCTCTCTCTCTCAAATATAAAGAATTTTTTTTAAATTTTAAAACATCATATTTATCTCCAAACATATTGCCAATCCAAAACCATTTGTCATCTTGTTCAGAGGTACTTATAAAGGTGTGTTCCGCTGAGGGTTTTGCAGAGTTTTATAAGACAAGGTGGCCCTAGTGCCCTAGTAATCCAAGACCTCATTACACTTTAAGCTATTACAATTCTGCCAAGAAATGGGGTGAGAACCCTCAGGGTGGCCGATTAGCAAGTGAGACTTCACCTGAGAGTATTGTGTGTAAGGTGAGATTGTCGAGCTGACAGCAGAATTTTCCTGTACATAAGTGATGAGATTTTCCATCCTCATTTCCATTGGCCTGTAGTGGACCTCACGGTTTGAGCCACAGTCCTATTTACCCTGTCACTCTGACCTCTCCCACAGAGCGGAAATTCAGCTTCTTCCCAGGCCATTTAGTGAGAACCTTGAGAGATGGTCATTGGTTTCACGGTAATAAAATCCAAATTTGTCAAATAACATCCAGAGTGTTTTTCCCTTGACAATTTAATGGTCACTTGCAAAATGACCATTTCTCAGAGTTGTTTTGGGGGCTACCCTCAGACTGCTCATTGCTTAGCAAATAAAATGGGCTTTCCAAATAATTCAAGCTCAATGCTTACACTGGCTTCAATTATCTTTACATCTGGACAAATAAGAGTCTAAGTTTAGACTCGTCTATATAGTTGATTGTTTTAGGGCTCATTTCATATTGTCTGTGTAGACCTGGCTCTAGAATGGAAGAATCAGGATGACCTATGGGAAAGCTTAGTCCACACCCTCTATACAACACTGAATTCCAGCCCTTGTGGGCACCTCCCCTTCCCTTAACAACCTCCTTCAGAAGACCAAGAACAAATGACCACACCATGTAGTAAGGAATAGCTAAAAACGGGATGTGGCCTACCAAGGTGGTGTCCACACACACCAGTTTCTCAGTGTATTGGGCACAACTTCTGGGAAATCTGACTCTGTCCTAATAATACCCCTGAATTATCCGATTGGATTCCTGCTCCTCAACTAAAGCAGTCACAAGTTGAGCAAGACAATCCTGGAGGCTAATTTGTTTGCTCATGTCCTACTGTCTAAAGTTAAAGTAGATGCCACTCTAGTTTCAAGTAAGACATGACATTCATTAAAACCACCACGGAGAAATTAAACCCAATTATCACCATAGCTGCTGCCCAGACAGCTGGGACTTGACCCCTCAGCACTGTCCAACCATTCCTAATAAATGAGGGCAGGATGGGACATGGAGTGCACTGACGTCCCAAATGAAAAAAGTATAATATATATATATATATATATATATATATATATATACACACACATATATATGTATACATATATATATACACGTGTGTGTGTGTGTGTGTGCGTATATATATATATATATATAGAGAGAGAGAGAGAGAGAGAGAGACTTGGCATACTTGTTCCCATCATTGAAAAATTTCATTAGTCACTCTCTGACTGTGGCTCCTATCACACGGCCCTTCACGTGCTGTGCTTGAGCCCAACAGGCCTCTTTGCTCTTCAGGAGGGCCACTCAGTACTCTCTTCCCCAGGTACACTCAAGGTCTCTGTGTTCGCTGCTCTGTCTGGAATGTTCTCTCCTAAACATCTACATAATTTCTTTCACTTCCCTCAGGTCTCTACTAAACTGCAACGTATCAGAGACCTTTCCTGGCCACGCTCTTTAAATTAGCAGTCCTCCCAGCGCCTCCTCCCGTCACTTTCTATCTCCCTACCCTGCTTTATTTTATTGCCCCTGAAATGATGTGTTTGTTTATCACCAGTTCCCTCACTACCCGGAAAGCTCAGTTGATCACAGGGAGGGTCTTTAGCTCACTGCTGAATCCTCAGCACTTTGAACAGTGCCTGGCACATAGCAGGTGCTCAGGAAGATGTGACGAATGAACGGATGCCTGAATATGAAATTGACATCTATCTGCAAGGCTCCGGCAGCTGGGTCATTCTCATCGAGTCCCATGTTCATTTTCTTGGAGTGTGTCAGTGAAGTGAGAGGAAACCAGCAAGAATTCAGACCAGTAGACCTTTGGGGAAGATATTTGGCAATATTTAATGCACCTTAAAAGGCACTAACATACTTTTGGGCCCAGATATCCCATGACTAGAAATGTTCCCTGTTGGATGTACTCACAAAAATTCATCAAGATGTGTAAGATGCTTGTGATAGCATTTTGCATAACAGCAAAAACCGTAAACAACTGAAGGATCCATCAATAGGAGACTGATTAAAGAAATCCCTCTACAACCATATGGTAGAAAAATATGGAACTATCATTTTAAAATGTGCTGGATCTATGAGTGCTCATATGGAAAAATTTTTTACTTGATGTACAAGTTTTTAAAAAAACTGAGATGGAAGAGTGACATTCACTGTATAGTTCCTTTTGTATAAATTTTTTTGATAAGCTCTACAAATGCATATGTGCTGGCAGAAGGCACAAAATAGTTTTAGACCGAATCATAGGAAATTGTTAATAGTGGTTACATTTGGGAGAGGAGACTAGGGTGGGAAGGAAAACTTTCACTTTTCATTTTGTACATTTTTGTACTGTTTAAATTTTCCAGCCAAGAATAGTCTCATTCTTGTACAATTTTTAAATGTCAACAGAGGTTCCTTGAGTGATGAGATTATGAGCCTTTTTTTGCCGTGGTTCTTACACTTCTCTGTTTTAAAGAAAACCACAGCTGATAGATATTCACCATTTTAGAAATAAAATAAAAGCAGAAGGCTTGATTGGACTGGCTTATAATCTCAAACTACCCACGATTAAACAGATGAATGTATATCTGGGATTATTTCTTTTTAAACAGATCACAGAACTCTTCACAAACTAATTATTTGTTGTGAAGGAGGCTTGTGACAAATTTAATTTGAAGAAGCATGGAGTTGTTATCTAACAATCAAAAGGAGACAAGGCACTTCCTGTTTCAGTGGGATTCTTTCAAAGCACTTTCACAAGCTTTATCTCATTTAATTGTCACAACAAGCCTGTGAGGTAGGTTGATCTTGACCTATTATCCTTACTTTACAGCCGAGAAAAACAAGAAACTGACGAAGTCCCATAGGTGTAAGAAAGAAAATCAGAATCAGGGAAGAAGCAGCTTGATCGTCTACAGAGTGTTGTCACCTTGTAGACTAAATCCTCACCTTCAAATGTTCTGTTCCAAGTCTGCTGGATAATTTTCCCTCCATCCTTCTTGCTGTAACCAGCTCTGAGCACTTCATGTAAAGCCAGAACATAGAGGAGGATGGCATCGTGGAATCCTTCAACAAACATGTTAACCTGGAAAGGAAACCCCAGTTGGGTGAGCCCAAACTCCGATGACTCAATATTCATGAATAATGTAAGCAAATCAAAATGGTTAATAAGTTAGACTTGAGGTTCACAAGCAATGGCAGAGATGGCCAAAGTGTAGCCAGCAAGAATCGTGCCACGGTTTTCCTCACACTGGCTTAGTGAGGAAAATCCTTCCCAGGTTTAGGAATTTGGAGAGCAGACAAGATATTACACAAGTCAAGGAAATTGACAAGGTTAAGTATTCCATCACACTTGTCCACAGTTCCCTCTACATGGGTGCCTTCTTTCTTCCTCACATCTACTCTCTACCACAAGCCAACCTAAGTCCAACCTCCCCCTTTGGTTTTCATCTCCATCAGTCCCCATGATCTCTCCATGCTCTGAATATGAAACCAACGAAAAGAACAGTAGGGATCCATTCATGCATGTTCAGATACTATTGAAAGCTTACTCTAGTGCTGGTGTTAAGGATTCAAAGAGGAGTGCCATTCCTATCTGCTTGGCATCTGTGTCCTCTCTTCCATCAGCAATGGGATCTCAGTTTCTCTTTCCAGTTTGTGTTTATAGTGGTTCCTGTGGATCTGACCATCCCTACCCACCCTCTGGACCACCCCCGCCCCAAGTTCTAAGGACACGAATGGAAACATGCCTGGACCATTGGTTTATCCCAGCCAGGTCCTGGCTCAAGTAAGATAGCCCTTCCCCTCAAGAAACTTAAGCTCCATGTGACTTTGGGGAAGTCGCTTAATTTCTTTGAACATTGTTTCATTCAATAAGCATCATTTGAAAGTTCAGATACCATATTTCAACACATTGAACACGAAATAACCAAATATAATCTTGAAATTTAGTGGCTTACAAATTCTGTATAAAAGTACAAACACACACACACACACACACACACACACACAACGAAGTCTTTATTTCAGGAGAAATTGTCAAGAACGGAATGCCATGGAGCAGAATGCATTCGGCATTCCACAGATGTCCACCGTGAGTCTTTGTGAGAAGGCATTCCACGCCTCGTCCCTAGAAAAGGTTCCGAACCATAGGAAAAGAGCCACAACTAACCTGCATCACCTGGTTCAAATACACAAACAGCCACAGAAAACATAGCTCACTGTCCAGTGCTACTTGGCCTCATCTCATCCTCAAAGACAGTGAGTCTTGTTTTTTGTCATAGAAGCAAACATTTTGCATTTGCCGAAGTCCAGTGCTGAGAGGTTGTTTAGAGTAATGGCTAAAGCCTGGGCTCACTACCCAGCTCTGCCACTTCCTGGATGTATTTCTCCACAACTCTGGGCCTCAGTTTTCCCTATCTGGAAAATGAGGAAAATAATAGTACTTATCTCACGGGGGTGCTCTTACGTTTAAATGAATGTAAAGGATTTCCAACAGTGCCTGACAAAGTTAGCACTCACTTTTAGGTTTAATTGTTATTGTCTACATATAGAGCATTATAAACCTAGGGATCGTCCTTAGCCTTTAATTCCCAATAGCAGTATTCAGAAAAAAAAGTGATCTATAGTATAACATATTTAATGGACCCATTTTACACTTAATGCAACTAAGGCTCCTTGTTCATCTTTTAACATGCCAAGCAGTTTTCTTACCTCCAGAGTGTCACACCCTTAATTCCACCCATGCATAAGGTGTGCAGCCCACACTGGTCAGTTCCACTGACCATCTGGGAGAGGAGGAGTGTTTGTTCACAGATAAGTTCTGAATTAGCTGCTAGACCCAAAGTCTAATCCTAGCCCCGACACATTACTTAATCTCTCTAATCTTCCAATTTCCTCACTGGCTAAATGGGGGTTAGTGCCTGCTCATCCCACAGAGCTCTTCAGGGGATTGAATGAATGCGTGGATATAAAACATCAGAAACAGTTTCTGGGACTAAGAGAGCAAATGGTGGACATTAGCTTTTACTCTCAGCCATCAGGCTTAAGTCTCAGAGTCATTGTTTTCTTAGGCAAAGAAGAATGATGTAGAAATAACATCTAGTCAAACATAATTTTCTGCTGATTTGGCTATGCTAATTGTATTTTCCAAAGGAATATGAAATTTTCATTTAAACCATGAAGTCATCATGGCTTAAGAAAGTGTGCATGCTGATGAGTTAATGAGTTTTAATAAGTGGACTTCAGGGCCGCCTGGGTGACTCAGTCGGTTAAGCGTCCTACTCTTGATTTCTCGGTCGGTTAAGCGTCTCACTCCTGATTTCGGCTCCGGTCATATTCTCACGGTTCATGAGATTGAGCCCCGTGTGGGGCTCTGCACTGGCAACATGGAGCCTGCTTGGGATTCTCTCTCCCTCTCTCTCTGCCCCTCCCCTGCTTGCACGCTGTCTCTCAAAATAAATAAATAAACTTTTAAAAAAATAACATAAGTGGACTTTAGCTGTGTAATTTCTTAGGTCATGAGAAAAACATTTTTTGAAAAATCCATCTTCCCTAGGATAATTATGTAAAACTCACCCTGCTACACAGGGAAATCACAGAACCCTGGAAAACAGGAAATGTAAAGTGCCTGAGAAAAGCTCTGGTCTAATCCTCTCCTTACTCTGAGAACCAAAAGAGCATCACTCCCCATCAGTCTTTCTGCACTCTCTAATTAAAGTTTTCCCTCTCCTTGTTCTTGGGGAGCCTAGCCTGGCCCCTGCTTAAATTGTAAATTACCGGCCACTGGGTACCAGCTGTCCACTTATGTTCCTCCTCTTTCTGATTCTTTCTCAAAACCTAGGGCCACCGTACAGACATCGGCCACCCAAAGCGCTGGACATGTGCCCCAGCATCAACCACCTCCTGGTCCCTCCTCTTCTTTCCTTCTTGCTCTGCCCTCTAAATTGCCCCTTCTACAATCGCAGGTTATCTGGCTGAGAAACATGAACTTGGATTACCCTTTTCCTAACAGGTTTGATGGCAGAAGAGAATAGATAGGTTCTGAACACATGCCCAGGTCTGAAAACTCATTCTATCTTGATTTGCAAATGGATCGCAAAATTTACCTCCTTTCCTCTCAAAGTGGCTGAGTGTTTCCCTCTCCTGCCAGAATTAGCAAGAGAGCTGCTGACCTGCGCCCAGGCTCACTGGCACCCCGGCCTGCTGCGGAGGAGGTTTCATAACACCTACCTCATACAACCTCAAGCCAGAAGCAAAACCCTAGAGGCCGTTTCTCGAGGAGAACATTCTCACATCCACACGTGTTTTTTAATGGGAGGAAAGCCCATCAGCACATTATAGACACTGAAAATCGCAAGTGCAAACATTTTTTTTTTTAATGAGGGAGAAAAAGATCCAGAGTATTAAGTTGCCTTTGAAACATTTTTCACTCGACCTCCAGGCTGAAATGAACAAGGTCATCTGCTCTGTCCCCCTGCCTCTGGGCATAACAAAATTTGAACCTCGACATCATGATCCATGACAGATCATGCTATAGTTACTAATCAAAGAAAATAAGATACCCTCGCCTGAGTATTCTGGTACTTAGCATCATTTAGCTCTTCCTTACTGTCATTAGGCATAAGTCTTCATTAAATTCATCAATGCAGCCATTCCCCTGCTAGATACTAAACAAACAGAGTTGAGAACAATGTAGTTCGTGAGCTCTGGGAGTTCACAATCTCAACCAAATAGCCCCACAGCTCCACAAAACACACGGATGATCTCCACACTAGAAAGTTATGAAGTAGACCACCATGAGGGACAAGCGTCAGGGTAATAATTATCTGTGCTGGGTATCAAATAAAGTATCTATCATTTAAACAAGATGGAAGTCATTCATCATCTTCCACTCATTCTGGGAAGTTTGCCAGAACAAGGGAGCACGCTGGCACTAACCCTCTCATTATTTCATCTCCATCCTCTTGATCAGCAAGTGGGCGACTCCGTACTTGGCCAGCAGCAGGTATTCCAAATGAAAGAAAGCCATTTTGCCACTGGCCTTCCTCTCTGATAGCACCTGTCAGCCATGTCCATCAGTGGTTTTTTTATTTTTTGTAATCCTGGATCATGGGAAAAGCTGAATAGAAATCTTGTTATATTTTAACTGAGCATACAGGATTGCCATTCATAACATGGCTCTTCTCTGTAACAGTGAGCGAAGTCTTTCTCATTTCTCTTTGGAGGGGCAAACTGAGAGACTGACAGATGAATTCTCCAATGCCTGAGTTCCAAACAAGTGAGCAAAGTACGCTGTGTGCCTCAGCCGCTCTGTAAAGTGAGAATGAGTAACACAGCAGCAGTCTAGCTCCCGGATCGTCTGGATGTCTGAGAAAGACTGTAAAGTTCCCAGACAGAGGCTACTGGGAGCAAGCTACCAAAGTTAAATGCTAAGGCTAGGCTGTCCTGGGATTTTGCTTGTGATATTCACATAACTCGAGCATATCACATAGTGGTTCTATCTTCCTTACCACAAACCAGTGGGTTCGCAATGCAAATGAGGAAAGCTGAGGATGCTGGGCAACATTTCTCAAGAGTCTTTTGAAAAAGACATGACCCTTCACCTCTCATTCAGTTGAAGGGGAGATGGGGGAAGGGAAATTTTGATGGCTTTCTGAAAAGGTAAGGAGAGAGTCAGGTCCAGGACATGCCGTCTCCCCACCACGGCAGGAACGATGGCAGCTTATCTAATTAGTAACAAGACCCTCAAATGAAACTTATCCTACTGGGCCCCTGTCGATCATGGACAGGGAAAAGAAATGGCCTGGGCATGCTACATGGGTAGGCCAAAGGTTAAAGAATATTATGCAGGGCGCCTGGATGGCTCAATCGGTTAAGCGTCTGACTTCAGCTCAGGTCGTGATCTCACAGTTCGTGAGTTCGAGCCCCACATTGGACTCTGTGCTGACATCTCAGGACCTGGAGCCTGCTTGGATTCCGTGTCTCCCTCTCTCTCTGCCTCTCACCCGCTCTCTCTCTCTCTCCCCCCATCTCAAATATAAACATTAAAAATTTTTTAAATCTCTAATTTAGGATAACAGCAAGAACTTCCATAAACCAAGTGACATCACAACCTCATCAACACCAATGAGGGAGTTCTCCTCCTTACTGGCAGACGCTCCAGCGGCTGCTCTTCTCTACCGGGCCTGCCTTCATGGAATTCACACTTGGTCACTTGCTTATTTTAGCCTTGAGGAAAGTTAAGTTGAAAATCTAAATCCTTATCCTAGTTGAACTCAGGAAAGGCAAAGGTCAAGGGGCTTATTAACAACAGTCAGGCAGCACATCGGGGAGAGGCCAGAACCGGGCTGTGTGCTAGGCCCAAGCACTGCCATAATCTCTGACAGGTTTCTCTCTCCCTCTGCTGAAGTTATGACATGGGTGGCGGGTTGCCCTAAGTTTTTCAAATAACTGTCTCTACCCTGGGCCCAGCTCCACCCCTATAGTAATACCTATACTGGGATTGACTCAGATCTTACAGCCTAGGGTGTGGCTGCCGACAAAGAGAGGTAGATTTTTTTTCTCTCTCTCATCACCTAACACAGTGTGCATGATGAAACAAAAGCAGTCCTGGGAAGATCGCTATGTCAAGTTGTGACCCCTCATTTGTCTCCCATATCACAGCAACTGGCTGCCCTTTTAATGACTGCAGCAGCACTGGGGGCTTCGCGCAGGCACCACAGTGCTGATACACGGCACTCGTCTATACGTGCAAACCTCAGCAAGGAAAGCCACGCGGGGCCTGCTGGTGGGGGGCAACAAGGTGGGGGGGGCTCCATGGAATTGGACTCCTGGAGGTGGTGGCTGTGGCGCACAAGCAAATGAGAATGTCTTAAAAACTCTCCCCTTGCTCACACAGAGAATTCAGTCATCTGATCTATCTGCCCTCTGAATGTGTCACACACACGTCATATCCAGACACTTCTCATCACCCTTACCCTTGATGGCTTCGTTGAGAAATATACATACATAATGACATAATGGTCCCTGGATTTCAGATGCAGGTGAGCAATGTCTGTCCTTGGCCTTGATTTCCGCCAGTACCTGACCAGATGTACCTCTGAAAGGCTTGGTGACCCAACATGTAAGACTGCTCTGGACACTCGCTGGCCTCTCTTCCCAGGGGTCTGTGGTCCTTCCCATTGAGCCTGTGGTCCCAGGCTCAATGTTGAAGTGGGTAAATGCATATACCAAAATCCAATGAGAGAAGGGCTGAGGCAGGCAGCTGGTGGTGAGGTAGACCCAAGGCAGGAAAAGTGACTAAGCCAAAGGCAGATGGAGACAGGGAAACATGAGAGGACAATTTCTGGCTTCATTATTTCTAAAAGGCCAAAACCAGAAGGAACATGTAGATTCTAATTTCTCCAACTTGATGACATCCTTTCAGACAACCTAAGAGCTTCAGATCACTTCTCCTGAATTTCTTGAGTCATCTGCAGATGTGATGGCAAGGAAGAAGATGAGCAAAAATCCAAAAATCCAAGTTGGGTGTGTTTTTTTAGGAGGGGGAGTTAGTTCTTTTCATTTCTGTCTTGTATCTTAAAATAAAACCTGTTCCTGTTTCTTTCAGTAATTTCAAGTAAGGACTGAGCTATGATCCGGAACCCCAATTCCTAGTTCTAGCATTTTTGATTTATTCAATCACTGTGAACGGTCAGCAGCTTAATTTTGCTCAATTCTTAAATTAGAGTTTCCCAAGCTGTAGTCTATAGAGCAGCAGCATTCTTTAAAATGTAATGGATGACTCTAGAAATAGCAGTAATGTGGCTAACAAGTTTACAAAACGCTAGACTGAACAAAGTCAAGCAGTTCTTTTTACTGCCAGGTAATTATTATAACAGCTAACTTTTATTGAACATCTCCTACATGCTAGGAGCTATGTACACACTTTAAGTTTTACTGCATTTAATCCTTACAAAACTTTCATAGATAGGTCCTGTTATTATCCCCTGAAAGAGACTCTGACTAACCTTCTAACAGAATGGGGATATCTTGGTCAATGGATGGGGTCAAAATTCTAGAAAATGTTGGGTGAACAAGCTCTTAGGAGGGTCCAAACCAGAACTGCCTCATTATGACATTTATCTTGTTGACACATATGTTCGGCCAACTAATCCGGGAAAAAAGCTTTGTGCTCTAGTCTGTGTTTTTAATTGACATGGTAGCTCTACAAGTTAAGTACATAGACTGGAAAGAGCAATGAGAGTCTATGAAAGAGAAGACTAAGACAGACAATGTTCTTCAGGGTGATGGAGGAATAGAACCGACACCTGGAGAGGGAATGAGAAGGCAGAGGATGGAAGAAGAAAGGAGGAGAAGGGACATGAGGCAACAACCTAATTGTCCCTCATCTCTTAATTCAGTCTTTAAGCCAAGGCTAATATGACATGACTCAGATCAAGTGGATCAGGAGTCCTGATAAGTCATTAACTCAGATAGAGTTAACGTTGTCCCAACAAAGAATAAAAAGGCCTGTTATGCCAAAGGAGCATCTAAACAAGTTGGATGTAAAGGATGAAGGTCCTACTTCAGAGACCAGTCTGTTCCAAGCACGTCAGCAGCCAAACCAGGTAATAAAAGATCTACTAATGTAATGTTCTTTTAACTAGCACGCAACATGAAATATGATGACTTTGATAAATAATAGTAATAAATGTAGCAAAGCTTCATCTACCCAGCTTCATCAGATAAAAGAAAAGATGTTTTATATCAGCAAAGTTTCCAGGTTCTTAAATGTTATTTCTCTAAGTATCAAAGTTTTTGAATAATATGAACACTTTTGATGGAAGTGCTTCTAAAATTAGCCACATACACTCCTGCCTTGGTAACATAAGTATGCTGAATGTGATATTAACTTATTATGATTCTCCATATGTAAGGCTATGACAATAGCCAGTCCAGTAGGCTTCATTGCTATTGAAAAGTGTATGGGGT
>CM053572.1:119733404-119873547 GCA_028646485.1 Cryptoprocta ferox
GGAGGAAAAAGAGTTAGGGAGAGGGAGGGAGAAAAAACACGAGAGACTCTTGAATCCTGAAAACAAACTGAAGGGGGAAGGGGAAGGGGAAAAGGTAAAGCGGGGTGATGGTCTTGGTGGAGGTCACTTGTGGGGAAGAGCACTGGGTGTTATATGGAAACTAACCTGACAATAAACTATAAAGTTTAAAAAAAAATAATAAATTAAAAAAAACAAAAAAACAAAAAAACAACATTACTTTGGTAGGTTCTTAGAAAGTTAAACATACACCTATGCTATGAGTCAGAAATTTCCTTCTTAGATATTTACCCAATGAAAATGAAAGCATATGTCCACAAAAAGACTTGTACAAGAAGGCTCACTGCAGCCTTAGCCATAATAGTCCTGACGTGAAAAAAAAGTTCTCATCCACAGGAGAATAAATTGCAAAATTATGGTGTATTTATATAATAAAATATTACTCAGTGATTTTAAGAAGAGAAAAATGAACTAATACATAACACATTATGAAAAATCTCTCCAAAATGGCCTATGAGTGGAAGAAGCCAGACACAGGGTATACACTGTATGATTACATTCATACAGCATGTGCTGTATGAATTTAAGAGCAGGTAAAACAAATTTACGATAATAGAAATAAGAGTATTTGCATCAAAAACAATAAACTACTTAGGAATGAATAAATTTAACCGAGGAACTAAAAGATCTGTGCACTGTAAGAGATTGATAAAAAGAAACTGGAAAAGACACAAATAAATGTAAAATATCCTGTCTATTCATGGTTAGGAAGAAATAATATTGTTAAAATGCCCATAATGGGGCATCTGGGTGGCTCAGTCAGTTAAGCATCAGAAGTCAGACGCTCAGGTCATGATCTCAAGGTTCAGGAGTTCGAGCCCCGCATCGGGCTCTGTGCTGATGACAGCTCGGAGCCTGGAGACTGCTTGGGATTCTGTGTCTCCCTCTCTCTCTCTCTACCCCTCCCCCAATCATGCTCTGTCTCTCTCTGTCTCTCTCTGTCTCTCTCTCTCTCAAAATTAAATATACATTAAAAAATTTTTTTAATAATAAAATAAAATGCCCATACTGCCCAAAGCAACCTACAGATTCAATGTAATGTCTATTAAAATTCAAATGGTGGATGCCTAGGTGGCTCAGTTGGTTAAGCATCTGACATCAGCTCAGGTCATGGTCTCACAGCTCATGCGTTCAAGCCTCGCATTGGGCTCTGTGCTGACAGCTCAGAGCCTGGAGCCTGCTTCGGATTCTGTGTCTCCTTCTCTCTCTCTGTCCCTCCCCAGCTATGTCTCTCTGTCTCTCTCTCTCAAAAATAAATAAACATTAAAAAATTAAATTCCAGTGGCAATGTTCATAGAAATAGAAAAACTATCCTACAATTTGTATAGAACAAGAAAAGATCACAAACAGCCAAAGCAATCTTGAGAAAAAGGAACAAAGCAAGAAGCATCATACTTCCTGATTTCAAACCATAATACAAAACCATAGTAATCAAAACAGTGTGGTACTATCATAAAAATAGACACAGAAGTCAATACAACAGAATCAAGAGCCTAAAAATAAACCCATACTAATCTTTGACAAGGGAACCACGAATACACAATGGAGAAAGGATATTCTCTTTAATAAATGGTGTTGGGGAAACTGGACATCCACATGTAAAAGAATGAAATTGGATTTCTATCTTACAATGCTTACGAAAATTAACTCAAAATGGATTAACTCAAAATGTGAGGCCAAAACCATAAAACTACCAGAAGAAAACATAGGGAAAAGGTTCCTGGACATTGGTCTTGGCAATGATTTTTTTGGATATGACATCAAAAACACAAGCAACAAAAGCAAAAACAAACAAGTGAGACTATATCACACCAAAAATCTTCTGCACAGCAAAGGAGACATCAACAAAATGAAAAGGCAACATATGGAATTGGAGAAACTATTTGCAAACCATTTCTCTGTTAACGGGTTAATATCCAAAATGTATAAGGAACTCATACAAGTCAACAGAGAATAATAATAATCTAATTTAGAAATGAGCAAAGGACCCGAATAGACAGTTTTCCCCAAACAGTTCATACTTATAGATGGCCAACAGATACATGAAAAGGTGCTCAACATCACTAATCATCAGAGAAATGTAAATCAAAACCACATGAGATATCACTTCACAATTCTTAGGATGGTTATTATTTAAAAATCAAGGGGCGCCCCCATGACTCAGTCCGTTAAGCATCTGACTCTTGGTCTTGGCTCAGGTCATGAACTCATGGTTTGTGAGATCAACCCCCACTTCAAGCTGTGTGCTGACAGCATGGGGTGTGCTTGGGATTCTATCTCTCCCTCTCTCTCTCTGTCCCTCTCCTGCTCTTGCTCTCTCTCTCTCTCTCTCAAAATAAATAAACATAAAACAAAATGAAAAAACAAACCAAGGGATGCCTCAGTGGCCCAATCAATTAAGTGTCCAACTCTTGGTTTCAGCTCAGATCATGATCTCACAGTTCTTGAGATCAAGCCCTGCATTGAGCTCTGAGCTAAGAGCATGGTACCTGCTTGGGATTCTCTCTTTCTCCCATGCTCTCTGCCCCTCCCCTGCTCGCTCTCTCTCTCTCTCTCTCTTTCTCTCTCTCAAAATAAATAAATATTTAAAAATAAAAAGTAAAAAAAAACTAAACAAAAATCAAGAGATAAAAAATATTGTCAAGGATGTGGAGGAAAAGGGAACACTTGTGCACTGTAGGTGAGATTGTAAATTAGTATAGTCATTATGGGAAACAGTATGGAGATTCCTCAAAAAATTAAAACTAGAACTACCATATGATCCAGCAATCTCACTTCTGGGTATATGTCTGAAGGAATATCTTGGAAAGATCTGCCACTCCATGTTCATTGCAGCATTATTCATAATAGTCAAGACAACAAAAAAACCTAAGTACCCATCAATGAATGAACAGATCAAGAAACTGATAGATATACAATGAAATATTATCCAGCCATAAAGAAGAAGGAAATCCTGCCATTTGTGACAATATAGATGAACCTAGAGGGCATTACGCTAAGCAAACTAAGCCACACAGAGAAAGATAAATGCTCTATGGTCTCACCTTTAAGTAGAATCTAAGACAGTCAAATTCATAGAAACTGAGCTGAATAGTGATTGCCAGGGGCTGGGGATGGGAGAAATGGGGAGATATTGGTCAAAAGGTACAAACTTTCAGTTATAAGATGAATAAGTTCTAGGGATCTAATGTATAGCATGGCGACTATACTTAACAATACTGCATTGTATACTTGTATAAAATAATAAAGAGTCTTATCTTTTAGATATAAACTAAATATGATGAAATGAGGACACCTTGGATTTGCTTCAAAATAATCGGGGTTTGGGGATGAAGGTGGGGAAAATTTATAGATGAAATTACACGGAGTTGGTAATTGCGGAAGCTAAGTGGTGGGGACATGGAGCTTCACTACACCGCACTCCCTCTTTTTATATATATTTTAAATTTCCCACATAAAAAGTTTTCTTTATTGGGGCGCCTGGGTGGCTCAGCTAGTTGAGCATCTGACTCTGAATTTTGACTGACATGATCCCAGGGTCATGAGATTGAGCCCTACATCAGGCTCCACACTGAGCATGGGGCTTGCTTAAGATTCTCTCTCTCAATCTCTCTCTCTCTCTCTCTCTCTCTCTCTCTGTCTCTCTCTGACTCCGTCTCTGTCTCTCTCCCTTAAAAAAAAGTTTTCTTTACTAATCAGTTCCCTAAAAAAAATTTTCCACAGTTGTTGCTATTAGAACATATGAAAAAAATTTTCCACAGTTGTTGCTATTAGAACATATGAAAATACCTAACAATCAGGTCAACATTCATGTTTTGTCCAGTCCAGTTCTGTGTCTTCTATCATCAATTGAATTTTTTTTAATTTTTAAATCAATAACTTTGTAAAAGACACTTACAGATCTTAAATATCAACCTAAAAGAATAGGGCAACATACCAAATGATCAACACACTCTCAATCCCATTTGGAATCCATCATAATGAACTTATCTAAATCATTCTGGAACACATTTTAAGACAGCCTTTGGAAACTATGCAAATAATGAGTTTCATATGCTTACTAACTACCAGGAAAAATAGTCATTCCTTGTAATTATCCTGAAAGTATGCCTTCAGGTCTACAGTTTGAGAATTCAGTTAAGTCTCCAAATTTTAAGAAATGCCCCATAGTTTTCACAAGGTTGGATCATGCGACATCTTATTATGCATTTTGAAGACCCTGGGCTTTTTCAGTCTATCTCATTAAGGAAAGTGCTTCATTCCCTTGGGCAATTAAAAGATATTCTATTTCTTTTTTAAAACCTGTAGAGCTAACATACTCTGCTAATGTGAGGAGACTCATTAGTCTTAAGAAAGTTACCAAAACAGTGAGAGTATTCTAGATGCAGATGTGTCATGATTTTGAATCATGTCAGTAGCCCCAATAGTTTGAAAGGTAGAATAACACTGAGCTCAATAAATATATTGGCCACAATAGAAGAAACTCCTGGGTACAGCCCAAAAGAATTACAGAATTACAAAATTCCACAACATGAGGGAATTTAGAGCTCGTACAGTCCAACCAGCATATTGTATAAATGAGAAACTGAAGCCCACAACCGTTGCCTGATTCACTCGAAGTCACGCAGATATTAGGAGCTAAAACCAGAACTCAGGTCTCCCGACTCCAAACCAGCACCATCATCAATGTTAACTTGCTTATCAAGCAAGGCACCTCCCTAAGGACCAAATTCACACGGAGGAATAGAACACTAAGGATATCAGCCTCTTCTTTCAAAGACTAACATGACTTCTCTAACATAAGATTTCCAATTGTTGTCTGCATATCAAGATGTTATCTGCATATCAGGAGGAAGAAAAAAAGAATGCAAAAGTTTGTCCTAGCAAACACATTTTTAATTGTCACGAAAATGGATCAAAGGAGGGGGGAGGTAATATTGGATACCAGATTCTTCGATTGTTAAAGTGAGCTTTAGGGCTGCGAAAAGAAGGAGGAGGAGGAGGAGGAGGAGGAGGAGGAGGAGGAGGCGGAGGAGGAGGAGGAGGAGAAAAGACATTGTAAATTGAAATAAAGCCAGAAAAAATGGGCTTAGCCTCGTTAAGTCCACTGCTCATAAAGCCAATTCATCATCATTTAAGAACCTGCTATGTTATTTGAAGAGATGAGACAGGGAACTTGTAGGGGAAAAGTCCTAATTAGAGACCGTGTTCTCAAAGAACTAAGATGTCAAAAATTCTCTGTCAAATATCACTGTCATCTGATGCAAGGACCCTCCCCCACTCCCAGGGCATAATGAACGCATTAAGGAGGTTGGCAGTCAGCTCACATTCTTCCTCTCCACCCACGTCTTACATTCATACTGGGCGATTTCAAGGTCCCTGTGCATTATTCATTCATCCAACACCATAGCCTCTTGGTTCCCTGACTGCCATTATGTGATAAATTTCATCTGCATTCAATTTCAACTCACTCTCATGCACCGACCCTAGACCAATGCTTCTCAGACTTCAATGTGCCTATGGTTCGCCTTGTTCAAATGCAGATCCTGATTCAGTAGGTTTGAGGAACGGGGAACCAAGATTCCTCATTTCTACAATTTCCCAGTTGATACTGATGCAGCTCCTCCGTGACCACCCTTTGAGGAGCAAGACCCTAGACCTGTCATCACCTGGAGCTGCTCTACTTTCAAAATCCTTGAAAATCTCTTTTTGACTATAGTCTCCTACTTCCTTCTGCGTGTAGAACAAGTTCACTGAATTCAAATTCCCATCCTCCTTGACTCCCCTTTATGCTTTTTCCAGCGAAGTGCTGAAATGGAGCAGTTCCCAAAAAAAAAGATGAGGCAGGCAGATACCGTGTTATTCGGGTGGAGGTGCCAGTGAGAAATTGGAAGCCGGGCCCTGCCACTCAGGAGAGAGGCTGCAATTGGAGATATAAATTTAGGTGCTATGCACACGGAGATGAACATCCCGCCCAGACAAGTGGATGTGCTGCCCAGAAATAGTGTTTAGAGAGAAAAGGGCCAAAGGAAGAACCCTGGGAAACACCAATATTTGTGGAGCAAGTGAAAAAGAGGATTCATGAAAGGACACTAGGGAGGACCACAGTAGGCAGAGAACTTGGAGGCGGGGATGTCTTGGCAGCCAAGGAAGGGGCAAATTTCAAAACAGAAAGAGACCTTTCCAAACTACTCCCCTGTGAAATCCCTCCGGTCAAGCCAGGTTATTTTGCTCACTATTCCCTAACTGTGTCTAATGGCATTCCAACTTCTAAGCTTGGAGTCACTTAGCTTCACTTAGGAGGCTCATCTGTCCCCATCTCTTCTTACCTAACCTTCCAGAGACACCCACACAGACACTAAATTGTCCTCACAGGACCCGGCACGATACCTTGACCAAAGGAAGGGCTTGATGAATGCTTGATGGTATCCATGCAGATTCAAACAATAACCATCTTCAGGCTTAACTATATGCATGGTGATAAATCTGGTCAAGTGGTCAATAAAAATACACACGCACCCAGAGAGCATATAAGCTACGTCTGAAATCTGTTTTACCCAATAAATTCTTGGACATAGGATTGACATAAATATATGCCACTGCTGAGTATAAAAAGGAAAAATGTCCTAAAATTGAAATGCATATAATTTGTATGGCAACACTGGGCAAAGCTGACACCGGGCCATTTGCTAATGAAATCAAATCTTTAAGATTTTTATGATAGAATGGAAACACAGCCATCTGACTTCAGTGAGTCAGTAATTATCTCACACAGAGATAACAGAAAAAGGAGAGAATAAAGAAAATAATTATTAAAGATCTCCAAATGTAGACCAATTGTCAAATTGTTTATTATACCAAAAGAAAGAAAGAAAGAAAGAAAGAAAGAAAGAAAGAAAGAAAGAAAGAAAGAAAGAAAGAAAGAAAAGAAAGAAAGAAAGAAAGAAAGAAAAGAAAGAAAGAAAGAAAGAAAGAAAGAAAGAAAGAAAGAAAGAAAGAAAGAAAGAAGGAAGGAAGGAAGGAAGGAAGGAAGGAAGGAAGGAAGGAAGGAATCCCCTGTTCACCTCCTCCCTACCTCTAATCACAGCCTGCGGGAGCAAGATTTTTAGAACTTTACAAAATGAAGCAAATTCACTCCAGGGAGGAAAGAATCAGAAGATACATACTAATCCAAAATAATTTCTTACAGCTTCAGCTACTTTCAAATTTCACAACTGGGAAGAGGCTGAGTCCCTAGCAATATATTATTCTAGTTCCTCTCTTTTAACAACTGGCTGGACCCCAGGAAGGGTGTCATTTAAAACTGCTACTGCTCGCTGCCTGCAGGGCTGTGGGATCTTCTGCTCCAGCTACTGGGGCTGTTTTCTTTGGACACTATCACTCAAAGCGCTTAAGCTTATAAAACCCCTTTACAATCATTTTTCAGAACTTCCAAGAGCAACTCAGTGTGGTTTTCTCCATTTCACAGATTAAAGTCTCTGGCACACAAGGTGGCATGCCCCGAGGTCACCAATTGTTTTAATGCCCATTAATTAATATTTATTGAACCACTACCTTGGGCTCCTCCACCACATCCACCCACACGGACAACATCATCAATGGCCAGGCCTCATGAACCAGAACTCTAGCCTTGGACTTTAAAAACCTGTGGCTGCTGTCAGCATCAAACACCAGAGTCTTGTGTTAGTCCAGTGGCCAACGAAGCTGGCCGGGCCCTGCCACCTCCCTTCTCCCAAGCTGGAAGGCTGAACACATGGGCATTCTCTTCTGGCTCCTGTCAAATTACGTGAGATGCTGCTTGCTCTATTCATGAAATAGAGCGAGGCTTCATGTAAGGGAGCTGAAGTTCTGAAATCACTGTGCTGCTCTAGCCATGGGGTGATCTGACTAAAGCTATGTTTCCTGAGCAGAGCTCTCCGAGAATGAGTCCTGGCATACGGGAGGCTCTTTCATCTGAGGCTCTTGCATATGTCAGCCTCCTCTTGACAGCAAAATACCCCCTTTAGGTTCATTTATGTGAGTCTTCCTTTTCTTGAGTCTTCCTTCTCTAGATTCTTCCTTTAAATGTGATATCCTGATAAGGCTCATCTGCTGAACCCTAGTATCTTTATGTAAATAAGTTCCTCACCAAGTAGAAAAAGATGGATGCTGAGACCCTGAGCCACAGGAGAACCAGGGGGGGAAGCAAAAAAGAAAAACAAAAACAATCAGAGCTTTCATCCTCTACAATTTTGCCATGTGCTCCTTCACTTACTCTAAGGAGTATAATCGTTGGAGCTGATGCATGTTCTTTCTGCAAGCTGAATTGGTCATGTATCCACAGCCCGTATTTTACATGATCTGACAATTCTAAAAAGAAGTTAAGGGGCGCCTGGGTGGCTCAGTCGGTTAAGCGTCCGACTTCAGCTCAGGTCATGATCTCACGGTCCGTGAGTTCAAGGTCATGATCTTATGGTCCGTGAGTTCAAGCCCGCATCCGGCTCTGTGCTGACAGCTCAGAGTCTGGAGCCTGCCTCAGACTCTGTGTCTCCCTCTTCTCTCTGCCCTCCTCTGCTTGTGCTCTATCTCTCTATCTCTCTCCCTCTCTCTCAAAAATAAACATTTTAAAAAAGAAGTTAAATTGTGTTTTCATTGTGAAGAATTTGGCCAAATGTACTAAAATGCCCTCTACTCCAATCAGTGATGATAGAAGTGAAAAAAAAAAAAAAAAAGTAAAACAGCTTAGCCTTTCAATTGTGAAGCACATTTCTACACTGCATTGCTATTTTAGTCATGCATATTTGAGTATATTGTCACCCTTACTGCAAAATATCTTTGTAACTGAAATTACATCATTGTACATAATGGAAATGGAAAACACAATGATTGTCTTTCAAAAGGTCAAAATGAAGCCTACTGCTTGGAAAAGTACTTTTTCATAGGTACTGTGGTTCTTCCTTCAACATTTTCAGATTGCACCTACTCTGCAAAAAAAATAGTATTTTTGCAATGATGCAATCCACAATTGCCAATATGTGAAAATCACAAGCAAATGGATATAATTACTTACAACCAACAAAAAAGCACTTTCATCGGGAGATTCCCAAGTTTTTAAAACATTCTAACTTGGCACAACTAAGAGAGTTAAAAGTTATAAGCATACACAATTTCAAAGCAATCTTCCTCTTTATTTCCAGAAAAGGAAAGTAGCCATATTTTAGATTTCAGTACATCTTTATTTAAATGTGTTCTGAACGCCAAGTGGTATATCTTTAGCTAGAAGAAAGAATGGCTTTTAATAAGCCATTCCTCTTGCAGTGCCGCTGTCTGCCTGATTACATTTTCCTAATACGACTAATCTTATTAATATGTTGGCATGTGAACTCATTATTTGTCTGCTGTTAAAAGCCAGCTTGTGGTTTGCTTTTATTCTTTCAAATACAATTAGCAAAGCTCTCCAGTGCCTGAAAGGGCCTTTTCATTCCGACAAATTATTCCCTGGCTGGCCTTAAAGAAAGGGGGTGAGGACAAAAAGGGGTGATGGCTGGTGCGCGAAGGGGGGGGGGGGTCTCCTCTATTCTGATGCGTCTCTCACAGACACAAAAACTTCCTGTGCACTATCTCACCAGAAGTGGGGCCAACACGGCTTGCGACCATCAGCTGCGGGTTTTTTCTTTCATTACTTTCACTGAAGAGCTTATTTTTTAAAATCTCAGTCAGAGTATACAGAGTCCATTACATGATACGACGTTAGACAGGAGGGGGTGAAGTGTCTGGCCAAGATTTTATGGATGAGCTGATAACTTTTCAACTGATGTCACTTCCCACACTGTTCGGGTGCAAAACCAGTGTCAGAATACAAGCTGGATTAGACAGCTTTACTGCTAGGCCATCCCCTCATTGAGAGTGTTGTTTTTCAACATTTTGGAAACACTTTCCAAAATGTAATGTGTGGCCTATCTAAACAATGATTTATTAAATTTGTCTCTGTTCCAATACCTTGGCTGGATAAATCGGCTGCTCTCAAGCTTCCCATTTCATTTTTGAGTGTCAGAGGGAAACCTGGAAGAGAGGAAATGCCCAAATACACATCCCACCTCCCTAACAATACCGCTGTGCACCAAACACTGCCGGAATATTTGTTTAATTAGTTAAATTTTCAACTTTTAAATAAGGAGAAAAAACAAGCTATGGGTGGCCCGCTAACCTCAAATGAGCAAATATTCAAGGTTATAAAATCACCCCCTGCTCAGAATACCTGGTTAGAAATAAAAACAGCATTTACCAAATTCTACCCCAAGTCAAGAACAGAGGTGGCATTAAGAAGCATGAAACTGAATTTGAAAGCCAAAGCACTAAGGATGCAGCATTATTTCATGAAAAAAAATGGACTCTACACATTCTTTACAACTATAACACCTTTCTTTAACAACAACAAAAAGCCATGTCTGAGATTAATTGGAGAAATACTAAAAAACAGTTTTGATCCACTCTTAAAAACTAGGCTCTAATTTTGTGTTTGCAGAAGTACACTTGCAGCTGTATCTTTGCTAATGCAAACTGATCACAGAACACTACGATTATGGAATTTCTGTATACAAAGGTGAATTTTGCATATATAAACAGTTACATATCATAGAATAGTGACCAGTTCAAAGCTGAAGTTGGTCCTTTGTTTTTTTGAAGCTGGAGTAATGAAAATTTCCAAGAGACTTTCCTGATGCAATGTTACAAGCAGCAGAATAGTACACTGTCATAAAAGTCTCCTAAAATGGGGGGGGGGGGGGCACTTGTGATTTTTCACTAAGGGATATGCACATTCCATACCCAGAGGAGGACAATTCTAAATTAGAAAAACACTCTCAGCATGTGAATAACAGACAGCCGGGAAGGGGAAAGCTTCTCGAGGTGGTGGCCCAAATACCTTGTTTTACAATAGAAGAAAGCCCCCAGGGACGTGGCCAAAGGCTTTCTCAGCCCAAGTTCACTGCCTTAGTTCACAGTCAGGAGCTCTGCCTTCTCTTCTAGAGCTCTTTCCCAGCTGGACTGCCTCTGGCTCTAGAGTAACTCCGGAGATAACTAGGGGTTAGATCACATTCAGAGGAGACAGTCCCTGCATAGGACAGTAACTGAGCCCCACACTGGGGCCCTCTTAACATATTTTACATCTTCAAATGTCTTTTAACTTTTTTTCTGAAATATTTTGTTTTACAATAAAAGAGTCCTAGCAGGTTCTAGAAAAGGTTTTAAATTGCTACCACTGCACTGTGATAAATTACAAATAACCTATCAGGACAAAAATAGCTCCCATTATTTTTATTTAAATAACTCATCTTCAAGCCTTAAACTGAGTAGACTTGGCTTTTAAAAAAAATCTACTTTAAAACCTAAACTTCGGGTGGGGGAGAGGGAAAAGTGGGTGATGGGCACTGAGGACAGCACTTGTTGGATGAGCACTGGGTGTTGTATGGAAACCAATTTGACAATAAATTATATTTTTAAAAAAACTAAACTTCTACTTATAGTGGCAATAGAATCCCTAGATGATGTTCCTGTATATATACAAAGGAATCACTTCCAAGTGAAGCTGGCCTATAAACTGTATTAGAGGAGTTCAGCCTTAGACATAAAATAGAAAAAGGTCTTCACACACTAGTATGACAAGCCTGTAAAAAAACAACCATTTTCTTAGTATTACTGTCAATGTATGTTGCTTGAATATAATTGCTTTTAAGGAATCACAAAAGGCAGGTATGTCTGCGAGGGGGAGAGAGTAAGCACTAAGTTGGTAAATCAAGAAAAAGTAGCCACTGGAAGGGAATCTATAACCGAACAGTAATTTCCAAAGGAGCTACAGCATTTGGGACCAAAAGAAATATGATAGATCCCTCTCTCCAACACACACACTCTCTTTCTTCCTTGCTTTGAATATAACAAGATTATCCTCCCACCCCTGTCACTACCAAACAAACAAACAAAACAAGACGCCATCACCACCATCTTTGAACATTTGCATGGTACTGAGATTCAACAATCCAGAGAGACTTCTGGTAAACCACTCTGGTAAAACACATATTCCCTCCAAAATCCCTACCAAAACAACAATAAAAGAATTTTTTAAGGTATAAACTTATAAGTGGAAAGAGAACAGGAAGGAAATAGTAGATGAGAAACGTCAACAAAATTTCAGAAGCTGGAAAAGGGTAACCAATTCAATAGACCTGAGAAACTAAAACTAGAGTGTGCACAGCAACAGGGCAGGCAGCTCCAGTAAGAAACAAAGAATTCCAGTACAGAGGTTCTAGAATTGGAGACACTAGTTACCTCTGGAGGTAGGGATGCCCTGCAGTTGAAAATGGCGGAATTCATTGAAAGTCAGTCAACAGATCACTTCAACTCAAACGCACCCCACTTCCAGCCATCGCCAAACCTTACCCAGAAAAAAAATTGCCCATTCGCAACCAGGCAGAAAAAGGGAGGTTTATTGGCTGAAGGTGTTGATACAAAAAAGATCTCAACAGGAAGGTACCAGGCACAGTCTGGAGCTCGGGTGAAGCATAAAACTGAAAATGAGGTTAAATGAAAAGTCTGCAATCCTAATGGTGAGGCTTCCCCATCACGGGTTCCCAGAATGTAGGAAAGGGTTAGGATTCTCAAGAAGAGATTTGGAGGAGAATTCTTCTTATATATATATATTTTTTTTATTTTATTTATTTATTTTGAGAGAGAGAGTACGTGTGCAAGTGGGGGAGGGAAGAGAGGGAGAGAGAATCTCAGGCAGGTTCCACACTGTCAGTGCAGTGTGTGGAGCTCAAACAAAAGAAACATGAGATCATGACCTGAGCCGAAGTCTGATGCTTAACCAATGAGCCACCCAGGTGCCCCACTGGAGGAGAATTCTTTAATGAAACCGATAAGCCTAAGAAATACAACCTCCATATTTGGGATAACCCTTTGAAAAAGATAGCTCGACATGTTATTACACTACAATAGAGTCTACGTCTAGACAAGTTCCCATGCACACAGAACTTCTAGATATCCTCTTTCATGGCTCACCCTTAAATATAAATAGACAGCTAAGGATTACCAACAGTTTCAGAAAATCTTGTAATATGAAAGAGAAAGAAATAAAAATTAATATTTTTAAAAGGAATCCAATGTAAGCAAAATGCAATGTAAGTAAAAGAAAACTTACAAAAAACACCTTGTCTCAGCAAAAGTAAGATACCAGAATTGTAAAAAGCACCTTTGTTTTATGTTCCCTTGGAAAAAATTCTACTTACTAAATTATGACAGTCTACCAACTATAAAATGGATCCCAGCTTCAGATAAGTTAAAATGTGAAAGAAATGTGTTTTAGAACTGATAAAAGGATATATGCAGAAAGAAAAGATATTGAATCCAGGAAAAAATGTCAGGGTACTATTTTTTTAGAAAGAGAGGCACTCAGAGAACAAGAGAGAGCTCTTAGAAATTTAAAATATGATAGCAGAAATTGAAAATTCAATGGACACTTTGGAAGATAAAGTTGAGGCAATCTCTCAGAAAGGAGAAGAAAAAGGCAGAGTTGAAAAATGGGAGAAAAAATTAGAGAATTGATGGACAAGAGCCAACACCCAACTTTAAAATTTCTGGAAAGAGCAAGCAAATTGACCAGCCCCAAGATTTTAAAAGACACACACCAAGGTGAAAGCACTGTGAAATATCAGAGCACCAGTGAGGCACTTGTCTGCCTTATGGTCTCCAATTCATTTCCCTCCCTACATCTGCTTTGCTCTGATCTAAATCATAGGAAGACAATTCTACCAGGCTGTATTTCCCTGTCAGCTGACTTCTGGTTGGTTCAGCCATGAGAAGCACTGGTGGAAGCATCTGGAAGAAGAGAAAGCCAGGATATTTCTTCCTCTCTCTCACCTCGCCTTAGGTAGCATCTCTGGGAGAGGTAGCATTTCTTCCATGCTGCTAGCTCCTTTGAGTAGCTCTAAGTCTTTGATTCCTGTAAAACTCTCTTCCCTGGTCCTTCTAGCTCTGGAGGTGGTAATGACTTTTTGCTGTTGCTGATTTCTGGCTTGCCTTACTATTCTATTTGGTGTTTTGGCTCTTCCTACACTTTAAAGTTACTTTCTCCTATTAAATTCCTTCTGTTGAGTTACTCAATTTTTCCTGACTAGACTCTGATTAAGCAATCACCAAATGTAAAAAAAAATACTAAAGGCTTTGAGATAGAGAAAAAGAAAATAACATGAAAAAGATGAATAATCACAATGGTAACACCAAAATCTGCAAAACAATAGAGCAATGACATCAAAATGTGAGGGAAAATTAATCCTTAAACTACAATTTTATACCCAGCTAAATTATATGTGTGTATGTGTGTGTGTGTATATATATATGTAACAAAACGTTTTCTGATATTCAGAGTCTCAAAAGATTTTCCACTCATATCATTTTGTTCTTCAAAACTAAGGTGAAATTCAACTAAGAAGGAGATTTAATATCCAAGAAAAAGGGGAACCGATACAGGAGAAAACTGAAGGACATTTCCAGGTTGACACTAAAACATATATAAGTAATACTCTAACTGAAGCAGGAAACAAAGGGCTAAAAAAAATTGCTAAGATCATTCTAGGGAAAGAGAATGAAACAGAACTACATGGAAGCAAATTTTAAAAAGCAAGGAAAGTATTAACTTCAGAGAAAAAAAGCTACACCCAAAAGGAAATGTAATCATAAAACACTACATGGTTCTGCTACATGGTTCAATATATACATATGATCATAATAATAATAGCTCTTAATATGGAGAGACAGCTATTATTCAAATTTTATTTTATGAATGTACCTGTAACTAAAAACTATGCTACAAAATATTGGGAGGATGGGAGGAAAAGCACATATTTGTAGAGAAAGTGTGTAAAGGAGCTACATTTTTTTCCATTTTAGGAAATAATAAGCTATATCAAATTTTTCATATCAAAACAGCAATATCAAGAAGCTATTTTAGAAATACAGAGGGAAACAGCAGAGGAAGCCAATAGAAACATTAAGGATTATTGCCTCTAAGGAATGGGAGTCAAGAGTAGAGAAGAACAGGACCCTCCTGTTTGTCTACAACTCTTACAGTACCATATATTTGTTTTTAATCCAGCCTGTTTCTTTTTTTCATTTGTTATATTCAGTCTAGAATGGTATATATTATTTTGATTTAAACAACAACATCAGGGAAAGAAGGTGAGCTGTACCCAAAGGCAGAGCCAACTGCTCATGAAGCCAGCCAGTGAATGGGCATCAGAAGTGCCAAACACAATAGGGAGAAAGGGGCAAGGCCAAGAGTGGGATTTACACGACTGAGAAGTCAGACGGGCTGCCAGAGGGGAAGAGATGTCTCCAACACTGGCTCAGTTTAAACTGAGAAATAGTAGCAAGGACAAATTTGAGTCTACATCTTAAAGACATAATGTGAAAACACTAGGAATTGGAAAGGCTAGACTGACTCCCTAGCTCAGAATGAAGGAAGGAAGAAATGACTTTGTATATGTTTCATCTCAGCAATAAAACTAACAGTTTTTGAATTTAAGATTAGGAAATCTTCAACCAATTAGTGTTTCTTCAACCAGTTAATGGTTTCTTCAACCATTACTGTTTCTTCCAGGGGAGTGATTTCTCGATGCAGCAGTGCGTACATCATGTTGTGCCCTATCTGAGAATGAACAGGGCTTCTGATAATAACTGGGCAAATGGCATGCTGACTAGCCATGGTCTAGGTCAATGATTCTTACTTTTTTGAGACACTGACCCCATTAAGAATCAAGTGGAGGGTACTGGACCCTCTCTCTAGAAATATGCGCATGTTCACTTACACACAAGAGTTTGTACATAAGTATAGAGTTAATGCATACTAAGTCAAGAGACCATTATCCACTTAAAGAGGTCATGGAAACTTGGATGAATTTGGAAGGAACTTCTCACTAAAGAACTAAATGAACCCACTCCACTGTGTTTAATGTCATTTCTCTAGAAACATGGATATTTTCACAGAGGCACCACATATGGCCTGCTACAAGATAAATTGTCCGCATCTCTGTGCGTACCGTCAGTGTATGAGAATGTGTTACACTGAGGCGCGTAATGTTTTATATCCATGCTGGCACAGAAATGCGGATCTTGTGGGCTTCCAGAGCTCGTGCACATGGATGTTTATACACCTGCTTAAGTGTTTGTAGGTAATGAGGACCCCATCCCAGATGGGATCCCCACATGGTCATAGATCAAGCTCACAGCCATGTTCTCTGAGGCACTCAGTAAACAACATCTCATGATCTGAGAAATAATGATTTACACTCCAGAAGAAAACAGGGAATACAGGTTGCTGCCGATGAAGAAGAGACAGAGTCCTAGGAGATTTTGTAAAGTGCATGAAAGAGTAAGGGGAAATCGATATCTTAAAAGTGTGTATTTTGTGCAGGCAGGGTGAAGGAAAAGGAAGGAAGTCCTTCAGCCTGTGTCGCCTGCCAGACTCACTTGTCAGGCCCGAGACACTTAATCTTCAGGACATGGTTTCACCCCCCATAGTGGGCAGGTTGTTAATAAAAGGGTCAGACTGATGTAGTGGAAAAAGAAAGTCACTGAACCAGGAGTCAGGGGATGCAACTAATCTTGGCTTGGCCGCCACGCAGTGCATTCTAAAACCAAATGCCAGTGCCCGAGAATTGGAACCACTCACATGGCAAAGGCCAAACACCCATTAAGATATCCTTGAGTCAGAGCCACTGCCCATGTGGGCAACACAATAAGAACCACTAGAGAAAGCCAGGCAGGCACTCTGCAAACACTTGTCCAAGCCGTGCTGGGAGCCCCTTTGCTACGTGAGGGCCTCTCCAGCAGGGGTTTACTTCTAACTTTAGATCTGTGATGAAATTTCTGATGAAATCTAAAGTTAGATTTTGGCAGAGGATCTTCAGAATCCCCACTGTGAAAACCCATTCCTATCTCCCAATACCACCTCCCACAGCGTAAGTGAAACTGAACTCCTGGCTTTGTGGACTTAACAAGGTCTAGGCACGGGATTTATTCACCACTCAACATTGTTATATTGATTGCAGCATACAGGTTACATTTGGAAAGGCCACCTCACCTGCCTGGACCTCAGTTTCTATCTTTCCATCACCGTGCAAGAGTAGGTTGAATTTGATGTCTTCTGGTCCAATAATAACTAAAATAATAAGCATAATAATAAAAGCCTAAGTGTATTGGCTGCTTCCTTCATGCCAAGCTGACAGTAAGAGGATGCGAGAATGAACAGAAACAGACAGAGTTCCTGCTTTCAGAGTTGACAGTCTGGTAGAAGAGGCAAGATTGAATTGGAAAATCCCACACACAGCTGAGAGGCTCTGATGGAAAGGATCAGAGTGCAATAAGATGGTCTGGAGTTCAGGAAAGACACATCCTGAGACGGTGGTGTCAGAGTTGAGACATGAAGGGAAGTAGAAGTACTAGTTACGGTAGGCCTGCAGGAGGAGCATTAGACACTTTGGTCTGAAGTATAAGAAACAAGAGTAAGAGAAATAATAGCGATCATCCATTGAATATTCACGAAGTGCCTGACATTGTGTTATTATTTATATACAATTCTTGAGTTCTTTAAACAGCCTTGTCAGTTAAAAATTATTATCCCCATTTTAGAGTCAGGAAACTAAGGCACAGAGTTTCTGAAATGTGCCCAAGATAAAAACTGTAAGAGACAGCGCCAGGTCTAGGAAACGCCCAGGCTGCATATTTAACCTTCAGACTACACCGTCTCCAGGGGTGCCTGTGGGCCCTGCTAAAACATGATATATCAGAATGGAACATGTCTCCAGTAGGTTCGATAGTAAGAAAACAAATGTACTTCCAAAAATATTTTTATATTACCCATAGGAATGGTAGAAGTATTATCATAAGACACATGTACTAATGACCATTACAGTACATGCAACACCCACAGCCCCAATGATAGTCGAGCCCTAAGTAACCTGATTTTCTTTTTTTTTTTTAATAATCCCCCTCTTTTTTAATTGTTAAAATGTTTTTATTTTTGAGAGAGAGAGAGCATGAGCCAGGGAAGGGCTGAGAGAGAAGGAGACCTAGAATTTGAAGCAGGCTCCAGGGTCTGAGCTGTCAGCACAGAGCCTGATGTGGAGCTCGAACCCACGAACCACAACATCATGGCCTGAGCTGAAGTCGTATGCTTAACCGACCAAGCCACCCAGGTGCCCCAGCAATCTGATTTTCTATACACCACACACATGCACCCACCAAACCACCCACCAAAGATGAGAGAAACAGATATTTAACCCAGAGACGCTAATGTACAGGCTGCCAATAGCCTCTGAGGTGACCTAGCCGAAGAAGCTGCGCCTCGACAAACAAGCATAGATTCAACCAAAATCTCATTCTCCACAATATGACCTGGGTAATAGAAAAGCTTAAAGCCTTGAAGTGTAGAGAGACCAGAGTTAGGCCAGGAGTGCCAACATTATTAAAATTAGAAAAATCTAGTAATGCAACTCACTACATGATAATAAAGAGAAAACCATCTGATTATCTCAGCAGATGCAGAAAAGGCATTTGATAAAATTCAAACACCCCAATCTACACAAGTAATAAAACTACAGAGAACTTAATATGCCCACAGTGTGCCACACACACACACACACACACACACACACACACAAGAGTACAAATAAAACTGAGAAAACCTGAGTAAGGTCTGGGCATCATATCAGTGTCAATATCTGTATTGTGATCATATATATAATCTTCCAAAATGTTACCAATGGAGGAAATTGGGCAATGTATCCAAGTGATCTCTCTGTATCGCATCTTAAAACTGCATGTACATCTGCAATTATCTCAATAACAACTCAACTTTATTTTTTTTCTTTTATAGTTTATTGTCAAGTTGGTTTCCATACAACACCCAGTGCTCTTCCCCACAAGTGCCCTCCTACATACCCATCACCCCCCTTCCCTTCTCCCACTCCCCCATCAGCCCTCAGTTTGTTCTCAATATTCAAGAGTCTCTCATGGTTTGCTTCCCTCCCTCTCCCTATTTTTCCCCTTCCCCTCCCCCATGGTCCTCTGTTAAGTTTCTCCTGTTCCACTTAATGAACAGCTCAACTTTAATAAGAGAAGACAAGAGATGGAAATGGAGGGGAAAAGGGAGAGAGGAAGAGAAAGAAGATCAATTTTATGGAAACAAAATTGCATTAACCCATCAAAATTCATTAAGTTAAAAATATAGAATAGTAATTTGATTTAAAGAATCATAGCCATTCCAACCTCTCAATGTTTTAGTATAGCCTTATAAAAGTTTAAAGTTTCAAATTTTTGCATTTTTTTCAATTTTTTAATGTTTGTTTTTGAGAGAGACAGAGAGAAAGTGAGTGGAGGAGGGGCAGAGAGCAAGGGAGACCCAGAATCCGAAGCAGGCTCCAGGCTCCAAGCTGTCAGCACAAAGCCTGATGCAGGGCTTGAACTCACGAACTGTGAGATCACGACCTGAGTCAAAGTCGGATGCTCAACTGACTGAGCCACTCAGACACCCTTCAAATTTTTGCATTTTGACAATATCACAACCTTTCCAAGGATGCTACCAACCTGCTAAATATGACGAATGTAATACTAACATATATGACATAGTGTCAGGGATATATTACAATTTATAGTGCCTACAATAAAAACCTGTGTCCAGGCGTGCCTGGGTGGCTCAGGCAGTTAAGCGTCCAACTCTTGATTTCGGCTCAGGTCATGATCTCACAGTTGATGAGTTCGAGCCCTGCATCAGGCTCTGCACTGACAGTGTGCAGCCTGCTTGGGATTCCCTGTTTCCCTCCCTCGGCCCCTCCCCTGCTTGCTCTCTATCTCTCTCTCTCAAAATAAATAAACATTAAAAAAAATTTTTTTAAACCTGTGTCCAAAGCCTTTCCCCTAACCTATAGTATATAAACTTAAACCTACATTATATAAACTTTGATGCTTGTTATGCTATTTTTGTTTCAGTTATTCTAATAAAAGATTTAATTTTGTCAAAACAAAACAAAACAAAACTTCACCAACAAAGAATAGAATGGAACTTCCATAATCTAATAAGGACTCTCCCAGAAACCTCACACTAAACATTATGTTTAAATGCTGATATGAAAAGATATGAAATATGTTATATGTTCTTTGTAGTAAAGTTAAGAACAAGGGAAGGGTGCCCACTATCACTGCTTATATTCAATTCTTACGGGAATCCTAGCCAGTGCCATTAAAACTTTTAATTAACTATACTTAATTTAATATGCTTAATTTAATGAAGTAGACTTTTAATTAAGCATACATAGAAGAAGAATTGAAAAGAAACAAAATCGTCACTATTCACAAGTCATGTGATTGTTTAAAGAATGAGCGGTAAGTTTTAGAACTAATAAGAGAGTCCACCAAAGTTGCTGGATTGGAAATCGATAGCAGAGGCTGAAGAGCTCGTGATGAGTGTCATGAACTGAAGTTCTAAGTAAGCAGATAAGACAACCCATCAGTACAAAGAAGAGAAGCAGAAAGACCTAGAAGAGAGCTGGGCCCTAGAATGAAGACCACCAAGTCTTCCTAGCTATGCTAAGCACCCCCTGCTGCATTAGAGTGAGGTCTTGCACCTGTGAGTCCCAGCTGCACCAGCTGCCGGGTCTTTGGCTCCCATATCTCCCTCTTCCACATACTCCTCACAACCTCCTGTCTAAACTAACCTGGTGAACTCAAAAGAGCCCAACTAAAACACACATAAATATGAAAAGTAGACACATTTTCAGAACTGGAATAAATTACTATAATGAGCTCTAATTTCTACTTATACTTTTTATTTTTTATAAAGTCAGTTTTAATGATTCCATCGTCAGAGAGAAGCGGTATTAAAATCTACAACTACAACTAATCTCTAAACCATTAACACATGGTTTGGAATATATTATGGATCTTTGTAGTAGGTACAAAGACACAGACTTCTTTTGCCCAAAAAGTAACATTATATTGGACAGCCTCTACTGTAATACTTAAACTTCAACAGCCTCAGTTAGGAGCCCAAACAAAAAGTGCTCAGTGCCCTTTACATTCTTTCCTATTCCTGAAGCAAAGGATTTGGATGATGACAATATTATCATAGGCTTCCTTCAACTTGGGCTCTATTGCAAAAGCTCTACTTTCATTATCCAGAACCCACTGTCCAATATGGTAGCCACTAGTCACATGGCTCCTGAGCATTTGAACTGAATTAGTATATGCTGTAAAGGTAAAATACACACTGAATTTCAAAGACTTTATATAATAAAAAGAGTATATAATATCATCCATAGTTTTTACATTGATTAAATACTGAAAGAACATTTTATATGTGAGTTAAACAAAATGTATTATTCAAATTAATTTCACCTGGTTATTTTAACTTTTTAAAAATGTGGCTACTAGTTTTGAAGGGGCACCTGCACCCCAATGTTTACAACAGCACTATCAACAATAGCCAAATCATGGAAAGAGTCCAAATGTTCATTGACTGATGAATGGATAAAGAAGATGTGGTTTATAGTTGCAATGAAATATTACTTGGTGATCAAAAAGAATGAAATCTTGCTATTTGCAACAAGGTGGATGGAACTAGAGTGTATTATGCTAAGTGAAACAAGTCAGTCAGAGAAAGACAAATATCACATGATTTCATTCATATGTGGAACTTAAAATATAAAATAGATGAACATAAGGGAAGGGAAGCAAAACTAATATAAAAACAGAGAGGGAGACAAACCATAAGAGACTCTTAAATGCAGAGAACAAACTGAGGGTTGCTGGAGGAGTGTTGGGTGGGGGGATGGGCTAAATGGGCAAGAGGCATTAAAAGGAGGGCACTTGTTGGGATGTGCACTGGGTGTTATACATAAGTGATGAATCACTAAATTCTATTCCTGAAAATCATTTAAAAAATGTAGCTACTAGAAATTTTAAATTACATATGTGGCTCACATTTGCAACTCACACACACACACACACACACACACAGACATATATATATCTTTTGACTTTCTAAGTCAGTACCATCCAGTATGTATGTGTATGCATATATTTTAAATGATATGTATATTATACATATACATAACATTCAAGACATGAATAAATATATTTGTAAGACCTTTTGTATATCATTTGATAACAGATTTTTACAAAGACAGGTGCAATATAATAGCATAAAAGAGGCATCATTTATTGAGCTCCAACTTTGTGATGGGGATAGCACTAAATGCTTCAGATAGATTGTCCGTTATCCTCCCAACAGGGAGTAGTTTGGACAGAGACTGTGCGATTTGCCCCAGGTCACACTTCTAACAAGTGCTCAACTCAAACTCTGAATGTAGGTCTGTCTGAGGCCAATGTCTGCACCCTGTTGTACTGCAGACAAGGAAATTGAGAGAGGCCCTGTTTGGAAGTGACCAAATGAAGCTGGTCTTATGAAGATGCTCATTATCCCCTTTGGGCAAAGACCATCCAAAACCAGGTATCTATCGTTAAGAAGGTGCTCCTTTTCTGCTTTGGATGCTGTGGAGTGAACAGTTTTGAAAACCAGCACACTCACCCACCCAGCCTGAGGAGTGCACTGTTCACTCTGCTCTGAGAAAAAATCTGCAGGAGGGATGCAGAGTTTGAGGGGCCACACAGCAAAGTGCGCCAGAAGCAGCAAAACAATGGCGCCAAGTGAGGTGTGGTCGGCTGTCTTCCGTGCCACCTCTCAAGGTGAGTTCCTCTGCTCCATCCTTGGTGTAGCCAAAACTTTTGACCCTAGTCCACCCTGGGAAAATGCATCTGTAACAACACCACTAATGGAGTGGGAAGCTCGAGAATACCCAAGGGGAAGTGATGCTACCACAGGAGAGAAAAGCAGAGTTGCCAAAACGATTGCCGAAAGAAAGAGCCTTCTAAAATCTAAAATATCGTGTGCCATCAAGCTTTGGAAAAATTTGGCATGCAAAACATTGGCATTCTTCATCCATCTTCTCCCTCACCATGCTCCCAGTTGCATAGGCCATGGAAGTCTACAGACATCTACTCAGCACGGCCACAAGTAGCCACAAAAAACAATTTTCCTTCCTGCAGCAGTTGGAAAAGTGGGGTGGGGGAGATGGAGGAGGGCGGAACTGGCCAGAAAGAAAACAATAGACAAAAAGCTCAGTGACATTCAGACATGAACCTAGGAATTTTTGAATGGTTCAGAATGGGACACTGTCACCTCTGATTTAATTAGCAGACTGTTTTCGGGATGCTGAAGGCCTCGGCTCATAATCAAGCACTTACATAATCCTCCTCATTGAGTCCTTGTTTCTCAACAGAACTTTTCACCTCCATGGAAAACTTCTCGAACTCCGGCTTCACTGTCCTCAGTAGAGTGATTGTCTGGAGGGATGAGTATGCTTGCTTAGCTTCAAAGTCATGTTTGTCTCCTCTCTTCCATGAGCCATCTCCTACAGAGAAATGAAAATATTTATAATTCCAAGGCAGTTACCATAAAGGGACCATTCTCCCTCTTCAGCTGCAGCGTGTCACTACATGTTACTGTTGGCAGCTAGGGCGAGCGGTATTGTCATAGTTTTGCACTTGGATATAACATGACCACGTCAAGATCCTCAAGGGAGAAGAAGGCCTTCTGGACACGTGTTCCTTTGAAATGGGAGAGGGAAAGGAAAGCACTGTGGACTTCCCTGCCTCAACCATGTAACCGTAATTCTCAGCGCCCGAGAATCCAGCACTACAGGAGTTAGAAGTAAATTGTTATTCCTTTCCAGTCACATTTTTTTTTTTAATACCTACAGTCAACTGTGGAGGTCAACTGAGTTGTTACTGCAGTACAACAAGCCTGATGTCATGTAGATGTGGAATGACAGGAATGTCTGTGTGTGACAACGGACATGCACAAGTATGACAAAGTTGGCACCATTCATAGGGAAAAGTTTGACATTACTGGTATTTTTTGAAATATTCCTGGAATCTCTTCAGAATGAAAGTAGCTTAGGTGAACTTGAGGATTTATATCTCTGTAGTGTTGGCAACATCATACAAATTATTTTTTGGACAACATTCATCAGTGCATCAATCGTAATAAAATTAAAAGTGCTAACGTTTATTGAACACATACAATAATAAAAGCTCTGTTTATTGAGCACTTTATATATACAAACTCATTTAATCATTACAGGACGCTCCGTGTTTTTGGGTACGTTACCCTCTTTTACAGATGAGGAAACTGAGGCATGGAGAAACCGGGTACCCCCTGCTTCACAGCACTCCCTTTCACAAAAGCAAAGGCAGATTGCATGGGTAAGAATCATTACTCTTCTATTTATGACTTTATTTTTGAGGAAACATATGGCCTGCAGGACCCCAAAAGGAAACATGGGCCTTTTACATGTTTGGCCTTTTAACCTTTGGCAAGAAACTGTTGTCTCTATGAATTATCATTACGACCCCTAGAGATCTCTGGAAATACAACAAGAATTGAACCTGCTGGAGTTCAACATCAAAGTCAGTTGTTCACACCAAGCCCTTAGTCCACAGGGGACACCTGGAGCCCAGCAGCTAAGCAGTGAGCATGCCTGTGGAGTGTGCACCCAGGGCTCTGGGGCACTCACTCTGCTCTTCTGGACAGAGTTCGATAAAGAGCTGGTGGCTATGGAACTTCTACCACAGCTTAAGTCAGACAAACACTAGCTACCTGTATACCGCACGCAAGGTTCTGTGATAGGCAGCGCAGGACACATTATGAGTGTCTTGAACAGTCTCCACCACCATCTAGAGAGGGGTTCAGAGGGGCGCCTGGGTGGCTCAGTCCGTTGGGCATCTGACCCTTGATTTCAGCTCAGGTCATGATCTCATGCCTGTAAGACTGAGCTCCACGCTGGGCATGGCACCCACTTGGGATTCTCTCTCTCCCTCTCTCTCTCTCTCGCTCTCTCTGCTCCTCCCCAACTCACACACTCGTCTCTCTCAAAAAAAAAAAAAAAAAAAAAAAGAGGGATTTAGAGATGGACATGTAAATAACTGAAGTTACTACAAGGTAACAGCTAGCTTACTATGGCAGGAGGCGGAGTATAGAGGAAGAGGTGAGGAGCTTCCGCACTCCTAAGGGGGAAGGTTTGAGGGAGGAGGGAGGAGGAGGCACAGGCTGGTCCCAAATGTGTGACTAGGATTTTACTAGAAGGAGAGCAGGATGGAAAGGCATGCCTGGCAGAGCCTGTGGCCCAGGCAAAGGTGCAAATGTGTATGACATCCAGTAGGCAGCTCGGAGGCTCAGGCTGGAGCATGAGAAAAGGCAGAGACAAAGAATCTATTCCTGGGGGCATCTGTGTAATCATAATCCTAATAATACGAACCATTTTTAATTGCTTACTATGTGCCAGGGAGCTGTTAAAAGATAAATAAAGCAGAGCCGAGGACAGAATTCATTAAGGACCAGAGCCGCTCTCAATGAACACGGATTAAATTTCAGGCCACCAAACAAAACTTGACAAAGTCCCCCTCCTTCATATGAAACCTCCCAAACACCAAGGAGGCTAAAGCAGGTACAGCAGCTGCCACCAGCCACTGCCACCAGCCAGGGGACCCAGCTGGGTGCTCAACACAGCCTTTGTTAAGGAGCCAAATCCATTTGCCAGGAAGACCCCCAATTCTAAGAATTTCCAGAACATTCTTCATCCCAAGGAGGAGCCCATTTCTTATAAGTATGCAATCGATATTTATGGATTCATTTATAATTGGTTTAAGATATCAAGACTCAACCGGAGTGATGTTTTGTAGGCAAAGAGGGTCAGAGTTTTTCAGCTCCGGGAAAGAGTATTCTCCAGGCGCATAAGAAAGAAAATACTTAACCCTAAAGGGTTGTTTGCTGTGGAATTAGAAAATACATATACAACTGGAAACAGTAACTATCTCCGTTATGAAATAGGAAAACACTCTTTTATGAAAGAAGTGAAATCCAATATAATAAATCTGTCTACCGCAATCCAAAGAGGAATAACTTTGTAGTTTTGTCTTCTAGAAAAAAAAAAAATGGAAACAATAATGCTTAAATAAATCTCAGCCAAACTAAATAGTTCCCTAGTCAGAACCATAATCGATACTGTAACTTCCCGCTTTTGTGGGCATTTCTTATTGTAATGTGTCAGTAACTTTTCCCACACCCAGCCTGTTGAAAACTGGAAAAGCAGAGTTGGTTTGGCATGATGCCCCATCAGCAAGGACAAATTTAATTCAGTAGACAACTGGGTGCCTCTGGAGATTTACGAGTGTAACGGAAGAATGACATGATCAGAATCATGCCTTGGGAAACAGCAATGGATTAGAATGGGGAGACACTGAGGGTTCACAGCCACAGTCATCCAGGCAAGAGGTTACGAGAGGCTGTAATGGGAAGTCACACATCAAAAAAACTAAACATGGTTCTTTGGGCAGTTAGAATTACAGGCAAATTTTCTGTTCTTTTTTTTTTTTTGCATTTTTCTGAATCTAGTAAATTATAAATAATAAGGATTTACTGATTTTACAATCATAAGAGGGAGAGTCCTTGAGAATGAAAGCAGAGGACAGTGCAAGAGGAATCTCAAGACTCTCAAGAGTTAGGGAGTGAGGGACAACAGAAAGGGAGGCATGTTGCTGATGACGCCAAAGAGGAAAGGAAAACGGGATGTTATTAAAGGAAAGAGCAGAGCCAGACGGAGGAGGAGGGAAATGACGTGGAAATGGTAATGATTTCAGTCAGAGTCACGGTCAACCCTAGGTGACAACAGAATGCCCAACTGACAACACCAGGCTAGAGTTGGAAATAGTGATCTGAAGGCAGAAAAAGGAGTGAGTGCTAGAGAGAGTGTTGGATGCCATTTCCAGATGCCTTCAAGTGAAACCAGGGAGTGACTGCATTGGATAAGAAAGAGAAGGGAGGAGGGTTGAGCACAGACTCTTTTTGGATGCTGTTTCTAGTGGGCAGGAGGAGGAAGAGGAGACAGAGAGGAGCTAACAGAGAACCAAAGAATGCAGTGCCACCAAAACTAAGAAAATCAGGGTTGGAGGTGGGGGAGAGGGGAAAGCAGGTGATTGGCACCGAGGAGGGCATTTGTTGGGAGGAGCACTGGGTGTTGTATGGAAGCCAATCTGACAATAAATTATATTTAAAAATAAAGAAAAAGAAAAACAGGCTTTCCCAAAAGAAATGGGTAGAAACAATACATAATTCTCTAGAGCTGTGCTGCCTAATAGAGCAGCCACCAGCCACACGTGTGACCATTTTCATTTAAATTAATTAAAATTAAATAAAATTTAAAATTTGGTTCCTCGGTCACACTTGCCACGTTTCCGGTGCTCAATAGCCATGTGGCTAGTAGCTACCAAACTGGGCAACCTAGAACAGAACACAGGCAGCATCACAGAAAGTTCCACTGGACAGTACTGCTTTAGAGGCACAGAGGCTTGTTCTGAGGTAAGCCAATGGCTTTGATAGTGAGGTCGTTGGTGACCTTGATGATGGCACTCTCAGAGTGGTGAGCATTAATGTCATATTCTTTCAGTGGTCCTGAGCAAGGGATTAAGAAGATGAAAATGAAGTCTGCTATTGAAAAGTAGGGCAGAGAAGGTGATTCTTTGCAGTTGTTTCAGGAACAAGGAAAGTGAATTTGCTTTGTTTTGTTTTAAACATCACGGAGTCCCAAGCTAGCGTTTAGAGTAAGGGCATGGAATATTTGTGAAAGAGGAAGTAACATGTTCACCACCAAGCCCTGTACTCAGCATTCCTGAGGCCAGGGAGCTGGTGCTGGCAAAAGGTACCCGCACTGGGATGACTAGCTGAGACACCACAGAATACGTCCAAGAAATGAATGCCTGGAGTTCATCTGGGCTGGCGGCATAGCTCTAGCCTCTTGACCTTGCCTCACTCCACCCTCTCCGAATGTCTAGGTGTTACACACTTGCCATGAGTTAGGCTGATCCAGTTTTGCTCCCATCAGTAATAACAGCACCGCTTACTGGATGATTCCATTGTGAATGACACTGCCTATATATAGCATTTCATTCTTTACTCCTCATAAAAACTCCATGAAGAACATCTAAGTATGAGCGCCACCTTATAGACGAGGAAACTGAGGCTCAAGGAAATAAGGTACCGCAACTCACTTAGCTAATAAACAACAGTAGCAGGATTGAAATGCAAGCCAGACTCCAAACACCGGTGCCATGCCACACCTGCTCTACGTTCATCTCATCAGAGTTTGGGGTGTTCCAAGCTTTAAAACTGAACATGCAATGGGACCACAAAAATGTTAAAAACAAAGCAACACAAAAGAAAGGTCAGAAGAGGAAGTGTCTAAATGCTACGGTTCAAAGATCATATGAGAATTCTTTTTCTTTTCTCATTGTCACAAACTGACTTTAATGGGCATATATTATTTTTATAACAAAACATAATAAATCTAATCTCTCCTCAATGTGTCTGCCATTTTTCCATTTTTAGCAAGGCAATTTATGTGCCTCACCTAGCTCTACTTTATTTCCATCTTCACCTTAATTAGTGCCCGCTGAGTTCATGGGGAAGTCAAGAAAGCTCTACAGTAATCTTAACAGTCCTGGACAGGATCACCCAAATAACTTGCCACCTAACGTACATCCAAAGAAGATAATGCCAATGAATAAGAATGGCAAGAGGTACTATTAAGAACTCTACAAGACAATATATATCATCTTCACTCTAGATTTCGTTAAACCTAATCGTTCAGTCTTATTTTCCATCACCTGAATCCCCCCCCCCCCATAATATATTCTGAATTCCTGTAACAATATAATTTGGGCAAATCTGATATTTTTTTGAGTACTCATCAAGACCAAACAATCCAGTAATCAGTAAATATGGATACACTATCCATATTTTTTAATCCAATAGCAAGTTAAGTATTAATTAAAAGAGAGCCTTTTCCTAGAACTTGTATAGAATTTGGTGTCAGGAAGCACAGGGAGAGGAGGATATTGAAAAACTTTTCCTGAACATACATCTGATTCTTCAGGCACAAAATCTCAGAGAAGACCCCTTACTGATGATGGACACCAGAACCTTGGTCCAGGTCCCCCTGCCTTCCATAAGATTCTGTTTACTGCTTCTACTCTGAGGAGGAGAGGGCTTAGGGTCTGTGGCAAATGTGGACATTTGTTTCCCTACATCCATTCTTCTTTCTCCCTTAGTAACAGATTCCTAAATTGATTTTGGGCAATGATGAGCCCAGCTGAAAGCACACATTTCCTGGCATCCCTCACAACTAGGAATAGCAAATGATACATAAGCAGAAGTTAATGAGAGGGGTTTCCAGAGAGACCTTCAAACAGAACTGAGTCAACCGAGATGGTCTTTTTGCCCCTTCATCTTGCCTAGATTGAAGATACAATCCCTGGAGTTCTAGCCACCATCTTGTGATCTTGAGGATGGACACTGTGCACTAAGGTTAAGGGAGCCAAAAAACAGAAGAAGTCTGCATCCTTGATGACACTATGGAACCACCATCTCTGCTCTCGACTGCCCACCTCTGGACAGGTAAGAGGATAAAGCTCTACGTTTGTTTAAATCGCTATAGGTGGGAGTCTTGCTTGCAGATGTAATTCCTAATGTACCTACATCCATTCTTAGGCTGTATTAGATAAAAGTTGGTTAATTTGTTAACAGAATGTACGGCCTAAACTTATCTATAAAACTATACCAAGAAAAATGTATGAACTTACCACTTTTTGAGTAACTATAACCATCAGAGTAAACTAAAACTAATAACAAAGCTAATATTTATTAAACACTCATTATGTTTCAAGAAGTTTGCTATGTATCTCACACACATTACCTCATTTATTACTCAGCCTGAGGCCATGAGGTAAGTACTATTATTATCATTAAAAGAAACTAAGACTTGTGGGGGAGGGCAAGGTTGCATCAATTTGCCAAGAGCACAGGCGCTCAGAGAGACTGATGCCAGAGCCCAAAACCTGACAACCATCAGGTAAAAAAGAAAGGGGATCTCGTCAGAAACACCAAGGATACTTTGTAGGTTGTATAGAGTACACTGTATAACTCTACAATTAAACTTTCAAGAAGCAGAAAAACTGAATTCATGGAAAAATATGTTTTAAAAAGTTGACCCAAAATTATACACTGATCATACACTGATATAAGGCAATGAGAAGGACACAGTATCACTTTTGTAGTATTCTTGCCAAATAAATATAAACTCAATCTTACCATGTGAAAACAACAGATAAATCCAAACTGGGAGACATGCTACAAAATAACAAACTCAGCAAGTGTCAGGTCATAAGTGACAAAGATTAAGAAAATATCACAGATTGGTAAAGTTAATCTTTAACAACAACTAAATGGATTGGATCCTGGAACAGAAAAAGATCATTAGGAGGAAAGGTAGTAAATTTCAGATAAGACTTGTCGTTTAGTTAGTAGTATTGTGCCAACGCTAATATTCTTATTTTGATAATTGCACTATGGTTATTTAAGTTGTTAACAGAGGAATCTGGATAAAAGATATACATGAACTCTCTATGTTATTTTTGCAAGTTTTCTGTAAGTCTAAAATTATTTCAAAATTATTTTTTTAAGTTTTTCAAAAATTACCTCTAAAAAGAAGTTAGGTCCAGATACAGAGTTGAATTGTTTCCATCTTTCAAGGAATATTCTTATGGTATATAAACTGTTCTAGAGCACAAAAACAATGGAAAGTGTCCCAATTAATTTTATAAAGCTAATATATACCTGATATTAAAATCTGGCAATACCACCTCAAGGCAAGAAAACTACTGTTCAATCTCACTCATGAATATAGACTCAAAAATCCTAATTAAGATTCTAAAAACTTAAAATCAGCAATGCATCTACAAAAGTCATCATGACAAAGTGTACTTAATTCCAAGGATACTACAATGGTTCAATATTAGGAAATTTATTAAAAGTATATGTCAAGTATATTTGATAACATTCACCACTCATTTCCAATTTTTAAAACCACACTTAATAAACTAGAAATGAAAGGATACTTTAACACCTACTTCAAATCAAGAAGCCAAAAATTAACATGTCACCATTGTTAATATAATATCATTCTGGAGGTTCCTGCCAATGCAATAAGAAAAGAAAAATAAGATACTCAGCTGTCAAAATGAAGGAAAAACTCTTGTTGCTATAGGAAAATGATAAAATAACCACTGGAACAGAGGATTTAATATGTGGAATTCTTGCAAAATAAATAAATAAAAACTCATAGCTTATCTATATAACAACTACAATTATAAAATGTAATGTGAAAAGATCACCATCATAATAACAACCAGAAAACATAATATCTAAGAATGAACTCAACAAGAATGGTACAGAATATAAAAAGAAAAGAAACTGAAAAACTTTGCTTGTGGACATAAAAAGAAGTTCAAATATACAAAAAAATTTAAAAGTTAGATGATGTAAGGATGCAGATAAACAATCTCATAGCTTGTTGCGAAAGCATAAAGTGGTAAACCTCTTTAGAGGTCAACTTGGCATTTTCTATCAAAACTGAAAACTTTTTACCCAGAAATTCTACTTCAAGAAACTTATCCTACAGATAATATACATGTATAACTATGTGTATGTTCATGTGCCACTCAATATAGCACTGTTCTCAAGAGTAAAAAGCTGAGAACAGCATAAATATTCAAAATGACAGACTATTTACATAAAGATGGCATATCAGCATTATAAAATACTATGTAGCCACACTTGAAAAGTATCACCATTTTACTGAAAAATATTTTTGTAAATGTGTTTTTTATTTTTTTAATATTTTTAATGTTTATTCATTTTTGAGAGACAGAGAGAAAGAGACAGAGTGTGAGTGGGGGAAGGGCAGAGAGAGAGGGACACACAGAATCTGAAGCAGGCTCCAGGCTCTGAGCTGACAGCACAGAGCCTGATGCAGGGCTCGAACCCACGAACCGAGAGATCATGCCCTAAGCTGAAGTCAAAAGCCTAACTGAATGAGCCACCCAGGCGCCCCTGTTTTTTTATAAAACAAGCAAGACGTACATACTTCTATATATTATCAATATATGTTTAGCTGGGTGGCAGAATTATAGTAACTTATTTTCTTCTCTATGATTCTCTATGTTTCTCAAATTTTCTATAATACTCATGTATTATAATTAGCAATACCTGTGGATGCAAGAAATTCCAGTTCCTAATATTTGCATTGCACTGGCCCATTTATAATCACTTTCTCCAAATAAATACTATGTTTGTATTACCGACTTACAAAATTCGGGATAAATGTTTTTCATTTTTCACCAGTCCCTACCAGTATCTCAGTGAACTCAATGCTATAGGCAATAACATAATTACATGCTGATCTGGGGTCAAAAAGTGAAAGCACCACTTTGCCTATGCAAAGAGAAGGGGAAAGACAACCATGGCAGCAAGGAGGAAAAAAATGGGTGTTTATCCTACAAGTCTCAAATCTCCAATCTTATCCACTACGGGAAACAGAAGCTACTTTTGTTTCATCAACTTTTGTTTATCCCTGTGAGAACTGTGTTTTATCATCTCTTTATGCGCAATGCTCTATTGCTTGGGTTGCTTGAATAAGCCAGGGTATCAGAGCAGGAAACTGAGGTGGATGCTTCAAGGTTTAGATCCTGTCTAACTGTATCTCAACAGCATGAACTGGGAAGTAGAGCTCAGCATAAACAAGCCATTTGCAATAAGCACACTTATGATTCCCTTTAATTGCTCAGTTTTGAGCAGCCAAGGTGCAGAATTTGAAAAAAATGTCCCATTGCCCTATATTGTCTCCTTCAGAGAGAGCCCTAATCACATATGGAGGAAATGTTTTGTACCTGTGATCTTCGTGGATTTCTTAAACAACCTTCATCACAGGAACACTGGGAACTTCCCCACACCCATTTTAAGAAATTATATTCTTTTGGGGCACCTGGGTAGCTCAGTCAGTTAAGTGTCCGACTTCGACTCAGGTCATGAGCTCACGGTTTGTGGGTTCGAGCCTCACATCGGGCTCTGTGCTGACAACTCAGAGCCTGGAGCCTGCTTCAGATTCTGTATCTCCCTCTCTCTCTCACTTGCTCTCTCTCCCTCCTCTGCCCACTCTCTGTCTCTCTGTGTCTTTCAAAAATACATAAATGTTTAAAAAAACTTTTAATTATATTCTTTCAATCATATGTGTTGGTGGATCTCAAACTTCTACAAAGGAGAAGCTTAATGGGCAGTAATCTGGAAGGAAGAGGGGCTGGGAGCAGTAGCTTTCAAAATGCTTTACCTCAATTTACAGTAATGCTTGTTTTATTTTCACACTATAACCCATTACAAACATGTGTGTAACATGCATAGACACACACACACATACAATTATATTACCAAAATAAAAGTTTTATGAAATAATTCATATGCAATGTGTGATACACCTTGACATGTTCTATTATGTTGATATATTCTAGTCTATCCTATAAAAATTATGCCCAAATCTCACTAACATTATTCCTACAGTCAGTCGTGGTGGCAACCTGCAGTTGGAAACACACTGAGGAGGGGTCTTTAGGGCCGGGATTTACGACCATCTGGAGGGCTGGAGAGAGCTATCTTCACTCCCGAACAAGTCTGTTGCCCTCACCAGTATGAGGTACCTACTGGCTGAGTTCTCAGAGAAGAAAAGCGCGAGAACTTACAAGAAGTCTCGGGAGCGTTCATATCACAGATTTCTAAAATCCTTCTTATGGAACCAAATCTTTGGAGGTTATTCGAATCCCTGGCCTCCTCATGATCTCGTTTTGACACCTTCGAGGGAGGGGAGACGGGAAACGCAATTACCGTAGGAGGAGCTGTTGAAGAGCTCGATGTTGAAGAAGGCGTAGTCTCCGCTGGTCATCCCGTGCTTGTGCGCCGCCAGCATGATGCCCCGGACCGTGTCGCTGCTTGCACATATGATCACCACTGGGGAGGGAGGAATAAACAGCATGCGTGAAACGCCCCTTCCCAGAGGAGAGTGAGGGAAGGGGACAGGGTCCTAACATAGCCCTTAACGCCTCTCCTCACTCGTGACTTACTAATTATAAAGGGAACGAATAGTAACTTTACACTGGAGAAAGCGAGCGATCGCCTGCATAACCAAGTGATGGAAGCCAACATCACCAACCATGGGAACACATTCACGAGCCGACACCCGGGCAACGTGACTCTAATCAGGAGAGAGGCCAGAAACCCAACTTGGGGGACAGTCTATAGAATAGTTGTCCTGTGTTCATAAACACGATCAGTTTCATGAAAACAAAGACAGCCTGAGGAAATGTTCTACACTAAAAAGACTTCAAGGAGCAGAAAATTAAATACCATGTGTGATTCTGGATCTTAAAAAAAAATAATAAAAAAGTTTCTCTATAAAGGGCATTATTGAGACAACTGGAGAAACTTGAATAAGTCTGTAAGTTAGATAGCAGTGTCGCATCTGTGTCAAAGTTTTTGCTTTTCATATTTATCCTGTGGTTACATAAGTGAATGCCCTTTTCTTAGGAAACACAGACAAGTATTTAGGGGTAAGGGAGAATGATGGCCTTACTTCTCAAATGGTCCATAAAAAGATCACTGTATGTGTGTGTGTGTGTGTGTGTGTGTGTGTGTGTGTGTGTGTGTGAAGAGGAGTGGGAGAAGGAGGAGGGGAGAGATTTGGAAGAAAAGCATGTGTGGCAAAATGTTAACAACTGGTCACAATCTGGGTGAAGTCTGTACAAACGTTCTTTATACTTTCTGACATCTTTTCCAAAAGTGTAAAATTATTTTACAATAAAGTGTTTTAAAAATACTTCAGATGTAGCATCCGATTTGCCCAATATAAACCAGTGAAGTGTGTCAACTGCTTTTAGTGCTTAACACCATGGAAAATACATCATCCTGAAGAAGCAAATGGAATGGTTTGAAAGAGAACAGTCATCTGGCAAATCAGAGGATACAGTGAGTGGTGTAAGCTCTCTGCTGTCTGAATTTTGAAACATTTTTCTCAAGCTGTCTCAACCTGTACAGGAAATAGTTAACAGGATTTCAGGCCCCTCATGTTCTCTCAGCTTATACCCACACTTGTCAAATTTGAGAAGCTTTCAACAGCTCCAGAACATTGTTTCCTGCCACCTAAGAGCTACAGCAGCCTAGCGTGAAGTGGGTACCTGGCCATTATCCAGCTAATTTGATCTTCGTTGCTGGCCCCTGGTCCCCATGACCCAGGCCACTGTGTTTTGCTGCATACACGGAAAGAGGAGGCCTGGAAAGGCCCGGGGGCTATACCCATGGTATCACTGGGCATGCAGCCCTCTGCCGTGTATATGTTCTCTGTAAAAGCATGGGTGCCGAAAGACCCAAAACAAACCTACATAAAGGGTTACGCACTTGATAGTCTGTGTACTGTGCACGTTAATTCAAAGTGTTCCATCATGACTGTGACATTTCTTACCACAAAAGGACTCGGAGTACAGGCTAAAAGCTCTGAAGAACAAGTTTTAACAGTACGATTCTCCTAAAGGTCTATACCTGCGGGGGTAGGTATTGTCTGTGCCTAGATATGTTGTTATATATTTGGAATAAATAGTCAAGTTCCAAGGTGCCTTAGCAAGGAAGCTCTTGCTCTTCATCGCTCACTATGACCTAGACCCTTGTTTTAGCTCTGAGTCAATTCTAGACCCTGAAATGACAACAGAGACACAGAGTCCCCGCAGAGAAGCCAATAAGGACAAGGCTGAGGCTGGACAAGTTTGAAGAGCGCAGATTCCAAGAGTGGGCACCTGCAGAAGGCCCGGGAGCCTCTAGCTGCCTGTCCACCAGCAGCCCTCATCAGCTTTTCATCAATCTATCATAGTCTGGAGCCTGGCTCTAAACCCCTGCATACAGAACCTGACTCTGTCAGCACATGAATAATAGAGTCATTGCTGGGAGGCACAGTCCCAATAACCTAACTTACATGTTTTGGGTGTTTTTCTTTTAATTTTTTAATGTTTATTCATTTTTGAGAGAGACAGAGAGAGAGAGCAGGCAGGAGCAGGGGGTGGGGGACACAGAATCCGAAGCAGGCTCCAGGCTCTGAGCTGTCAGCACAGAGCCCAATGTGGGGCTTGAACCCGTGAACCATGAGATCATGACCTGAGCCAACGTCAGACGCTTAACCGACTGAACCACCCAGGCGACCCCTAACTCAGGTGTGTTTAGATACCCTGAGGTGCAGATTACTTAATTTCAGTGATAACCAGAGTGGTCACGAACACATTTGTGTCAGCACGTACCTGGGCACACCAAGAAGCCAAATTGTAAGCAGTAGAATGTTAGTGAGGATGAAATGAGAATCCGGGAGGTCAGTTGGAGGATTCAGGCACCCAAAAGCATCAGGCCTTGGTAACCCTAAAAATCCATACGAGTGCTATACTTGGCCCAGGACCGAGCAGGCTGTGACCTTAGGCTGGAGCACAAGCTTCCCCAAGTCCTGGATGGGCTCTGCCCAAAACTTGCCCCTCTATCGCTTCTTTGTCTATTTTTACAGTCCTGGCCCATCTCCTTCTCCCTATTCCCATCTCCACCAAGACCAAACCCTCTGACAGACACATTCTTTCTTTAAAATGTCAGTACCTACTTGGGCTGGGCAAGAGTGACCCACAGCAGCAGTGTGTCTACCTACGCATTTGGTTGGGTTTTTTTAGGTTTATTTATTTTTGGGAGAGAGAGAGAGCACAAGCAGGGGAGGGGCAGAGAGAGACAGAGACAGAGGATCCCAAGGGGGCTCTGCACTGACAGCAACAAGCCCAATGCAGGGCTCGAACCCAAGATTATTCAGATCATGACCTGAGCCAAAGTCAAATGTTCAACGACTGAACCACCCAGATGCCCTGATTTTGATTATTTTAGACCTCATCCATTTTGTGTTGACTATGTAGTTAAACTCTCAAAAAGGAAATCTTTTTTTGTTATTTTTTTTAATGTTTCTTTAATTTTGAGAGAGAGTGATGGAGCAGGAGTGGTGGAGGAGCAGAGAGAGAGGGAGACACAGAGTCTGGAGCAGGCTCCAGGCTCTGAGCTGTCAGCACAAAGCCTGATGTGGGGCTCGAACCCATGAACCGCGAGATCATGACCTGAGCCAAAGTCACCCGCTTAACCGACTGAGCCACTCAGGAGCCCCTCAAAAAGGAAATCTTAACTTCCAAGTTCATGGGCAGGATATTGTTTTTTCTTGCATAAAACAAATCCATAATGCACATTATCATCCAGTTTAAGTTGGAACCAGCACTTACAGACACCAGCAGAGCAGAGAGAATGCAGAATCCTTCTAGATCTGTAGGCTGTTCTCTAATCTCTTACAGCTATTTCATTCATGCCTAACTCAACAGCAACTATTTTTAGCAACTTGCCTTTATACAATCTGTCAGAAGGTTTAAAATAGTTTTCACTAAAATAGCTTTCTCTTCCTACTCATGTTTCATCAGTTTATATAATAACTAATTAAATTACATACTTATGATAATAAGTACAAGTGGTATAAACAGATTTGGCAACACCTCTTGGAAAGGATGTGGACAAGTGTGAGAAGAGTGTAGGCATACTCAGAAGAAGTACACAACTACCAGCATTGACCAACGGTCAACAAAGTGTATAGAGAAAAAGAGAGCTTCAGCTAATCCTACACGTTGCTAAAATGAAGGTCGATTAAGACAATTCGTGCTGTATTTAAGTATAGTTAAATGTATAAATACTAAGTTTTTTCAAATTGTTAAATTTCTAGAAGGGGGGTGATGATGTGATTGATCCTAAGTTTCTGGATGGACTGTTCATCATTCTGCTCTATTTGTCTCTCCTTGCCAAAGACCTTGTGATGTCCCACAGCGTCCCCCACCATCTGATTCCCAGTGTCTTCTGTAAGTGACTTCTCACTATCGCAACACGTTCTTGCAACCACTCTAAGAATGGCAGAGAGCAGTGCAGAGGGGTGGCGACAGAAGTCAATTCAGAGAACCAGAAACAGTGCAGGTAGCATAACCGAGTTAGGGGGGATATCTTTGCCCCAGGCTCAGGTATCCGTCTGGAGCAACCTCTAATAGAGTGACACTCCTCATCTCTCAATGGATGTTCCTTTACCCCTCTCCCCTCACCTGCCCCAAAGGAAAAGGAGTGACTTGTTGGATTGGTGAGTCTGAAAACAAAAATGGCATACTGGACCCAGCCTTTTCTTCCCTCCTTTTTTAGGGTATGTCTGCTTGCAGAGGGCACATACTAGGGGAGAAATAATAGCAAATAGGCCCTCTTGGCAACAAATCTAAATCCATATTTTCCAATAGGTTTTACCAGTAATAAAACATATTTTCAGAGCACCCGGGTGGCTCAGTCGGGTAAGCATTCGACTCTTGGTTTTGGCTCAGCGCAGAACCTGCTTGGGATTCTCTCTGCCTCTCCCCTGCTCACTCACTCTCAAAAATAAATAAATAAACTTTTTTTTTTATAAAAAGAGGAAAGAGATGTTATGTCATGAAAGTGAAGCAAGATATGCCGTGTGCTAGAAATCAAAAATACGATAGCAGAAATTAGAAACCACAACTTAATAGAAATCTGGGGAGTAGTCAAAGGAATATCTAAATAAGAAGAATTTCTTTTAAAATGACAGGTGGCAAAAAATAAAATAAAATAAAGTAAAATGACAGGTGATACCGTCAGAATGGCTAAAATTAACTCAGGAAACAACAGAGATTGGTGAAATGTGGAGAAAGGGGAACGCTTCTGCACTGCTGGTGGGAATGCAAACTTGTGCAGTCATTCTGGAAATTCCTCAAAAAATTAAAAATAGAGCTACCCTGAAACCCAGCAACTGCACTACTAAGAATTTATTCAAAGGATACAAAAATGCTGATTCGAGGGGCACCTGGGTGGCTCAGTCAGTTAAGCGTCCGACTTTGGCCCAGGTCATGATCTCACAGCTTGTGGGTTCGAGCTCCACAGGTTGGAGCCTACTTTGGATTCTGTGTCTCCATCTCCCTTTGCCCCTCCCCCACTTGCACTCTGTCTCTCTCTCTCTCTCTCTTTCTCTCTCAAAAATAAACATTAAAAAAAATTTTAATGCTGATTTCAAGGGGCACATGCACCCCAATGTTTATAGCAGCACTATCAACAATATGGGAAGAGCCCAAATGTTGAAGACTAATGAATGGGATTAAGAAGATGTGTGTGGAATACTACTCAGTGATGAAAAAGAATGAAATCTTGCATTTGCAACAACGTGGATGGAATTAGAGTGTATTTTTCTAAGCGAAATTAGTCAGTCAGAGAAAGATATCATATGATTTCACTTATATGTGGGATTTGAGAAACTCAACAGATGAACATAGGGGAAGGGAAGGAAAAATAACATAAAAAGAGAGAGGGAGGCAAACCATAAGAGACCCTTAAAGACGGAGAACAAACTGAGGACTGCTGGAGGGGCGGTGGTGGGGGGATGGGTTAAATGGACGATGGGCATTGGAGGGCATTTTTTGGGATGAGCACTGGGTATCATATGTAACAAATGATTGCTGAGTTCTACTCCTGAAGCCAAGACTACACTTTATGTTAACTAACTTAAATTTAATTAATAAATAAATAAATAAATAAATAAAATACAGATGCCAAATAGGAGAAAAAGGATAAGAAAAGTAAAGTTTTGATCCAGGAAGTCTGGATTGAACATCAAAATAATGCAATTCTAGGGGACCCTGGGTGGCTCAGTCAGTGAAGCATCTGACTTCAGCTCAGGTCATGATCTCATGGCTCGTGAGATGAAACCCCGTGCCAGGCTCTGTGCTGACAGCTCAGAGCCTGGAGCCTGCTTTGGATTCTGTGTCTCCCTCTCTTTCTGTCCCTACTCCACTCGTGCTCTGTCTGTCTCTTTCTCTCTCTCTCTCTCTCTCTCTCTCTCTCACTCTCCCAAAAACAAATAAACATTAAAATTTTTTAATAAAATAAAATAATTTTTAAAATATTAAAACATTGGGAGCAAAGAGAAAATTCTAAAATTTTTCAGGAAAAAAAAATAACAGATAACAAACAACAGGTCAAGAATCCAAATCAATTCCAGCTTCCCAGTAGCAACAGTGGAATTTAGAAGACAATCCTTCAAATCTTGAGGGAACATGATTTGCAACCTAGAATTCCACAATAGTGTATACGGGTAGAATGAAGACACTTTTAGTCATAAAAGGTACCAAGCTTTAGCTCTCATTCACCCTTTCTGAGAAAGCTCCTAGAGGTTGTGCTCCACCAAACCAAGAGCATAAGCCACGAAAGGCGAACACATAGGGATATAGTCAGAGAGAGAGAGATGGGGAGGCAATGGGAGATGCAAGGGGGTGTTGGAGAAAGAATCCAGACTGACAGCCAGGCAAACTGCATAGATAATAACCAAAGAGGAACATCTCAGGGGGCTTCAAATAAAGTCAGTAGATGATTCAGTTGTAAGTTCATAGGAAACTAAGCAAACAATCAAAAACAGACTTTTTTTTAACCCAAGGAAAACTAGAGCAAGAAAGGAAATGTCATTGGAATAGCCTATATGACCCAAGTACAAATAGCCTTTAGAAGGCAATAATGATATAGACCCTGAATGCTGAGCTAACCAAAAATGTTCACACAACCATTGGAAAGGATGGCTGCAAGGAAAAGCTTGAGTGTGTGGTTAACACGCGGTAGAAGAGAAGTAAATTATCATCTTCCACAGGGATGGCAAGAGAGAAGACCGAAAACTAAAATAATCAAAGTAACATGTTATTTGGAGGTCTGAAGTCAAATACCTACAGAAATAGCTGCAAGAGTTGAAAATACTTTCCTCTGGGAAGTGAGAAATGGGAAGTAGAAGATAGGAAATTCTTGTTCCTAATAAGGCTTGTGTAATCTTACTTTTTTTAAGTTTATTTATTTATTTGGGGGTGAGGGGGCATAGAGAGAGGGAGGGAGAGAGAATCCCAAGCAGGCTCTGCACTGTCAGCATGGAGCCCGATGCAGGGCTCGAACTCATGAACTGTGAGATCATGACCTGAGCCAAAGTCAGACACTTAACCCACTGAGCCACCCAAGCACCTAACCTTTTGACTTTTTAAACTATGTAACTGTATAACTAACTCCCATAAAATTAATATTTAAAAAAAATACTTCTTTCTGGCTGTTCCTACACTATACAACAATGGGTTTCATTTGCAAAATAGAGATTGCACTTTTTTAAAGTTTTTTTTTATGTTTTTATTTTATTTTTGAGGGAGAGACAGAGTACTAGCTGGGGAGGGGCAGGGAGAGAGGGAGACACAGAATCGGAAACAGGCTCCAGGTTCTGAGCTGTCAGCGCAGAACCCGACTCGGGGCTTGAACTCACAGACTGTGAGCTCATGACCTGAGCCAAAGTTGGCCACTCAACCAACTGAGCCACCCAGGCGCCCTGAGATTGCACTTTTATTTTTGCTGTTCACAAAGCTCCATCTACTCCAAAGGCTTTCAGACTTTCTACACTACAGCTAACAATGCTTCTTTCTTCCCCTGCTGTGTGATAGTTATTTTACACTTATCATGCATTCTTTGCTCAAAAATTCTGCTGACCCACCACTTACTTGGTCCTTTACCCCAGGCTATTTCTAAAAATAAATGACTCTTGTACTGATTAAATACCGTTATCTCTACAGTTGCTATGCAGGCCCAGATTAATGACATATTAATAACTAAAAGGATAAATCTACAGTTCTTCACACAAAAACGGGTGTATGTATGATACTTCTGGTTCTGCATCTCCTAAGATATGTAGACAAAACAACTGCTGGCCTCTATTGCTTGAAAAAATTTTCATTTTTAAATTAGCCTTTTTGAAACTAAGTTTATTGCTGAGTATAGAATATTGAGGGCAGTAGTGGACTGTAGAATCAATTTTAAATAAAGATCATTATTTTTTATGAATATATACTCAGGTGTGTGCATTTTGGTGATGATATATGTTGGCTAAAAAGAGGAGGGGAAATTTTTAGCTATTGACCTCAATGCAAAGTCCCTAAATGGAATGATTAATGTCCCTCAGTTCTTCATTTTACAGTACAACACATGGCCAAATGAAATTTTCGTCATATTATTATTTGAGATGGTGGCATTATCAGTTTTTACCCATTAAGAAACTCGAACATTTGTGATATGATTTTAAAGATGACTTAAGATCAGGGGCGCCTAAGTGTCTGACTTCCGCTCAGGTCGTGATCTCACAGTTGGTGAGGTCGAGCCCTGTGTCAGGCGCTGTGCTGACAGCTCAGAGCCTGGGGCCTGCTTCCGATTTTGTGTCTCCCTCTCTCGCTGCCCCTCTCCCACTCATGCTTTCTCTCTTTCTCTCAAAAATAAATAAACATTAAAAAAAAATAAATAAAGAGCAATTGAAGATCAAAAAAAGTGCCAAAAATATTATCTCCAAAACAGGGGGGAATGGGAGACTCTCTAGTCTCTGAGCTTTAACATGGAGTTTTCAAGGACAAAAATGTGGTCAGTCACATGTTTCATATCTCAAAGAGCACAAATCCAAACCCAGGATCAGTGTGAAGAGGCCTGATTCTCACCGAACCTCGCCATTTCAGGGAAGAAGTTCTACCGCAGAGAAAGTCAGTGCCTTGCCCAGGCCACACAGCAGCTGAGTGGAGATGCCAAGCCAGAGCACCACTTCCCCTCCCAGGGTTCTTTCCCCACTGCATGGCCTCACCTCTGTAAGGGTGATTACCATCACATACATAAAATAACAATAACCATAATAAAACCTCACATTTACTGTACGTGTCTGGCACCGCCTCAGCACATTCTATGTGTTAGCCCATTTAAGCCTCCCAGCATCCCCAAGATGGGGTGCCCCAACCACCCCTACTTGACCTGAGGAGGCTGAGGTACCTAGGTTTAGTAGCAGCCCACCTGTTTGGCTAGTGAATGCCTGAGCCAGGCAGGTGCTCTGGGAGTCAAATGGTACTGAAGCCCTATTTAACACTTCAATCACTTATGGAGAAGTAAGAGTGATTAGTAAAATGTCCCCAAAAAGGGGCACCTGGGTGGGTCAGTCGGTTGAGCAACCCAGGCCATGATTTTGGCTCAGGCCAGGATCTCACAGTCTGTGGGATCGAGCCCGGCATTGGGCTCTGTGCCCACAGCTCAGAGCCTGCTTGGGATTCTCTCCCACCCCCATCTTTCTGCCCCTCCCCCACTTGCTCTCTCTGTCTCAAAATAAAGAAATAACCATTTTGGGGGGTCTGGGTGGCTCAGTCGGTTAAGCTTCCGACCTCAAACTTCCGCTCAGGTCATGATCTCATGGTTCATGAGTTCAAGCCCCATGTCAGGCTCTGTGCTGACAGCTCAAAGCCTGGAGCCTGCTTCAGATTCTGTGTCTCCCTCTCTCTCTGCCCCTCACCTTCTCACACTCTGTCTCTCTCTCAAAAATAAATAAACATTAAAAATTTTTAAATAAATAATTGACCATTTAAAAAAAATTTTAAAGGTCCCCAGAGAGAGCTTTGTTATCAAGCAACTTTCTCTCCGGAGGGTAGAGAAATGGGGCGTGGGGGTGAAGACTTATCAGAGGAACTATTTTGTTTTATATTTCTAAATATTTACATTTCCACCAAGTCACTGCTGGAAATGTACTTTAGAGTAAGCACGGTAGCCTTATCGCCTGTAAAGAATACAGTTCAGCCGAGCAAACTTCCACTACTAAATTCAAACTTGGAAGAAAAAAATAGAAGCAGCAGCAAAAAATTCTGGGAACAGCTCTGAGGCTTTGGGATTTAAAATAATCGGCAGCACCAGACTATAGCCCATGGCCTCTGAAGCCCCCGGGCCTGCCAGGGAGGGCACTGGGGCCTCTCTACCCCTTGCTTCAGAACACCATTGTGAGGCTGAGGGGCCTGTCCCCGTCTGGGCTGACCGCTCCCCTAGGCCGGGAATCGCAGGCCATGTGCACACGACTCACCACCACCAGCATTTGGACCATCGCGGGTGCGGCAGCCTAGACGCCTTGGCAGATCGCGGCCCGCGCCCGCAGGGTAACACGCCCCCATTTCCCAGCCCTTCCTGGCCTCTAAAGCCAGGCCCTGGAAACGCTGGGCCCTCGAAACCCAAGAGCTGAAGAATCAGGTTCCGGGGAACAAGGAAACCCGAGGTCTGCAGGGGTCTGCGGTAACCTGGGGACCCGGAGAGGGGAAAGCAGTAGCCGTGGGTCTCTCCGCCGGGCGTGGCGAGTCCGCGGCGGCTGGTCCCAAGTGCCCTTTTTCATAATCAGCGAACCCGACGCCCCGCCTGCTTGTCTGGCAGGGAGTCGGCGCAGAAAACCTGGAGTTCAACGCTCAAAACTTGGCGGTGCATCCCCACTGTCAACACCTCCCGCCTCTTCCCCCTAAGGAGTGCGTTCCCTCCCGAGTCGAGTCCGAGTGGCCAAATTGGGAAAGAGGGATGGCCACAGCGCCATGCTCCGTGGAGCCTGTGCCCACTCTCACCTGTTCCTGAGGCCCCCAGCTTCCGGTTGCGCTGTGTCGTGGACTAGCCCTGTGTTTGGCTCAGCCCTTCTCCCCTTTGGCTTCCCCGCGTGGGGTCGTGGGGTCGTGGGGTCGTGGGGTCGTGGGGGGCTTTGCCCGGGCTGCACCGCTGACAATCCAGGCGCGTGCGCGCCGAGGGGGAGCAGAGGTAGGATTCCCTGAGCACCGTGCACGCCAAACGACACCCGGAAGGAGGGAACCGCACTATACTGGGACCTCAGGCCACCTTCACGCAGCCTACACTGCCGTAAACGGGTCCTCACTGGGGGCTTCTGCAATTAAGTATCCGCGGCCACCCGCTTCTCCTCCCACTCCCTGTAGCCCTAGCCGCCATCCTCAACCTTGAGCTTTGTCCACTTTGGTGGTTATTCAAACCTCCACAGAGCCGGGGAGAAAACTTAGGGGGCGCACTTGGAAAAGCAGTAGAGCGCCCGCTTCTCCAGAGCTCTCTCGCGCAAAGCCTCGGTCCGGACGCTTTAGAGACCACGGTGCGGAACGCACGTGGGGCGGGGTTGGGGGGTGCGGGTGGTGAGTGAACCTGAGTCCAGACACAGCGAGGCATTTTTGGTGGAAACCGCAGGAGCTCGTTTATAAGGGCCACGGAAAAAAAATGAGAAGGGGAAACAATAACCCTTTAAAGGAAAGCTGGGATTTGTGGAAGGAGCAGCCAGGAAAACCCGCAGAACCAAGCTGGCCAAATAGCAGCGAGCCAGCTGCGAAGCGTCCGCATACGCTTCCGCACTAGTAGGGGGCGACACGCCGGTAAACGACTGAGCAACAAGTTCTTTCGGCCTTGGGACGTTTTCATACCGTGGTTGGAGCAGGGCACCGGAGTGCGCCCCCAATCACCAGCCTGGCGCTGGGAGGAAGAAAAGCCCAAGCGGTTCGACAGCACCTGTCGGACCTGCGCAAGCGGCAGCTGCAGGCTCAGACGCCCCTCCCCCAGGCCCTCTACATTCACCCCAGGACCTCGAAGGGCGATAATCAAAGGTTGTCTCAGCCAACAGCGCACATCCCGGCGAATCCCCGTGTGCGCGACCTCCCCGTGTTCTCTGTGCAGCAGTGGGTAGTGGACTCCGCAGAGGAGCGGACGGGTACCTAGGGAGAACCGCAGAGAGTAGTTGGGTTTGGGCCGGAAGCTGGGGGCACGCTCCTGCTCACCTCGCTCACTGGCCTGGATGTAGCGCACGATGTCGTCCAGATCCAAGTCTTTGGTCTCATCGAAATTGTAGGCGGACGTATGCAAGCCCTCCTCCTGGAAGACTTCGTGGACCCCTTCGAGGGTGAAGTAGCAGTTCCGCTCCAGCTTGTCATCGCTGTAGACCAGCGCGGCGCGGCTCCACTGATGGTGGCGGAATAGGGCGAGCATCATCTCGCCCATCTTAGCGTATGCGGGTGCCACGCGCGTGAGGTGCGAGTACTCCGTCTCCTTGTGCTGGAAGCCGGCGGCCAGTGCCCCTGCCGACAGCATAGGCAGGTCCCAGTGCGACGCAAGCCGGGCCACCGGCGCTGCCGCGTACTCGCAAACCGGCCCCAAGATGAGATCTGGCTTGGCGCCGCGTGCCGCCGCCACGCGGTCCACCAGGCTGAAAAGTGCGCGGTTGCCGCAGTCCGAGTCTTCGTAGGCCACCTGGAAGCGAGTGCCGGGTGGCAGAAGCCGCCGCTCGGTCCCGTTGCCCTCCACGCTGCGCAACGCATATTCGATGGCCGGCCGCACCCGGGCCAGAGAGAACAGGTAGGAGTCGTCCTGGGGCAACAGTACCAGCACCTCGATCTTCTGCGGCGGCAGCGCCTCTCTCTCCCGGCGCCCTCCGCCCGGGCTGGCGGCCTCGCCGCCACCGCCACCGGTGCTGCCGACCAGCAACGCCCAGACGAGCAAGACGCACTCGGAGAAAGTGAGCACCAGCAGGGACGGCATCGTGCCGCAGGAAAGCGCTTGCCCTCGCTGCCGACTCGCCCTCTGCCCCCCACCCACCCTTCCTCTTTCCTCCTCACTCTTCTCTCCAAAGTCCCTGCGCCCCCTTGGGCGCTCTAAGAAAACAGAATACCCCTTTCACTAACTTAACAAAAGACAGGAAGAGTCCTTTGCAATGTCACTCGTTTAAAAAAGAGAGGGAGAGAGAGAAAGAAAAAAGGAAGAAAAAGTTCACCGCGTGTAAACCTGTACGCCTGTAATATATTTTTATATATATATACTTATAAATATATATATATATATTTGCCCTCCCTTTATATATACTATTTTGCTTAGAGGTGGCTTCTTATTTGTGCGTTGCTAAGATTGCTTATGAAAGCGTATATATATAAAAAAAAAAAAAAGGAAAGAAAAGAAGAAAAAGTTAGACTTGTCCAAGTGCTTGTAATTGACGGTGCATCTCCCCCGCATTTGATCTCATTGATTAGCTCCGGTTCCTGGATCCATAGTCCGCGTTTAAATAGCGTGGCAGCGGCGGAGCGTGTTACCACACAAGGCGCTCCGAGGCTGGGCTTGTATTTCCAGCGGGTGGGGTGGGTGGGGGTGGGGAGTTGTGGGGGCTGGGCTGGGGGAGCCTTCATTAACATTCTTACATCAGGGCTCCACCCCGCACCCCCACCTTCCCACCCCTCCCGGGTCCGTAACCCCAACAGCTCCCAGCCACCTCTCGGCCTTGTCCTTAAAGCCGCAGTCGCCCTCGTCCGCACCGGCAGGAGCCCCCACCACACCGCACCGCCCCTGGGGTCCCCCGCCTTACCCTGGCCGCGCACGCGGCAGAGCTTTTCCCAGCTCCAGGCTTTACACAGGGAAATGTGTTAGATAGTAAAGAATGCGCACAGACACACACACCGTGCAAAAAACAACAGGATTAGAGGAAGGGAGTGGTCCTAGAAATTTGTAGTTTCGTTGCAAAACTCCATAGGTCCCGCTCACTCTCACCTCTTTCTTACTCCGGCCAAATTCTCTCCTGACGAGCCAACTCGGGGCGGGCACCCGACCTTCCTGGTCTCTTGGCGCAAGGTCAGGGAACAGGGACCAAGGTCCCGGGGCAGACGGCCCGATCGAGGACCTAGAACTCCTAGCTAGGCGTTACTTACACCCCTCCTTACCCAGTTTTCCCCTGCCACGCGCTCGCGTCCTCCCCCTGGGCCACGCGGGTTCGCGCTGGAGTCGTAGCGTTTCCAGGATTCCAGTGTCCCCGCGCGAAGTCCCTCAGCCGGCGCGCTGCAAGCAGAAAAGCGAAACTTGTTGCTCCCAAAGGCGAGCGAAGAGTTCGGCTTCTGGAGGTGGCGAATAGGTTGAAAAGCATCTCCGAGGCGTCCTCGGGGTTTTGTTTGCCAAACCAGGTAACTGAACAGATCTCCCTAAATCGTCACCCGAGGGTCCCCTGGGTGCAGCAGCACCACCCTCCGCTCTAACAGCTTCTCCTCGCCTACGCGCGAGACACTGTGCTCGGGATTCTGCGCTGGCGAGAAAGGTCCTGTGTCGGAGACCTAGGTTTGCCACTGGTCACAGCCACAATGGCAGTGGAGACAAGGATGGAAACGGCCGTGAAGTCCGCCGCGGACAAGGCAGGTCCAAATGGAACCTGACCCGCTGAAAGTGACAACACACCGAAGTCATTTGCAGTGTGAACGTGCTACATTGGACTGGGGAATTCTGATACTTAAGTGCCACAAATTAAAATAAATTGAAAATGATTTTAAATGGGCTTTCTTTAGACTGACTGGGTGTCTGTGTCCACGAATTTCTATTAGTCTTAGACAAACGCCCTCTTTCGGCAGAAACTCCAAGCCGACTGCTAACGCCGGTGCCACCGTCCCAGGCGCTGCATTTGGTTGGTTTGTTGTTGGTTGTTCTTTTCTTTTCTTTGTCTTTTCTTTTGCTTTTTTTTTTTTTTTTTTTTTTCATTTTAAACACGGAGACCCCAAAGGACAATCGCTCTCATTTGTGACGGTGAAACGGCAAATTGCGATTTCAGGAGACGTGACAACGTCAAGCAACAGCGCTTGTTGCCATTTAAAGCACCTCCTTGACGCTCTTTCCGGCACGGGAAATGTGATTATGGATAACATTTCACTCTTTTGGTCACTTTCAGATTATGCACCATGATCCCTAAAGCTTCAACTAGGCCCTTCTAACCCCTGCAAGAACTCTCATTTATTTCAGTAGAGCTCCTAATCAGTGGCAAAAGAGGAGTGTGTGTATAAATTTTAATTCCACAAAGAGCGTAATTCGCACACACTGGAAATTGGGATTTAGCACTTCACAGCAATTAAATCCTCCCTGAACTCCTGGGAAGAAAGAGGACGGGAGGGAGGGAGGGAGAGAGGAAGGAAGGAAGGAAGGAAGGAAGGAAGGAAGGAAGGAAGGAAGGAAGGAAGGAAGGAAGAAAGGAAGGAAGGAGAGGAGGGAGAAAGGAAGGAAAGAACGAAGGAAAGAAAGAAAAGATAACACGACTGTATCACGAATTCCTTGGGTCTTAATGGATTTCGAAACTGGTTGCCAGGAGACGTGAAGGAACCAAGGTTTCCTATTACTGCTTTCTGTGCCCCGTGTCTAGGGAACACCGGCCAATGGCGATACGATTCTGCACACTGTGTGGTGTGGGCTTATTAAGAGAGTCTGGGGTTTCAGCGGCACCGGGCGTGAACCCCTCTGCCCCAGCCGCGCCCAGGGTCACGCCCAGGGCAATACGTTTACGTTTGGGTGAGTATCATAGCCTCTCGGTGGCCTTTGGATCAGAGCTCTCAACTTCCAACCTGTCACCCCAGGGCACTGAAAAACCAACCTGTGGAAAGGGAGAGCCCCCAAACTAGACAGCAGAACCAGAAAAGCCGGCGTTACTGCCCTTGCTGGTGTTCAAATCACCCCTTAAAATTTTCCAATGAGCAGAAATTAGAATTTTTTAATTGAGGTATAATTGATACATAACATTATATTAGACTCATAATATATATTATGTTGTATATAAGTTATACAACATAATGATTCCACATTTATATATATTGGAAAACAGTCACCACAATAAGTTGTTAACTTTCATCACCCTGCATAGTTACAAAAATATTTTTCTTGTAATGAGAACATTTAAGATCTCTTTGCAACTTTCAAATATGCAACGCAATATAGTCAGCATGCTATACATTACCTCCCCAGGACTTATTTATTTTATAGAAATTAGTTTATTTTTTTAATTTTTTTAATGTTTATTACTGAAAGATAGAGAAAGAGATGGCGTGAGCAGGGGAGGGACAGAAAGAGAGAGAGACACACACACAGAATCTGAAGTAGGCTCCAGGCTCCAAGCTGTCAGCACAGAGCCCAATGTGGGGCTCAAACTCACATATCATGAGATCATGACCTAAGCCAAAGTTGGACACTTAACTGACTGAGCCACCCAGGCATCCCTTGAACTTAGAATTTTTAAAGAAAAATTTTTAATTGAAAATATGCACATCATAGGAAAACCCAGCAAGTAACTTAAGTATATGAATTTTGATATTACAAGTTTACTTTCCATCAGATTAAAATTTTTTCAAGTAGCTGAAAATCTGTGTAAAATCTTGACTATCATGAAGTTCTCCAACCTTAGGACTAGAAAACATTTTAAAAGTCACCCAGCCTGTCACCTTTCACCCACTAGATGATGAATTGAGGCCAAAGAATAGAAATTACATACTTCAGTACATCTTCACCCCTGAGATTGAATTGGAAATAAGCATTACCACCTATTATATTTTATATGTAGCTAAGTTTTGAGGATATAGAGCACACTAAGATAATTATTAATAGATTAGAATATTTTCAGCATTATAATCATAAAAATGGATCAAGAAGGAAGGGAGAAAGAAAACAAATAGAAATAACTCATCCCTTAGACTCCATTTTTAAATATTGTTCCTTTCAATACTGTAAAACACTCAAACAACGGGGGGAAAGATTGCTAACCTTTTCACTTAGTACATTCTGGCTACAATTGCTGAATAAAAACAAAAGAAAGTTACAGGGAGGTGCTGCAAAATAAAAGAAAATTACCCAAATGAAAGGCAATGTTAGCTCTAAACATGATTATTACAGAAACGAATAGACTTTTTGTAGGATTTAGAAATGTTATCATCCATATCCACAAACTATACTTTTTTAACTTTAAAATAAGGTGGCCAGTTTTCTATATTCAATTGTTTGTTTGCCAGCTCTTTGAAATGAAGGCAGTGTCTATATGTTAATTTCTCTACCACCGGGAAAGACAGCATTATATAAGGAATCTCAACATGTAATTCTTTGAAATGTGTTAGAAATGCTATAAGGAAATTTTCTCCACCAAATTTAATAGTCTATATGATCTCCCTCACAACCCCCATGGCAATCTCTAAAGCAAGAGCCCTTCCAGATTTTCACAGAGAGCATCTTCTCCCTTGTGAAGCCAGCCCTGAGGTCACATTAAAGAATATCCCTGTGAAGCCTGCAGCCCACAAAGAAAATACCTTCTGGGGACAGAATTGTTGAAAACACACTTCCCCCTAGAGGCAGAAAAGATGAAAGAATATTACATACAATTCACAACATTTCTGTAATTTAAGGAGTATCGTATTGAGTTTTATTTTTAACATATAGTTGATGTTTTAGAGGGAACCATTCAAGACATGGGAGGGAAATCAGTGAATGCCAAAATATTAAATTAAAACTTTGCCTCTGGTGTTTAGCTTTCCTTAGCAGGGACCCTATTCATTGATTGACCCCTTTTCTTCTATTATACAAATCCAGGATTTTTTCCAGCACTATAAATAATAGCCATTACATATTATTCTACTTAAATTTATGATTCAATTTCATCAGAAACTGCAGTGAAAGGTGGCCTTGAGGGATTCTTTTGAAAACACAACTCTAACAGATTTTCTTCCTTACGGTCAGATTTGTTTCTGTCTTACAGATTTGTTTCTGTCTCTTAGGTTTCTGTTAACTACATTCTGTTTTCACTTCTCTGAAGATGTCCTGAGACAAAATGACATTAGAAAGACTTCTGAAAAATGTACACCTGGTCTGATTTAACCTGAGTACTGGCATGTTTCCTAGGATTTGCAAGCTACATGAAGAATTCTCCTATCATTGATTTAGAGGGAAGCTGTTTAATGTAGAGCATCTCATTCACAAAAAACAGTGTACATGCCTCAGCTTCATGCATACCAATACTGACTATATTCAGTTGGTATATTTACTTGTACATTGTGTTGCATTATTCCAGAAAGGATTTGTGAAGGCACATACAAATACAAAGTGAAATTTGGAAAAATTTCCTTAGCGCAAAATCCACAGCCATTGGGTCCTCCTTTCTTAGATTGTGCTATTCCCTTAAGCCTTTACTAATAGCCCCAAACCTCAGCAACATCCACCCCTCCCGTCTGAGTTTCCACCGTGCTTCTCAGCGTTATGAGCACACTCAATCTTATTTCCATTTCCAGGGAGGCACATCAGGGCTGGGGACCAGGCTTCAGAGTGTTTCCCCGGGGAGCCAGCGCATGCGTAGAACCCTCACAGCGCGTCAGTCGGCTATCACTTCACCTCCCTGGCCTTCAGTTTCCCCACTTGCCTAAATTTTCTTGTTTCTAAAATGGAGAAAATCTTATTGTTCCGGTGTTGGGGTGCCTGGCTGGCTCAGCCTGTTAAGCACTGGACTCTTGATTTCACTTCAGGTCATGATCTCAAGGTAGTGAGATCAAGCCCCACCTCAAGCTCTGTGCTGACAGCGGGTAGCCTGCTTGGGATTCTCTGGCCCCCTCTTTCTCTCTACCCCTCTCCCCCAAATAAATAAATAAACATTAAAATATATATTATATATATAGTTTTAGTATATATACTATAAATATATATGTGTATTTTATGTATTTATAAATATATATTTATGTATATATAAACAATATATATAAATAGTGTTGTAGGAGTAAGTATTAGAAAAAATAGATGCAGAGCACTTTGTATGTAGGAGGAAATTAATAAACGGCACCTCTCATTAAATTCCTTTCAATGCCTGGTAAAGAGTACTACACCAAGTAAGTGTTCAATAAACGTTTATGGAATGAAGGAATTAATTCAAAACCCCAGACGGTGTGGCTTATGTGTAACTTGCTTAGAATTATCTATTGCCTCATCACAACAGACCTCACTTAAATAATGTTTATTTGGTGACAGTGGCTTCCCTAGGGGGAAACCCATTTGGCAATCACTGTGATATTGGTCCTGGGTGTCCAACCTCAGATATTTCCTGGTAAGCTTGAGACAAGAACTTGTTCAATATTCTTCCCTCTGCACAGTGGAGCAAAGAGAGCAGGCGCTGATGTTTGCCACCCACAGCTGCCCTTAACATCTAAAAGCCTCCAGTAATTCAGGCTGCCTCCACCTCAGAGAACCAAAGGGAACAAGGGAGACAGGGATGCATCACAGAGTGATCTCTTCAAAAAGAGAAAAAAATAGAACCAGCTGCTTAAAGGGGCAGGACTTTGAGGATGGGGAAGCAATAGAAAGATTGTATGGAAGTACAAAGAGGATTGTGCTGGAAGGAACGTATTTATACATCGTGGACATTATAATAAATAATGAGAAAAGAATAGAATGGTATCCTAATGTAGTAAGTATCCAGGTAATAAAAATATCAGGCCCAGGGCTTAACGCTCTTGACCAATTCAGAAAACCTTTTAAAATCCGTATAGTGTATCAAGGACAATGGTGTTCTATAGCTTAAACCTATTGTATCAGACAGTCATTTGTTTTGTTTGGGGATACGATTTGACCCAAGTTATACTTAAATCTATGCGCTAGCCAATTACATTATAACAGTCAAATGTGCTACGTTTAGGAGAAATGTTATAAGGACAAAATTATGTCTTTAATCCTGCACCAGTGATAAATCCAAAGAATACAAATTTCCCATAAAACAGAATTTAGAAGAGAAATAGTAAAGCAATGAAAGGAAAAAAAGTGATAATTCAAAGAGAAATTTGCTCATAGATACAAACTCATATATATAGAAACTTCTAAATTCATAATTTTCAGAACATTCAGATATGACCACATTTGATTTCTGAGTATGCAAATAATCTTATAGGCTAAAAATCCTAAATATCAATTTTAAGAGGTCTCAACACACTGATACACCTGCATCTCATCACTCATACTCAATCCTTGAGTATTTTCTTGCCAATGGGAAAAATGCAGTATCCTAAAAAAAAAAAAAAAAAAAACAGCTCATTATCATTTGTAATCCTATGAACAGGAATTTAAGGTTGATGAGGAAAATTTCTGTTACACTATGTGCAATGTTCTGAGATACAATTTTTTATTTCTTTCCAGCAAGTACATTCCACTAGGTATTAAATCTTGGATAGCTGATACATGAGACTAAAATAGAATAGAATGCCATGAGGAAAACATCGGGAAAATTCTTGACATTTGCCCTCTCATATTTTTGGTGATCATGTTGTGACATCAAATTTCACCCTGACACTAGTGGAGAAAATTGTTTTTTCAAGCTGACATTGTTACTTTTCAATTGTTGGTAACTCCTTTGACATTAAATGTTCTTCTTTCCTCTTCATCCATCCTACAAAAATATTCTTGTCTGCCCATATTCTCTTTCTCCTTTACTAACTGCGTAAGAGAAATAGTTAACCAGAATCCATTGCGTTGCAGACTCTTGGAAGTCTCAAAATATGACATGGAGATGACTTTCAACTTGGGCAATCTCTCATATTCAAGTATATATTACATGTATGAATTATCTCAAATTGCAATCATTCATGTTGTAATAAATCACTATGGGGTTTTTTTAACCTCAGGTACAAATTTTTTAATTAATCATAACCTCAATTCCTGGCACATTCAATCTGGCACATATTCTTAATTTCTCTCCTTCATTGCTCTCTTCACATTCCTTTTACTCCATGGGATCCTCTTTCTGTGTTTAATATATGCCATAGATAGATCTATATTCTTGAAAAAGAGTGTTTCTTGTGCATGCATGTGTTATTTCAAAATGGAAATTGTATTGTCCTATTTCTCATTTTCACAGAGAATAACATGGATAGATCTTAACTCTTAGGTGATCTATCCATGTTACATCCATAGGTGATAATTTTACATCATTACTTTTGTTTAATTTTTAGAACCGGTGATCTCTTTTTCCTAACTTTATTGAGGAATAATTCACCAGTTTAACTGTACTTATTTACATTGTACAATGTCGTGATGTGATATACATATATATTGTGGAATCGTTACCAAGGTCGAGGTAATTAGTACATACATCACCTCATATAGTTAACTCTTTTTGTGTGTTTGGCGAGAATGCTTAAAATCTACTCTCAGCCGCTTTCAAGTATACAGTACTCTATCATGTTTTTAAGTTTATTTATTTTGAAAGAGAGAGAGAGATGGTTTACAAATATTTTCTCCCCTTCCATAGGTTACCTTTTCCATTTACTGATGTTTTCCTTGGCTGTACAGAAGCTCTTTAGTTTAATGTGCCTCACTTCTTTCTTCCGGTTTTTGTTGCCTGTGCTTTTGATGTCTTATCCAAGAAATCATTACCAAGACCAAAGTCAAAGAGCTTCTTCCCTGATTTCTTCTACAATTTTTATGGCTTCAGGTCTTACATGTAAGTCTTTAATTCATTTCAAGTTAATTTTTGTGAGTGGCCTAAGATATAAGTTTGGTTTCATTCCTTCGCGTGTGGATATCCAGTTTTCCCAATATCATATTAAAGAGACTACCCTTTCCCCTTTGTGCATTCTTGTTGCCCTTGTCAAAGATTGGTTGATAATATATGCAGGGGTCTTCTGGGCTCTCAGCTCTGACCACTGGTTTGTGTGTTTGTTTTTATGCCGAAACCATACTGTTTTGATTATAGTTTTGTAATATAGTTTGAAATCAGCAAGTGTGATATTTTAGCTTTGTTCTTCTTTCTCAGTATTGTTTTGGCTATTTGGGGTCTTTTAGGACTCCATAAAAAGTTTAGGATAGTTATTTTTTCTTTGAAAAATTTCATTGGAATTTTGATAGGGATGACATTGAATCTGTAGATTGCTTTCAGTAGTGTGGACATTTTAACATTATTAATTCTTATAATCCAAGTTCATGGAGTATCTTTTCCATTTATTTGTGTATTCTTCAATTTGTCTTATAGTTTTCAGTGCACAGGTCTTTCACTTGCCTGGTTAACTTTATTCCTAACTATTTTATTGTTCTTTATGCCACCGTAAATGGGATTCCTCTCTTTCTCTTTCAGATAATTCATTGTTAGGGTATAGAAACCTATAACTGATTTTTACATGTTGATTATATATCCTGAAACTTAACTGAATTCATTTGTTAGTTCTTACCGTTTTTTAGTGGAGTCCTTAGGGTTTTCTTTAGGTAGGATCATCTCATCTGCAAACAGATAATATTACTTCTCCCTTTACAATTTAGATGTCTTTCATTTTCTTTTCCTTGCCTAATTTCCATGGCTAGGACTTCCAATATTATGGTAAGTAGAAGTGGTGAGAGTGGACATCCTTTTCCTGTTCCTGATCTTAAAGGACAGCTTTTCACTTTACACCATTGAGTATATTATGAGCTGTGGGTTTGCCCTTATTACGTCAGTGCAGTGACAGCTCCAGCCCTGGGGAAGAAGCATAGCGGTGGGGACCAGCGGGGCCTCTGGGCAGCTCCATCAGATGGCTTCAGTATTGGTGAGGACTGCGGCTGTCCTCAGCAGCAAAGGCTGCAAGGGCAGTGAGGCTTACTAGGGTTCTGCTCTCTTTTTTACCCTGTAGGGTAAAATCCCTCCAAGGGGATCCTTCTTGGCGCTGTGTTGTTTTGGAAAGGGGGGAGGGGATGACACAGGTAAAATGTGTCCTGCTCTTTTCTATGCAGCCATCCTCAGTTTCTTAGCTCTGCAGAGTTCTGCTGCTCCTTCACTGTAGTCCAGAACTTCCCCAGAGCTGTTCGCACCAATGTGTAGTTGTTTACTTACTGGGTTTTTTGTTTGCTTTTGTGGGGAGATGAGCGCCACGACCTTCCAGCTGGCCATTGTGCTGAACTACATTATTACTTTTGAATGTTGCATAGTATTCCACGATATTTTACTTGTCCATCCTCGTAGCTTTCAACTTGTGTTAATTCTCTGCTACCAGAAACTACTCTGATGAAGATCATCATCTGTGTCCCCTAGAGAGTTTCCCCGGGGTATATGTTGCTAGGTCAAAGGTATATGTGTTTTTATTTATTATGGCCAGATTACTCTGCAGAATGGCAAGACCAGTTTACATCCCCACAAGCTCTACATGAAGGTTTCCTTTAGGAACTTCTTTAGAGCAAAACTTCACTATGTTCCTAATGCCTGTTTAGTGTGTCTTCATTACCAAAAAGGAGGGATGAACCAGTTACCTCAGACCCTCCATAACTGCAGAGTCTGTCTTCTAGATGAAAAGAGAATTTGAACAAGTCCTAAACAAGACTTTTAATTGTCTGAATTAGGTCACCTACCTCTTCCTGTCCAAACACCGTGGCCAAAGCAATCACATGTGAGAACTGAATAACTGACGGCCCTAACTAAAACTCCAGTACTGTTACCAAAGGAGGGAGAAAGGGATGTTGAATGATGAGAACAAGTGCTTACTAGAGTGTATGTTCCTAAAACCACAACCTTGTGGCTAACAGGTATGACCCATCCACACCCCTAGTCCAAGCGACAACATCTCTGAGCAATATCCAAGATGGCTCATCCAATGGTTTCTTTCTGCATAAAGAAAGCCTCAAAACTTAATGGCTTAAAACGGCACCCATTTATTTACTCATGATCTTGAACGTGAGCTCAACTGGGTGGTTTTTCTGATATTTTGTCTAGAATTATTCACGTGTCTATAATCATCTGGCAGCTTATCTGGGGCTGGAAGATCCAAGAGGGCCTCACTCACATGGCTGGAGATCGGCTGGGACTGCCAGCTGGAATGTCTCCCTTCTCATCCATGCAGCCTCTCTGACAAGATGGCCTGCATTGCTCACCCTAGCTGATCAAAGTAGGCAAGCCTCAGTGCAAGAGCACGTATCAGGTCTCTGGCTTGACATCTGCTGATGTCTCACTGACCAAAGTGTGTCACATGGCCACACCCAAAATCAATGTGGGAAGGCATCACATAGGGGTAAGTAACAGATGCATGCTTTATTGAGAGCCATTAAAGTTACCATCTACTCTCCTGGAGAACAGCTCCACAGCACATTACACTACACTCTGTTTTACTGAGAATCACCTAGAAAGAGGTGGGACTCCCTGGCCAAAAACTGAAACCAAGAGAGACAAACCTAGAGAACTATTTGGCTCTTCTGGGTTGAGCCAGCCCAGGAGATTGAGGAAACACTGACATAATGGGTTCTAAGACAACACCCCCACATGGAGACTGGAAAGAAGTTCAAGGTACAAAAGAGGCCATGTGACTTTGAGCTTTGTAGCTCAAGGACATCTTCTGAATGGGGATTCTCAGCCATAGAAGCAATGTGTGGTAGAGAGGGCTAATTGTTCACCCAACACCCATTCTTCCCTTTGTGCTTATTAACAGAACTCCATTTTATTTAAGGCAACGATCTTCTCTAATGAAAAACTATATTGATCAGCCTCCCTCGAAGCTAAGTATGGCAACGTGAAACTAAATGTGGCCAGTCATACCCTGGAAAACAGTATGGAGTTTCCTCAAAAAGTTAAAAATAGAACTACCCTATGATCCAGCAGTTGCACTATTAAGTATTTACCCAAAGGATACAAAAATACTGATTTGGAGGGTTACATGCACCCGGATGTTTATAGCAGCATTATCGACAATAGCCAAAGTATGGAAAGAGCCCAAATGCCCATCAACTGATGAATGGATTAAGAAGATGTGGTATAAATATAGAGTGGAATATGACTCAGCCATCAAAAAGAATGAAATGTTGCCATTTACAACAATGTGGATGGAGCTAGAGAGTATTATGCTAAGTAATATAAGTCAGAGAAAGACAAATACCATATGATTTCACTCATGTGTGGAATGTAAGTAACAAAACAGATGAACGTAGGGAAAGAAAAGAGAGAGACACAAACCAGAAAACAGACTCTTAACTACAGAGAGCAAACTGAGAGTTACTGGAGGGGAGATGGGCAGAGGGATGGGCTGAATGGGTAATGAGTGTTAAGGAGGGCACTTGTGATGAGCACTGAGTGTTTTATTAAGTGATGTATGAATCACTAAATTCTACACCTGAAACTAAGATTACACTATATGTTAATGAATTGTAATTTAAATAAAAACTTGAGGGGCACCTGGGTGGCTCAGTCAGTTGAGCATCTGACTTTGCCTAGGGTCATGATCTAATGGTTTGTGGGTTTGAGCCACACATTGGGCTCACCACTGTCAGCTCAGAACCGGCTTCCATTCCTCTGTCTCCATCTCTCTCTAACCTTCCCCATCTCATGCTCTCTCTCTCTCTTTCAAAAATAAACATTTTTTGTAATGGGGGGGTGATGGTCTTGGTGGAGGTCACTTGTGGGGAAGAGCACTGGGTGTTATATGGAAACCAACCTGACAATAAACTATAAAGTTAAAAAAAAAGAAAAGAAAAGAAAAGAAACATTTTTAAAGATAAAATAATAAAAACTTGAAAAGGATAAAAAATAATAAAATAATAATAAATATGACTAATCAAATGTAAGTGGAAATTAATTGTTGGGTAAAAGTTCCAGGAAAGCTCTCAAAGGGGGCCATACTGAGTCCCTTGGTCTTTTCTCTTCTTCCTCCCTGGAATATGTACATGATGGCTGGAGCTCCAGCAGTCATATTAGACTGTGAAATGGCCTTGGGGATGGAGTCCTTGTTCCAAGGGTGGTGGAGTAGAAAAATCAATATCTGAGTCCCCAGTGATAGACTGGTAGGCTTCTTTTACAAGAATGAACAAACTATATTATTAAGCCATTCTTTGAGTTTTTGAGCAACACATCTGAACTTAATCCTAACTAGTGCTACTCAAGGTAGATTGAGTCATTTATATTTCGTAAATTGGGCTATTTGTGGCTTCTTGAAACTTGGTATTTATTTCCTTTTGTTCTATTTTACAGAAAGTTTCTTGAAGTTCTGTCCTCGTTCCCGGTATACCCAGGGAGCACAAAGCAAGAGAATTTTTTCAGACAGAGACTGTGTACAGGTGGGTGGTGGTAATAACAAAATGAGAAGACACGTGATGGTCATAATTAGAACTACAAATCGGCTTCCCTTCATCACTTGGACACATTGATAAACTTAAATACTAGAGGTTCTGAACTACTAAGAGAAGAGAATTACTCTTTATACATCCTGAAGAGCCATCAGATAAATCTTGAACATTCTTTAAAAGACAGAAAATGTTTGGACACAGAAAAGGGAAGACAATGGACAAACAAGGGTAGTCTCATATGCATGAGCTCTGAGTCAGTGACAGTGTGCTGGGTGGACTCAGAAGAATGAACTTGTTAGGGTAAAGGGTTCATTTGGGAAAGTCATAGGACGATGGTATGGAAAAAGGATAGAGAAAGGTTTTAATAACATTTTAGAGTTTGATTATTCCTCCCAAAATCATCAAGAAGAGCCTGAGGATTTTTAGGTAGGGGGATAATATGTTGAAACTAACGATTTTAAAAGGTCAGTCTGGTCTTGATATTAAAGATGGGTTTGGAACTGAAGGGAATCTAGAGGTTACAAGAGCCTTTGAGAGTTCTTATAATAATTCAGATGTGAAAGAATCTTTTCCTGGATGGACTAAGTTGATAGCAACAGGAATGGAAAGGAAGAGGAAGAGGTCACTAAAGTCACATTGAAGGAAGTCATCAGGACAAGAGGACTTCAAAGTTTCAAGCAGTACTAACATGGTCACTAGGGAGCTAACCATGAAAAACTAAAAAACTAAAAACTATACTAAAAGCTAAAACTAAAAAAGTGTTACTGAGACCTATTACAAAAAGCATTAAGGAAAAGTTTCTGAGTTTTTAGGTCAGATACCAAAGTCAAAGTTTATTTAAAAATCAAAACAGTTAAGCATATTCAAAGAAAACAAAAATGTTCAACCTGAACAATTCCATTATTAAGCTGGGTCACCCAGACCTATAGAACAATTATGGAACTGCATACCTTTTTGTAGGTTTATAAACTTCTCTATAGGGCAATACAAGTGAAATGGTTAAAACTGTAAGCTTTTTTATTATAATTTGTTATTAATGTTTATTTATTTTTGAGAGAGAGAGCACGAGCAGGGGAGGGTAGAGAGGAGACAGAGGATCCAAAGCAGGCTGTGTGCTGACAGCAGAGAGTATGATGCAGGGCTCGAACTCACAAACTGTGAGATCATGACCTGACCTGAAGTCAGACATTCAACTGATTGAGCCACCCAGGCACCACAAAACTGTAAGCTTTGCTAATGCAATTCGGTATTTCGGATTGGGTCCTGAAGTAGGAAAAGGACATTAGTGAAAAAAAAAAACTGGTGAAATCTGAACAAAGTCTAGAGCTTAGTAAATAGTAATGTACCAATGTTAAACTCATAGTTTCAGCAAATGTACCATAGTCAATAAGATGTTAATATTAGGGGAAACTGAGTATGCGAGTCCATTCAGGTTGCTATAACAAAAATACCATAGTCTGGGTGGCTTGAACAAAAACATTTATTTCTCACAGATATGGAGGCTTGGAAGTCCAAGATCAAGGTGCTGGAAGATTCAGTGTCTGGTGATGGCTCACTTCCTGCTTCACTGAGAGCCGACTTCTCACTGTGCTCTCACATTGTGGAAGGGGTAGTAAGGGAGTTCTCTGGGTTCCCTTTTACAAGGGCACTAATCCAATGCATTAGGGCTCCACCCTCATGACCTAATCACCTCCCAAGGGTCACACCTCCCAATATCATCACGCTGGGGTTGAACATATGAAGTCTGGGACACAACATTCAGTTCCTAGCACTGGGAATACAGGAACTCTCTGTATATCTTTGCAACTTTTCTGTAAATCTAAAACTGTTCTAAAATAAAAAGCCATAGACTTGAAGCCAATCAGACCTAGACTGAACTCCAGCTGAATGAATTTAGGCAATTTCCCTAAACCTCACTTTCCTCAAAAATGAAAGAGGGCCAACAATAGTACTGATGTCATGGTATTTAATGACACAATACATGTAAAATCTGAAGTGCCCTGCCCAGTACCCGGTAACACTCGGTTTTATTTGTTGTGGTATTGGTGAACTCTTTATTCAAAAGAGTTCCCAAATAACTCACCAAGTAATGGAAAGATCTAAAAACTTTCTGGTCAGAAAACGATTCAACCACAACACACCTATCAGAATGACCAAAATCTGAAACACTAACAACGCCAAATGCTGGTAAGGATGCAGAGCAACAGGAACTCTCATTTCTTGCTGATGGGAATGAAAAATAGTACAGCAGTTTGGCTATTTCTTACCAAACTAAACATACTCTTACCATATGATCCAGTAATCATGCTCCTTGGTTTTTACCCAAAGGAATTGAAAATTTATACCCATACAAAACATGTGCATGGATGTTTGTAGCAGTTTTATTCATAATTTGCCAAAACTTGGAAGCAACCAAGATGTCCTTCAGTAGGTGAACGGATAAATCAACTGTGGTACATCAGACAATGGAATATTATTCAGCACTAAAATAAAGGAGCTATCAAGTCATGAAAAGACACGAAGGAACCTTAAATGCATATTACTAGGTGCAAGAATGAATCTGCAAAGGCTGCATACTGTACGATTCCAACTATATGACATTCTGGAAAGACAAAGCTGTAGAGATAGTAAAAGATCACTGGTTACCAGAGTTTGGGGAGGGGACGGAGATGAGTACACAGAACACAGAGTATGTTTAGGGCAGTGAAAATAATCTGTCTGATACCATAATGATGGATACATGTCCTTACACATTTGTCCAAACCCACAGAATGTACACCATGAATGAATCCTAATGTAAACCATGGACTTCCAGTGATTACGATGTGTCAATGTAGGTTCATCAGTTGTAATAAATGTACCATTCTGGTGTCAGATATTGAAAATTAGGGGAAGATTATACATGTATAAGGGCAGGAGAATATGGGACACCTCTATACCTTCCTCTTAAATTTGCTATGAACCTAAAACTGCCTTTAAAAAAGAAAGTCTTCTTTTTTTTTTTAATCTCTTGGGTAAATACCTAGTAGTGCAACTGCTGGGTCATATGGCAATTCTATTTTTAACTTTTTGAGGAACCTCCATACTATTTTCCAGAGTGACTGCACCAGTTTACATTCCCACAAACAGTGCAAGAGGGCTCCCCTTTCTCCACATCCTCGCCAGTATCTGTTGTTTTCTGTGTTAATTTTAGGCACTCCGACAGGTGTGAGGTGATACCTCATTGTAGTTTTGATTTGTATTTCCCTGATGATGAGTGATGTTGAGTATCTTTTCATGTGTCTCTTGGCCATCTGGATTCTTCTTTGGAAAAATGTCTATTTACATCTTCTGCCCATTTCTTAGCTGCCCATTTCTTTTTATTTTTTTATTTTTTTTAAGTTTACTTATTTTGAGAAAGAGAGAGAGAGCACAAGCGGGGAGGGTCAGAGAGAAGTAGAGACAGAATCCCAAGTAGAGACAGAGCCCAATGCGGGGCTTGAATGCAACAAACCATGAGATCACGACCTGAGCAGAGATCAAGAGTCAGACGCTTAACCAACTGCGCCACCCAGGTGCCATTTAACTGCCCATTTCTTAACTGCACTATTATTTTGGGTGTTGAGTTTTATAAGTTCTTTGTATATTTTGGATTCTAACTCTTTTTCAGATATGTCATTTGCAAACACCTTGTCCCATTCCGTAGGTTGCCTTTTAGTTTTGTTGACTGTTTCCTTTGCTTTGAAGAAACTTATTATTTTGATGAAGTTCCAATAGTTTATTTTTGCTTTGTTTTCCTTGCCTCAGGAGACATATTTAGTAAGCAGTGCTGCTATGGCCAGTGTCAAAGAGGTATGGAAGTCCTGAATCATTAAATTCTATACCTGAAACTAATATTATACCATAAGTTAACTGGAATTTAAATAAAAACTTAAGAAAAAAAATGAAGTATTTTTTAAGGAAATGAAAAGCATTCATATTTGATTTTTTATTGAGGTACAAATGACATGCAATATATTATTTTCAGGTGTACAATGTAACTATTAGATATTTGCATATACTGGGAAATGATCACCATCATAAGTCTAAATAACATGTGTCACCAAACATAGCTACAGAACTTTTTTTTCTTGTGATGAGAACTTTACTCTCTTAGCATCTTTCAAAAATACAATAAAGTTATATTCACTATAGTCACCATGCTATACATTACAAATTTGATTTTTTTAATAAGATTGGATTTAATGTTATAGGTACTGTGATGGTCACTTTATGCATCAACTTGGTTGAGCTGTAGTCCTACAGTTATTTAATCAAACACTAGGTGTTTAATCATACAGTTTCTTTAATCAAATCTAGGTCCTACAGTTATTTAATCAAATCTAGGTGTTTCTAGGTATTTTGTAGATGTAATTAAAGTCCACAATCCTGTTGACTTTAACTGAAGGAGATTATAGATAACCTGGATAGGCCTCATTAAATCACTTGAAATGCTTTTAAGAGTAGAACTGAGGCTTTCATGAGGAAGAAACTCCACCTGTGGATAGCAGATAAGGCTCTTAAGAAATCCAACCTGCCATTCCTGAAAACCTGCCTTATAAATTTTGGACTTGCCTTGCCAGCCGCCGCAATCACATAAGCCAATTCTGTGGAACAAACCATTTAATATATATCTCCCACTGGTTCTGTTTCTCTGGTTGAACCTAGACTGATACAGGTAATTTCACCCAAGATTCTGGATTCACGGTATGCCACCTCAGGCAGCTTGGGTTTCTCCAATATTATACTATGGGGACCAATGTTAAATAGAGTTGAGGTGACATAAATCCATTAATATAATGCAGAGAAATGCATTCTGGTTGGGTTTACCAAGTTCCCCTCTTTCAGTTCACACCCAAAGCAGTATGGAGTAAATCTCCCTTCTGACCAACTGATAAAGGGGCGCAGGGGCTGTGCTGTAGCCAATTCAGGGACAGTCCTGAAACACAGCAGTAAAGGGGAGTATTCACAATGAGCAGAGCTTTGGGCCATACACTTAGTCATCCACTTCATGTGGAAAGAGCAGGGACTCGAGGTAACAGCATTCACTGACCATAAATGTGTACCATTGTCCACTCCTGGTGAAATGCAAACTGTTCTAATCCTCCTTTCAGGAATGGAAAAGAACACATTCATCAGTGCTCTTCAGTGTTCATTCACATCAATGTTCATTCACTACTATCTGTGTGCCTAAGGTTTTGTGTACATGCCCACATCTGGCACAACAGCTGCAGTTCAAGATATTACCTAGTTGAGTGGTGGTAGTCTTCTGTAATCCTCCGGGATCAGCCTAGATTTTGTAGGGAACAAATCTGTGAATTAAACAGGAATGCATGAGGGCCACTACGTCCTACATCACTTAGGGTAACATGGGCCTGTGCTATTTCCCATGAGGATGTAATATGACTGGGCTGGGGTAGGGGGCAGGGGATTAGGAACTTCAGGGAATTCTCACTGTGGTGCTCTTATCTTTCAGGCCAAGGGGCCAATGTAGAGATTCTGCCATATACCAATTTAGGGACCAGGGAAATGGCCACTAGTTGGTCTATAGACCCAGCTGACCCACTAGAAAATAGACCTGGGTCAAGACTCTATTACCTGGCCTCCCATTTGCCCCCACTATAACAGTGGTCCACAAAAATTGCTTTGGGTTCTCAGATAGCAATGTCAACTTGTATCCTATGTCCAAGAGTTTTTGAAATGTTTGGTTATTCCCTTTTCCCCAGTGGTTGGTTATCTGAGCAAATGGCCATGAGTCTCTCTGGGAAAAGACTAGAGGAACTATTACCATATCTACTTGTCATGGTCTTGCACTGTCCTTCCTTCTGGAGACATGGCTCCTTAATTCAGGGTATGGGGGTCTTAAAACAGCTCAGGTCTGAAAATTGAGCGAAGGATTATGACTTTTAGGTCTGGCTGCATTCAACCCTTTTATCATCCATCCTTGATTTCTCTCAACGGTTTAAATTAAGCAATAGCTTTATTGCCTGACCATCTGTCTTTCTCCCAGGGAGCACATCTATTAACGAGCTCTGTAGGCTTCTTAGACATCAGACCCACCCACCCCCATGATACTTCAATATTGTAGCCTCATTGCTTCTGATGATTAAAGACCTGCTGGTCTTTATTATTTTGGAGTCCTTTTATCCCCTTCCTATCAGGAAACCCAGCTCTATCGTCAGCCCTGTACTACAGGGACAACAACCAAAGAGACTTTCAGTGAATCTGGTGCCCTCTCACCAGAGCATTCTTTAATATGTTGATAAATGGATTCTCTGGGCTCCTTCCCAGAACGGGCTTTCTGGCCTTCAATTATATGTCCACTCCAGCATGCGCTCTTCTCTTCTTCTGACCTACTTTTCCACCATCTGCCACACCAGTTGTAGAATTTCTACTTCGCTTGGTGTGGGTCTTGCCTTTCTTCAAACGTTTAAGAACTATCATTTCCCAGGGTCATTGCCAAAGGTGTTCAATCACATATCATGGAAGAATGCTCCCATGATCAACTCTATTTCATTATGTTCTAACCACCCTTAGCTGGCACCCCAGGATCCAGTTCCGTATATGTGCTGGCTGCTGCTAGCACATGTCGGTGCGTTTCCACATAGAGCCTCTGTCTTCCCTGGCAAGCTTGGCACTTCCCCAGCTGAGTTTTACTGTGATTTAACCCTACTTATTGGCCTGATAGCCAGAATAGGAGATGGGTGTAGATCCTGAGGGGGCTTCCTATTAATTACATGAAGAATAATTCATCATGTTAGGCAGGTGATTTTCTTGTTTGGCTGTGTGGTTTGGGGATGCCATTGAAGGTGAAAGTTGAGATGCCTAAGTGACAGCTGCAGTGAATATTCATTGGGGTTCCCCCATGGCCTCCCCATCCCTCACTCCTCCCAATTTTAGGACAATCTAGGAGGGATTCAGTGCTCTGCCTCCCACTGGGGAAATCAGGTCAAAGAGAGCCTGTCTTGTCTCTACTCCCTAGCAGCCAGCACACAGCTGCCTGGCCGGTTTTTGCCGAGATCCAGGAATCTGGAAGGAGGGGCACCTGGGGGGCTGAGACTATTAGGGAGACATGGGCGTGTCGGAGAGGCAGGTGACATTGGCATTACTGACCCAGGAGTGGCTGGCTTGGCTGCAGCCTTGCTCCTGGCATGTGATAGTCCTGGTTCTGATTCTCAAGGAACTGGGACTGGCTGTTCTCAGCACCTCACCTATATCCTCTCTGTGTGCTGCAGCCTGGAGTCACCTGCCCCTGGCTACATCTCTTAAGTGGAGGCTTTCCCCAGATCAGGAGAAGTCCCTGCCAAGGGCAGCTAGCTGGACGCTTGGGACACGGAGCAGCCCCGGAGGGGCCCCCAAGCTAGGACTAACAGAAATCAGTGCCTCACAGCCCCAGTGCACACCCCCTTGAGTAAGCAAGCTAACTCAAAGATCCGTGTTCCCACAGGTTCTCAGAGTTCCACTTGGGAGTCATTTCAGGGGCCCACAGTGGCATCTGTGATTACACACTGTGTATCAGCTGCCTCTCTTCCCAACTCACTCCTCCACCCTCCTAACCAATTTTTCCGCCACCCCCCAAATAAACTACTTGCTTTTCAAGTCTTTCCTCAGAGTTCGCTTCTGGGGCAAACCAGAAGCAAAAAAGGGGTTTCACTGGGAAGCTGTTACAATGCAAAGCATTGAGGGAAGGGAGAGGTCACAACCAAGCCTCGAAATAGATAGTCCGGCAAGAAGAGCCTAGCCCACATGCCACCGTATCTCTCAGAGAGAAGCCAGAGTCTGAGAGATGTGTCCAGTCTGCAGATCTCAGTTCCAGGGCTGGCCCTGACTGTGTGTGCAGGTTGGAAAAGAGAAAATGTTCCCTTTGGCTTCTGACATGGGAGGTGGGTGTCTCCTCCCATCAAGACTTGTAACAGGAGCTGGGTGTTGTTGCCAAACAGAGTTAAACTCTTAAAAGATAGGGAAAAAAGACAAATGTCTACTCCAAGCAGAAAAAAACTAATGGCATTGAATGTATTTCATTTTATTCTCCAGGGTGATGATGAAGTTGTGAAGCCCCCAGTTGCTTTCTGCTATTATCACTCAAGTAATAATCGCAACCTTTGTCTTCTGCTTATCAAAATGTCTGTGGTATGAAAGCTTTATGACAGTCAAAAGGTCAGGTTCCTTCCTAATCTGACACTGAAATGTTTTAGTCTGTCATTTCTTAAGTTAATTTCCCTGCTTTTGTAAACTCTATTAGGATCTACTCTCTACATTTGCAAATCAGTTCATCTTTCTCTTATACTAGATGCTCCATCCCCCCCCCAGCTTCCTTTATATTATTATAAATCATATCTCATTTTTCTTTACTTTTCCTAATCTCACAAGATCATAAGGGCACAGAACTGAGATCCAAGAAGGCAATATAGCATAAGAGGAACTCCTTTCTGAGTGCTTTTCAGTAAGTACAAAGCACAGTTGAGTGCTCTACATACATTATCTCATTGAAACCTCAGTTCACTCTCCAAAGTAGGCATTTCAGCTCCATTTTAGAGATGATGACACTGTCCCTCCAAAAAAATGGAATAATTTGTCTGCAGGAGCACAGGTAGTATGTGACAGGGCTGGGATCTGAACCCAGTTATTTAACTCGAAAGCCCATATTCCTAAGGAGTATTCCACCAGCAAAATTAGGGGTTTAGATTCAACCAGAACTAGGATTGAACTTGCCAGTGTCAGCTGTCACTCTCATAGTGAAGAGCGATTCAGAGCCTACCAACACGGTGGGCTCCCAGACTCCATAACTGTGCTGAACACCATCCAGCCTCCTTGCTTCGAGAAATCATTGTCAGAGAGTTTTCCATTTTAGCCATTAATCTTTTTTTCATTTCTTTATTATAAATTGTAAATGCATGCGTCTATATTTTGACATATATCAGAAGTGTTTGGTACTGCTAATAAATTAAGACAAAGGGTCTCTACCAGGGAGTTTTCTAATTTGAAGATCTAAAGACGGGCTTGGAATTGTCACAGAAAGAATCTCAAGTAAATTATTAATATGTCAGAATTTTAGAACTGGAAAAATCCAACCAGTCCAATTCTTTGATTTCACAGACGGAGGAGGGCCTGGAAAGGGAAGGGAATACCTTATTACCACCAACTGAAGACAAACCAAGAATTAAGGCATGGTCACTCAATCATTCCTCAGTACGATAGGTTTCATTGTGTTATCACACATTATGTTATTAAGATTGTTCTGAGCCTACAGTGTGTAAACATGCTACTCGGTGCACATTTAATGTTTGAGTTAATTTTCTACATGTTCTCAATTCAGCATTTTATCAAGTAAGTCATTTTTTGGGGCGCCTGAGTGGCTCAGTCAGTTAAGCGTCCGACTTCGGCTCAGGTCACGATCTCACGGTTGGTGGGTTCAAGCCCTGCATCGGGCTCTGTGCTGAATGCTTGCTCAGACCCTGGAGGCTTCTTCAGATTCTGTGTCTCCTTCTCTGTCTGACCCTCCCCACTCATGCTCTGTCTCATTCTATCTCTCAAAAAAATAAATAAATGTATAAAAAAATTTTTTAATAAAAATAAATAAATAAATAAATAAATAAATAAATAAATAAGTTGTTTTTTAAAAAACCTACCAAGCTTATTTGTCAGGGGCAAAAAAGAGTCTTTTTTAATATGTACATAAGCCCTCAGGTTCTATTTCTGTTTGATTTATGTGTTCCTAGTGAATCACAGGTTTTCCTAGAAGTGCCTGTGTTTCCTCATCTCATTGTTTGCCGGCACTTTTCTGTTTCTCAGCAGGAGTTATTTTTAAGCTGCCAGAGCTATGGAGATCAAATGGAGGCTTTGGTTAACATCTTTAACATGGCCAATTACTGGGCTTAGGGGAAAGAATCGGGAGGTAAAATTTACATTTGCTATAGATAAATTTTTGTCATTTAAAACCCAGGGGCCCTCTTGTTTCATGCTGCTATTCAAAGATTATGAAGCAAAAGAATGGATTATTTTCTCCTTTTGAACAAGACCATGAAGATCCAGTTAAAAACAAAAAACAAAACCCAAATTGTAATACCCAAAGGGCATTCTGTATTATGGGGGGAAAACTCCGTGCACACAGTGTACAGAACTTCAGGGCTTGGGCAATCCTAAACCCTCACCTCAGGTGCACACCAGCCCTGCATGGATGTTGCCATAAACCGGGAGAGGCTCGGGAAGGGGATAGAATTGAGACCTCAGGCAGCTTTAGAATGTTTATGGTTAAGGAGAGAAGGTAAGCATTCTAAGATGTACTAGGGATTTGTTTTAGTCGAGTGTGGTGGTGACAGACACAGAGAATTGCCTTTGAAAGAAGAGTTTATGGGGCGCCTGGGTGGCTTAGTCGATTAAGCGTCCAACTTCAGGTCATGATCTCGCGGGTTCGTGGGTTTGAGCCCTGCATCGGGCTCTATGCTGACTGCTAGCTCAGAGCCTGGAGCCTGTCTTCAGATTCTCTGTCTCCCTCTCTCTGACCCTCCCCTGCTCGCACAGTCTCTCTCTATCTCTCAAAAAATTTTTTAAAAATTAAAAAAAAAAGAACGAAAGAAAGAACAGTTTATTCCTTACACTTCCCAAGGTGGGAGGTAAGGGAGGCAGCCACCACATCACACAGGGCCTTAAGGGAAAGCGCCAGGAAGCAGAAGGAGCAAAGGAGAAAGGATGACCCACCACCTTTATTGTGGTTTCTAGCGGAAGAAATGGGTGAGGCAGGACTGACAGGTTTGAACAAGTTTAAGATTGAGTGGTTTGAATAATCACAGGGCTCTAAGCTACAGGGGTGGTCTCCAGTTGCCCAGTACCTGATTTAGGGCAGGGGAAACACTGGTTTGGGTGTGAATTAAATAAAGGAAGCAGCTGGGGAGTCAGACTTTGGATGGGTTAATGTGCATATGAAAATGACGCTCACCAGGGAGCTGTTGGGGGTCTAGGAACCAGCTAGCCCTGGAGGGGCAGTCTCCCCAGCCAGCAAGGCCTCCCAAGATGTCAAACGTTATAAAATATGGAAAATAGAAATCATGATTAATACAGAAGGCCACTATTAGGCAAGTCGTTCTTAGGCAGAATTAACCAAAACCAAAATGCCATGGTAGAGGTGCTATTTGATATTCATCAGCTCTTATGAAAAAAAAAAAAAAAAAAAAGGAAATCTATACAAACTGTGGGTTTTACATGTAATTCTGTCCCAGACATTGCTCAAAGCGGTAGGATATGGAACTGAACTAATCACCTAAATCACAAAAGTATTACATTCAGTAAGTTTTACATTATCATAAGGACAAATGCTCGCTTTACCCTTCTCCTCCCCGATTTAAAACACATGTATAGGGGCGCCTGGGTGGCTCAGTTGGTTAAGCGTCCAACTTCGGCTCAGGTCATGATCTCATGGTTTGTGGGTTCGGGCCCCACGTCAGGCTCTGTGCTGACAGCTCAGAGCCTGGAGCCTACTTCAGACTCTGTGTCTCCATCTCTTTCTGACCCTCCCCTGCTCACACTGTCTCTCTCTCTCTCTCTCTCTCTTTCTCTCAAAAATAAATAAAACATTTTAAAAAATAAAATACATGTATATTATTTCCACTTAAATTTTTATTTAAAATTATATTACTTTTCAGGTCATAGTTTTCTTTCTTTTATAGGTTGTGGTTTTAGTTTAATAGAATAAAATTTTTAATGTGTTGATCAGCAAAACCTATCATAATAGCTAAAGATTGAAAACAATCTAACTATCCACAGCTAAGAAATTAAGTAAACCATGAGATATCCATACAACGAACCATGAAACAGGTATTTAAAATAATGTTTAAATATTATTTAACTGAAGAATAAGGAAATGCTTTTAACATACTTAATGGAAAATATAAGTTATAAAATTCTATGTCCTGTATAATCTGCTCTTCTGAAGAAAAAGACATTTATATGCATAAAAAAAAAAAACACTGAGAGGAGATACACCAAAATAGAATCCACAGTTATATGGATTGTAGGGTTATAGTTTATTTATTTTCTACCTTTTCCTTACTTGTATTCTTAAAATTTTCATAAGAAGCAGGGAGGGGGCGCGCTTGGACGGCTCAGTCGGTTAAGCATCCAACTTGGGCTCAGGTCATGACCTAACAGTCCCTGAGTTTGAGCCCTGCCTCGAGCTCTGTGCTGACAGCTGGGAGCCTGGAGCCTGCTTCAGATTCTGTGTCTCCCTCTCTCTCTGTCCCTCCCCCACTTACAATCTGTCTCTCTCTCTCTCTCTCAAAATAAATAAACATTTAAATTTTTTTTAATTTTTTCATAAGAAGCATGTATTATTTTATTAAAAATAAGAAAATAAAAATTTTATTTTTATTATATTGGAGTTTCTTTTCCCAAAGAAATTTTCTTCTACCGCTGGTTCTGCTGGGTCTTAAGGCTCACATGGCAGGGCAGCTGGGATCTCAGCAAGACCTACTGCACAACCATTTCTTTTTCCAGACTCTATTCGTCCTAAGGCGTACTTGTTTCTTGGTAAGACATCAAAGGGGTTTGCCATCTCCTGACCACCAAGTCCCATTAGCATAATTCCATCCTCTGGGGGATATCAGAATGACCGATAGTCCCCCAAACTACACTGTGATAGCAAGAGAACTGACTTAGCCTTAGGGTAAGCATGAGATAGGATATATATTCCAAACGCTTCAGAAAATACAATCTGTCTCACCATGGCTGCCAGTCCAGATTTTGGTTAGCCAATTTAGCGCACTAAAACCAATACATTAAATGTAGAATCCTGGAAGAGTGCTCCAGTGTTAATAATTCACACCAAAAGAGCCTTAAATAGTGTCCCTTTGGGTCTAAAGCCCTTACAATCCACTCTCACAGTTGCCTCCCATACTCTTGTCACCACAGATCAGTGACATCTGGTGGCTACGTATAAACTCTCTCTTCCCAGACCAGCCTTTGCTGCCTCTCCATCAGGGCTCTCTTGGCTTTAACTCTTGTTACAAGCCTGGAGGCAATGAGTGACAACATTAGTTTGGGAGACTATTGCCAGGTATAAAAGGCTTTTTTAGAAGAGGAAGGCTTTTTCCCTCAGGAGAGAGGTGGGGTTTCCTCAGCTGGCAAGGGAGTTAAGGGGAATTTACAGATTCAAAGTTCTCAGCCTTGTCCCTGTCTGCCCAAATGTCTTCAAACCAACCGTGTCTCCGCCTTGTGTCCCACTCCAGCCCCAGCCCTGCCCTTACCCCAGAGTAAGCCTAGCAGGTGTCAGCATTTGTCTTCGTACCTCTTCACCCTTTACCACTCAGCCATATCAACCCTGCAGTCACAAAAAAGGAAGGATTCCCTCAAAGCTGTAATGGAGGCCTTCTGGTTCCCTGTGTGTGTTTTTAAGTTTATCTTTAAAGCTTTTCATTTCTCTCCGACTGTCTAGGGTTCTCAGAAGGAGCCAGGTGACTCCATGATCCTTACAAACACTACTATCACTATAGCAATTAAGTTCCACAGCCACTTGATCTCTCCACGCCTTGCCCTTCACCTGCACTTCACTTCTTGCTGTCAGGCAGTGATAATTTGGGTAGGCATGATGCCACTGCATGCCGTGAATGATCCATGTCCCTTTTTCCCCTACCAAGCAACTGATCTCTGTGCTTCTTGAATATATACACAACCCAATCCCCAAACTCCGTTTCAAGGGTCTGTTTTCTGAGTATAATATAAATTATAGACTGGGTGCCATCCCTTAGTTCCATAATCCCATATAGAACTCCAGAAATAAACCACAGATAACAACTGTCCCCTAACTTCACACAGGCCATGTCATATTATATCACTTGTCACTCTCAAACCTCCACTCTATCATTCTTTAGCTAATTTCTCTTCCCATCCTCACTTGACTCTTAATTAAGCATTTCCCTGGAGATGCTTAATTCCTCGCTTTCCACTTGAAGCAGATGATCAATGTACTTCTTCAAAGTCAATGCTTTATCCAAGAAAAATATGGGTGGATTTGATTTCTCTTCTCTTACTACTTTTGCACCCCCAGCACGTAGCTCAATGACTGCCTCATAATACTTAATCAAAATTGGAATAACACCACCTTATATTTTAAGTATTTACTCTAAGTTTTATGTATCTTGCCTCATTTAATCTTCACAACAATACCACGTGGTATATACTATTACCATCTTCAATTTACCTATGAGGAAACAGGCTTGGAGAGTTTAAGTAACATGTTCAAGGTCACACACAGCTGTTAAGTCAGAGAACCAGCTCTATTTGGTGCTAAGGCCACTAAGCTCCACAGTTTCTTTCAATAGTGTTTAGAGAGGGATGCCTGGGTGGCTCAGTCAGTTAAATGTCCAACTTTGGCTCAGGTCATGATCTCACGGTCCGTGGGTTCAAGCCCCGAGTTGGCTCTGTGCTGACAGCTCAGAGTCTGGAGCCTGCTTTGGATTCTGTGTCTCCTTCTCTCTCTGCCCCTCCCCTGCTCATAATCTGTCTTACTCTGTCTCTCAAAAATAAATAAATGTAAAAAAACATTTTTTTAAATAGTGTTTAGAGAATGAAGAGCCAGATGAGGAGCCCCAATAAATGCTATTCATACGACTTTATTTCCACATTATTTTGTTGACCCCAGACAAACCTTCCTGGCATTATCACTAACCTTTTTTTTTTTTACCAGACTTTACTCTTATGGCTCCAACAGTGGTTGTGTATAACAAACCAATTCTGCCTCACCTTACTAAAAATAGAGAGATTCATTGAAAGATAACATTAGCCCACAGAATTAAAGCAATGGCTAATCAGCCATTTTTGGAACGGACAGAATCTAGGCAAAACCAGAGAATAAAGTAGCAGGAACTAATAAGCAGGAGGTGTTTGGGGCCTCCACCATTGGGATGAATCAGCGTCAACTATTTTCAGTCTTTGTGTCACTGTGCTTCGAGCCTCAAATTCCAGTGAGAGTTTGCCTGAGGAGGTCTGGATCCCCTGTCCAGCCCCAGGCCAGGGAATGGGGGTGGAGGTGAGATGGGGCACTGTGATTGGCAGCTCCACCAAGACTGCATTCCAGAAAGGAAAACCGAGGGGCAGTAACCAGAAGTAGATTTCATGGGTGCTGGGCAGGCAACAAAATGTCTGCTGCAATGACCGTAACACATCCAAGACCAGAGGAGAAAGGTGTGGACTACTGAAAATATCCAAAGAAATGCATGGCAGAGGCAATTCCTAGACAAAAGTTCAAAATGTTCAGAGCACTGTTTCTCAAAAGGACCACTTTTAATAAAATAAATAAAATATTTTTTTTAATTTTTTTAATTTTTTAGAGAGAGAGCAGGGGAGAGGGGCAGAAGGAGAGAGAGTCCCAAGCAGGCTCCATGCTCAGCACGGAGGCCCGATGCAGGGCTCCATCTCACGACCCTAGGACCATGACTTGAGCAGAAAGCAAGAGTCAGACACTCAACCAATTGAGCCACCCAGACGCCCCAAAATAAATAAAAGATTTTAAAAGAAAAGCTCTCATGGACCATCTAGTACTGCCTTCAGTTACTCTTTACTGCAATGTTACTTAGATGTGTGCAAATATAAAAACAGGAGTAAAAACCCTTGGATTGACAGCACTTAGAAAATTATAAAGCACATCAAATTTTAAAATTCAATCCAAACAAAAGTGACAAAACCAATATAATTCAAATGACTTACATAAGTTGAACTTGACAGATGATCTTTTTCTGAACCTGAGTTGCTATACTCCCCTCGCGCATGTGGTAGTGACTGCTATACTGCAGGTATTTGGAGTTGAGCACAGCTATGCTATCGCATGCCTGCTGATGACTCAATTCTCCCGCCACTTTAGCCCTTCAATCCACTGGGAGACCTTGGGACAGCACGGCCAGGTCCTTACTTGGCCTTCATTTGGCATGAAAATATCTGTGCTTTTTTCTTATTAACCCATGATAATAAGAGTACTGTTCTTTGATGTTAACGAGTCAGAAACACAAACACACGTAGAGGCATGAAAATTCTTGGGCAGCGCTCAGTTATGAGACGGTCGCTCTGATGATCCATAACATGCTGATATTAAAAGTTTTCAGAGTACCTTAGACACGTAAATGTAACTTTTAAACTTTCTTATGGAGAACTCATGGATATCTGAGCTGTATCCTCCGGCGCCCAGTGATCGTGACCCCCAGTTTGAGAAACAGGTGTTTAGAGCAATAGCATCATCCTTAGAATAAATGTGTGATGAACCCTTTGAAAAGAGTATTACAATGATTTGCTGCTATAAATTCCTAGATATGTATTTGTATAAAATTTCCATACGCCTTCTGATAGTTCTTATGCCTTTGATACTCTGCATACCGTATATAAAGAGAAAAAATACTTTACAGCCTCTTGATAATCTCCATGGAGTGGGTGACAATGCCAATTTCTATGAATACAGTAATACATGTCTGTCAAATTGCATAAAAAATCATGTTAATTGAGTAGACATTGGGATTTTGACCATTCCTCTAGTTATGAAATGGCTAACAATTATCTAGCTATTTTGAGTAAATGCACATGTGGAGAATTTTGCTTTCCAGTGATTGTGAAACAATTTTAAAATGTTTCTCATCCAGTAAGGCTAAACGACGTTCTGCTCTATTTAAAAAGATCAACTCAATCAAATTTTGCAAGCACTGACTTTCTAAATATATTTTTTTAAATTAATCTAAATTATATGGCTGAGTTAGACTCAGAATTACAGACTCCTAATAAGGAACAAAGCACTGTTAGCTAAAAAGAAATGCTTTCATATGTAACATAGAATCCTCCAAGAATGTTTGGATTTTGCAGTTACATTTATAAAATAATCTCAAAAAGCTTAATATCAGCATGTTATGATTATCTGGGTGCCCATCTATAACAACAAGAAGGATTTGGACTATCACTGGTGGCATCGGTCTCTTTCATTTATAATTATGCCTTACTTTACAAGTGTCTTGGAAATATGAACAAATAGCACTGAGAATATTTCAGTAAAGAATAGCTCTCATATCATCCATATAGGAAAAAAGTAGTCTCATGTGTGGCAGTTCCAAATGCCAAATCATCAGAATGATTCTGATTACACAGATCAACAGAACTAGTTACTGGGCTAGGTTTATGAACAGAGGCTATACAGAAACGCGTTCTTAATATTTAGTTTCATCTTACACAAAATATAATATATAATCCTTAATTTCCACAGACAGAAATCCAAAGAATTTGCTTTTAATAGCAATAAACTAAGTAACATGTTTTATCAACATTTTACATCTCTGTATGAAAACTCCCATGATAAGTTGGTCATACTCAAAGAATGCAGGGTTGAGCAAGTTTAATTATTTGCACAATTCAAAATGAGTTAATAGTTGAGTAATAACAAAAAATTTAGAGATTTCTGCATCATCTGTCACTTTAAAATGTCACCTTTTACAGTATCTTTTATGAGAAAAATTAGAACATTTTAGAAATATCAGAAAAATCTATGGATTCTCCCTTTATTAGTTGTGAGTTGGAGGAGGAGGCAATATCCTGCAGAAAGTGTCCAGCATGCCAGGATCTTCGTTTTCAAACTGGATACGAGCTAGCTTATGAGCATCGTGTGATGAAGTGTAATCGGTGGGCCTTGAAACTAGAGAGATCTGGGTCTGACTACAGGCTTTGTCATTTATGAATTGTGTGATCCAAGGCATGCCCTTAACCACTCTGAACTTCCGTGTGTCAATTTTAGGTGGAGGGTGATAAGATTTATCTGGAGGAGTGAGAGGACTTGGGTTTCTTTCCTGGCTCTCTCACTCTGTCATTTGGGCAGTCACATGACCAGCTCACCTCCTATCTTCTAGGAAATGAATGTTTTGGTGGTTCTCAACAGGAAAGGTTACTTTCCCCCACCTGGGGGCATTTGGAACTGTGTGGGGTGGTTTCTGGTTGTCCCCTAAATTAAGGGAACCAAGAATGCTAACTGCCCTGTAATGGGGAGGACAGTCCCATAAAACAAAGAATTGTTCCATCAGGAAATCAACATGGACTGTTTGTGAAACTAACTAGATCACTCTAACCTTTTCACTTTGACATTTCAGCTTTTTATTTGTTTCATTGTTTCTTTACAATCTTGTTGGATGAGCCAAATAATTAAATGCTGTGAGCCACTATGATACACATAAGCATGTTGATCAAAATAAAGAATTGTGGGGTAAAGAATTGGCTTTTTTCTTTTTTTTTTCTTTTTCTTTTATTCTTTTATTTTTTTTATTTTTTCTTTTTTTTTATTTTTTTTTATTTTTTATTTTTTTTTTTGCTTGGAATGGAGTGCTCAAGGCAAGCCTAAGATTGTGAAATAAAAGCTTTCCTGGAAATCATTCCCAGAGTGCTCCGGGCTAACGAACCTAAGGCCTTAGAGAAAAGAAGATGTTCTTTCTCTCTCTCTGCTAAGACCCACCCCTTATGCTCCCACATCTTTCCTCAGGATGGACCTCTTTCCAGGATGACTGGGGGTTGGACTGTCCGTTCCTTTCACGGGAAACTCCCAGCCTCCACTCCCAGGACTGTAGTATTGTTCTTTAGCCCCAAAAGATATCAGAACGCTTTTCTATACCAATGCATTTCCCAAATGCGGTATTCAATCTTTAACAATACCGCATGGGGTCAGCCAAATCCCACCCATGTCCCTTTACTCCAAGCAAAGTTTCTTGGCACCGCCTCTTCTCCAGCATGAGAGAAGCTTGGGGCCTGTGTGTGTTCCCAGACTCTTCAGGGTCTCTGCTCCTGATACGGGAGCAAGAACACACATTGCACCAATATTTGGAGCGCTGACATACTAAACATCATGGCCTGGATCGGCACCTAGAAAACCCCACTAAATGCAGAGATAATGGGCGGCAAGGCAGCTCTGCCCACAGTAGGGGCCCCTGTGCACATAGCATTTAATACCTGTCAGTTCCAAAAGAAGGCCTTTGCTTCCCCTTTCATTACTAAAGGCCTGTCTTGACTAGTTTCCCCAGAACAAGGGGACAACTGACCAAATAAATTAAAAGTCAGAAGTTTTCCTAGCTTCTGAGTGCTCAAACACTGGGGGGATTATATCCGTCAGGATCCCTTGTTACAATCCAACAAACATGTAGTGATTGCCTCTTGTGTGTCAGGTGCAATGCCAAGTCTTAAAAAACAAACCAACGAAAAAAGAAAAACAGCTCTAGATTCAGGAATAAACATGTATAGAAATTCAGTGACCAGTTCCTGATAAACCAATTCTAGCAACAAACCTACTGCCATACATCTCCTTGGCAAGCCTGAGAACTCTGACGCCGGTAAAGCCAAGTCACCCCCAATGGGCATATTTAGAAAAGAAAGAATGGAAGTGGAAGTAGAATGGCTGAAAATAGAAAATGAAGGTAAACCACAGAGCATTTCTTCAATGAAAACTCAGGAAGATAAAGGAAGCTGAGAGAAGCCTACTTCCTTGGGATTGTGCTCTGTACGGAAGGAAGGAACTCAGACATAGATAAGAGGACTGGACAGACAGGGCAGAGACACGGGGTGTCCCGGGAAGGCCAACAATTGGGCACGTCTTCGATCAACGCTATTTTTTAAAATGGTTCAACATTTATTTAGTGAGGTTAAGGTTAGGGTCCTTTTATTCTTTTTTTTTAACGTTTTATTTTTTTTAATGTTTATTTATTTTTGAGAGACAGAAAATGAGCAGGGGAGGGGCAGAGAGAGAGGGAGACACAGAATCCGAAGCAGGCCCCAAGGTCTGAGCTGTCAGCCCAGAGCCTGATGCGGGGCGTGAACCCAGAGACCACGAGTTCATGACCTGAGCTGAAGACAGACGCTTAACCAACTGAGCCACCCAGGTCCCCATATTATTTATTTTTGAGAGAGAGAGACAGCGTGTGAGCAGGGGAGGGTCAGAGAGAAGGGGTGGACACAGAATCAGAAGCAGGCTCCAGGCTCTGAGCTGTCAGCACACAGCCCGACGTGGGGCTCAAACCCACGAACTGTGAGATCATGACCTGAGCCGAAGTTGGCCGCCCAACCGACCAAGCCACCCAGGCGCCCCAGGGTCCTTTTATTCTTAAAAAGTACATATAACTCCTTCTCCTTCTGCTTTCCTCTTTCCTGCTCAGACCATTCAGTCCTAATGCTACCAGATGATGCAGGAAAAGGCAAGAAGAAGAAGTCACAGTGGCCCAGAACAGGATGTCAGCCCAGCAAGGAGAACGCAGTGTCCGTCTGCACATTGAGGTGGCCCGGTGGGGTTTGTCAGAGCCCTGCACGAAGAAGAGGGCATCCTTGGCTGGAGGCACCAGGTGGGGGTGCTGGGGCAAGCCAGAGAACGGTGTCTTTGTGGAGGGGAGCGGGGCACCAGTACTCTAGAATGAAGAGCGCACCTGGGCAGGGGAAGGGATGGCAGCGGAGATGGCAGATTGGGTGATCAAAGGAGTAAAGTATGGTTGTCCCCCTTTATTTGCAGAGGATACGTTCCAAGACCCCCAGTGGAGGCCTGAAACCACAGACAGTACCAATCCTATATTTACCATATTTTCTCCCGGTCATGCATATCTATAAGTTCTAATTTACAAATCGGGCATAGTAAGAGATTAACAACAATCATAATAAAGTAGGACAGTTATAAGAATGTAATGTAATAATAGTTGTATGCATGTGGTCTCTCTCTCAAAATATCTTACTGGACTCACCCTTCTATTTCTCGTGATGACAAGAGATGAGACAACACCTACGTGATGAGAGGAAGTGAGGTGACTGACAGAGGTGTGGTGACCTAGCGTTGGGTTACTCATGACCAGACAATACGTTAGAAGGAGGATCGTCTACTTCTGGACTGAAACCAAGGAAAACGAAAACTCTCAATGGGGGGACAACCGTAAAGCTAATGGAGCCAGGTTTCTCGTGCGGGAGAGAGGTACAAATACAGGAAGGAAGGAAAGGACTTTCATGGTGGTGGATTCAGACTGGAGGTATTGGCGTGAGGTCAAGAGTTTCAATAAATAGCAGATACAGAAATTATTATAAACGTAAGTGTGTGTTTCTGTACATACACATCAAGAGAGAAGAAAGACAGAGTCAGAAAAAGAATCTACCTATTAAAAGGGCCTGGGAGCAACAATGTTCCATAACAGTGAATACACCCAGCACCCAGACCTTGAATCCTAAACACCACTGGCCACTAAAAGGAACCAAGGTCCCCGAGGAGACGGCTGACCCGCCCCAGGCGGGGGGCATCTTATGTCAGAAAGCAAGACGCGCTCCAAGAATGAGGGGACATGCCCAAAAGGACACAAGCCAGCCTGCACGGGGGCCAAAACGGGACAGTTTCTCAAGATAAATGACGGTCGTCACAGATTATTACACAAACTCATGAACCCATATTCATATTGGAAAAGCAATCAATGAATTGTCAGTTTAATGAGGTACAGGATATATATATATATAGTTTTAGAGGCTCTCCCCACAAAATACGTACTAATTACAAAGAAGGAAAGAAAACCCTCAGAGGTAAAAATGTTCTGTGTTGTACTTGCCACCTTCCTGTGTCATTGCTCAAAATTACATATTTTAAGAGTATACGAGAGGGGCGCCTGGGTGGCTCAGTCGGTTAAGCGGCCGACTTCAGCTCAGGTCATGATCTCACAGTCTGTGGGATCGAGCCCCGCGTCGGGCTCTGTGCTGACAGCTCAGAGCCTGGAGCCTGCTTCAGATTCTGTGTCTCCCTCTCTCTCTGCCCCTCCCCTGCTCGCTCTCTGCTTCTGTCTCTCAAAATAAAATAAAGACATAAAAAATTTTTAAAAAAGGGTATATGAGAAATGCTAATTTGGTTCTGACTGAAACATAGTCAATGGGCTGAAAAAAAAATCAACAGAACATTTCTGGCTTTTCTGGAAGTTCTTTCCTTTTGGAATTTTCTAATCCTAGCCAGTTATTGGGAGGTACATAAAATAATAAAAGAAATCCATCATTTCTTCCAACCATGCGAAGTTCCTGGTGCCATGCTTTCCTTGGCTTCAGAGTTCCAGTTTCCTGGGACTGCTCACCTTTAACGGACTGGATGGGACTGCGTGTGGGCATCCCAAAAACAGGAGACAGAGCTTGGCACTCCAGTTATTTTATTTCTCCTTATAGGTGCCATGTGTCTGAAACAACTTACCACCGCATTACTGCGTTCCTGTGCCGCGTCGGCCCCTATGGACTACGGCCCTGAGCAGATGCCTGCTCCCATCACCCTCCCTCGGCTCTGCTGGGGCCATCACATTTGGAGCCACAGTGAGTGTGGGAAATGACTCAACAGCCCGACGTGCTGACTATTCGGATGGACACACAGATGTAGAGGAAGAAAAATGTTTCTTATTGTACATGCTACCTCAGCAAAGATATCTGCATGCATATTGCTTCAAGGGCAGAAGAAAGACCCTATAAAGTTTCTATCAAGACTGAGCCTGGGTGGCTAAGCCAGTTAAGCATCTGACTCTTGATTTCAGCTCCGGTCGTGATCTCACAGTTCATGATATCAAGCCCTGCATCAGGCTCTGTCCTGATAGCATGGGATTCTCTCTCTCTCCCTCTCTCTCAAAATAAATAAGTAAACTTAAAAAAAAAAAGTTTCTATCAAGCACATTTAAATTATTTATAGCTTATCCATATGACTATCTTAAGATGTGTAAAATGCTATGGATAATCTCTCTCAGAGCTGCCATGGATGGTTGGTCAGATTGCGCACAAGGGCACCTGGCTGACTGAGGCTGTGTCTATCCAGAAAAAGAGGTACATTTTAAATTTTGCACAGAGGAGCTGTATGGCCTAGCAGCAGCCATGAATGTATTAATTTTTACTTCTCTTAGTGAACAACAAAAATTGTATAAAAACATTTATATGTTCACTTCTAGCTCCACTGCCTCAACTCCTGAAACTCTTATTTTTCAACTATAAATTCTTCTTCCTTCTAGAGTGTCAGGAACCTCTCCTTGCAATTTGGGAAAACTGGAGAAATAGTACAACATGGTACTTACAGAGTAAAGACTGTACAAAGTACTAAGTGAGTGAAAAAGAATGGACACAGGAGAATTGCAGCAAATTTCTAAATAGTGGTCACTTCTAAACTTGCCTGTAACATTTGTATACAGCAGAAATGTAGACCTGGTGAAGTTGCATTCTTACATTTGGATGATGTCATATTCAATATTCAGTATTACCATGGTGAAGAGATAATCCTATGTTCATAAAAAATTTACCTGGCACATAGTCCATAGAGAAAACTCATGTCTACTGCATAAGTCCCTGGGGGGAAAAGTTTGGAACATTGATTTTACCCTGCTAAAGGAAGCTCATGCTGAAATTACCATACTGGAGAGGTTTTTAGTAAGAATTAGTGTTAGAAACACACACACACACACACACACACACACACACACACACACACCCCACCACCACCACCCCCACCACCACCACCACCTTATCCTCTTTTCAAGTGGGATTTTGTATAAGAGGAAAACAAGAGAATATACTTTCACTGGCCATGCTAATTTAGACAGACACGTAGGCGGATTACTAGCTGTATTATAATTAAAGAGCTGAAGCTCAAGTCTTAAGTCAGGACTCAGTGGTGAAAATCTACAAATCATTCACTGCCTCAGTATGTAGTTTGACTCCATAATGGAACTAGTTCAAATTTCTTTTTAACTTTATATTATATATTTTAAAATGTTGCTTTTGGGGCACGTGGGTGGCTCAGTTGGCTAAGCGTCAGACTTCTGCTCAGGTCATGATCTCACGGCTCATGGGTTCGAGCCCCACGTGGGGCTCTGTGCTGTCAGCTTCGAGCCTGGAGCCTGCTTTGGATCTGTGTCTCCCTCTCTTTACCCCTCCCTCTCTCGCACCATATCTCAAACATAAATAAACATTAAAAAAGAAAATTGTTGTTTAAAAAAAAAGGTTGCTTTAAAAAATAAACTCTAACTCCATTATATCTTATGCTTAGATTTTTATTAATTATTATTTTAGTATTAAATATTTCGAAATACACAAAGGAGAATAGAGAATGATATAATAAACACATGGTCCCTACCATTTAGCTGTAATAAATGTTTTCACCTTGCCATATTCATTTCCCATTTTCTTGTTAAAGCGGTGACACCTACCAGTGAGGCTCCTGCCGACGAGGCCCTTACCAATGTCATCCCCCCCTGCTGCCCGGAGGAGCCCACTACGCTGAAGCCAAAGTGTTTCCATCCCAAGCGTAATTTTAAACTTTTACCTCCTAAGTATATAACCCTATAACTTGGGTTTTTTTCACCTAACACTGTATTTTTAATATTTCTCCCACGTTACTATACATACTTCTAAGTCATTTGTGCTGATTACTGTAGGTTATATCAGTAGTTCACGTATCCATTCTGCTACCGAAGGAAATCTTAGTTGTTTGCAGTTTTTCCCCATTACAAACAAGACTCTGATGAATAGTCTCACGCATTTTTCCTGGAGCACAGGCATGAGAGTTTTTCCAGAGGCCTATCCATTCCATTTGCTTTTCCATAAAGGTTGCTTAAATATAGCAGATTTATATGGCTGCAGCTAGTGACAGGTTGCCAAGAAATTCTTCCCTTTGCGGAGGAAAACATAATGGCCCCGGGAGGGCTCTCTGGATGACCTGGGCCTCTACCATATACAATGGCTCTTACAGAAGCCCCCTCCCTCGGGGAACAGCAGGAACCTTCCAGCTTCATCCTCCTCCACAGGGAGAGCCAATAATACACCAGGGCACTCGGCTTTCATCCTGAAGGTACCCAGGCTTGTGCTTGTAAAACCTGGAACAGACCAACGGCAGCACTGTGGAAATGATGGATCATGTGACAAATAGCCAAAGCTGTTTGGAGGCTTAACAGTGAACATGACAGCTGTGGTGGGCAGATTAATGGCCCCCCAAGACTTCCACATCTAATCCTTGAAACCTGTGAGTATGTTTCCGCACCTGGCGGAAGGGACTGTACAGGTATGAGTAAGTTGAGGAGCTTGAGAAGAGGTGATTATGCTGGATTCTCTGGAAGGAAATGGTGTCCAATGTAATTGAAAGGGTCCTTAAGGAGGAACACGGGAGGGTCAGAGTTTGACTCTGGAAGACGCTAAGCCTTTGAAGATGGAGGAGGGGCCACCAACCAAGGAATGTGGCAGCCTCCAGAAGCTGGAAAGGGCAAGGAAAGGGATCCTCCCCTAGAGCCTCCGGAAGGAACACAGCCTTCCCAGCACCTTGATTTTAACCCAATGATCTTGGCCCAGTTTTTACTTATGGCCTCCAGAAACGTGAGGTAATACATTTGTATTGTTTTAAGTTGCCGCGTTTGTGGTAATGTATTACAGAAGTGGCGTGGAATGAACCACAGCAAAGGTGGAGGAGGACCCACCTTGTGGACCCTCACAGAAAAGGAGGCACACCACACCCTACGGGTCCGAGAACAGAGCCGCCCGCGCGAAGGCTAACCTGAAGAAGACCGTCCTTCAGAACCGCAGCCATGGGCGGGCAGCACAAGGGCTCCCGCACATCCCCATCTGGGATTTGGGATTTGGGGGCCCATCCCTGCAAGTAGTCAGTGATGGCCCTTAAAATTCAGTGGGTGTGCTGGGTTGCAGTAAATCAGTGTGTTGTGTGATCTTTCCCATCCAGGAACTGGAGGAAACGCTCTGGTATCCCTTGCTCCCTAGTCAACCCCTGATTTTGGAATCTGCGGCCTTGTCTCCCTGTTCTAGGTCTGAGGGCTGCTCCCTGACCTCCCCCCTGCCTGGGATCCTACACTCTGACCTCACTTTGAGCTGGACCTCCTGCGTGGCTGGACTCCTGCCTGTGCCCTCTCACTTAGATGGGAAACCTCCAGACATTGACTCCTGACCTGTCCCATCTGAGCATGTCTGTGCTCTGTGACAAATCCGGACCTTGTTGCCCCATTCCCTGGACTTGTGACCTGGTTTTGTTTGTCCTCCAGGTTGGCCTGACCTCTGAGACCTAGATCTTGACCTGACTAACTGTGTGATTTTTATTCAAAGCACACTTTCCAGCTAGTTCTGCCTCTACTTAGTGTCCCCATTAAAAGGAGGGTCTTTCTCTTCTGCAACCCCAACAGAAGAGTAGCCACAAGAAATTGACAACCTATTTCAGTGCCAGGAACTGTGCTGGCATCTCTATATACATATCCCATTCGATTCTAAAAGATGCCAGGGTGTGACGGACTTCAGAATACCGATGCCCCAAGCCTTTTCTTCTGGAAAACACACTTTCCTCCTTTCAGAGACCTGCTCCGCATCACCCTACCGGGAAGACCATGTTGATACAGTGGCTGTGACTAATCACGTTCTCCACTCTGCCAGCCACGGCAACAGTCCGTGAGCCGAGCTCATTAGCACACGTCACCCTCCTGCCCATCAAGACTGGACACGTGACCTCAAGTTGGGCTAATCAAAGCCCTTCTCCAGAATGTTTTCAATAGAGCATTACAGGGGAGGATCCCTTTCCTGGGAAGGAGGGGAGGGGCAAGCTAAGAGGTGAGAGCCAGGTCTCCAATCTCATGGGGAAAGCTGGTTGAAGAGAATGAAACAGACCCAAGGACACAAGAGTCACACTGAGAAAATGAACTTTGACAGCATTTAAGTCTCTGGAGATGCACACAACCAGTGCTTCCAAGTGTGGGCTTAGAGTCAGACTGCCTGGGCAAGCTTGGGAAAGAACCTCTCTAAACCTGAGTTTCACTTTTGTAAAAAAATACTATAGTATTTAACTCATGGGGCTGTTGTGAGGATTGAATGAATTAACACATGTGAAGCATGTTGAACAGTGTTTGGCCTGGCACATGGTCCTCCCACAATAAATATTAACTATTATAAACTACTCCAGCTGCCCATGAAACTATGGCCACCCTCGTCCTGCCATGGATGTGGTTACTCAAGCAAATATCTAAGCTGGTGTTTGGTGTCTATTATTTGCAACCTGAAGAGTCCTGAGATATGTCGTCCTGATTTTTCTAAATTCCTGGATTCCATGAGACACTCTAAGAGAAAAAGTTTCTATGGCTAAGTTTGGGCAACTCTTGCATATTCATTGTGTTTTCATTTATATAGCTCCCCTCTTTGATAGTTTCATTATATGTTAATTTAGTAAAGGCTCTGAGTGACCCTACAACTAAAAAGCCAGTTGAACTTTATTCAACCTAGCCCTTTCCAAACTTCATTTTTAACTTCGGTTTCTTTTCTTCTTTCCTGCAATCCTTGTTTTCTATTCTACAACATCAGCATTCCACAGGACACATTTTGGTGTGATGAACAGAACATAAAGATGAGAAAGATGAGGGATATGCTGAGGGACAAGTTGAACCCAGATCTATTTGAAACTAAAATGTACGCTCTCTCCATGGTTTCATACACTACACAAACACAACAATACGTGTCATTAGCCATTTGGAAGGTAAGTGTTAGACATACTGGTTTTGAGTTTGCTTTTCTATTCTAAGTGTTACTTTGCCAGGGAATGAAGTTTTAAGTGTTTGCTCTTGCAGATTCATATATACCATGCAAAATTAAGTAGATATAAAATTTTAAGACAATTTTGAATTAAAATGATCTGGGACATGCATTAGCCTCTTCTTTGGAAAAATTATAAGAAAGATGGCTTTTCTTTTTCGGTCACCAGAGTCAATTGTGGAAGAAACACTAGCTTGGGAGATGTTTTCAGTCTAATCCACGCTGTCAGATACCTTTGTCTTCATTTGCAGGAGGGCCAAATTATTGCACAAGCTCTCACATGTCCCTCTGGCCCAAAGTCTAGCTTCGGATTATCCAAAGCCATGTTATCGAATCTGAGCAATGGATTTTATTATTGTTGTTGTTGTGGGTTAGGATTGGTCATTGGGCCCTAAGAATTGTCAGAGGGGACTTTTGGACCCAACAAGAGATCTGGCTCCTTCTGGTAGCCTTACAATCTAAATTAGACTGAGTTGTATAACGGCTTTAGGCATCTGATATGGGACTTGCCAAATTTCATGGCTTCAGGCACACGGAATGCACATCCCTGTTCCAGGGAGGCTAAATATTTTTCCAAATCAGTAGATAAAACAAACTCCCTGACCTCAACTTACTTCCTGGCGCCTGGAGTCCTGAGTAGCTGATGAAGAGTGTCTGTCTGCTATCAAGTGACAGGACACATTCAGACTGGCTCCTATGCTCAGGACCATGTGGTACCTGATCCTGTCTCCATCTTCAGAGCTAAGATTTTGGCCACAACTTAAAGATCTAAGTCCAGAGGGCAATGGGCCAGGGTTAGATACCATTAAATGCCATTGAATCAGCCTTGAAGGGCAACTGTGGCTTCTTAGAGCATGAGGCAATGTGCTGCGGCTGGAGGCCGGTGACAGCCTGTGATCACAGACCCCAGCACACCAAGTCTCAAACGTCATATCTGAAATGGAGAGGTGGCTACATCACTCTCTTAAGTAAACACTATGCCCAGATTTTAGACCTTACAGAGACAACCAAGTAGGGAGTCAATCCATCAACGGGAACCTGAAGCTTCTGACCTAAGAGCTTGGTTGGGTAGACACCTTCACTGTTTGACAGTGACATCTACTGACTGTGTTAGACACTGCCACCTTAAAACAAAATAAGAATTAGTTAAGCTTTGGAGACTCAGAGGAAGGCAAAATGAGGGGTGGCAGGGAATGCCCATCGATGGTCTAGAGATTAATAGAGAAGGAAGAGAGCAGATACTAAAAAGCATCATAGAGTGTCACAGACAATAAAAGTGAATTTCTTATTATCACAAAGTCCTTTGAGTCTTTTCCAGGAGAGCTGCTGTAAACATGTAAATCACTGTTTTAGAGCCATCTGCATCCATCCACTCATCCCCATGCCATTTACGTGATGTTCTCTGGCCGGTCAATTACATTTGCCTGTTCGACTCTTCGGCATTTGCACAGCTGTACATAGGCAGGCTTTTCTCCCCACTCTCTCCTCTCCCTGACCATCATCCTGTAAATAAGCCATATTTGACCAAAAGCCTAGTTCCTATCTCTTCGTTTTATTGAGTCATCTACATAACTTTTTTCTGACATCTGCTGAACCGAGGGAGCCAGGCAGCCACAGTCTCCCCTCAAGTCCTACTGCATATGTGGAAAGACACATGACTCCACTTTGTTCCAAACTGCCCTAAACCTCCCAGCCACTCTTCTTCCCACAAAGGCCACCAAGCTGCATGTGCTACCGAGTGGACTGCTTGAGAAGCCCACTTACCCCCTTGCGGGGCCTGACTGTATACCCTTGAAAGCAAGGAGAGAGTCACGTCCGTCCCACTTGGGCACCCCCTCAGACCTACCCGGTGGCCTTTAATAAATGCTTACTGTTTGAATGAATGATTGGGAGGCCTGTTTTAATTCAAGGATATCAGTGGATTGAAAAGGTTCTGCTCATGGCTATCATCCTGCCCAAATACTCAAAATTGTAAACATGGAAATGAAACATTCTCAAAGAAAAATTGAGTCTGACTTCCTGGTTGTTTCTATCATTGTCCATTTTTTTTCCAATTAAAATAAATTTTTAAAAAAGGAACTCCTTTTGGGGTACCTGGGTGGCTCAGTCGGTTAAGCGTCCAACTTCGGCTCAGATCATGATCTCACGGTTCATGTGTTCAAGCCCCGAGTCGGGCTCTGGGCTGACAGCTCAGAGCCTGGAGCCTGCTTCGGATTCTATGCCTCCCTCTCTCTCTGCCCCTCTCCCACTCATACTCTGTCTCTCTCTCTCTCTCTCTCTCTCTCTCTCTCTCTCTCAAAAATAAATAAACATGTTTAAAAATTTTAAAGGAAAAGGGAACTCCTTTTGAACATTTGTCTCAACTGAGATCACAACCCAGTGCTCTAAGTTTCTGTAATGCTGTCTTTATGGAAGTAGGTTAAGTTCTTCAACAGAATGCTCAAAGAGGAATCCGGTGCCCTGAGAGTCAGGAGCTGATTAGGGAATTGGCATCACCCCATCTTAGACTGGGGGCCTGCTGTCACAAAGATGAGAGATGCTCAGAATGTCTAGATGTAAATATGTTACTTTAGTCCTTTCATTCTTTCCGTGCAACTATGGGCGAGCCTATGGAGATTTTAGGGTGAATTTTCACGTTGTCTGAGCTTGTTGCTTAATTATGAAAATTAAACTCTGCCAGCAAGATCCAGTAGAATTATTTGGTCTCATCCCATTTGACTCCTTGGGTGGGGGGGAGGGGGACACTGGTTGTTTGTCATTTGGAAGGAAGAAAGATGCAAGGGTGAATAGGTGGGTGAAATAGAGATCATCTAGCACCCCGACAGAAAGATGGCATGTGAACAATTTATTCCACCAAGGGTGCCCAGCACAACTCCGGGCTTAAGCCGAAACGCTGGAAAGATAAAGATGACTCACCATTTAGCCACATCCAGGGATATGCAGGGTTGATCTGTTTCAAAATGCAGAGAAGCACACTGGCACGGTTATCGTGTTGGGGTTCTGCCTTCCTGACTTCTCCTGGAGAAGTGTGGTCACTGCTGGAGTAACCAGCTATCGGGGGGAAATGCAAAGTAAGAAAAAAAAAGTTGCTTAGGAATTCTCTCTTGGGGTAGGATTGGGAAGGTTAGGTATCTTTAATGCCCTAGGAACTAGGATGCAAGACAGCTCACTCCAGCAGACCCTAAACAGAGACTTGGCTTTAGGATTAGTGTGCTTCTTGCTGCAGTCAGTAATTCTCTGCCTTTTTGTCACTTCTAGCTCTTAGGAAAGCCTCTCTTAAATGACATAATCTCGCAATCTCTGCTCAGCTGCGCTGCCAGGGCGTGCGCATGCGTCGGAAGGCCATGCTTCCCTGGTTAGGCCGCTTTTGTTAAAAGGGAAACGATACGGCCGCTCTCACCACTGCCTCAGCATGGAGCTGGCGGCTGGGGTGCATAAGAGACACACCACGGGACAGTGGAACGTGGGAGAAAACGGTGCCATAGGACCAGCCGTTCCTCCCTTCCAGGAGATTCTCTTTCCAGGGTTAACCTCGAAGGACCTGGTTGTTATTTATTTATTTATTTATTTATTTTATAAAATTGGGGTGGGGCACTTACTTCCAGGCACTCCTGTTTCCTAGATGAAATGATCCGATATCTAAAATGAAAGAAATTGTTATGGACTGAATTTTATCCCGCCAAAATTTGTGTGTTAAAACCCTAACCCCCATTTTAACTGTATTTGGAGAGAAGCCCTTTAAAAAGGTAATTCTAATCAAATGAAGTCATAAGGGTGGGGTTTAAAGGAAGTACTGGTGTCATTATAAGAAGAGGAAGAGGGACACCTGGGTGGCTCAGTCGGTTAAGCATCCGACTTTGATTTTGGCTCACATCACGATCTCACAGTTCGTGGGGTCAAGCCCTGTGTTGGGCTTTGTGCTGACAGTGTGGAGCCTGCCTGGGATTCTCCTTCTCTCCCTCTCTCTCTGCCCCTCCCCTGCTCGCTTGCTCCCTCGCTCTCTCCCTCTCTCTCTCTCCCTCTCTCTCTCTCCCTCTCTCTCTCTCTCTCTCTCTCTCAAATTAAATAAATAAACTTTTAAAAAAAGGAGGAGGAGGAAGAGAAGGAACACCAGAGATCTCTCGCCGGTGAGCCCACACAGGTGGCAGTCTACAAGCCAGGAAGAGAGGACTCACCAGAAACCAACCCTGACAGCACCTGACCTTGGACTTCTAGCCTCCAGAACTGTGAAAAAAAATAAATACCTGTTGCGTAAGCCACTCAGTCTATGGTATTTGGCTATGGGAGCCTAAACAGACTAATAGAGAAGGCAAGGCCCCCAGCTTCCAGAACAGTCTTGCCCTTTGCTGAAGTGCCTGTCAAAATACTGTATTCACAGATGCAAATTCTCTGAGGACTCTTCATCTGGGGAAAGAGGCATCTCAACAAACTTGCTAATGGCTTGAGTACAGTACAAGCTCCAAGGCCCCAAGGAGAAAGGGAGTCCATGATTCAAAGGCAATATCGTCTTTGTCACTTAATAGCATTTCCTTTTCCAGAAAACATCCACATTCTGAGACAGAATTTAATTCTTGTATCTGTAAATACCTTGGTGGTATTTTACAGTATTACTCAGTAAGTTCCTTATTCCTGTTTCCATCATGTAGTGACTCAAATGCTTAGCACGTTGCCTGGAATACGCTAGGCCTTCAGGCATTATTGGTCAATTTCCAGTGAACTTCAGATAATATCGACGACTGCATTTCTTTTTTTTTTTTTTTAATGTTCATTTATTTATTTTGAGAGAGAGAGAGAGTGTGTCCCAAGTAGGCTCCACACTCAGTGCAGGGCCCAATGCCGGGCTCAGTCTCACAAATCGTGAGATCATGACCTGAGCCGAAATCAAGAGTCAGACGCTTAACCTACTGAGCCACCCAGGTGCCCCTCACTAACTGCATTTCTGAATTTCCAATTTGCTAAAGGCAAGAATGAAAGTGTTGAATTTACCCTTATATCCCAACCCTAGAGCACTTAAGAGAGGGTATACAATAGTTACTCAATAAATGTTAGCTTACAGTGAAATTTAACAAAACAAAAACTCAACCATTTTTTTAAGTTTATTTATTTATTTTGAGTGACAGGCAGACAAAGAGAGTGAGAGAGAGAATACCAAGCAGGCTCCACTGTCAGCACAGAGCCCCACACGGGGCTCGAACCTACAAACTGTTAGATCATGACCTGAGTCAAAACCAAGAGCAGGGCAATCAAACGTTAACTAAGCCACCAGGTGCCCCCTAAACCCAGGCATTTTAAATAGCTGGTTGAAAACTGCTAGTTCTCCTTTCGTTTGGATGAGGTTCGTTCATGCTTGCCTCAGTTTCACTCAGGTTTCCCCATCTGGTTTTTGCAACATTCCTGGCATCACGTCAGAAGAGCATTATAAAACAGCAGTGTTAATACAAGCAGCAGAACATTCGAATCATAACTAAGACATAACCCAGGAATTTGAAATGCAAATAAACCATTTTTCTTCAAGTACCTGAACCAAAATGCAGAGTAGATACAATCTAGTAAAACAGACAGTTAGGGGCACCTGGGTGGTTCAGTTGGTTAAGCGCCCGACTTCGGCTCAGGTCATGATCTCACGGTTCGTGGGTTCAAGCCCCGCATTGGGCTCTGTGCTGACAGCTCAGAGCCTGGAGCCTGCTTCAGATTCTGTGTCTCCCTCTCTCTCTCTGACCCTCCCCTGCTCATGCTGTCTCTCTCTGTCTTTCAAAAATAAATAAAAAACATTAAAAAAAATTTTTAAAAAAAACAGTTAAAGAGACTGGAACTTGAAGAGATAGCAAAATTTTTGCAGTGTCAAATTTGTAAAACAGGTACTTTCTGTATGATGCTCTTTACTTTTGATCATTTGAAAGCTATCTCTAAACCTTCTAAGTCAGAACAATTGGTTGAAATGAATACGGATAACATTCATCACGGAGCAGGACAGTTATTCATTAATTGACGTCTCTTGAATTAATAAATCTTCCCCCTACCCCGCCATCCATTCCTTTCGCTGAGATGTTAGTACTGCTGTTTTGCGATGCTTTCCTGTGCTGCCTTCGGGGCCCTACAGTGAAGATTTGGGGCCAAACAGCTGTGTGCACCGAAACACTTTTCTCCTCCTCGCCAGTGAACGAGCCGCAAGTGCGATGACGTGGGGAATACTGTGATCGCTGGGGAAAGTCACTGCCTCTAATCATAGATCCTTCAACGCTGACGCCAACCCCTCGCATTCTTCTCTCTCAGCCTGTGACATATTGAAAGCTTCTCTGACTTTTGATCTTTAAAAGAAAAATAAAGGGCGCCTGAGTGGCTCAGTTGGTTAAACGTGCGACTTCAACTCAGGGCATGATCTCTAGGTTCGTGAGTTCGAGCCCCACATCGGGCTCTCTGCTATTAGCACAGAGCCTGTTTTGGATACTCTCTCTCCCTCTCTCTCTGCTCTTCTCCCAGTCTCTCTCTTTCTCTCAGAAATAACAAATACACATTTTTTTTAAGTTTGTAAATAGATAGATGATAGATAGATAGATAGATAATAAAAATCGGTGCCTGAGTGGCTCAGTCAGTTAAGTGTCTGACTCTCACTTTCAGCTCAGGTCAAGATCTCTCGGTTCGTGGGATCAAGCTCCATGTGGGGCTCTGTACTGAGAGCACAGAGCCTGCTTGGGATTCTCTCTCTCCCTTTCTCTCTGCCCATCCCCTGTGCAGGCATGTGCACTCTCTCTCTCTCAATCTCTCAAAATAAATAAATAAACTTAAAAAAAAAAAACAGCTTGTGCTTTGTTTTTTGTTTTCTTTTTACTCCTGCCACAACCTCCTTCATTTAGTCCGCCCATTTCTAGAAGCTCAGAGCTGAGTTCTGGCCTCGTACAGCCAACAGTCCCCCAGAGTTCTCTCCACAGAAGCTGCTTTGGGTGCAGTGGTTTGATCGTCTGCAGAATTTGAGATTGGTGGCTCATGGGCTGAGTCAAGGCTTTTCGCTTTTTGGCTTTTCGGTTTTTGTTGTTTTTAACCTAAATAATGTTGAATTTTTTTTTAAGTCATTATTATTGATGTAAAAAAAGAAAAAAAAAAGAAAGATCTGGCACCCCTGGACTTACATTCCCAAATGGCAACAATTAGCTATAGCCGAGTAACGGCTGCTGTCGAGACAGGGCGCACACTCTTCAGTTTGGCCCAGAGCCCACCACTGCCACCCCTCGCCCACCCACCACTGCCGCTTTCTTTACCCACTGGGCTCCTGAAGGCCTCTGAGTCTCTGGTCTCTTCCCTGCATCAGGACATTGACTAGCAGATGAAGGGAGCACAGTAATGCCCATCCCACACCCACGGGGCTGCTGGTCTGAACCTGCACTCCCAACACGGTAGCCACTAGCCACGTGTGGCTATGGAGCACCTGAAACATGGTTCATGCGGCCACACATGATTTATTTTTCATAATTGTTTAAAATAATAACATAAAGTTCTACTGGACAGTGCTGGTCTAGACCAAGAGAGACGAGAAGATTGAAGGATCCTGTCACTCATGGGGAAATGTGGGTCCATGCCTTTCCTTGGGGTCAGAACAGGCATCTTCATACTGGGTGCTCTTGCCTTAGAGCCTCTCCCACAAGTGCTCCCCCATTCTGAGCAGAGAAGCCAAGCAGGCCCAGCGCACCCGAGCCCCTAAGTCCTTGTCCTGCCTCTCCTGCTCCCCCTGAGCAGCACACAGAGAGTCACGAGGATGCCGTTCACATGCTGCTAGAAAAGCAGACAGAAGTGCCCCATTTTCAGAGCCTTCCTCCTCTACCTGCTGGCCCCCTTGCTTTCAAATCGCCCAGACCAGGGGGGACATCTGTCGGGAAACAAGGAAGGTAATGGGTAGATGATACAGTGTCGCCTCCTCACTTGCTGAGCTGAACTGCGCTCTGATGTATTCACGGAGCAGCTTAGAAAACACTCTAAACCCTTGAAAGAAAAGACTAAAAAATATTTCTAAGACAGGGGATAGGTTGATCTCAAGGTTTTTCCTGAGAGAGTCCAGGGCCTGATTAGGATGCTGTGGATGACAGGGCCCCTCAGGGAGCCATGGCAGTAGAGGGGACAGCCGCTAGGCAGAGAGAGGTTCTTAGAGGAGGACTGACTAAGGCAGACCTGCTTAGCCCTCTGCCAGAGGAGCGGCGGTCTCCTAAAGGTGGTTGTCCTAGGGCTTCCAGCAGAATGCTTAGAACCAGAGCTCTTTTCTCCCGCTTCCTTCTGCTCCTGAAATAGGACACTCTCCTCTCCAACCCTTCTGGGCGGTTATAAGATGACCTCCAACCAACATGGACTAGGAGGAGCCGGTTGTGAACACTGGTACGTATGCGATTACGGCTGATTCATCGCATAATGAGCTAGTCTGATTAGCCGCTTGTCTTACTCTATTGTCCTAAACTCCCAGAGGAGAAAAGCAAGAATACACCTTTATGCAGTGTTTACTATACATGCTCATATATGATAAAATATTCATTTCACTCCAACAATACTATTGCTAATATCATCCCCTTTCACAGATGAGAAAATTGAGGCTCTGAAAAAGCAAGCAACTTGATAAAGGCCCAACTGCTAACGAGTCTTTCCAGATCTAAGACTGTAGTCCACATCTCCTGATCCAACTTCTATGTTTGTGTCATGGTGAGGACGTTTTAAAGAAGACAGCACTATCCAAGCAATCCAAGGATCATCCTCTTGCAAAACACAGAGCCACTTCTGAAAGCAAGCACTGAAGCTGTCTGGGTGGATACAAGGCATTCCACAACACGCTAGTGCTTTGAAAGGCAGGTTTGGTCCACGTGATGCACAGAGGTGGACATGTGGCCTCAGCACTAACCAGTGAGCACTCAGACTTCGCCCTAAATCCCTGCAGGTCAAGTCTCCCCATCGCAGATGCCAGGGAGACCCTGCAACTCTGGGGCAAAGCACATCCAGAAACTTGAGTTTGGATTTCAGAGGTTTTCATCCTTCCCTTAAAACATTCCAGTCTCCGAGTTGAGAATTCACATGTAAGAAGTTCACAGACGCAGAGAAGCCCCCTTGAATTCTTGGTTCGGGTCACAGCCCACATCCTCATCTGCTAAGGAAACCTTGCCACATGCAGAGGCTCAGCAGTGTGCCATGGATTATACCTTCTTTTCTGAGGATTTCCATGAAGTGTCCTGAGTCTAAGACTTGTGAGACGTTGGAAAATGCCAGAGGAGTCTGGGATTTTGTTTGGTGGAAATAGAATTACAGAATCTTAACACCTTGGGCTCCCTTTTCCGCAGAACCCCAGATAATGAAAGCATCTCCACACCTGAGGGGAAGACGATGGTCTAGGGCAATGGCAACTGCCTTTGCCTTTGGATGGATTCCTCACACTGAGGGGGCCTCCTGCAGAAGCTACAAGGAGGGGGGTGGGAGCAAGACAGAATTTGAAAGAGAAAGGGGTTTGGGATAAAATCTGAGGATTCCCTCTTTCCTCGGCCTCCTGTGGGGATCGAACGGGCTGCTGGATTCCAGAGAGCAAGCAAATCATCGGGTTTACAAAAAAACGTGTGAACTGTGTGGGGTAATTGCTCTTGGCCTTGGCTGTGCGTGCAGAATTAAGTGCTGAAGGCAGGAGCATGAAGTGTCAGTGTGGACGTGGCCTCCCATAAGTTGGGGGACAAGGCCCCCATCAGGCTAACAAGCTGGTGAGGCTGTAATTAGTAAGGGGGTTTCTAGGGAGCAGTGCACCAGCAATGGAAACAGCATCCGGCCGCAGGGAGATTCCCTCTTCACAGCCTCCTGGAGAACCTTGGGTGCATTTTACCTGGTGGGTCCATGGGTTTCCCAACACGTAAATTTCCTCATGTGAAAAGAAAAGTAGATCTTTCTTTTTTAGCTCTCAAGTGTCAAACCAGAGTGACCTGACAGAACAACAAACTCCAACCCAATACATGGAGAGTCCCTTAAGAACTTCCCGACTTCCAAAAATGGAATTGTTGGTCTCAGAAAGTCACAGTGACCTCCCCCGGCTTCGCATGTGCAAACACAAAGCAGATCCAAAGGCAGGTGAGAGAAGGGGCTCTTGGGTCAGATGTGCACTTTTACTGTCTGGCCTGGAGGAGGAGAAACAGAGCTGGGAAAGCGTATTTTAGGAAGTCATCCTTTGAGGCAGCTTGTTCTAAAACTTTGGTGCATTTTTTCTTAACAACACCACTTCTGTTCTCTTTACATAGCTGACAGGTATTTCTCATCCCTACTCTGCTCATCAAACCCCTTGATGAATGGGCCAGCTCTGAAGAAAAACCATAAAAAGTAAAGAGAATGAAAGACCCCGTGTGGACTTGATTCTTGCTTTCATGTCTAGAGCACAGAGGGATCCAATCATACCTTCAGTAGGAACTTTTGTTGATTGACAGCAAAAAGGGACTAGGTTTCATAATTTTTTTTGAAAGTTCATGTCATATAAGGTTTTAGGTAACAGTCTTAGCCTCTGAAAATCTTAAGGACTTAAAATTTTCTGTTTCAGTCTGTTAAACACTAGTAAGACACTAGCATGAGTCTAATCAAAGCAGGGTCCTTATTTGTCTTGGTCACCATGACTTCTGTAGCATCTAGAACAATGTCTGGCATATAGTGGACTCAATGAAAAATAACCAAGGAATGAATGAATGAATGAACAAGCAAACTGGAGGATTTATTAGGTAGGCAACAGCAGGAAAGAAAATGAAGAATTGTTGAAAATAACCTGAAAAGGGGAGAAAAGAAAGCAAGAAAAGTATCTGGTTCTTCTCATCATTGTTTACTTCAATTTTCATAAACTAATCATGATAGTCTCAATAGAGAACATTTTAACTATCAGATCTTAGTTTCTTTCCCAACATTTCCCTGTTGGAGAATGTATTGGATAATGTAACTTGACACCAAATGGGATACCATTGTGAAAATTCTAGCATGTTGTAAACTTTATTAGTTTACCGTTTCCATTTCCAATCTCTTAATTCAGTAGCAAATACTGGGGAGAGGGTAGGAATTTAGTTGGATAGAGACTTATGACTCTTAATGAATCTTTCTTAATCATTCATTTCTTCACACTTAAGAGGTAAGAATTGTGTTTATTTTGTAGACTTTTTTCTTCTAATAATACTGAGCTCCAATAGCAGGATTATAAAATAAAAATTACATATTAAATAAGCGGGTGCCACTTTCTCATTTTCCTAGTTTGTTCCTGTTTTTTGTTTTCATTTGTCTGGGTTTGCTTTTCACAGAGTATTGAAATTTTTTACCCAAGGTCTGATTGTAACTTTGCTACCACCTTCTGGCAAAGTAATGAACATCTTACGATCCTTGGCTAGAATGAGTTTCTACTATTTTGTTTAATTCACATTGTACACTTATTTCCCCTGCATCCATCCAATGAGGTTAAAAACAGAAGTAGGAAGTGTGGCTGCAGCTCGTCCAGGGCAATAGGTTGAGTCAGGGGACCAAGCTTATGCCCACTAGGGTGGGACACACCAATGGCTGTGTGAAATGAGCCCTCGACAGAACATCTTAATGGCTCAGAAGAGAATGAAAGACCAGGATTCCCACCAATGGCTATGCTCAGTCCCAAAAGAGCTGACCTTGCCCCCCACACCCTGCCCTCCACAAGGAACACATCTAGTTGGCGGACAGAAAAAGGGAAAGGGAAGGAATACCCAGCCATTAAACTGTCATTCAAAGGAAGCAAGATAAATAGGTCCTAAACAAGATGCGCAAACATCAGGAAGGACATATAAGGAAATAGGTTTAGACAGAATCACCCACGTTCAACATAAACAATATGCAGAGAAATGGCACGCAGAAGAGCAACACAATGAGAGTGAGCAATCTATAACTATGCACCACAACATGGATGAATGTCACAGCCAAATGCTGAGGGAGAGAGGGAGAGATGTGTGATATAAGAGGATGCACCCTGTATAATGCTATTTACATGTCACTGAAGCCACACGGGCAAAGGCAAACTGCTGTGAGAAGTCAGAGCAATGACTGCCCTGGAGGGAGAAGGCACATCTGTCTCTGGTGAACAGGACACACTCCCCTGCAACCCCCCCTCCCACTCCGGACGTTTTCACCCAAGGTTTTGTGCCCTTCTATTAACATTAAAATGCGTAACATTCTACATACCATATTATATATAAATATAGTTTATATTTATACTACATGTGATATATTATATACATGCTTGGTGTAGGTGTATCAATTCTGTAACAAAATTTTTACCTACTGAAAGTAACATACTATGAAATCATATTATTCATTATTCACTCACTGTAAAAAAGACCTCATTGTGGAGCATAAACAGTACCGATTCTTCAGAAAGTCACGTGTGGGGGCAGCTGTAGCAGCTGTATTAGCTCAAGCTGCTAGAACAAAATACCAAAGACTGGGTGACTTAAACAACACACAGTCCTGGAGGCTGGAAAGTCCAAGATCAAGGTATTAGTAAGGTAGGTTTCATTCCTAGACTTCCTCTCTTAGCTTGTATATCTCTCTGTATGCTCACATGACTTCTGTGTGTGTGTGTGTGTGTGAGGGGGGGGGGGACCATGAGAGCAAGCTCTGGTGCCTCTTATTAACGACACTAACCCTATTGGATCAGGGCCCCATCCTGATGACCTCATTTAACCTCACTTACTTCCTTAGAAGTTCCATCTTCAGATACAGCCAACTGGGTAAGGTTAGGGCTTCAACATCTGAATATTGGAGGGACACAAACATTCAGCTCATGACAGTAGTGAGGTCAGCTCATGGGTGCAGTCTCCTAGTCTCCAGTCTTCCCATCTTTCAATTCTCCTGGTCTGTGGTCCCATTAGGAGAAAACTCGTGAAGCAGGACACACCCGCGGGTGACCTCCTCTCCCACCTAACCATGGAGCCGTGCTGTGACTCACCCACTTTGAGAGAAGAGGTAGACTGGCCAAGCTTCGTGGTGGCAGGCAATAGAATCCAGCCCCGCTGTGTAGGCAGAAAGAGGTTCGTTGTGGGTGTGCACCTCGGAATCACTGCGAGGCCTAAAGAAACGGTCGTGGGGACGTTGGGGGGCACGAACTTCGGCGCCGCACCGGACAGCTGGCCCGCCGCGGGGTGCTCTCCACAGCAGAGAGGCCCAGTCCGACAGGGGGCGCTGCCGGGGGCCAGGAACGGCAGGTGGCTTGCCGCCCCGAGACTGGACTCGCGGGAGGGCGCGCAGGCTGCTGACGTGAGCGATGCCGGTGACATGGTGCGGATGACACTGTTCGCGCCCCGTTCTCTGAGACTCTGAACTAGGAGATGCTTACAAACCACTGGGACATCTGTGAAAACTGTAGATTCTGCTTCGCGGTGTCTGAAGTTGGGCCCGAATTCCACATTTCCGATGGGCTCTGAGGCCACTTGGCCGTGACCCTGAGCCCACCAAGCCCCACAAGCCTTTTCACCTCGGCCACCCCCACCCCCGCCGCAGGCGGAGCCCCAGGCCTCCTGACATCACGGCCTTCTGCTGCTCGCCAGGCGGCTCCGCACTTCCCCTCCTCTCACCCAATCTCCCATGCTTCCCTGCGCCTTCTGGAATCAGCTTCCGCCAGCAGCAAATCCTTTAGCATTCCCAGCCTCTCCGAACGTTCCCTGCACCCCGTTTTTACAGAAAGGCGGCACCCTCTGAGGCCCTGCAGCCTTCTTCACGGACGCTGGGGCTTCCCTCACTCGCCAGGCGGCGAGAGGCAGGAGGCAGGGGACAGGTCCTCCGGCCCCTTGTCACACCCACATTACTGGTCCTTCCCCCTTGGGAAACTCCACGGGAGACATCTAACAGACACCACCTTAACCAAACTGTCAAAGTTGTCACCAGTAACGGGACAAATAACCATCGTGTACGTCCTGATAGGATGTACTAAAAAGGCTACGTCCTTGTCAAAAATGCAGAGCCTGAGTGTCACCAGCAGCGCACATCGGACAACCCAAACTGAGAGACATCCTACGAAATTACTGGCCAGTATGTTTCCAGAATATCAAGGTCAAGAAGGATTGAGTAAGTGCTTCAAATCAGAGGACACAAAGAAAACATGACAAGAAAATGCAGTGTGTGATCCTGCACCAGAACCCGGACCCAAAATAAGCACATTGGTGGGACATCGGTGAAATTCCAGTAATGTCTGTAAGACTACATGGTGTGTTGATGTCCACTTCCGGATCCTGACAATCACACTGTGGTTATATATTAACATGTAAGAATCCGAGCGAGGTGCTTACAGCAATCTTCTGGGCTGTTCTTGGAACTTTTTAAAGTCTGAAATTATTTCAGAAACGGAGAAAACAAGTTCATTTAGCACATTAAAAATTTCACATTTGTACATAGCAAATATTGGTACGTGTTTATACCAAATATTTGGTATAAAACTTAAATACTGATACATAACTGTATCCAATATTTGGTACAAAACTTAAATACTGGTACCTATGGCATTTGTTCAAAACCGACTGGGTGGCTCAGTCGGTTAAGCAACCAACTTCAGCTCAGGTCATGATGCTGGGGTTCCTGAGTTTGAGCCCCACATCCGGCTCTGTGCTGACAGCTCAGAGCCTGGAGCCTGCTTTGGACTCTGTGTTTCCCTCTCTCTCTGTCCCTCCCCCACTTGTACTCTCTCTCAAAAATAAACATTTAAAAAAATACTTTAAAAAAACTTCATTTAGACATTTAACATTGGAAGATACCTTTTTCACCCTATCTTGTTTAGTTTTGTTTACATTTGCAATGAACGACGTGCAGTTTTTATTTTCTCTCTACTTTTTGTTCTGATATCTATTAAAATTTTCTTTGTTGAATCTAATACTTAAAAATTGTGACTTGTATTTTGGGTGTATTTTTATATAACCTTTCCAATAATTTTTTGTTGTATTTTACAAACGTATTGGTCCACAACCAATTGGAAATGACACTTTGAGCAGCACTCCTGTCCCCTTTGACCGGATGGCCACTAGATGGCGTCCAAGGATCTTCCCACTGACTGCTCGTGTGACCTCCAGAATGGCACCTCCAATTGAGAAGAAATAGGCACTCTGTATGCTACAAAGTTTCCAGTGTAGTCTGGCAAAATTGTCAGACCTTCCCCACTCCTGGAGCCCACAGGGAAGGCAATTCAGTCTCCTTAGTATGGGACATTTGTAAATGTTGAGATTGACTGATACAAATGAAAATATGTATGTTCATATAAATACATTTTGCTAATTGTTGCTAATAGGCTTCCTGTCTGAAGGGAAGCATATTATACACCAGAGCTCTTAGAACAACTGTCATCAAGAAGATTCCATTTGAGATTTCTTTGTCCCATAATAACAACGGGAGCCAATTACATCCAGATCAAATTACAAAGGAAGTCTATAAAGTCCTGTCAGTGTGCACAGCTCCCAGAATGAGCAGGGCAGTGGAAGAGCCGGGAGAGAACTCCAAAAACTAACCGGCCGAAGTCAGTCCACAGAACAGACTCAAGAGGCCAGATAGATGCCTTGCATGTAGCTCTCACAAATGTGAGACCCATGGCCCACAGAAAGACAACCTCTCCACGTTAATAGATGGCCCATGACACCTGCCCCGTTCCCGCAAGAGCCACTCACAACAGAATATTCCTATATTTGAAGATGTGCTGGATCCTATTAAAAACACAAATGAAATTTGCAAAGCTTTCCATTCACAGGTATGGAAACCCAACCCTGATGGCCATAATTCATGACCTACGTCAAAGTTCACCAAAGCAACCCATTCGGCCAGCCACACTGGAAGGGTGATAATGAAGACCTGCTTCTCACCAACACTTTTATAAACTGACAGGTCCTTTAGCTTTCAATACATCCCTGTAAAAAGACTTGCACCAGCGGGGCAGACAGCAAGGAAAATAAAAACCTGTTTATGGCAAAAGTTGACATCTCGCATGATGAATTATCGAGGCTTCCAGACCTGCCACTTGTGACTACACGCCTGTCCAACTTGCATACCTGCCTTGACAATTTACTCTGGCCGTGCTTCCAAGGTTGGCAATATCTCCTGCCACCTTTCACGCACAGGACTCCGCCACTAAATGCAGCACTCATGAAAACTTTCATATGCCAGAATGGTGTAAAGCAACGAAGCAATTACCATTAACTTATGATGGAAAAATTTTGCCACATTCCCAGACCCAAAAAATAATCTCTTAAGCTTTTCTGATACCTGAGGACACATCTTGCTAACAGATATCCAGAATATACCAAGGTAAAGTACAGATGCTCACAGACACCAGTTCAAAGCTACAGGAGCTGGATGCTGCGACGTTGAGTGTAGTTCCCGGGGAAGGCGCTGGGTGGCGCCACTCTCACTGCTCTGGGTGCGCACTGCCTCTACACCGCCTTGCTCCAAAACAAACACTGAGCACTGTTTTTGTCTTTTTTCATAAAAGTGAAAATCCTCTTTGGATTCTTTCAGTTAGCAAACACAGGTACTAAGTAGGTCTTTGGTAAAAGCCAAGTGGCCGAATAGGAACCTTCGAAAAGCAGGAGATACCTGGACTCAGAAGCCTCCTCCTCTCCCTAACCCTGACCACGTTTGCCTGAGCCACATGGCAAACGACTGTGAGGCTTGGGAGGCTTGGATGTGCTCTGTCGAGGCGAGTGTGCAGGGCGGTGGAAGCCACTGGTCGTCACCCATGCACAGCGACAGGCGGTAACCTGAGTTATTGCCACTGACCTCACGTTCCTCCTCACAGCCTTGATTCTCTCGTATTCAGATGGTGAAAACTTGTGGCCTGAGGAGTTTGCCTAATTAGACCGGTGGGCCCAACTCTGAAGAACTTTTCTTCCTTGGGAAATTGATTTCTAGTTGATGATTTTAGCAGTCTCATCTGGTCATGGATATGGCTGTTTGTAGAGTCCACTTGTTGTCAGAACAAACATAGCAAAAATAACTGAACAAAGTGCTTTGCAAGGCCAGAGGCAAAGGTCTGAAGACACACTCCCCTGATCTTCCCTTACTTTAATCCAGAGGACCAAGCAAGGAGATTTCATCCCAGGACTAGTTCTCTCTGCCTATTATCAGTCAGGTTCCCAGTTTGAAAAGACAGACGCAAATTAAGCTGATTCAAGGAGTGTCTGTATTAAAATAGATTATTTATAAAAGCATGGGGAAAGGCACAGGAAAACCAAAGGACACCACGCTACAACTAGTAACAATGGAGGAACTGTTACCATCCACAGCCAAAATGTCAGGGGAAAGAGCAGTTACTGGAACCCAAACAATGAAACTCACAGAGAAGTCACCTGAAGAGGGGCGCCTAGGGAGCTCAGTAGGTTGAGCTTCTGACTTCGGTTCAGGTCATGATCACACGGTTCGTCAGTTGGAGCCCTGCATCGAGCTCTGTGCTGACAGCTCAGAGCCTCGGGCCTGCTTTGAATTCTGTGCCTCTCTCTCTCTCTCTGCCCCTCCCATGCTCGCACTTGCGCTCTCGCTCTCTCTCTCTCAAAAATAAAGAAAATAATTTTTAATTAAAAAAAAGTCACCTTGAGAGGAGCAGTGATAAGAAACACAGCCAGCCTGAAGTGACCCCATTCCACCCCACTCTCCTTTTATGATGGACTAAACCCAACCGGAAACTAGAGAGGATGACCTGTTGTGATCCACACATAGCAGCCTCCCAGGACACAGAACAAGGTACAATGGATCTGGAGGGATTGATGGAATGCTGCACATGTGCACACACACACACACACACACACACACAGCACCCCTCAAGACTTCTTGCCTTTATCAGCCTCTCTGGTCCTTTATCTGGCGGGAAGATTAAGCCCCCATCACAGGGCGGGCATGAAGTTCTATCAACCACCATGTCACTGCAGGTTGATACTGATTTTTCTCATACTCCTAACTTTAGCCGACACTGCCGTTATCCCTATTAACTTCTTTCAGAGAAAAGGCCTGAAACTAATATTACACCATATGCTAATTAATTGGAATTTAAATAAAAGCTTGAAACTAAAAAAGAAAGAAGGGCACCTGGGTGGCTCAGTTAAACACCCAATTCCAGCTCAGGTTATGATCTTGCCATTCAGGAGTTCGAGCCCCGCATCGGTCTCTAGGCTGACAGCCCAGAGCCTAGAGACTGCTTCAGATTCTGTGTCTCCCCCTTTCTCTGTCCCTCCCCTACTCACACTCTTTCTCTCACTCTCAAAAATAAACATTTAAAAAATTCTTTTAAAAAAGAAAGAAAGAAAAGGGAGACAAGAAACAACTAAGTTACCAATGTTTATAGCAGCACGATCAACAATCACCAAACTACGGGAGAGACCCCAAACGTCCATTGGCTGATGAATGGATAAAGATGTGATATATTACACAATGGAATATTATTCAGCCACTAAAAAGAATGAAATCTTGCCATTTGCAACAAAAAGGATGGAAGTAGTATTATGCTAAGCAAACTAAGTCAGAGAAAGACAAATATATGATTTCACTCATGTGTGGAATTTAAGAAACAAAACAGATGAACATAGGAAAGGAAGGAAAAATAAGATAAAAATAGAGAGGGAGGCAAACCACAACAGACTCTTAACTATAGAGAACAAACTGAGGGTTGCTGGAGAGGAGGTGGAAGGAGGTAGGCTCGGTTAGTGATGGGTACTAAGGAGAGCACTTGTTGGGCTGAGTGCTCTGGGTGTTATGTTAAGTGATAAATCACTAAATTCTACTCCTGAAACCAATACTACACCACATGTTAACTAACATAAACTTAAATTTAAAAAAAAAAAAAGAAAAAAGAAAACAACTAAGGTACATAAAACACTGTTCGATACTCTTGACCTCTGTTGGGTGGGTCACTGTACCTACCTCCTCCCAGTGTCTACTCCATGTGCCCCTTAACCTCTCCCAGCATCGTGGCTGCACCAGGGTTCAAACTCTACATTGTTATAGTGTCTGAGACATTGGCAGTATTTTCTTTACGGGCTGTTGCAGTTTTTCACTCACCAGGACAACTGGTCAAGGGGGTATAAACGGTTACCACTAACTCTCCTGGTTTCCATAGCTCTCCACAGCCCAGTTTCCAGTGACAGTCCATTGGTTCCGTCATGATACGTAGAGGATGGCCAAGGGCAATATCCACCACCAACTCACCAGAACCATTCCTCCCTTCCACATTAAGTCCCCCAAACCTACATGGTTTTCAAAGAATTAAAAGGATTGGGGAAGGTATCTTTAAAATAAAAGATCTGGCAATTACCTTAACCTAGTAATCAGAGTGAAGCAACCCAGCCTGATGGGCCTTTAGGGTATGTTGTAATAATTACAGAACCTCACCTATGTAGTATTCTTGCAAAAAACATTTCACCTGAATTAAGCCATGAGGAAGTAACAAATCCAGAATGGAGGACATGCTACAAAACACTTTGGCTTGACCTCTTTAAAACATTTTTTTTAATCTTTATTTATTTTTGAGAGAGGAGAACACAAGCAGGGGAGGGGCAGAGAGAGAGGGAGACACAGAATCCAAAGCAGGCTCCAGGCTCTGAGCTGTCAGCACAGAGCCCAGTGCGGGGCTCAAACCCACAATCTGCGAGACCATGACCTGAGCCAAAGTCGGACGCATAACCGACTGAGCCATCCAGGTGCCCTGGCTTAGACTCATTTTTAAAAAGTCAATGTTATGGAAAACAGACACAATATGTAATTATTCTATATTAAAAGAGACTAATAACCAATTCAAGATCATGAACCTTGACAGATTCTGTATCAGGGAAAGAAACAAAGAACATTTTGGGGAACAATTGGAGAAATTTAAAAAAATTGGTGAACTTTTCTAAGTTGTGATAATAGTGAAGCTAGGTAGAAGAATGTTTTTATTCTTAGGAAACACATATTGAAGTTCAATGGCTGTCTCAAGGAAAAGCATAAACACAACCGTTTGGATTATGAATGAAAACCATTGTTTTCGTCCACGGAGCACCATTTTCACTTGCAGGAATGACTCCCACACATGATTATTCAGACTTGGGGATTTGGCAGGCATTTCTCAAATATGAATAAACTGAGCCTCTCACTTCAAGGAAAACAACTGACTGGATTTGTTGCTAATGGTGGAATTCAAGCTTTCAAGCAAAAATTACATGGTGCAACTAACCCTTAAGAAACTACCACTTGTCATGTTTTGGGATGGGCATCAAAGATTATCTATAGTTATCTGAAAAGGTTATTAAAATACTCCTCTCTTTTCCAACTACACATTTCTGTGAAGCTGAACTTGCTTCACACACTTCCACCCAAACAACATATCACAAAAGATTATCTGCAGAGGCAGCAAGGAGAATACAGCTATCTTCTCTAAAAGAGAATGGTAACAGGTGAAATAATGGGACTCATTTTCTGTTTTGGAAAACACGGTTATTTTTCTCTTAAAACCATTATTTGTGTTCATCTTGTCTTTATTCCTGAGACATGCATCCTCAAGCGCTAAAACAACATGATATATACAGTTCACCTTGGATAGTCCAGCCAAAAAGACTTGTATATTATGTATGTTTGTATCTGTACATATTTACGTATGTATTTATCTGCAATTTACTTTCAAAGAGTTCAGCAAAAAAAAGAATGTTACAAAATAATAGGTGAAGGATATAAGGATGTTCCTTTTACTATTCCTTCAACTTTACTATAGGTTTGAAGATTCCCAAAATAAAAATGTTTGTGGGGTGGATCAAGTCCAAGGTCACTGGGATGGAACACAACCACTCTTCTAGCAGTTACTGGATGTGAGAGGCAGAGAGGCCACTCCCATCTATGACCCCTTTGGTCTAACATGCTTCAGGTGCTCCTCCCACAGATGCTAAGCCTTCACTAGATTAAAGAAGTCTTAACACTCCTCCGTTGGTCTACAGGCTCTCCTCCCAGAACAGGCCCAGCAGCTCTAACAGGGACACATTGGGACCTTGCCCTGGTTGTGGAGCCGGGGACAGTAGGAGGTCCAGGGAAATTTCGAGGCTCCAATACCATTTCCTTTCCCAACTAGTGCCCTGAAGGGATCTAGCGGGACTGAGCGTCTAATGGGAGCCACAACTGTGCAGCCCTTACGACCAATCCTGGGCTCACCCCACAACTGCTTTGTGACCACAGATGAGGGCCCTCCAAAGCAGGCATGGAGCCTCTCGAGCTCCTCCAGCGTCTTAGTTCTCTTTTGTGTTCATTCCTTTTACTGTTTCTTTCCCTATGTACCTTGTCAGGACTGTCAGAAGTAAGGGGTCTGCAAGACCTCTGTAGTCCCACCTGCCATAATGATGAAGGGTAACAGCCGTTTGGTCCATGGCAATCTTGCCCTCCAACAGGATACTGCCCTACCACCACACGGCCACCATAGTTACGGCCCCACCGTATACCATGATTTACTCGTGTCTCATTGCCACCACACGGACATTCCCTCTGACTTCTCCAGATAGATGTGCCCCTAAACAAATTACAGGGTGTTTCCTGGGGCCATTTCTGGTACCTATTCCTGTAGCCGTCATAGTGCTACAGGAAGCACTGTGGCAACAGGAAGCAGATGGCACACTCAAATCACAGCGTGAGGAGTCAAGAGAGACCATTTACAGGGTGCCTGGGTGGCTCAGTCGGTTAAGCATCCGGCTTCAGCTCAGGTCATGATCTCACGGTTCGTGGGTTCAAGCCCCTCGTCGGGCTCTGTGCTGACAGCTAGCTCAGAGCCTGGAGCCTGTCTTCGGATTCTGGGTCTCCCTCTCTCTCTGACCATACCCTGCTCGTGCTGTCTCTGTCTCTCAAAAATAAATTAAAAAACATTAAAAAAATATTTTTTTTTAAAAAAGAGAGACCATTTACAAATATGAGTCAAATATAGAAAAACCACAGGGATGGTTAACACATTAGACCCAAAGGAACAAGATAAGGTGTGACTATTAGAAATCAAAAGAATTGGGTAAAGGTCCCCTTGAGAGGTCGCCTTAATTGAGGGACACTTCCAGCCCAAGGGGACCTGAGAGGGAGGGAAGGAGCCTGAGGAACGTTATCTGACCTCCGTTCCTCCCTCTCCAATCTCCCAGTGAGGCTCTGCCCTGGCCAAACCCAGCCAGGCGCTGGAGAGCAGAGGGCGCTGTTGCTATGTCCCCCCAGGCCAGTCTGCAGGGCCAGAGTGTGGAGTGGATTTGGGGGAGCACCAGAAGACAGCCCACGTACAGTGTAGAGACCCTCCAGGTCCAAGTTCTCTAGACCCACTGAAGAGTTGGGTGGAAGGAACAGAGTAAGGCCAAATCTCATACAATCCTTTTCTTTCCCTGGTATTGTCATTACTAATTACATTTTTCCTATACTACCACAAGGCCCAGGGTGGCTGGAAGCAGTAGGGACTAGGCCAAAAGGAAATCCTAGTCCCTATACTTAAGAATAATTCAACATGGGGTGCCTGGCTGGCTTAGTGAATGGAGCATGCAAGTCTTGATCTCGGGATTGTGAGTTCAAGCCCCACGTTAGGTGTAGAGATCACTTAAAAATAGAATCTTAAGGGGCACCTGGGTGGCTCAGTCAGTTGAGCATCCAACTTTGGCTCAGGTCATGATCTCAGGGTTTGTGAGTTCGAGCCCCTCATCAGGCTTGCTGCAGTCAGCCCAGAGCCCACTTCGGATCTTCTGTCCCCCTTTCACTGTCCCTCCCCCATTTCTCTTTCTCAAAAATAAACATTTAAAAATAAAATCTTTAAAAAAGAAAAAAAAGAGGGATGCCTGGGTGGCTCAGTGGGTTAAGCGTCTGACTGGATTACAGCTCAAGTCATGATTCACAGTTCATGAGATTGAGCTCTGTGTTACGCTTTCAGCACGGAGCCTGCTTGGGATTCTCTTTCCCTCCCTCTCTCTACCTCAAGCCCCATCAAAATAAATAAACTTTAAAATTAAAAAAAAAAAACTTAAAAAAAAAGAATAATTCCACTTACCTGTATTTTAGGAGTTTTGGCCAGTGGCAAAACCTAATCGGTGCAAACCAACGCAAGACTTTTTTGGGACTTCAGCCTTGATTCAAAGGTGCAGCAAAGTCAATCTAATCCTAGGATTCGACTATGTGCTGGGGTACAAGTGTGGACAACTGCCCTTCCTGCTGCTGCTGGGAATGTGGTTTTAAGAAAATGAGCAAGCATCACTGGGTCAAACATTAATCCAAGCTTATGATGCTGGTGAAAATCAGGGCGACGGGTCCTGTGATAGAGTCCACTGCAAAATCAATGAACCAAGAAAAGAATTCTGCCACTGTCCATGGTCTACACCACAGGAACATAGGTAAATGGTCTCAGGAGTTAGCCAGATGTGGATTCGAATTCTGCTTCTGCCACTTACTCTGTCGCTTTGACCAAGTCAACTATTCCCTGGAAACCTGGATTTCCACTTGTACAGTAAGGAACAAGAGTACCTTCTCATGGAACAGAGAATATTAAATGCGAAAATAAATAAAATACCTGCCACTGACATTTCTCCATCCACCATGGCGCTCAATGGGTGGTGGTTGTTACTTTACACCGGACAGTTTACAGTAAGGGATGTTTTACATAACTTGGGAGTTAAACTTAAGTGTTTCTGCCTTTCTTCAGATAAAGAATTTCTAAATAGGGAGTCTAACCCAAATTCTTTTTAATACTTTCAGGGAAGAGTTGTTAAGCACTCTAGTTTCTTTTCTCCCCCTGGAGACCATGAGGGTTGGAAAGGTTACAAACCCAGATTTCAATGCATTTTTTTAAGATCTCTTTCAGAGTCATCAGACATCAGCCTGGGGGAGGTGGCTTTCTAATGGAAGAGACACAACTCGTCACAGTGAGTGATCGTTTTCTTGCTATTTAAAAATTTAAGAACTGCTGTTCCAGGACTCTAATGCATTGAAAATGTTCTCAATTGTTTCTAAAAGCTTTCTCTGCCTACCAGTTAATGGCTCTGGAGTAAGCAAGAAGCATTTGCCCCATATTCAGAAAAAAAACGAGTCCTAGATCAAAAACAGATTTATGAATGCTTGGATACCAAAAGACCTTGGTTTCCAAGTAAAGAATTTTAAGGAAAACCATTAAGCTTCTGAAATTACTTCCCGATTAATAATATAAAGGGTTGGTCTTCAAAACCCGACCACCAGGAGGGATTTTTGACCCTGGATCCAGGCTGAAACCCTCATATTCCTCAAAATCTTCAAATTCCTATTATTTATGTTGCCACCCATTCACCATTTTGTATCACTCAAACGTGAATAAATGAAAACGTTCTTTCTCCTTTATTATCTTCTGAGGCCAACGGTGAATAGAGGAGAGATCCCGTGCCTCAAAATCAATAAACGAGGGAGGCCCATGACTGGCCCACGCACTGAGCATGACCGCAAAGTGGCCCACATGCACTGCTGGACAAGTTCATGCTCTAAATTTGAGCACCTGAACTGGAGGAGTGAAAAGTGAGAACCAAAACGATCATATTCATAGCAAAATAGAGTAGGGAAGGCACAAATTTTTCCTTTAAAATTACTGAAAGTATTCATGGTTCAGGAAGCATTTAGGAAGAACTCACCAGAACCACAAAGGTTAATTTAAACACGCACTGAACGCACTGAACGCAGCACTCTGTGTTTCAGTCACACACAGCCTTCCCTTGACCCCACAGGCTTCTGCCACAACCCTCTCATTTCTCCTCACCCTGCACAGCCAGGTTGCTGATTCTCTACTCCCCATTGACCCAGCCTCAGTCTTCGCGGCCCCGGTCAACACCATCAACACCACCAGTGACCTGCAAATTACATCTGCAGAAATGTTGGTTGTAGAAGTCCAGAAAAACCTGAAGAACCAGGTCAGAATGAAGACTAAAGACACGACTATGAAATGGGTTGGAAGCTTTCACTATAAAAACATTATTCCAACAATCAGCAGAATCTGAATGGGCCTCTAGGTGAAGGGATAAGTGGCACACAGAGAATACATATATGTATGTACCATTCTTCCAACAACTATGTATTTGGGGAGGGATGGGAGACGGAACCAGAATAGGAGCTATTAGAAGACTCCATCTTATTTAGAAGAGGCCCAAACTGGGACTTCACATCGCTTTCCAAGACACAGGAGCGACTACATGCACAGTTTTAGTGAATTCTGGCATGGGTGGCAGAAGCACTTTGCACAGTGTTTTTGTTACCCTGGGATATAGCATCCAACTGAGATTCAGAACGAGCGTTTTTCCTGGTAGAGTGAAAGAAAGGAAGTGGCCTAAAATCCTTTCTAATAAGTCACCCAAGAAGATAAACTATTTAAATTCAATCAAGAGGCAAGAGTGAAATTTGAGAGAGGTGTTTATTTCTTTATTTAGAAACAATAGGCCATTGTTAATCTAGGGCCGAAATGGCTGTAAAACCTGGTCTGGGACAGTCTCAACTCTATTAAGGACTGAGATAAAGCAAGTTGGAGAAAAAGTCCTGTGTAGCAAGATACTCTACTAAGATCGACTAAGTCTTGGATGAACTGTTACACAGTAAATAATTCCATATAATTTTTTTTAATTTTTTAAATGTTTTATTTATTTTTGAGAGAGAGAGAGAGAGAGAGAGAGAGAGACAGAGTGAGCAGGGGAGGGTCAGAGAGAGAGGGAGACACAGAATCCGAAGACAGGCTCCAGCTCTGAGCAGTCAGCACAGAGCCTGACTCGGGGCTCAACCCACGAACCACGAGATCATGACCTGAGCTGAAGCTGGACGCTCAACCAACTAAGCCACCCAGGCGCCCCCCAATTTTTTTTTTTTGAGCGAGAGAGCATGTGAGCTGGGGAGAAGGGCAAAGGGAGAGAATCTCAAGCAGGCTCTACACTTAGTGCGGAGCCTGACATGGGGCTTGATCCCACAACCCTGGGATCACCACCTGAGCCGAAATCAAGAGTCAGATGCTCAATCGACTGAGCCACCCACGTACCCCCTTAAATCCATGTTTTAATCCCTTAACTCCCCTTTCAGCCATGCTACAAAACTGCAAAGTCAGTGATTAACTGCATAAATTCCAAGTACTATTTTTTTCTCCTTGACTGGATGGAGTCAGTATGTTTTACTAAAGAACAAATTTACAGTTGATTAGGTGAAGCAACAAGAGTCAAGAGTAGTCTTCCATGGATCTATCACCTAAGTTCCACTAAACATAAATCTATGCAATGAGATCTCAATATAAAATAAAGTAAAAAAAAGTACTAATCAAAAAGAAAAAAGAGAGGGGCGCCTGGCTGGTTCAGTCAGTTAATCATCTGACTTCGGCTCAGATCATGATCTCGCCATTAGAGAGTTTGAGCCCCTCATCGGGCTAGCTGCTATCAGGAAGGAGCTGGCTTCAGATCCTCTGTCTCCTTTCTCTCTGTCCCTCCCCTGCTCTTTCTCTCAAAAATAAACATTTTTTAAAAAAGAAGGAAAAAAAGATACTTTCTAAGCGAAAATACAAGTTTAAAGTACTCAAAGGAGTCCAGTAGGCAATACCGTTAAGTATACCAAGAAATAATTAGACTGCAAAACATTCATAAGGTTTAAAAACAGAGGAGGGGGCACCTGGGTCTAACTCTTGATTTTGGCTCACAGTTCATGAGATCAACCCCGTATTAGGCTTTGTGCTGACAGCATAGAGCCTACTTGGGATTTTCTGTCTCCTTCTCTCTCTGCCCCCCGCCCCACCACTGTTTGTGCACTTTCTCTCTCAAAATATGAGAGAGAGAGAGAGAGAGAGAGAGAGAGAGAGAGAGAAAGAGAGAAAGAGAGAGAGAGAGGAAGGAAGGGAGGGAAGGAGGAAGGGAGACAGACTGTGTACACCTCAGTATTTGCACTTTCCCATCTGGATCAGGTAGATGGGAAAAACAGTGGGCCCACTCCACCCCAACCTGCCGGGCCCCATCCCATCCCATTCCATCGGTCCTCAGAAGATATAACATACCAAGGTGAATTCACATTCCAGAAGCATTCACACAGAAAGGCATTCTATTTGTTAACGAAACCCATTCAAGATAACTAAGCCATTCATCTTTAGGTCTGTGAAACTGGGATGACACATAGGGCACGTTTCTTATTTTTATTTCAACATTTAAAATATTCACAGATGGAGTATTATATTCATTGACATCTCCATGGAAGATGTACCAAACAAAGCATACAGGTTATTCCACAATTACAAAATTACATATTTGTGACTATGTGAATGTTTACCCCTAGACTTTATCTGGAAAATATCGCCTGAAGAAAAAAAAAAACTTTTAAGTTTTTTCACTGGATTAATTTCCATAAAAAGCAAATAAGCAAAGAATTTCAGGAGATACCTAAATATTAGCCAGTGCTTTTTTAAATTTTCAAACTTGTATAGTGCTCTTCTGACAAAACTCAGTCAGGAACACTTAAGTAACACCCAATTCTTTCTCTTTTCCCCTCAATAGCCAAGCCAGGATGTACATACTTTTTTTTCCTAAATCTTTTTTTCCTATGTAGAAATAGGCACATCACCACAGCAACTTGACTAGCTAATGAGGTAGGTGTATTCTTCAAAAGCATTTATAAAGCAAAAAAAGAATAATCTAATTATTAACAGTTTTTCTTTTTTAGTGGTTGTTTTTTAAAACACCAAGGGCATTGGAAATTTGGTCAAATGCTACTCATACTTTAAAAGACAAAGAGGGAAAACCCTATTAGAAACACCCTGCTACAACTACACTCAGATCTGGAATTAATTAAATCCATTCTGGGATCACGAAGTAAGAAATTGCTGCCTCAAAATGCCCAGCTTTCTTCCTGGAAGAAATCTGACCAGGAAGGTAAGTTTAAACGGAACACATCAGTCCCTATCTTCTCTTTTCAGTATAGCTAATTGGTCTCTTCTTTTAAACCCAGTTCTCATCGTTTCCTGCACCCAAAAAAAGACAAATAATTTCTGTGTATTGCATATCCAATAGTAGATTTAAAGGAATTTAGCAGTCAACCTATCAAATTCTGCCAGGGAAACTCTCCTTACATGAAGATTTTAATGACGTCATGCTATACAGCTGGAAAATGCCTAGGTAGTAAGTAGCTCTCAGCACCACCTCAGTATTAGCAGATTGCTTCAAAATGCACACGCACCCTAAATCCATACATACCTAGGAAATCTACCCATTACTCCTTCTTCAACTACACCGAAATCAAAATTCTGTGTTCTAACCACCCTTTCTGTATACATAATAAGGAATACTTTACAAATTCACCCAATTACGTTAACAGAACATATTTATAGTCCCAAATAAGGGGAAAGTTATCAATCAAGTATGATTTGTCTAAAACACCACTTGGAACACTTTTGGTACCTATTATTTGGAGGCTAATATACCAGAAGAGAGGATTTATTTCCCCAATTATGCACCTATTATAGTTACTGCTAAAAACACTACAAAAACCATCTAAAAAATGTAAAAACATACTTAGAACAGCCGCCAGAAAAAAATTTAGTAACTGTATGTGTGCTGGCAGCTAGGTTCAAAGTCAAGTCCTTGACAATTCTATAAAATGTTTTAGATGCAGTAATCAAACTTGGTATAATAGTGCAACTCTGATATGGCAGTAAACCATTTAAGATTAGCTACCAAAAATACCTAATTTGTTAACGAGAATTTTTATAGGTCTTTAAACGTTTCTTTTACTATTCCATTTAGAACTGTATCCTATCAATGTGATCAAAATATCATGTGTTACCACGTAGTGTGAAGAGAATTCCTTCCTCTTCACTGCCACATTCTCCAATTTCAGTTCTAGTTCTCTTAACATTCTTTTCCTAAGGCACACCATGCCCTATCTATTGCTGCAAAGCCCCTGAAATCTGTGCCTCAATCTGGGTCTGCTTCATCACTATGGTTCAGTGAAAATCACTTAGAGTACCTGATAACACTGACTAACAATAAGTCTAGAATACTACTGGTCCAGGAGATAAAACTGCACAAGAACCAAGCCTACTAAGAAAAGGCCAATAAGAATATCCTCTGTCTACCCTTCCCTCCAAAACCGACCACATTACTATGACAGTAAACCTCAGTGAGATCTCTGGCTATATATAATCCATACTCCATGTTATAAAATAAAATGTTAGGCCAATAAGCTTTCACAATTTTTATTAAATCCTAATCTAATATAACAGTATCTGATTTTATAGACATCATCCCACAGTGAACATGTTTAGTAAGTGAAAGCAAATGAGACATCTAAGTCATTATTCTCTGCAGACTAAGCAGTAAGGTAACTACACAGAACGCTACAGGTATCGACATACACTTAACTTGTTCAGTTTTCATACAAGCCATGTTTTTTTTTTAATCAAACTCTATCTCCTAATATTTAATACAGTAGAATTAGTGATTGCAGCTCTCATCTAATATTTTAATTACAAGTACCTTATTGAGATAACTGACATTTTGACAGTTTCACTGACTTTCCAAATTAGTATAATATATTCAAGAAAAAGAGCAAAACATGAAATGAAAACTGAACATGACAAGTTACATTACTAAAAGAAAATGAAGTAAAAAAGGGGAAAGTGAAGTTATCAGTGGGGTGGAAAAATACAACAAGTCTAGACACTGGGCTGGAAGAAAACAGATCAACTATGGATTTCACAAGTCAGAGTTTATAAATTCAATGCAATACAAATCCTTTTGAATGTAAAAGCCAAGCTGAAACTAACAGGTCTATAAACTGTTACTTTTGGCCTTAAACAGTACCAACTCTTTTGATCAAAAAAGGCCACAACAGTTAAGATTGTATTACTTGATTTTATTTTACACTAGGTGGCGGGCACAAAGCAATCCTCCTTAATGAAGTTGACAATTAGCTTCACTCAGAACATTTTTAATAATGCACATTAAAAAAAAAAAAAGTATTCATCTTACAAATTGTTCTGCAATCCAAATATACAATAGCTTGGAAAACAACATTTAGAAAACAAAAGCCAATGTAAAAAGACAGATTAAAACAACTAGAACAGTACAGGTTTTATATGGCTCTGATTTTACAGTTTTCTTACTGCATCATCAATGTCAGAAATCTGTTCCTTCAGCTGGCTCCACTGCTCAGGATTTAAAGAAATACCTAAAACAGAGTTTTAAAAATGAAAAGTTGAAACTCTATTTATGCTTTCTTGAAGATTTTCATACTTCCAACTAAAATACTGCTTTATCAACAACTGTCACTTTGAATGGCACAATGGAACCATACCGAGTCAAAGCTGTGAATTTGTTAATTACAGATTCATCACAATACCTGAACCAAGACCAGTCTTCTATCCAGCTTTACGTCCAACACTGTATCCTGCGCAATACTTACTAGATCCTGTGAGAACAAATGATTTGAAGATGCATCTCACAAACTAATCTGTTAGCTTGCAAACGAGCAGGCTAAGTGGCCAGGTCCAGATTTTGTATGTGACACTCCATTTCTACATCCAGTTGGTTCCAACATTTGCTCGAAATTTTTACAGGAACTCAAGGTAAATGACTTTGTGCTGAGTTCTTCCAGAAACGTTCATTTCACTTCAGAAAAATTCCTGGGACGTGACCCATACTTCTCAGAAGGTACATACTGATTAAAAATGCATTCTGCAATCATGCCATCAGGGTTCCTATCACTGCCTCCCAATCACTAATGTCACCTTAAAAAACTGACATTACCTCTGAGCCTCAGTCTCCTCACCATAGAATGGTATTTACACTTCAAAGGGGAGTTGTGAACCAATACATTAGCTAATTTGAATAAAAAGCTTAGTGTATCACCGACACATAAGTAAACACTTAAAATGCTAATTAATAACATGCTTTTTCTATTTAAGATATAAAAGTATGAACAGAAAGTATTTGAACTTGGAACTTCCAATGTTCTAATACTTGACCCATGTATATAGAGAAATAAACTAGAACTGGAAGAATGAGTATATTTCTAAGAAAATTGCTGGGAGGCCATGAAATTTCAAGAAAGGCAGAACAACATGAGTCAACACCTTGGAAGGGCTTTAAGCTCATCAAATTGTTTCAGTAAACGTTTGCAGAGACAAGAAATGTGACATTGGTCACAATGAAACAGCCTGAAACGGCGTGAACAAGAAAATGTTAAAGGGTATGAAAACAAAGGTTAGGTTTAGCAAACCCCAAAACGGCATAAAGCAAACAAGTAGTACCTTCAAAATGACAAACAGGTAAAGATAAGGAGGTCTTTTTTTATTAGCTACGGATCAACCTAAAGCAGCTAACTACTCAAATATAGGAATTTATACTAGCTCCTAAATGTTCTCTAGCTATAAATTTGGTGAAAAAATACAGTACGCTTTTCTATGAGGCTGATATGCTTGGGACTGGATACAGCACAAATGGAAAGAGGATGAACCCACTCAAAGGATACCTCCCCCCTCGTAAAGAATATCCTTTAGGAGATGAACCAAAAAGAAAAACTATAAACCAGAATTTTTCATTCCGAATTTTACAACTTGCCCTACCTAAGTGGCTACTACTTAAGAATTCAGATAAACTTTTTTAAAGTTACAGCCAAGCAAGCAGGGGCACCTGGGTGGCTCAGTCGGTTAAGTGTCCAACAGCTCAGGTCACGACTTTGCAGCTTGAGAGTTCGAGCCCTGCATCGGGGTCTCTGCTGTCAGCACGGAACCCATTTCGGATGCTGTCTCCCTCTCTCTCTCTCTGGCCCACCCCCCCTCAAAAAAAAAAAAAACCTTAAAAAAAAAAGTTATAGCCAAACAAATTAGCAGCCAAATGAAATAATATTAGGATATTCTTTTTCCTGGGCTTTATTCCAACAGTTATTTAAGACAGGTGACTGAAATAAGAGTCGTGTCCACAAAGACTACAGGCCTATCAACTGAATGAGGATCTTCCCAGTGCACTGCCAACACTATTTCGATTTCAAGCAAGATAGATGACTTAGATAACCTTTAGTTATGAGGTTAAATAGGTCTAATATTAGGACCAAATTCAGGAAATCGAATCTCACCTTTTCTTCCTGGTTTCATTTCACCTTCTGGATCCATCCAATATTCTCTAATATCAATTAGGACTTTCCCTTTAAAGTCTCGAACACTGACATACCTCATTTTCCCAATCTGCAAAAGAAACAAAAATATAGAAAGGTATTCATTTCAAGAGTGATGTCCGTATTTATATTTATATCGAAATTACAACCAAAGAAAATGTCACTCTTAAGAAATCTTTCTTGGGGCGCCTGGGTGGCTCAGTCGGTTAAGCGTCTGACTTTGGCTTAGGTCATGATTTCACGGTTCGTGGGTTTGAGCCCCATGTCGGGCTCTGTGTTGACAGCTCAGAGCCTGGACTCTGTTTCAGATTCTGTGTCTCCCCCCTCTGCCCCTCCCCTGCTCGCGCACTGTCTCTGTCTCAAAAATAAACAAACATTTAAAAAATTTTTAAAAAAAAGAAATCTTTCTTAAAAAGAATTAAGTGAAGTACATCTCATCCTTCCAAGCATTTTCACATTACAGGAGTCATTAGTAAAACAGAGAAATATTATGGAAAACAGTATGGAGACTCCTTGAAAAAATTAAAAACAGAACTAATATATGATCTAGCAGTGATCCAGGAGCCCCACTTCTGGGTATGTACCTAAAAGAAATGAAAGCAAGGTCTTAAGAAAATATTTATTTGCACACCTATGTTCACAGCAGCATTACTCATGCTCATTACCCCAAAGATGGAAGCAACCCAAATGTCCACAGTCAGATGAATGGATAAGTAAAATGTGTTATATACATACAATGGAGTATTAGCCTTATAAGAAAGGAAATCCTAGGGGCACCTATGTGGGTGGTTCAGTCAGTTAAGTGCTAAGCACGGAGCCTGCTTGGGATTCTCTCTCTCTCTCTCTCTCTCTCTCTCTCTCTCAAAATAAACAAATAAACATTAAAAAAAAAAAAAAAGATTCTCTCTCCCTCTGCCCCTCCCTGCTCACGCTCTCAAAAAATTTTTTTAAAAAAATAGGAAATCCGGTCACAGGCTACTACAACACAGATGACCTTGCTGACTAACGCTAAGTGAAATAAACCACTCATAGAAAGCTACATACTGCATGATTCCACTTACAAGAAATGCCTAGACTAGTCAGATTCAGAGGCGGGGGGAGGGGGAAAGGGGAGTTGTTATTTAAGTTTTAAAAGATGAAAAGTTCTGGAGATCTGTGTCACAATGATATGAGCATACCTAACACTACTGTATGCTTAAAAATGGTTAAAATGGGGGCACCTGGGTGGCTCAGTCGGCTAAGCATCTGACTTCGGCTCAGGTCATGATCTCACCATTCGTGGGTTCAAGCCCCGCATGGGGCTCTGTGCTGACAGCTAGCTCAGAGCCTGGAGCCTGTCTTCGGATTCTGTGTCTCCCTCTCTCTCTGACCCTCCCCTGCTCACGCTCGCTCGCTCTCGCTCGCTCTCTCTCTCTCTCTCTCTCTCAAAAATAAATAAAACATGGGGCACCTGGGTGGCTCAGTCGGTTAAGCAGCCGACTTCAGCTCAGGTCATGATCTCATGGTTCATGGGTTCGAGCCCCACGTCAGGCTCTGTGCTGACAGCTCAGAGCCTGGATCCTGCTTCTGATTCTGTGTCTCCCTCTCTCTCTGACCCTCCCCCGCTCACACTCTGTGTCTCTCTTTCTCTCAAAAATAAATAAACATTAAAAAAATTTTTTAATAAAAAATAAAACATTTTAAAAGAGGTTAAAATGGCAAATTCTATGTAAAGTGTTTTTTATTTTTTGCCACAATAAAAATCATTAGAAAGCAAAATTTTGCAGTAGAAACTACAACCAGTAGGAATCCAGACTCCACTAGCAATAAACCATTCTAAGAATCCAGAGGTGCAGTCAACAGTAACATGAGGAATCTTTGATTGTTAGACATTCATTTCAAATAACATCTTTAATACACTTCACCCATAGTCTCAAAGTAAGAACTTAAAACTACCCACAGAAAACTATTTTTCAAAAACCTTACACTGTGCTTAACAAACTACAAATTCCACAGGGAAGGAAAAGAATTTAGTGTTTGTAAGCACTTTCCAGGATGTCTTACACTGCTGTAATACACTATCTAGCACTTAAACTAAGAAGTCACACTTTCTGATCAAAACCTTTAACACCTGCCCATCTCTTACTCATTCTGAAACTACTCTTCAAGCTTACTGACAAAAAACCGGCTATGATATTTGTGCTTAGAACACATCAACATGTAAAGATTTGGGGTTTGGCTATGTTCCTTTCTCTTCGGACCTGGGTCCCTTGTTTATTAAATAACCCTTTTTATTGGGATACAAGTATTACGGTAGTAGAATCACAGCTGTGCTGACCCAGTACATATGAATGGCTTCCATCCTGCGCATGTCCTTTTAGACTTCTTTTTCTGGTCTCAGCTAGGTCTTGTTCATTCTCCTTTGGTTTTCCATTTTCAAGTAAGTTTCTTGTCCTGCTGGCGTGTCCCTAATTCCAGGACATACCCCATGCTTTATGGAGAAAATGAAGTCCACTGGGTACGGGTAAGTGCCTTCAAACCTCTCTTCTCTGTACTCACAGCATTATCAGTTCTTCTTTACTTTTTCTATTCCGTTTCTTGCATATGCATTCTTTCCCATTCCACTGGCTTCATACCTACCATTTCCTAACATGCTCACTCCCCTCGTCTAGAAAAAATTTTCCCTAACCTGCATTTTATAAAATGTTCTCATTTCCCTCCTCTTTATTGCTAAATTCTGAAAGGAGAGAAATATTATTTCTTGCTAATTAAATTCCCACTGCCTACTCTAAATTAGTCACCAGTGATCTTATGGTCACTTTTAATGGCTTATTTTTTAATCAGTCTTCTTGAAACCCCCTAGTGCCTATCATACTGGGTTCTCAGTAAACTGTTTTATAATGGATAAATTAAATAAGACCAGAATAATTATCATAGTGGAACTGTTCATTGTGATTTATAATACTCATTTAATAACTCTAAGAATATCTCTATTGGGGGAGAAATTAGTGCAACCTCTATCTCATACCATACACAGAAAAACTAAACTAATTCTACATGCATCACAGACCTAAACACGAAGGTTAAAACTATAAAAATTACTAGGAAAACAAAGTGGCAAAATTTTTGTGGCCTTGGGTAAGTACCAAAGTAGGTCTTAGGAAACAAAAGCATTAACCAAAAAAGAAAAAAATTTGACAAAAATGAATTTAATAAAAATTAAAACTTTTTATTTTTTTAATGTTTGTTTATTTTCAGAGAGAGAGAGAGTGCAGGCACACGGAAGGGCAGAGGGGGGACAAAAAGAGACAGAGAGACAGAGAGAGAAAACAAACCAAGTAGACCCCACGCTCAGTGCAGAGCCAGACACAGGGCTTGATCTCTCAACCATGAGATCATGACCTGAGCCAAAATCAAGAGTCGGATACTCAAACGACTGAGCCACCCAGGCATCCCCAAAATAAAAACTTTTTGAAAATGCTTAAGAGACTTTGGGGCATCTGGGTGTCTTAGTCAATTGAGCATCTAACTTAGATTTCAGTTCAGGTCATCATCCCAGGATCGTGGGATCGAGCCCCACATCGGGCTTGGCACTGACCATGGAACCTGCTTAAGATTCATTCATTCATTCTCTCTCTCTCTCTCCTCACCCCCCCACCCCTCTCCCTCACTCATGAGCTCACCCTCTCTAAAATAAAAAATAAGTATTTTTTTAAATGTTAGAAAATTAACAGGCAAACCACAGACCTAAAAAAAGTATCAACTATATTTATATCTGACAAAGAACTTATATCTAAAATACATAAAAAATTCTTTCAACTCAAGAAATCAAATGACTTTTTGTTTTTTAATGGGCTAAAAAGACTTGAACAAAATCTTCCAATAAAGGAAGATGCTAGACAGAAGACAAATGCAAGGTAAAACTACAATGAGCTCCCACTACACATCCGTTAACTTATGTGGATAAAATTAGAGACTGACAAAACCCAGTGAGGATGTGAAGCTATCAGAGTCTCGCACACTGCTGATGGGTGTGTAAAATGGTACAGCTACTACAGAAAAGTCTGACAGGGTCTTATGAAGCTAAACGTACACTTAGCCTACAACCCAGCGAATGCATCTGATATTTACCCAAAAGGAAAAAATGTCCACAAAAAGACCTGTACAAGAATGTTCCCAGCAACTTTATTCCTAACAGCCCCAGACTAGATAGAAACAACTCAAATGTCTATCCAAAGTGATCAGGGGCACCTGGGAGGCTCAGTCAGTTAAGTATCCAACTCTCTGTTTCAGCTCAGGTCATAACTCACAGTTCATGTTTAAGCCCCACACTGGACTCTGCACTGATGGTGCGGAGCCTGTTTGGGTTCTCTCTCTGCCCGTCTCTCCCTCTTTTCTCTTTCAAAAATAAATAAATAACCATTGGAAAAAAAAAGCAAATGAGGGCACCTGAGTAGCTCAGTCCAACTTTAGCTCAGGTCATGATCTCGCAGTCCTGAGTTCGAGTCCCACGTCGGGCTCTGTGCTGAGAGCTCAGAGCCTAGAACCTGATTCAGATTCTGTGCTCCCTCTCTCTGCCCCTCCCCCACTCACACTCTATATCTCTCTCTAAAATAAACATTAAAAATTTTTTAAATAATTAATTTAACACAGTGAGTGGATAAACAAATTGTTGTCTAATCCTATGTGGAATATCACTCAGCAATAAAAAGGAACAAACTGATACAAGAACTGGCCCCAAAATGTTATACTGAGCAAAAGAAGCCAGACACAGAACAATAGAAACTATTTGATTCCATTTATATGAGGTTCTAGAACACACAAAATAAATCTCTAATTACAGAAATCAGATTAGTTACCTTAGGCGGGGGATGATTGCAAAGAGAGGCCAAGAGGGAATTTCCTGGGGTAATGGAAATGGCCTCACTCCAAGAGTACATACAGTTACCACAGCTGACCAAGTTTTGCTTAATGTGTGCATTTCATTAAATAGTATCTCAATGAAGTTTATTAAAAAAAGAAAGGGACTTGCCCAACAGACACCTCTCCCTTGAAGAGAAACGAATGAAGCTCACAAACTCTTACAACCACTCCCCTCAAAAAAAAAAAAAAGAACACAACAAAAAAGAGGTAATAGTGTAGAGATATATTAAAGTAGAAAGAATAAAGATCTCTATAATCACGTTATGACACAATGAAATCAGATGACAAAATGGATATAATTTTACATGCATATAATGTGGAATTTAACAAGAGGAGAAAAGGTACATCATAGAAAACGTTGATTCTTAAATTTTTTTAATTCCCTTCTCCTTTGGAGATCTGATGAAGGTTGTAATTCCTTCATATACAAAAAATTTCAAATAAAATAAAATATTAATAAAATTATCAAGCAATTATTATAAGTAAAAATGAAGGTCTCATTTTATATTACATACCCAATGTATACTGTGCTCTAAGCCAATTAAAATTCAGTATTACCACCAAAATATTTTTCTATGGCCAAAATACCATTTCAAGGAAAAAGCTGTAATGGCAACAAAATTAAAGATTATCTTGCCTGTCACTACTAAGGTCTGTGAAAAGTCACTCTGAAAATGAAATATAAGGTTCCTCCTAGAGGAACCAAGAGGCACTTTCAAAAGAGTGAGGAGTCTTAAAGCTTTAGGAGGCTCAGGAAGCTCTCCACATATGAGGTTTTAAAAATTGAACCCACTTTTTTTGGTGAGATGACCACCTCCTAAAAAGAGATCTGGTTTTCCCCAAACTGCTCTAACGTAATAAAATCTCTAAACGTGGGTCCTGGTTTCTTCAACAGACAAGATAAAATCCATTAAAATGCCACAGATGCTTTTTCATTAGACAGACAAAGGCAGGCACATGGTAAACTGGAACTGACCAGAAAAAGCCCAAGATAGACAGCTGCTCAAATCCTCGAAAGTTTTTACCATTATTGAGAACATTAAGGTAAAATATTCCAATGCAGCACTTCATTCTCCACAGGAGCAAAGTCCATTCTCCACAAGAGGAAGGTCTATGAAAGGAAAGGATGCTTCTCTTGCAGATTCCACATTTCATTCTGACTCTTAAGGGAACTTCCCACAGCACTTAGAATAAATCTCCAACAGTGCAAGACCTGGCCCTTCACCCTCCTTACCAACCAGACCTATCTACATTCTCAACCAGGTTTCCTAGGCTCCAGCCACAAAATATTTGCACAAGTCTCTCTACTTTGGAAAAGATTGCCTCTCTCTCATACACTTCACATGACTGGCTCCTCCTTTATTTCTTAAGCTTCAAATGTCACTTCTTTAGAGAGAGGTTCCCAGAGCACCTTCTCTCTCATAATAACCTACCCTTTTATTTCTCAACCCTTAATATAACCTTAATTATATATATATATACACACACACACACACACACATATATATGTTTATTAGTATATTTATCCCCATAAATCCTATGAAACTAGAGACCACGTCTACTTGGACCATTACTGCTTACCCAGAACTCAGCAAGGCCTGAGGAAATAGAGGAGGCATTCAAAAAAAATAACAACAGTAAGCACTGAAACTTGATATCAACTCAAAGAAATGAGGGCCCTTTCATAATTCTTCCTTACATATACTGACTTATATTCTCTATCAAATTAGTCTGCTCCCATAAGCTATAGACAAATCAGAGGACTAAAATCTGTAAGTAAATAATCCATCTGCAATTTGTCTAAATTTTTAATATTTTTTAAAATGCTTATTTATTTTTGAAAGAGAGAGACATAGTGTAAACAGGGAGGAGCAGAGAGAGAGAGGGAGACACAGAATCCAAAGCAGGCTCCAGGCTCTGAGCTGTCAGCACAGAGCCCAACGCGGGGCTTAAACTCACAGACCAGACCGCGAGATCATGACCTGAGCTGAAGTCGGAAGCTTAACCAACTGAGCCACCCAGGTGCCCCATAAATTTTTAATATTTTTTACCAAAAAATGTGTACATTTAAGGTGTACCGCATGAAGATGTGACTTATTCATAGTGAAATAATTACTAGTCAAGATAATTAACATATCATTTCAGTTACCATTTTTTGTATGACACTACACCTGAAATCTACTTTTAGCATATTCCATGTTCAATACAGTACTAAGTATAACCATCATGTATCTATTTTTTTAATCCACGCATATAACTAGGCAAAAAGTGGGTAAAAATATCCAACTTCTATTTTCCTATTCTAACCCTAATCCTGGCACTCTTTCATGGCCCTCAGTAGGTTCAAAATATATACTTATGTTATCTATAAAGAACTTAACCACACTCAATACCCAAAAAATAAATAATCCAGGTTAAAAATGGGCAGAAGACATGAATAGACACTTTTCCAAAGACATCCAGATGGCTGACGGACACATGAAAAGATGCTCAACATCACTCATTCATCAGAGAAATACAAATCAAAACCACAATGAGATACTACCTTACGCCAAGTCAGAATGGCTAAAATTAACAACTGGGTGGCTCAGTCGGTTAAGTGTTCGACTCTTCGTTTCAGGTTAGGTCATGACCTCACAGGTTCATGAGCTCGAGCCCTGCACTGGGCACCACACTGACAGCTCCAAGCCTGCTTCAGATTCTCTTTCTCTCTCTCTCTGCCCCTCCCCACTTATGCTCTATCTCTCTCAAAATAAATAAACATAAAAAAAGTAAAAAAAAATAAACAATTCAGGAAACAATAGATCAACAGATGTTGGGGAGAATGCGCAGAAAGAGGAACCCTTTTGCAGTCTGCTGCAAACTGGTGCAGCTGTTCTGGAAAACAGTATGGAGGTTCCTCAAAAAGTTACAAATAGAAGTACCCTCCCACCCAGCAATTGCACTACTAGGTATTTACCCAAAAGATAGAAAAATACAGATTCAAAGGGGGTACATGCAACCCAATGTTTATAGCTGCACTATCAACAACATCCAAATTACAGAAAGAACCCGATGTCCACCGACTGACGAACAGATAAAAGATGATACACACACACACGAATATTAGCCATCAGAAAGAATGAAATCTTACCATTTGCAACAACATGGATGGAACTAGAGTGTATTATGCTAAACTAAATAAATCAGGCAGAGAAAGAGAAATATATTTCACTCATATTTAAGAAACATGAACAGATGAACTTAGGGGAAAGGAAAAAATAAGATAAAGACAGAGAGGGAGGCAAACCATAAGAGATTCTTAACAGAGAACTAACTGAAGGTTGCTGGGGGGGACATGGGCAGGGGATGGGCTAAATGGGTGATGGGCATTAAGGAAGGCACTTAGTGGGATGATCACTGGGTGTTACATGTAAGTGATGAATCAGTAAATTCTCCTGAAACCAATACTACCCTATATGTTAACTAACTTGAATTTAAATTGAAAAAAAGAAAAAATAAAAATAAACACTGTCTTATCCAGGACATAACTATATACTTCATACGGCGGTACATACATATACATATATATGCACTAGCTTTTCACACTCAAGTGTTTGTAGCCCCAGTCTGTCCAACATTTTGGCTCCAACTAATACTTATCCCACCTTCTTGAAACACTCATCCTTTTCTTGTTTCCCTTGCTGTACTCTTCCTAACTTCCTTCACCTTCTCTTACCTACATCCCCTTTTTCCTTCCTTCCTATCACCAAGATAGGTCTCTAGTCACCTCCTCTTCTCCCTCTTCATGGACTGCTTCGTTCCTCTAGTCCATCCACTGTTCCTTTACAGTAATTTTATAATCATCACTATTTCTTCCTTGGGAAAAATCATCTCAGCCTTCATCATCTCAATACAAATATGACCTACAATTACCTAAGAGATCTTACCTGCATCCATTCAGCCCCATTACCCCCCCCTACAAATCCTCCTTGTACACAGATGCCAATAAGAAGTCTCTCTAAAACCAGAAGAAACCCAAGAAAAGAAGCTACACTAGTCCTCTCAGAATGATTTTACCAATCCCTGCAGCAAACTCACGATACTCAACCTTATTCCCCACTATACACTAACAGGGGGCCAATTTCAGTCAACCCACTTGCCTCCCTCCTGTTCTTATCAAGCCCTCTATGCAGGCCATATCGCTGCTGCTTTTCCAGTAATACCCAATCCAGATTTCACCATCCAATACCAGACTCATCTCCTTCAAATTGCTTCCTAAATGTGCAGTTCCCAAGCTCTTGTTTTTGAATGCCTGTAACTTTAAATTTTTTTTCAATGTTTATTTTTGAAAAAGAGAGAGAGAGAGAACGGGGAGGGGCAGAGAAAGAGGGAGACACAGAATCCAAAGCAGGTTCCAGGCTCTGAGCTGTCAGCACAGAACCTGACATGGGGCTCAAACTCATGAACTGTGAGATCATGACCTGAGCTGAAGTCGGACACTTAACAAACTGAGCCACTCAAGCGCCCCTGGATTGTCTATAATTGTAAATTTGTTGTTTTACACTTAGCCAAAATACAAGTTTCTAGACTTTAACAATAATCTAGCATCACATAAATTACTTTCATTTCTACGAACTTGCTCTTACATTTCAATGAATATCCTTTGTCGAGACGATTATAAGAGACATCAAAAATTATTATGCAGATCAGATTATGGTACTTTTAACATTCATCAGATCAATACAGATAATTCCTCTGGATCTAAGGAAATTACCTGAAACATGTTATCATCTCTGCTGCTGCTGCTTTGCTTCGAGGATGACAGGGCTCTCGAAGTCTCACCGGTCTTTTGCTTCTTTACAGGTTTTTCTGCAGTAACCTTTTTCCGCTTTAACTTGAAAGAAAAACAAGAATAATGGTTAAAATCTGCACACATAAGAAAAAAACACATCTCAGCTTCAAACACTTCATGACTCCTTAGGACTTAAAGGATCGAAGGACTACATTTATTTATTAAAAGAAGAATCATAAATACATACACAGGCAAGTTTCACTTGACAAGAAAAGTATGGAACTAACCTAATATCTAACACAGTATTTTCAAAATGTGTTCCTAAGAGCCCAAAGTCACTTCAGCCATCAAAAGGTAATAACCAGAGAAACAACTCTTTAACAGACCAGGTACCCACATGAGATTTCTTTGGGAAGGAAAAAAAAAAAAAGATGTGGCGGGGAGGGGGGCCTGCTGCTTTTAAATAAACTTTAGAAACTACAAGTCTATTAAAGTTAGTCAGCTAATTTTTTTACAATGGAAATATATTAATTAGGAAGAATACAACCAACTTATTCCAATCTAGGATATGTCATTTATGTGCTGCCTATTCCAAAAGGGACTTAAATTGACTTTGAAAATTATGAGTATGTGGAGTGCCTGGGTGGCTCAGTCAAAGTGTCTGCCTCTTGATTTCAGCTCAAGTCATGATCTCACATTTCATGGGATCGAGCCCCGAGTCAGGCTCCGCGCTGAGCGTAGAGCCTGCTTGGGATTCTCTCTCCCCCTCTCTTTCCCCCTCCCCTGCTCACGCACGCACGTGCGCGGTCTCTCAAAATAAACAAATAAATAAACTTTTTAAAAAAAGAAAGAAAGAAGTTTTGAGTACACAAATCCAGGAAAGCTATTTCGTACTGAGCATTAGAAGTCAACATTCAAGAATGTCCTCATCACAAAAAAATCACTAAAGGTGGACAGCAATGTGTTAGACTACTATTCAAAATCAAAACAATGTCTTAAATAAAGCAGCACTATTATTGTAAAAACTTATATAGCCTCATTCTGAAAACTGGCTAATGCGTATGAAAACTAGTGGAGTTCCCAACCTAAACAGTAGAGGGCAGTCGTGTTCCTTTTAGTGGACGGTATAAACTGATGTGTTGTCTTACTAAATTAGATGAAGCTAAATAAAATATAATGTACATATGTATATAACTGAAAAAGTGAATGTATTTTTTTTAAGTTTGTTTATTTTTTAGAGACAGAGCATGAGCGGGGAAGGGGCAGAGAGAGAGGGAGACACAGAATCTGAAGCAGACTCCAGGCCCTGGGCTGTCAGCACAGAGAGACCAGAGGCTCGAACCTCGCAAGATCATGACGTGAGCGGAAGTTAGACTCTTAACCGACTGAGCCACCCAGGTGTCCCAAAATGAATGTATTTAATCTAAGTGCTTACAGGATTAAGAATACTATTTGGGACAAATGGCAAGAATCAATTCACCTCAATAAGCAGAAAGTGACTATTCTTTTTATGAGGGCCTGGATACTCCCTAGGGACTGGCACATGCCTGGCACATAAAAACTCAATAAAAATTTGTTAAATGAACATATGAAAATGCCATACCAAATGCAAATAAAAAATTAAGAGATATTTCCTTCTGGAGTACAGCTATGTATGCTCTTTGAGGCCTTATTTCAACCTTTCGGTGACAGATTCTGTTATTTCCCTATAAAGGTCCATCTTCTCCAAGATTCACCCATAAGCTCTTTTATCTAACACTGTCAACTAAACTCGGAGACATAATTACGCAAGCTTCTAGGAAATGAAAAGTTCTGCACGGCAGGAACTACAGTGGGGGCTGCTCAGTTAAGCAGAATGCCCAGCATCCAGCACAGGTGTCATCTAATGTAGAAAAAACCTGTTGTCAAAATGGGTAATTTCACTGTTAGCTTTGCTGAGTACTGATTTCACTAAGAGGAGGAGACTAGTGTAAATAACATTCTAACCTAACATGTACCAAGCCTACATGTTAAGTAACCCTGGTGGGCTGCGTGATAAACATCAGCGGCGGAGAAGACTGTCAAAACGGACACCTGCATTCAAAGAGTTCAGGTAATTTAGCTCAACGACACACAATACCTACAGATTAGGCAGATTTCCAAATAATGCAAGCAGTGGCTTTGGCCTATTTCTAAGGCTACTCCTCCTATGGAATAAGGCTGTGGTTCTGCAGCTTTAGTGTTCCTGGAAATCCTCAATGGGAGACTTGTTAAAGTCCAAAGACTCGCTCAAGTCTGAGTTAGGGGCCAGGAGTGTGCACGAACAAGTACCCTAGGCACTCTGGTCATGTAGTCCAGGAACCATTTGCACTTCCAAAACCACCCATCCGGGCTCTCCTTCCACCATTTTGATACGCCTTGCTGTCCTTCAGAACTTGATGTGGGCAATACTGCTGAATAAAGTATCACAGAAATGACTTGCATTAATAGTCACCTTTTTGTCAACTTCGCTGTCAGAATCACTGCCGGAAGAGCTTGAAGAAACAAGTTCCTTTGACTTAGGCATTCTGAAAGAAAATACATTGTATAAATAATTTACAAATTATTCCATTACCTCCAACTTACTCTCTCCCAAGCAAAAATTCAAGAAGTTCCATGGTTCTACCATTTTGTGGTACCGGAATTGTGACGTGACGCACAATGCTCGAAGTTATCTCTTAATCTCTGCTCTTCCAAGTAGAAAATAACAGCCAGAACCCAGCAAGGAGAAAGAAGTAAAACGTCACACACATTTCACACTCCTACACCTCTTTCTCAAAGCCACTGGGTCTTTTTATACTGCATTTTAGAGAGGTTAGAGACTTATGGGTAGGATAAATTGCAAGAAGGCAGCTGATAGCAATCTCTGTTAAAACCAAGAAGTAGGAATATTCTCAGTACTGCTTTATATTTCTCACTGATGAGACCTAACAGAATTACCCACTGCAGGAAATGACCCCAACATCCACACAACATGGAGAAGAGCTGCACTATACAGATGTCCATAGCTAATTCACTTACCACGATAATCCTATTTTTTCACATTTTATGTATGTTCTTAATGTTCTTTGGCTTTTTGACCATGCCATCAAAATAACAAGCACTCATTCAGAGTTCACAAAGGTATACGTAATTTTTACAATTCACTACATTTTACACTGATTTTCTTCTCTGAAATATAACTAAAATTTTGAAGAATCTGCTTATGAAAGGGGCAACACCTTTTCTCAAATTCCTACTATGACCCTAGTTCCCCAGGTCCCCCCAGAGGGACATACATAGCCCAATGCCCTGCTTTCATGTGGATGTTCACTGAGGGGCTGAGCACAGCCAGAGGGTCTTGTGCATCTACTTGTGCAGAGATTTAAAAAAAAAAAAACCTAAAGCCCAAATTTCAAGGAATTCCAAGGCATGCTGTACCTTTTTTCAACACACTTTATAATACCTAGTGGTAAACTGATTATTAAAATATTTTTTGCTTTCCATCCAATAAGAGTATTCTCTATTAATTTTTTTATACCCTAAAGGGCCCCATATATACAACACAGTCTGTTAAATGTTGACTGAAGGGAAAAAGACCTCATTTTCTCCTCAAAAAATCATAAATAATCTCTCTAGACTAAACTTATCTCAACACTGACATTGAATGTATTCCACAATAGGAGGTCAAGGTAAAAGAAGTGGGCCATCCATTCCAATTGTAGCCACTAATTTCAAAAAGCTCAAACACAACCAACCAGCCATGTTGATTTTACCTGGTAATTTCTTAATGAGAAGAGTAAACTCAGGGGGAACCAACAACGTTCTGAACCATGTTTTAAGTACTAATCCTGTTACTGCTCCATTTTTCACATCTTAACTCCAAAAATCAATTTAGGTTTTTTTTTTTGCTAGCAGCTAATAATGCCAAGAAACATTTTTTAATAGGTGATTAAATTGAACATAACCTATTTTTTCACTTTGAAACAGTCAAGCATAACTATACGGTCTATTAATAAAAGCGGCGGGGGGGGGGCGCGGGGGACGTCTATGATCATTTCAAAGAATGACCTCGTAATTAACCCAAATTAGAAGCCCATTCAACAACAACAACAAAAAAAACAAGATAATGGTAACTAAGGCCACTTTGAATGTATTTTTACTTTTACTTAATTAACCCTTACTGTTCAAAAAGGAAGAAAAAAAAAAGGCTGGCTAGTAATTCTGGCAGGTGATACTAAAACGCTAGTGTAGAATATATACAAAACGCAACCGAAAAAACGAATCTTCATTCTTTGACGATGGCGTGGAGGATTAGTAAAGACGAGGTGAAAATAAACGTAGACTAAAAGGCACACGAATTCGGTACTACACGAGGGTTATGAACACCAACACAGGGAAAGGGATTGCGCGACGCCAGGAAGCTGCTGGAACCCTGGGGCGGGCAAAGGCTGGGGTGGGGGGAGACAGGTTGGTCGGAGGGGGCGTGGGAGGCGGCGAAGTGCGGAGGAGACCGTATGGGAAGAGGAGGGACTTGCACCAAGCGCCATTTTCTTCTCTCGAAGCATTACCTACCCCCAGCACACCATCCGTCCTCCCTCCCCCCCAACCCCCTCGGACGGGGTCGGCTCTCTCCCTCCCCTAGACAGCCCCCCCCCCCGGGGACCGCGGTGAGAGACCCAGCAAAGCGTTGAGGAGAAGCGGGCTCCGCACGCGCCCCCGCTGTGGCCCGGGCCGCCGCTGCATTGTCCCGGGGGCGCCCCGGCCCCCTCCCCGAAGCTCCCCACCCCGCCCGGCCGCGCCCCGCCGCCGGGGACGCCGCACTCGCCGCGCCGGAGCCATTCCCGGGAGCCAGCTTCTGGCGCGTAGCGGCCTACGGCGCATGGGGTGCGGGGTCGAAGAAGGAGGAGGTCCAGGGAGGCCGAGGCGGGGAAAGGGGAGGTCTGGCAGCGCCGCCATTTCCCCGGCCGTCGCCTGTGAACGGGGTAGAGGCAGCAGGCGGCTCGCGGCCCCGCTGGAGGGTGGGGATGGGCCGGGCAGGGGCTCGAAGGGTGGGGGCGGGGTCCCCAGCACTCACGCTCCGCTCTTGCAGCCGAACAGCCTTCTGCTCGCTCGCTCGCAACTGACAGAGAACCGGAAGTGACGAAAGCCAAGAGCTGCCGGCCCCGCCCCTCTGGGACTGCTTACACGTGATGGGGCGTGGCCTCCCTGCCGAAACCAACAGCGAGACCCTTTCCAGGGCCTTAAAGGGACCGCCCTCGTCCTGAGCCAGTGCCTTGAAAGTGAAATGCAGCAGAGATTGAGCCTGACCTGTGAGTGTGACTGAGGGCACGAATAAAACATGAATGACAAACATCGAACTTTGCACTTCGTTCCATAAATGTTTCTTGTACTAAAGTGAAATGTCCATACTGAAAAAGCCCATTTTCCCAGAAATGGCCCTTGCCCCCTCCCCGCAGTTTTTGACTCTGGCTGGTAAAATCCAAAGGAAGGAAGCTAAAGTTACATATTTAATTCCGGAAAGCACAAGAAATCTTTACAGAAGTTCTTGGCCATCCACACCCTTATCCTTAAACTGAAGTCCTGGAGGTAGTTCACAGAAAACAAGAGAAATCCATACTGCAAGTAGGAGCATGGCCAATAGATTTACAATTAATAAAATGCCTGCTATAGCTACGAATATATACAGGGGTGCCTGGGTGGCCCAGTAGGTTAAGAGCCCAACTCTTGATTTCAGCTCTGGTCATGATCTCATGGTTCATGAGTTCAAGCCCGTCCCCCCTCCCCCACCTTCCATTGGGCCCTGCACCGACAGCGTGGAGCCTGCTTGGGATTCTGTGTCTTCACGTTCTTTGCCCCTCCCTTGCGCATGTGCTGTCTCTCTCTCTCAAAAATAAACTTTAAAAAAAAGTATAAAATTTTATTTACCCAACACACATTTATCAAGCACCTGCTATGTGTCAGCCACTGCATGAGGCACTTGGTATATATTATTCATCCTAACAAGCACTTTCCAAAGTAGGAATAATTATTCTCTCCATTTTATAATGAAGAAACCAAGGGTCAACAAGGTTGAATAAACTGCTAGAGGTTATATAGGGAGTGAGTCATGATTCAAACCCTGCATTGCCTAACTCACATTGCTGTAGACTGAGGGAGAATGAGCGTTCTTACCCCTCTCCTAATCATTCAGTGTCAGGCTAGATGACCACTTTTTAAAAATGAAACACTGACTGTATAATTCCTTTTATATGATGTTCCAAAAAAGGCAAAAATAATCTGTGGGGATCTAGGTCAGTTACCTTTGGGGATATCACTTAGGAGCAAGTATGAAGGAATCTGCTAGGATGCTGAACATATCTTGGTCCGGGTTGCAGTTACACAGGTGTACACAGACGTAAAATTTCACATAATATTTGCGCATTTCACAGATATAAGATACACTTTGATGAGAAAGTCGAAAAAGTAAAAAATAATTAAATTAATTTGAAAAAAAAAATGGAAGGTACTCAATAACTACCGTTTCAGCATGGTCTCTTGCTAGCCTAGAGTTTGCACACCCAAAGGAAGTTCAGGGAGCTCCCCCACCAACGCTGTGGCCAGCTGACCAAAGCTTCCCTGGGGCCAACAGTGCCATAGGGCACTGTCAGGGTATCTGGTTGTACTGAGCTCATACACTGGTGTAACTAGAAGATCACTGGGCTGCCCAGGCCCTGAGAGCCATGGAGGTGGCTCTTCCTGGAAATCCGGTGCTGGCTGAGGAGGGACTGGGTTCAGGGCACTGGTTGTAGTCATCTGACTCACAACCTCCCCCTCTTCCTCCTCCAAGATAGAAAGAGTTACAACTCTCTTTACTCAAATGCTAGAAACTGCCCAAAGGTCCTTTCCCAGTTTATCACTCATTCAATAAACATGTTTTGAGCACCTTCTTTAGGCCAGGAATTCAATAGGATTGATAGGGCCTGTGTAAATACATGAAACAGACAATAAACAAGCAAAAAATGAAATAGAAATGATAACTTTAGATAAGTACTATGAAAAATAAAGGAAAAACAGGATGATGCCATAGAAAGAATATTGGGTGAGATTAATTTAGATATGATAGGGATGAAATGGGACAATTTGGACAGGAACCTGAAGGAAAAGGAACAGCTGGGCTAAAATTTTGGTGCTGGGAGTTTCGACCAGAGCAAAGGCCCTAAGATGAGTCTGAAGATCAAAAAGTTCTCAAGGTGCCTGGGTGGCTCAGTTGGTTAGGCGATTAGGCATCAGCTCAGGTCATGATCTCACCATCTGCCCCACATAGGGCTCTGCTGACAGCTTGGAGCCTGGAGTCTCTACCCCTCCCCCGCTCGCCCTCTCTCTCTCTCTCTCTCTCTCTCTTTCTCTCTCTTTTTCTCTCAAAAATAAATAAACAATTTAAAAAAATTTAGGGAACTTTCCAGAATGCTCCGTGAAAAGTGGAGAAGCAGCGACTACCCGAGCTGTGCCCAGCAACGCACTACTCCCTCTCCCCCACACCAGCCTCAGCCAGCTCACTGCCTGTAGAAAATGGTGAAAGAAACTACTTACTATGATGTTTTGGGGGTCAAATCCAATGCCACCCAGGAAGAATTGAAAAAGGCTCACAGGAAATTGGCTTTGAAGTCCCACCCTGACAAGAATCCAAATGAAGGAGAGAAATTTAAACAGATTTCTCAAGCTTATGAAGTGCTCTCTGATGCAAAGAAAAGGGAATTATATGACAAAGGAGGAGAACAGGCAGTTAAAGAAGGTGGAGCAGGTGGTGGTTTTGGCTCCCCCATGGACATCTTTGATATGATTTTTGGAGCAGGAGGAAGGATGCAAAGAGAAAGGAGAGGTAAAAATGTTGTCCATCAACTCGCTGTAACCTTAGAAGATTTATATAATGGTGCAACAAGAAAACTAGCTCTGCAAAAGAATGTGATTTGCGACAAATGTGAAGGCCGAGATGGTAAGAAAACAACGGTAGAATGTTGTCCCAATTGCTGAGGCACTGGAATGCAAATAAGAATTCATCAGATAGGACCTGCAATGGTTCAGCAAATTCTATCTGTGTGCATGGAGTGGCAGGGCCATGGGGAACAGATCAGTCCTAAAGATAGTTGTAAAAGCTGCAATGGAAGGAAGATAGTTCAAGAAAAGAAGATTCTAGAAGTTCATATTGACAAAGGCATGAAAGATGGCAGAAGATAACATTCCATGGTGAAAAAGACCAAGAACCTGGACTGGAACCAGGAGTTATTATCACTGTTTTAGATCAGAAGGACCATGATGTTTTTACTCGGTGAGGAGAGGATCTTTTCATGTGTATGGACATACAGCTGGTTGAAGCACTGTGTGGCTTTCAAAAGCCAATATCTACTCTTGACAACAGAACCATTGTCATCACCTCTCATCCAGATCAGATTGTCAAGCATGGAGATATCAAGTGTGTGCTGAATGAAGGCATGCCAATTTATCGGAGACCATGTGAAAACGGTCACCTAATCATCGAATTTAAGGTAAACGTTCCTGAGAAAGGCTTTCTCTCTCCTAATAAACTCTCTTTGCTGGGAAAACTCCTACCTGAGAGGAAGGAAGTAGAAGAGACTGACGAAATGGACCAGGTAGAACTGGTGGACTTTGATCCAAATCAGGAAAGACGGCACCATTACAATGGAGAAACCTATGAGGATGATGCACATCACCCTAGGGGAGGTGTTCGGTGTCAGACCTCTTAATAGGGACAGTGAATAACACTGCTGGCATTCTATATGCGATAGTGAACGAGTGAAGGACTGTAATCATAGCTCACTACTTGCTATTGTTTTTGTTTTAATATTCAACTATAGTAGTGTTTTAAAAGTTAAATGAAGAATGAAAAATATAAAAGCTCAAAAAAAATTTTTTTAAAGATCAAAAAGTGCTCTTGATGTAGAAGCCCATCAGGGACCAGGGGCTACCACACATGTGGCCCACACAGCAGCTCCCCAGGGGCAGCGACAGGGCTGCTCAAGTCCCAGGAAGTGCTGGCTCTGCAGACTTGCAGGGGCCCAGTTCCGGCCTTTCTCCAAGATCCAAGACGGCACTCTGCCTTTTCCTCCTCACCCATCATTACTGATCAGCACCAAGGAATCCTACAGCTTCCCTCCAGTGGTGTCTATGCCCAGAGAAATAGATCTATGTTAGCCAGGGATTTGTTTTTTGGGATATCAATTTACATGAAATAATGCAAGGCACTGGATAATTGTGAAATGACAGCTACAGCCACAAATACTAGAAAATTCCACAGAGAGCTGGATCTCTGGATTGGAATAAACTGGGAATACTTTGAAGAGAAAGACAGCCTCGAACCTGACATGAGGGGATGAGAGGGAACACGTGGAGTGGGAAGAGAGGAACTCTGAGCACATTGAGAAGCTATGAGCATCAATCCTATTGGAGTAGAGTTGGCACAAAGGAAGAGTAGGCAATTCTTCCAGAAAAGTAGGGTGAAGCCAGATGGTAAAGGGTCCTAAATGAAGTCCAAGGAGTCTGGATTACCCCATATGAAAATGAAGACAATGAAATGTGGAAGATTTTTGAGCTGTGGCAGTTAAAAATGTTTTCAGAATGTCTGGGGGCAAAATGAAGATGGGGCTGAAGAAATAAGGAAGACCTAGAGTCTGGAAACACTATAGAGGAGGCTTCTTTGATTGCTAACATAAGAAGTGAAAAATTTGCCGGGGTACCAGGGTGACCCGGTAGGTTAAGCATCTAACTTCAGCTTAAGTCATGATCTCAGAATTCATGGGTTCGAACCCCACATCGGGCTCCATGCTGACGGTGCAGAGCCTTCTTGGGACTCTCTGTCTCTCCCTCTCTCTCTGCCTCTCCCCTACCTCTCAAAATAAATAAATAAATAAACTTAAAAAAAAAAAAGAAGGGACAAATTTCTAGAACATCAAAATGACTATCATATGGATTTGGCTCCAGTTGAGCTCGCTGTGCACATGTCTGGATCCAACAGAGAGGCCAGTAGGATTAACAAGGAGAAGAAAGATCTGTTCTAAACTTAAACCCTCGGGGTCCAAGCAACTCTGCTTTCAGACCATTTGCCTGCATTAAATGCAAAGGGAATAGAGCCGACCTTCCTTCTTTGCCACTGATTATGACACCACTGTGGAATTGTGTGGACTCACAGTGACCACCAAAAATAAATTCCTAGTCCTCAGTGTGCAATAAGAGAGGACGCAATATCCAGGAGAGAGAGGAGACCGTGACCTAGCAGAGCAACATCTGGTGTAAAAAAAAAAAAAAAGCAAAAAAACAAAACAAAAAAAAACTGCACTCAGCAGAAACCATCAGGCTCTAAGTCAATCTCACTCCCTTATAAGTAGGAGAACAGAGACATGCCGCCATAGTAGAGAACATACATGGTGCAGATTCCCAAAATATGAAGAACAGTAGGTGGATAGAAGAATGGTAAGGGAGTTGGCAAAATAAATGCAGAATCCTATAGAAGCTCAGAAGTACAGGTCTGAGATGCCATGGAAGGCTGAGGGGTACAGAAATGGGAGTGAGGAAAGCAAGGAATGGTTGGGACTGTATGTGGAGCAATGTGATCAGTGGTTTCCATCCACCCCATCTCACAAGAGAATGGAATTCTGTCTTCTCTGGAGAAACAAGAGTGGGGGATGGCTTGTGTGAAGGGCCTGAGGAACAAGCAGAATTCAGAAGATTGCTTCCAAGTCTACTGATGTGAAACATCCTTCCCCAGACCCTTTCCCTTCTAGAACTATGTGACTTCTAGAAGATTAAATGCAGGGTCACCTGGGTGGCTCAGTAGGTTAAGTCTCCTCCAACCCTTGACTTCAGCTCAGGTCATGATCTCACGGGTTAAGTTTCTGAGTTCCAGCCCCCCATGGGGGTGGAGGGAGCCTCTTTGGGATTCTGGGTCTCCTCTTTCTGCC
>CM053572.1:119873647-119886577 GCA_028646485.1 Cryptoprocta ferox
CATGCAAATAAACACTGACACAGCCTGCTGGCTCAGCCCCCTGCTCACTTGTCCCCTCTCTGTCATACACACCTACCTACTGAAACTGGAGCAGAAGCAAGAGTTTACCTATACCCTCTAGGGTCTTCGCTGAGGCTGAGCATTAAGTTGACATAAGACAGATACAGAGGAGAAAAGCTTACGGATTTATTTCATGTAAGTTGCAAAACCAGCATGCCTTTATATTAGGTTGAACTAGATGTGATTATGGATAAGTAACTCAATTATATGGGGAGGCTAAAGAAAGATAAGAATTATTTGAACAAGGACTATCTGTACAAAATTCCCTCAGTCTCAACTTCCAGTCTTGACAAAAAGAACGTTACTTTCCTTCTGGTCTGGGAAAGGCATCTTCCCTATGGGGATTTTATCTCCTGCTTTTAAGAAGAAAAGGGGATAGAGTGTCTTTCCTGCACCTACTGTTTTTTTTTTTAAGTACCCTTAGCTCAAAATAAATTTGATGTCAATTTCGAGGCATCTTTTGGGATGACATAATTTGGTCTCCTTCAAAATCTTGTTTAAGGGGTGCCTGGGTGGCTCAGTCGGTTAAGCGTCCAGCTTCGGCTCAGGTCATGATCTCACGGTTCGTGGGTTCAAGCCCCGCATCGGGCTCTGTGTGGAGCTAGCTCAGAGCCTGGAGCCTGCTTCAGATTCTGTGTCTCCCTCTTTCTCTGACCCTCCCCTGCTCGCGCTGTCTCTCTCTGTCTCTCAAAAATAAATAAATGTTAAAAAAAATATTGTTTAATAGTCTAAGTAAACCAACCACCAATAAATAAATACAGCGTCCTCTCATCTCCATCTCTTCCCCTTTAACAAAAGTTTTCATTCGGTTTGTGTGTCGCTGAGGGAACTGGGCGGTTGGCCTGCAGCAGGTTTGGGTTTCCATTCTCTGAGCTTTGGGAGGAGGTTAACTGTTAAGCAAGTATGAATTTTTAGAAGCACGGAAAGGTGAGGCTTTGCATGCAAATGTTGTTGGCTCCATTTTCTTGGGTTGTGATACTTGGTGAAACTATTAGCAAATCCTTGAAAATAAGTGATTTCCACTCCACTCTTTTTTAAAAGTAAATATAATTCAAAAAATAAACAAAAATGTTCACATTTAAGTGAAAGAGGAAGTTTGTGGTTTTTTTTAAATTCATTTACAGCAAAATAGGAATGCAGTAACTTTCAAATAATAGGAGGCAGGCGAATTCACATACCTTTATACCGGGATGGAGTGGGGGATTGCTCCTTTCATAGGGAAATCCCTAGAGAGAATCTTTGGACAAGAATGGACCCCCATCCCCTACTCCAGGCCTTGCTCTGGAAGAAGCGGATGATAAAAAAAAAAATGAGCTGAATTTGGAGGATCTATAGGTAGACCAGAAAGGGAGGTGATTTGGGGAGCAGAGATGAGAAGAGAAAGCTGAGGGAAACAGTTCAGTCGCCCTGGGAGACCTGAGCTTGAGAAAGAGAGAGTTAGAGAGAAATTCCTAGTGCCCTGGAGGGGTGGGGGTGTGGAGGATTCTTCAGGGGTTCCCTGCCATGCACTGCACTGTGAATACCTCCATTACTCATTTCTTCCAAAACTTCTGGAAAAGTTCTTCAGGCAGCAGGATATTATTTCGAAATGTTACCCAGTGCGACTCCGGGTCCCAGCACTTCCCACTCTGACCCCTTTCCTTTCCCGACTTCCCATTTCCCCAGCCCCAGCCTTCCACAGGAGAAGGATGTTAGAGCAGAGCACTCTTACCTTTTGACTTTTAAAATCTTAGGATCCCAAAGGGGCCTGGACGGCTCAGACGGTTAAGAGCCTGACTCTGGGTTTCTGCCCAGGTCATGATCTGAGCCCCGCATGGGGCTCTGCACTGACAGCACTGAGCCTACTTGGGATCCACTGTCTCTCCCCTCTCTCTGCCCCTCCCCCTCCTCAAAATAAATAGGCTTTAAAAAAATGAGAAAATAATATCTTAGGATTCCAGGCATAAATTATAGATTTAAAACAATATGAGATTAATCAAAACCTGTTATCTCTGTCCCTACCCAAGGGCCCTTGAGATGTTGTCCAGACTAGGGAAAGGGAGAGTAATAAGAAATGAGATAAAAGTTCTCTTCAGTGTCTTTGAGGAGGTAGCTCTGTCCCCTGTTCCCGAGACCGGCCCTGGGAGAAGATCCGCAGAGAGTTTGAGGATCTGAGAGCAAAGCAAACCTATTTAGCCCATCGTTCCAGCTTGTGGAGGTCCTCTGTGTGCCCCAAGGTGTAGGTAGAGATGTCCGTGTGCAGAGGATGGCAGGCTTAGGGCAGCCTCGCTGCATGCTGGGCCTCTCTCAGCAGATCTTCCTCACTTGTCCAGAGTAGTGCAGATGTGGCACTGACAACCAGCAGGTTTGAGGGGGCCTTGCGGTCAGGGCAAGGAGATCTCACCAGCCATGATCTGAACAGAGTGGACAGAACAAAGGACATCTCAACAAATGCCAGTGTGAAGGAGCACGAAAGACAAGAACCAGACAAGACCAACTCTTAACTGAAGATCTGCGTGGGCAGGTGGAGGGAAACAGGCTGGACCCCACCACCGAGCTTGAGGCTCTGACACCACAGAAGCCCACCTCACCCCTGCCCACAAATGAGAAGGGGAGAAATCATGAGTTTAACCTGAAATTGGCTAAGATGAAGTTTCTGCCACTAAGTGGAATGAATGGTGATCGGTAAATGCAATCATAGAAAAATCCAGAAAGTCACATTTCTCCTGAGCCTGAGTTTGTAGCACAAGAGCTCTACCTGTAACATACAAAGAAAAAGGAACAAGAAATAAAGGAAGAGGAGCCCACTACCCCCACTGAGAGTCTGGAAAGTTAAGTCTAGAGACAGAGAAGGAAGGAACCAGTAAGAATATTCACCTAGTGTTATATGAGCCTGGCTTCAGTGAGACATAAACCAGATCAAATAGCCAACAGCGATCAAAGGCAAAGAGCAAAATTCCTCTGTGGACAGCTGGAGACCAAAGTGGACAAACTGATGTGAATGCGGGGAGAGAGGAAGGACTGTGTTTGTTCCTGAATGCACAGGGTTAAAATTTCCTACCAAACAAGCTGCTACAAGCGTTTTTTCCTATTTATCTACTGGAATTAACTTTCATAGTAGAACATTTAAAAGTGAATAATTTATAGTTCCCAAAGTTTAATACTTCTTCTCACTCAAGTAATTATAAATAAATATGAATTATATGTAAGGTCATATGCAATGAGTAACAGGAATATATTTAAGGAGGCTATTTAAATACAAACTGCTAAGCATTTTTCCCCTAGGGTGACTTTTCTGAACTTGGTAGCAGAGCTATTCTTAGATCAAACTTTCATTAGAAATGCCGTGTCACCTCTTACAGAAGAATGCATTTTGCAATACCAAAAAATACATACCATTTTTAGTAGGTGAATGGCATAACTCCTCTTTCTATCTATACCTGACTTACTTAACGTTCTATAAAATAGTGTAATTAGTTCCTAGTAAATATGCCATAACTTACAACCAAATGAATGTTTTCTCCTTCAGAAGTCATCTTCTTAGGAGCTATATAATTACCGCAATGACTCTGACATTGGTCATAGTTAACTTTCCAAGCTCCGTTTTGAGAGTAGCTGTCTGGTCTTTTATATGTCCCTGGTAACAGGAAATATTTAGCTTTTGAGATCAATTTCTGGTTGGAAGAAGCAAAAAAATTCTCAGAGCCATGTTTATATGAGTCATAAAAACATTCATAAAATGATACTCTTGTATGGATCACTAAATGGCTCTGGTGACAATTCAAAAAAAAAGAAGGATGTCAAATGTAAACGTGGTATCACTGTTTGAACAAGTACGTAACCTCCCAAAGAGACCATGAAGGACACTCCATTTAGGTGTTGTATTGCTTAAACTTTTTTGGAGTGCTTCGTATTAAACATGACTTCTGTGTTTCTATGTCTGTGATAGTCAATGAAACCAATATGAATATCTAATCCAAGCATTCTCCTCCTTTGCTGAGACCCAAGGCTAAGCTTTACCTGGCTAATTGACCATCACACCCCCCGGGGAGACTGTCCATGAGCTATACCAGCCAACTGTTAGGCATAGTGATTGAGCGGGCAATCAAATACTGTGAGGGTCTCTGCTAAAACAGGAACTCCCATCCACCAACTTTACAAACCAGAGCCACTTAACCAGAGGCCGCAGGGATGAGTGATGCCTACATTGAGAAACCCAAATAATCCAATGTGGTAATACCTCAGAATAGTGGGGCACAGGGTAGCTATGTAGGATATTTGACTCTGGACCATCACAGAAATCCATAGACTGGGATCAACCTGACAATGCCACTTTATCTCATTCAGAACTGTGGTCCTTTCACATCACTGTATCTTTAATAAATGCATGTTGTTCAAAAGCGATCAGCTTCTTACTTTGAGTTTCAAAAATTTGACTATGATTAAGGAACCAAGACAGGTGTATAGATTCTGGTATCTCTGTTTTTTAAAATATCTACTTTTTAGTAATACCTATGTGGACATCCTTGCCCCTCAATGACTTCTGCTAGATAGTCAGAGCTAGACTACAAGCATTAAATAGTTTTGTGCTTTCATGGTAGCACCTAGGATATCATTGTCTTCATATGCCTTAATATGACAATGCTGAATTTGGAAAGTCATGTAGAAGCACATCTAACTGTATCAGACTGGAACATAGAACCAAGTAAAGAAAACAGGGACCTACACACAAAGGGATATATCAAGGTGAAGAAATCAGCACCATCATCCTTAATAATATTTAATGAAAAACATGAATGAATAATTGAAATTATTTAAAATTCAAATGATTAAAATCATTGGTAAATGATTTCTCCCCAAATATCTTTTTAATGTTTATTTATTTTTCAGAGAGACAGAGAGACAAAGCGTGAGCAGGAAACGGGCAGAGAGAAAGGGAGACACAGAATCTGAAGCAGGTTCCAGGCTCTGAGCTGTCATCACAGAGCCCAATGGGCTTTCTTTAAGCCTTTACCTTTAAAGAAATTTCTGGAGGGGTGCCTGGGTGGCTCAGTTGGTTAAGCATCCGACTTCAGCTCAGGTCATGATCTCGCAGTTTGTGGGTTGGAGCCCCACGTCAGGCTCTGTGCTGACAGCTCAGAGCCTGGAGCCTGCTTTGGATTCCGTGTCTCCCTCTCTCTCTGCCCCTTCCCTACTCATGTTCTGTCTCTCAAAAATAAATAAACATTGAAAAAAATTTTTTGAAGAAATTTCTGGGGACCCCTTACCACATTAGCTTCTGCTAAAGTATATTCTCAGATTACTAAGTCTCTGCTCTGAAGATCTAGATCTTTTTTAAAAATAAGATATGTCTTCTATGAATTTAAACAGTCCTCCTCCAGGACAGTTTTTAATAAAACTTGTCTGTTTTAAACACTCTACACAAATTTACATTTAGGTCATTTATGCAATTTTTATTAATTCTCTAGAATTCTGACCCAACACTGGTTTACTGGTTTATTCCCAGTACCTTTGAGTGTGCTCTTATTTGGAAATAGGGTCTTTGCACATATAATCAAATTAAGATGAGATCATGCCTTGGTGGCTCAGTTGGTTAAGCGTTAGACTCTTGATTTTGGCTCAGGTCATGGCTCAGGTTGTGAGATAGAGCCCCGAGTCATATGGTCCAATTCAATGCTGAGTATGGAGCCTGCTTGGGGTTCTTTCTCTTCTCTCTCTCTGCCCCTCCCCCACTCATACTGTCTCTTTCAAAAAAAAAAAAAGATGAGATCATGCTAAATTAGGGTGGGTTGTACATTTGATAACTGCTGTCTTTTTTTTTTAATGTTTTTTATTTATTTTTGAGAGAGAGAGAGAAAAAGAGAGACAGCACAAGCAGGGGAGGGACAGAGAGGGAGGAGGACACAGAAACCGAAGCAGGCTCCAGGCTCCACACTGTCAGCACAGAGCCCAACGCGGGGCTTGAACTCACAAACTGTGAGATCATGATCTGAGCCAAAGTCAGACACTTAACCCACTGAGCCACCCAGGTGCCCCAATAACTGCTGTCTTTATAAGAGAAAGGAGAAGATTTGGATACAGAGACATGGAGAAGAAAGCTATGTGATGACCTTGGCAGGAGCTGGAATGAAAAGTCTACAAGCCAATAGCCACCAGTGACTGCTGGAAGTCACAGAAGCTAGGAAAAGGCAAGGAGGTATTCTTCCCCCGAAGCCATCAGAAGTAGCATGTCTCTGCTGACACCGTCATTTTGGACGTCTAGCCTCCAGAACTGTGAGAAAAGAAATTTCTGTTGTTTGCAGCCAGCCAGTTTGTAGTCATTTGTTAAGGCAACCTTAGGACGCTAAGGCACCAGCATCACGCAGCTGGTGAATGAAGGTGCTGGACTTGATCTCAGTTGCCCGCATCCCAGATTCAAGCACAACCCATGTTCCACGCTATTAGGGGTGGTTCTGTTGCCACCTAATATCCTAAACCTACTCAGGAATGCTCCAGACTTCATGAGCTAATTAGAAGTGTTGATCTGGCTGAACTGAAGGTGAGAGTTACAGATACCCAAACTCCATGTTTTTGTCACTCAGGAATTGATACCTGGGCGGGTTGTACAGAGCAACAAAAAGAATGCTAACAAGCCAGGTCCAGAGAGACCAGTGGTGATATCGACCAGGGTCCTGCTCTGTCAGCAGTTCAACTAAATATTCCATGTGATTGCAGACAACTGTGGAACAAGCTGGCTGGAGCCACCAGGGGCTGTTTTTATTTTCATTTTTGTTGCTTTGTTTAGTCTTCAATTTTTATTTGGATTATTCAATTTTTAAATGTTTTGCCACTGGATTGGTCACATTCACCTTTAAAGCTTTCTTTCTCATATCTATCTGTTCATTCCTAGGCATCATAAATTAAAATAATGGAACTATTTTGATTGTGGTTCGGTGGCATAGTACTTCTTGCTCCTTCTGAGTTGACAGCACCTCATACTTTTAAGGAAGGACCCAAGCCGGAACAATGCCCTTGTAGCCACAGCAGGTGCAAAGAAGAACTGGCCTGTTTCGAAATAAGAGCAATGAACCGTCTCCAAAATAAATATAGTACAGTGATTAACTATTGAAACCATCAACCATGCAGAGTAACTTAAATACTAAAGTGGGTTGTTTTCCAGGATGACCTTTCTTCAAGAATGTAAAGTAGGCAAAAATGCATCTGCTTCTACAGCTGCGACTCTGAACAGAATCAGGCAAACCACTCCCGTGACACATCCTGTCCAATCTGACAGGTGTGGAAAGTGGGCATTCTTAGCTACGAAGAAGAACTAGGCTATTTTCGCTTTGACTTGCCCTTCTTTGTGTGTGCCCCAAACGGTGCTATTTGTAGAATCTCTGAAACAAAAGATTAAATACAATTGAGGAGCTTTCAAGGCACCCTCCTCAAGGCTGGTTCTGTTTCTTCCCTTGAGGCTCCAGGAGCTGCAGTGACTGCCATGGGGAAGAGGAAGAAGGTCATTGCAAGTGAAAAGAATGTGGAGACATGCTCTTCCTGCCAGTCTCTCTCGTGAATTCTCTCCTAGCCATGGAGGTGGTGATGCTCACCACCCCGCAACAGTTTCTGTGTCTTTCTAAACACACACCCAGGACTGTTACCAACATTATTATGTTGTTGTTGTTGTTTTCATCTTTTTTATTATTCTGGTGTGGGACACTCTGATTTCCTGAGCATCAGTGTAGGATGTCTGTGATTACATACACTTAACACACGCATGCCCATGCACATTAAATTAGGTTATCAATTGTTAAATAAACAAAGAATGTTTCTTTAACTCTACAGAACATGCCAATAAAATAAATAAATACGAAGTGAGTCTTATAAGCAAGGACTATCGGCAAGGTACCCTCAACAAAGATTATTCTTTCAAAAGATAATTGATTCCAGGGGTTCCTGACTGGCTCAGTCAGTGGAGCATGAGACTCCTGATCTTGGGGTTGTGAGTTTGAGCCCCATGCTGGATGTAAAGATTACTTAAAAAAATCTTTAAAGAAAAAAGGTAATTGATTTCGGTTATGAAATGAATAGAGTCATGGGGATAAAAGGTACAGCCCAGGGAATATAGTCAATGGTATTGTAATAGCGTTGTGTGGTGATAGGTGGTAGCTACACTTGTGATGAGCATAGCAGAACATAGAGACTTGTGGAGTCACTGTTATACACCTGAAACCTAATGTAGCATTGTGTGACCACTATACTTCCATTAAAAGTAAATAAATAAATAGGGGCGCCTGGGTTGGTCAGTCGGTTAAGAATCTGGCTTCAGCTCAGGTCATGACCTCACTGTTTGTGAGTTTGAGCCCTGCATCAGGCTCTGTCCTGACAGCTCAGAGTCTGGAACCTGCCCCAGATTCTGTGTCTCGCCTTCTCTCTGCCCCTCCCCTGTTTTCTCTCTCTCTCTCTCAAATAAACATTAAACAATGTTTTTAAGTAAGTAAATAAATAATAAAATAATATTAAGGAGAAAAGATCATTGATTCCAGGACTAGAGTAGGAGTTAAAAGATCATTAAAGTGACTGCTAATTGGCTATGAGGTTCATTTTGGGGTGGTGAAAATAAAAACCACTGAATTGTACACTTTAAAGGGGTGAATCCTTTGGTATGTGAATTATATCTCAATTTTTTTAAGATAATTAGAGTGGTTAGTATGTACCAGAGAGGCTGAGGTAAGCACTAGGTAAAAAAGTAGCTACCCCTTGGAGCCACCTAGTATGTGTCAGACCCTTTACTAAGTCGTCTGCTGTCATCCTATTAGTTAATCTTTATAACCTCCCTAGAGGGGAGAAGTGTTGGTACCCCATTTTACAGCTGAGGAAATGGATTTAGAGAGTCCCTTGCTTAAAAACACACATGTAAAATTAGGCAGAATCATGTGAAACTGCCATTTTGTGGGCTATTTTTGTGTTCAAGTGTCGTCAGTTTCTTCCAGCTCAATCTAATGAGTAGCTATATCTGTCCAAGTTCTTTACTGTGAACATGGGAAAACCACTCCAGGGAGACAGGCAGTAAAGAAACATGAGAGGGTGAGAGCCCAGTTCACAGAACGACCATGCGCACCAGAAAGGGCTTCATGTGAACAACAGATAAGCTTCTATGGCATGAAACCACAAAGAATTTGAGTTTTGTCTGTTTTACCACTGGCACCACGGATTCTAAAGAATCCGTCTATGGGACCCAGGTCTATGGGACTCCAGAGCCCATGTTCTTACCCGCTTGTCATTTGCCTCCTTTAGGAAGTTTAGAGCCTGGTTATAGATACATGAACAATGGACTAGAATACTAGAATCAAAGATAAAAATGGCTAAGTTCCATAGAGTGGAATAAATAGCAAATCATAGGGTTAAGGTAACAGAGGACATAAAAAACCAGTGGCTTATACGGCACCTGGGTGGCTCAGTCAGTTAAGCGTCCAACTCTTGCTTTCAGCTCAGGTCATGATTTCACAGTTCATGAGTTTGAGGCCCGCATTGGGCTCTGTGCTGACAGTGTTGAGCCTGCTTGGGATTCTGTTCCCCTCCCACTTGTGCCTGCTCGCTCTCTCGCTCTCTCTCCCTCTCTCAAAATAAATAAACTTAAAAAAAAAGAAAAAAAAAAACAAGTGGCTTAGCCTTTGAGTCAGATCCGCCATCTTCCAGTAATGCACCAAGATGACCAACAAGAAGGAAAGAGGGAGGACTCTGGCTATATGTTCTCTAGGCCTTTTGGAAAACATAGAGTTGTTCCTTTGGCCACATACATGCAAATCGATGAGAGAGGTGATATTGTGGACATCAAGGGAATGGGCACTGTTCAGAAAGGAATGCCCCACAAACGTTACTGTGGCAGAACTGAAAGAGTCTACCACGGTACTCAGAACGCAACTGGTGTTGTTGTAAACAAACAAAGGCAGGATTCTTGCCAAAAGAATTCATGTACGTAGTGAGCTTATTAAGCTCACTGAGCAGAGATAGCTTGCTGAAGTGTGTGAAGGAAAATGACCATAAAAAAGAAGGAAGCCAAAGAGAAAGGTACTTGGGTTCAACCAAAGCACCAGCCTACCCCACCCAAGATGCACACATTGTGAAAACCAACGGAAAGGAGCTTGAGCTGCTGGAACCCAGGCCCTGCGAATTCATGGCATGAGAAGTGTAAAAAAATGAAAGACCTCTATAACCATGTTCCTCTTAAATGAGATGTGTGGTGTCCCCTCCCCCAAAGAAATATTTAAAACAAAAACAAACAAACAAAAAACAGTGGCTTACCCGAATAAAGCGCTCATTCTTCCTGCAAAGTAAGAAGCCCGGAAGTGTGCAGACCGGACCAGGGCTGGAACACCATCTTCATGACTCTGTTACAACCCCAGATATTTACACCTTTCCACTCCACCATCCTTAGCATGTGGCCTTCTGAGAAAAAAGGGTAAGTCCAAGGACCAAGGTGCATGCCAGTCAAAATCACTCCCCTTTTAAAGAGCTTCCTCTGAAGCCCCTCCCAGAAATGACCACTTGGCAAGAACTGTCAGTGGCTACTGTAGCTTCAAAGGAGACTGTGAAATGTGATTACTTTTAAGATGGTCACGTTTACCACCCTGTAAAAGATCAGAGGCCTGTTAGTAATGGAAAGTGGAAAATGAGCATTGGGTCACATAGTCTGCCTCACACAGGAAGGATGTTCAAAAGCCCGAGTGGACAAAGCATTGACAAATGTCCACTACGAGGGTCAGCCAGAATTTGAACCCAGGTTTGATTGCCCCAGAGCCATTGCTCTAAATCCCAAACCATGCTGACTCCTTCATGGAGACACAGTCTAGGAAAGCATGTGTGCTATTTACCAGACTACAAGGATAGCATACTCATTTCCTACTGCTGCCATCACAAATAACCACAGACCAGGCAACTTAACATCACAGATTTCTTCTCTTGCACTTCTGGAGGCCATAAGTCTAAAATCACTCTCGCTGAGCTTAAGTCCAAGACATTGGCAGGGCTCTTTCCTTTTGGAGATTCTGAAAGGAGAATATGTTTCCTGGCCATCCTTGCCTCCAGCTTCGAAAGGCCACGCATAGTCCTTAGCCGGTGGCCCCCTCCTGGAGTCCCTGAGATATCACAACTCCTGCTTTACTCAAACCTCCCTCTGCCTCCATCTTGAAAGGACCCCTGCGATCACATTTGCAGACCATCCAGAAAAGCCAGGAAACCCTCCTCATTGCAAGATCCCTAACCCAGTTGTAATGGCAAAGTGCTTCTTGCCATGTGAGGTACACTCACAGGTTCCAGGAATTAGGACGCGGATATCTTTAGTGGCCATTATTCAGCCTGCCACAAATAGCAAGTTATAAATTAATAAATGCAAGGGGGAAAAAGGATGACAGCATTGGCAAGTGCCTTGCATAAAGAGTAAAATTAGGGGCTCAGTTGGCTAAGCATCTGACTCTTGGTTTCAGCTCAGGTCATGATCTCAAGGTTTCATGAGTTCGAGTCCCAAGTGGGGCTCCACATTGACTGTGTAGTCGACTCGGGATTCTCTGTCTCCCTCTCTCTCTCTGCCCCTCTCCCACTTGTGCTGTCTCTTCTCTGTCTCTCTCAAAATAAATAAATAAACTTGAAAAAAAGGAGCAAAATTAATATATGGACTCTAAAACAAAACAGAGAAAAAAACAAACGGACTCTTCAATATAGAGAACAAAGTGATTCCTCAGGAAGGGTGGGTAGGTAAAGCAGATGAACGGGATGAAGAGGTACAAGCTTCTAGTTATAAAATAAATAAGTCATGGAGATGAAAATATAGCATAAGGAATATTGTCAATAATATTGTAATGACATTGTACGGTGACAGATGGTGATGACACTTAATCGTGGTGAGCATGATTAATGTATAGAATTGTTGAATCACTACATTATACACCCAAAGCTAACATAACATTGTATGCAACTATAGTTCAACAATTTTTTTTAACTTAAAAAAATTTTAAGAGAGCACACTGAGGGGGTGCTTGGGTCACTCGGTCGGTTGGGTGTCCAACTCTTGATTTCAGCTCAGGTCGTGATCCCAGGGTAGTGGGATTGAGCCATGTATCAGGCTCCGCACTGAGCATGGAGCCTGCTTGAGATTCTCTCTCTCTCCCTCTGCCCCTCTCCCCCTCTTGTGCTTCCTCTCACTCTAAAATAAAATAAAAAAAAAAAAAAGGAAGCACACCGAGAACCATAGGAATTCAGAAGGTCAACAGAGAGATACTGCTTGGATAGGCAGAAAGAGGAGCATAAGTGATTCAGAAATAGGAGGACAATACAGACATTTTAGGGAACCAAGTAAAATAATCTGGACCAAGAATAGGCTGGGTCCGAGCTGGAAGGAAGAGTTTGAGACCAAGAGACTCTGTTAGGGTTTATCTCCAAGGCCAGACAGAAGGAGATTCAAGATCACTCAGGCCCCTGCGGACGTCTGCTCACAAGCACTTTGGATCCTCCTACACCCTTTCCACCTGCACAGGCAGCTCCAGCCCCTCGGAAGGTGGGACGCCGAAGGCCAGGACTAGGGTGAGGCAAGAGCGGGAGCCGGGCACCGCTCAGGCTGGTGCTGAGCTGCCCCCGAACTCGTAGGACCCCAAGAGGGAGCACCGCTGTGGAGTCTGCGCTCGGCACCTCGCTGCCTCCACCCTCATCCCAGGCCTGGGAGCTTCTAGATAAGCAAGACTTGCATAGGCCTTGAAGGGTGCACCGGAACAATGTCAAGAAAGATGTTCTAAGCTGTACACTTTATGAACCTTCCACCTATCGGGGCCCCTTGCAGACACCCTAATTTCTGAGTCGAGACAATTGTGCGGAAGCAAGCGTTCCTTCCTCACCCAGGGGAACCCTCAAACAAAAGCTGAG
>CM053572.1:119887077-120032938 GCA_028646485.1 Cryptoprocta ferox
GTGCATTCTCTTTCTCAAAAATAAAATAAACATTTTTTTTCTTAATGTAAAAGGAAGGGGGGCCTGGGTGGCTCAGTCGGTTAAGCCTCTGACTTCTGCTCGGGTCATAATCTCACAGTTTGTGGGTTCGAGCCCCACATTGGGCTCTGCGCTGACAGCTCAGAGCCTGGAGCCTGCTTCAGATTCTATGTCTCTCTCTCTCTGCCTCTCCTCTGCTCATGCTCTGTCTCTCAAAAATGAATAAACTTTAAAAAACTTTTTTTTAATAAAAATGTAAAAGGAGGCCCCACCCTGCTGGATCCCTTCCTGCCCTGGGGCCTGCTGGCCTCAAGCAAGTCTCTTTAGGGACCAAGGGAGGCCTGTAGTAGGCTGGGCTCTCACACGACATGTGGCCGTCATCCTGTGGACTACCCCTGCACACCTCATGTGTTGACTTGATAGCACAACAAAGGAAGTTGAAGAAGTAGGGTTGAAGGTACCCGAGTCTAAATGGTAGTATTTATTTTCATTACTTTAAAAAAAACATGTAGCTGTCCCTGATAAAGGAGGAAAGGGTCCAAAAAGACAAGCCACGGTTGTTGGTAATGACACTTTGGTTTCCTGTTGCCCACAATGATTGGGAAGAGGGGCCAATCGGAAGGACTGCTGACTTGTTCTTGGGCAGAGTCTCTCAACCCCAGCACTACTGTATATGGGGTTGAATAATTCGGTGTGGGGCTCTCCTGTGCATCGTAAAATGGTTAGCGGCATCCCTGGCCTCTACTAGATGCCAATGGCACTCCTCCCCAAGTCATGACAACCAAAAAACATCTCTAAACATTGCCAAATATCCCCCAGGGGGCAAAATAGTCCCCATTTGAGAACTGCAACTTGTGAGAGCTGTCAGTGTTTCAGTGGACTTCATCGAAGTGACTTTTCCATCTAGGATATTCCTGTGAATTCTGAATAAGACAAATGACATGTTACAGAACAGTAACTCATTATTCTAGTCATCCCAAAATGATATCCAAAAGTAGGGGCACCTGGGTTGCTCAGTCCGTTAAGTGTCCGACTTCGGCTCTGGTCATAATCTCACAGCTGGTGAGTTCGAGCCCCACATCGGGCTCTGTGCTGACTGAAACCTCAGAGTCTGCTTTGGAGTCTGCATCTCTGGCTTTCTCTCTGCTGAGCTCTCTCTCTCTCTCTCTCTCTCTCTCTCAAAATAAATAAACAAAAATAAACATTAAAAAATTTTTAATGATATCCAAAAGTATATTAGAACTATATAACTTACATATTATATGGGAGCCCTGGCTTAGTGTCAGAGGAGGTAGTAAGCGGCCCTGCACTACCTCTCACAGAGACTTCCAAACACCACACACAAAACGCCGTCCACAAAAACTCACCTGCAAACATTCCCTCATCCTATTCTTTTTGTCTGAAAATGATGCCAATAGCTACAATTAATAACCTTTTTAAAGTTATAATGCAGGGAATTTATATATATAATTATAATTATATATAGATAAGCAAATAGATAATATATGTCTCATTCCGCTTGGCATGGCCACCTGGCTATGGGAGTCTGTTTTCTCTCAGTACCGCAGGGAAGAGTAAACTGGGTGCTGTGGGTATAGCTTCAGGTGCTTCCACACACATCTCTCGAGACACAGGAAAGTGATCAGTGTCATTTCTTGTGTGTCTGGCATCCGTGATGGTCTCAGGAATACTAGGTCCTTAGCTACCTCTGTCACCAGACGGGATGCACAAAGCCCCTGGAGAGAAATTGCCAGTGGGGACCATCCCCTCTCTGCAGCTCCTACACTCTGTCTCTCTGTCTCATGGCTCTCAAGGTCAGGGCTTTGCTGAAAGGAGGCCAGGCTTCCCAGGCTCCTCTTCCCTTCTGCTTCCAGTCCCTCCCCTCCCCTCCCCTTCTGTTCTGCCTGCAGCTGCCTCTGTAGCTAGCTCTCTCCCCCCAGAACTTCCATTTCGGCTGCTTCAAGCCAGCCTCTGAGCATCTGTAAAGCACATCCCCTGTTGTCCCTGCACAGCTGGCTGGGCCATGAGCTCTGCTACAGGACAGAGATGGACCACTTCTGCCTCGACTGGCCCCCCCGTGACTCAGCCTGGGGGCAGGGGCCACTATCTCGCAGATTCCCAAGAGTGGGAAACAAACAGCATCAGAAAGATGATTAGACAAAAAGCTATAAGGGGGAAAAAAGAACAAGATTTTTTTAAAAAAGATTATTTCAAAACAAGCAGCTGTAAGAATGCTGGGTCCTGTGTAAATTGTGCTGTCAATGTGCAGTGTCTTTCCTTCCATGCCTCCTGTTGGTTTTTCCTGTAGCCTTGTCCCCAGTGAGACAAGGCCTGAGAGCTGAGCCCCCCACGCCAGCTGCAAATTCCACCCTAACACCTAATTATAGAAGCACAAAGGCCATGTATCTTTGGACATTAGGTTAGTTGTATTAGTCAGGATTCTCCAAAAGAAACACAACCAATAGGATGTGGGGGGTGGGGGGGTAGAGAGAGAGGGAGATTTTAAGGAATTGGCTCACATGATTGTGGGGGCTGGAAAGTCTGAAATCTGCGAGGCGGGGAGGCGGGCCGGAGACCCAGGGCAGAGCTGATGTTGCAGTCTCAAGTGCAAAGGCAGACGGCAGGCAGAACTCTCTCTTCCTTGGGGAACTTCTGGCTTTGCTCTTAAGGCTTTCAACTGATTGCACGAGCCCCACCCACATTGTGGAGGGTAATCTGGGATACTCAAAGTCTATTTATTTAAATATTAATCGCATCTGAAAATGCCTTCACAGCACCATCTAGCCTGGTGTTTAACATAGTCATAGCCTAGCCAGGTTAACACGTAAAACTGACCATCACTATAGTCCTAAAACCCTACCTAATGGAAAAGAACTGGATTCAATAGGATTTGACGAGATCGGGCGCGTTCAGGGTGGTATGGCCGTAGACCAATAGGATTTGAATCAGAGCTGAGGTACAGGCACTGCCTCTAGCGAGCCCTCTGCAACGGTCTAGACTTGAAGAGCCCACGGATAAATGGTACGTGCTGCCTTCCACTCTCATCTTTGTCAAGGCTGCTCTAAAGCTCTAACTCCTGCTGGAGTTCCCAGTTTCCTTTGCCTCCATGAGGGCTTGCTGGTCTTTGTCACTCGCTCAGCGTTGGGAGGGTTCGCTATCGACAAACAGGTTTAAACCAAAAATTTCTTCAGTGGCCATGTGGGGAACCAGGAGAGAGAGAGAGAGAGAGAAGGAGAGGGAGAGAGAGATTCAGTGGTGATACAAATGTCTATCCATTTATAGAGATAGAGATAGATAGAGATACACAGATAAAGATATAGATATTCACCCATAGGTCTAACAGGAGAAACCTAACAGAGAACCATGGGGAGGGGAAGGAGGAAAAAGAGTTAGGGAGAGAGAGGGAGACAAAACACGAGAGACTCTTGAATCCTGAAAACAAACTGAGGGCGGAAGGGGAGGGGGAAAGGGGAAGGGGGGTGATGGTCATGGTGGAGGTCACTTGTGGGGAAGAGCACTGGGTGTTATATGGAAACCAACCTGACAATAAACTATAAATTAAAAAAAAAAGATATACATATTCAGGGCACCTGGGTGGCTCAGTCGGTTAAGTGTCTGACTTTGCCTCAGGTCATGATCTCACGGTTCGTGGGTTCGAGCCCCGCGTCGGGCTCAGTGCTGACAGCTCAGAGCCTGGAGCCTGCTTCAGATTCTGTGTCTCTTTCTCTCTCTGCCCCTCCCCTGTTCACGCTCTGTCTCTCTCTGTCTCTCAAAAATAAATAAAATGTAAAAAAAAAAAATGAAAAAAACAGATATAGATATTCAGTGAAGACACTAAACAATATAATCCTAGAATAAACAAGAATCAGACTTGTCAATGGGCCAGCATTCAGGTCCTGCTCTCCCATCCCTCCTTGTATCTACCTGTATGACACTGGGTAAGCCAGAGACCTGGGGGCCCTTTTCCCTTCTCTGTAAAAATAACAATGGAGAGAATAAAGGGCATCTCTGGGTGGATTCTCTATCCCTTCCATTTCCATTCTGTTCTAGTTCTAGACAGTGGGGTAAAAGCGTATTACAGCAGATGACTAACATTTCCAACGTGAGCCTAGCACCGCCTGTCCTTACCTCTCTAGGCCATACCAGTTTCTCCAGCCCTGCGAGACTGGGCTGACGAGATCAGGCTAACCTCATCCTCTGATTTATAGAGAGAGCACAGCCTTCAGAGTGACAGGTGGCTCATTTAGCCTTCCAACTCTGACCTGGGGACAGCTGGCAAATCACTGGGACATGCCAGGTTCCCGCCCTCCAAGGTTCCCACCCTCCAGGTCCCCTCCTTCCTACCTTCCTCACAGGGCCGCTGAAAGGACGGAATTAGAGAAGCACTTAGCACAGTGCTTGGAGCATAGTAATTGCTTTGAAAATGCTGACTTTAAAAGTATGGTCTCACTTCCCTAAATGAATTTTAAGACTGAAGAAAAGGGTTATGTCTATGATCTTGTTTATATTTTTTCCTCTTCCCACCCACCTACCATGGAGAATGAATGAATGCCACCTCCCATCCCTGCGGATGGCTACTGTCAAAAAAATAATAATAACAGAAAATAACAAGTGTTGGAGACATGTAGGAGAAATTAGAACCTTTGTGGACTGTTGGCAGGAATGTAAAATGGTGCAGCCGCTATAGAAAACAACATGGTGATTCCTCAGTAAATTAGAAATAGAACTACCATATGATCCAGCAATTCCATTTCTGAGTATTTACCTGAAAGAATTGAAAGCATCGACCCATGTTCATAACAGCATTATCCACAATAGCCAAAAAGATGGAAGCAACCCAAGTGCCCATCAACTCAGAAGAATGTATAAACAAAATGTGTTTGGTATATTACACACACACACACACACACACACACACACACAGGAATACTATTCAGCCTTTAAAGGGAAGGAAATCCAGGGCGCCTGGGTGGCTCAGTCAGTTAAGCCTCGGACTCTTGATTTCGGCTCAGGTCAAGATCTCAGTTTGTGAGTTCGAGCCCTGCGTTGGACTCTGCACTGACAGTGTGAAGACTGCTTGGGATTCTCTCTCTCCCTCTCTCTCTGTCCCTCCCTGCCCCTCTCTCTCTCAAAATAAATAAATAAACTTAAAAATAAATAAAATAAAAGGAATTCTAGGGGCATCTGGGTGACTCAGTCAGTTGAGCGTCTGACTCTTGATTTTGGCTCAGGTCTTGATCCCAGGGTCATGGGTTTGAGCCCTGCATCAGGCTCCATGCTGAGCGTGCAGCCTGCTTGAGATTCTCTCCCTCTCCCCCCAAGCCCTGCTCTCTCTCTAAAATAGAAAAACAAATTTAGGGGCACCTGGGTGGCTCAGTCAGTTAGGCATCTGACTCTTGGTTTTGGCTCAGGTTATGATCTCACAGTTCATGAGATCGAGCCTCACGTCAGGTTCTGCACTGACAGCATGGAGCCTGCTTGGGATTCTCTCTCTCTCTCTCTCTCTCTCTCTCTCTCTCTGACCCTCTCCTGCTTGTCATACTCTCTCTCTCTCTCTGTCTCTCTCTCAAAATAAATAAGTAAACATTAAAAAAAAAAACCTTTTCCTATGTCAAACTGAGCTATAGTTCCTTCAATCTAAATTCATTAGTCCTGCTTCTTGAAACAAAAGTGACTTTTATGATATGTAAATTATATCTCAATAAAGCTGTTGTTTAAAAATGCATGAACAAATGAGGTTCTAATTATATCCAGATCATAGGGATCATTTTAATTCAGTGTGAATTCCAGGAGATGGGAGGTTTATCATTAATAATTCGGGTCAGAAATACAGGTAGCAAGAGGTTCAGATGGGTCTTATTGGCAAACCTCAGTCCTGGTGTGCCATCAACATTTGATATTTGTTGGCTAATTGCCTGAGGGTTGCTAGAAGCCCTGAGCTTTGGCAATTGACCACAGGGCCCTCATCTCCCTGAAGCCACTGGTTCATCTAACTATGGAGTCTCTTTAGAGCACTGGGACTAGAAAGAGTACATCTCTTCTCCCAGAAATGCCCTACTGAGAATTCCATTTATACTTGCCATTATAATGATGTAATTGCACACTACTCATTGACAATGTGCAAAACAATCACTAGAGAACATACACAAACAGCTGGTGAGCAACCTCCTTGCAAAATGCTAAAGGCAGACTTCAAAAGGTTTTTTTTTTTTGCTCACTGGTTTTGCGAACCTGATGCAGTAATCCCAGATGTGCAAGATAGCGTATGCAGCAGCTCGGAAGCAACTGAGACACATTCTGTAAAATGGCACATTGTCAGAACAAGCCAAAGGAGAAAACCCAAAGGCAGCGGTGAGTCAGAAAGTGGAATTAGGATTCACTGGCAGGCCTTCACTCCCATCAATGATCCAAACTTTTCATGCTTAAAAACACCTTCTGTCCCCCTAAGGCATTTCCACAGAGCACGTAAATTCCAAATTGCTTCTCCTGAAAATACTTTCCTCAACCACCCAACAGGAGCACGTGAGACTTGATCGAGGAGATTTACATGAACAAGGCCTGTGTACCTGTTGTCTAGTGGGCTTACGTGAAGAGTTACACCAAGACCTGTTACTGAATCTCTGACAATCTGAATGGGCTTCTGGAACTGGGTCTTTGAAAAATAGCAAACCGAATTAAGTATTTGAAAATTAACAAATTGGGGCACTTGGGTGGCTTAGTCAGTTAAGCGTCTGACTCCTGATTTCAGCTCAGGTCATGATCTCATGGTTCATGAGATTGAGCCCCATGTTGGGCTCCATGCTGACAGTGCAGAGCCTGCTTGGGATTCTCTCTCTCTCTCTCTCTCTCTCTCTCTCTCTCTCTCTGTCCCTCCCCCCATGCACTCCCTCCCCCTCTCTCTCAAAAAAAAAAATAAACATTTGAAAAAAAATTAATAAACCATTCCTATGACTTGAATATAAACATATATAAACAATCAACGTAGGCCCAGAAAAGATCATTATTGTAAGTGTAATAGGTATAGTTTTGTTAATCGCCAATCCCTCTTGTCTGAGATATTGATAAACTTTTCAACCCCAGCAAAAAAAGGCCGTCTGGGGCCTGACCAGGTTTGTCATCTGAACCCTGGGTCCCCTTCTGCAGTGTCCTGTGGGTTCCAGCTAAGGCACAACAGGGTCTGAGCATTTTCTTAGTTCTTAGACACACGACATGGGCTGACTTTATCATCTGTGGTTGCTTCTTTCTTAAAAAATTTTTAGATTGTGGGGTGCCTGGGTGACTCAGTTGGTTTAGCATCCAACTTCAGCTCAGGTCATGATCTCACGGTTTGTGTGTTCAAGCCCCGCAACAGGCTCTGTGCTGACAGCTCCGAGCCTGGAGCCTGCTTCAGATTCTGTGTTTCCCTCCTTCTCTGCCCCTCCCCTACTCATGCTCCTCTCTTTGTCTCTCAAAAATAAATAAACGTTGAAAAATAAAAAATTTAGATTGAGATATAATTTACATATCATAAAATTCACCTTTTTAAAGTATACAACTCAGTGGATTTTAGTATAGTCACAAGATTGTGTAGCCATTGCCACTACCTGGTTTCCAAACACTGTCATCACCCCAAAAGAAACCCCTTGTCCGTCAGCAATCACTCCCTACTCCCTCCACCAGTTCCTGGCCACCACTAATCTACTTTCCATTTCTATCGATTTTCTTATTCTGAACACATCAATGGAATCCTACAATATGTGATCTTCTGCGACCTTTCACTCTCTGTACTGATTTCAATCTCATCCACGCTGTTGTACATTAGCAGTGTTTCATTCCTTTTTACGGCTGAATAATAGTCCGCTGTATGGATATATCCGATTTTGTTCATCCGTTCAATGCTTGATGGACATCTGGGTTGTTTCTACTTTTTGGCTCTCATGGATAATGCCATAGTGAACTGTGGTTACATGTTTTTGGGCGGACATGTGTCTTTTTCTCTCATGGGTATATAACTAGGAGGGGACTTGATGGGTCATCAAACGTAAACCAAACAGTTTAACATTTTTGGGGTACTCTCGGACTATTTCCCACAGCAGCTGCACCATTTTGCATCTGTGGTTGCTCCTTGTTAAGAGTAAGGCCTTTCCTTGGTCCCTGCACTTTGTGCAAAGCACACCATGCTTTGTGTTTGGAACTTTTGTAACTCACAGTAAGGCTGTAACGTGTCCCCACCTAATGGATCGGGAAACTGAATGCCTGGTTCTAGTTTTATTACTCCAAGCTGCTTCCCAGTCCTCCGGGGCAGCAGTTCTCAAACTATATATCACAGCATCTGACGGTGCTTCATGGGCTCAGCAAAAACCTATACTTTCTGCCAAACAATGAGTATTTAAAATTCCTGAAAAATCCAATCCTCATTTTTATCTGTTCCATATTTTGAAGCGCTATAAATATGTCACCAGTCTTATTCTGCTTGCCCAGGGCTTAGAACAATACATGACATATAACGGTTGCTCGATAAGTACAACCGTTATACTTATGAATGAATGAATGAATGTTTCTGCTAAGAAGCTGGTAAATCGCATACTAAGGCATTGGTTCCTAAACCTAGGGCTGTATGTATAAAATTACCTAAAGAGTATCTTTAAATATATAGTTCAAGGTCTTGCTGAACCAGCCTCTCTGAGGTGGGCATTGAAATCGTTGTTATTAAATTTCCCCAAGTGACATGATGGAATTTCCCACAGACCGTTGCCTGGGTGCCACTGCCATGAGTCTTTGGCCACAGGGCCAGTGACTTCCATGGTTACCCTTCCAGGCCTCGGGGGTCTCCCTCTGGGCCAGAGGCTTATCGTCGGGAGTCTCCTTCTGGATCCATCGGCATTAGAGTCCACTGACCATTGCTGGCTTCACTCCAACCTTAGACCTTTCCATGTGACCAATAATTCTCCATGCCTGGAGAGCACCACAGGTCAGTCTTTCCCTACAGCTCTACCTTAAGCCTACTTTCTTATTAAGTAACAGAGATTAAAGCCATGCTAGTTTGAACATCAAAAGTTCTCCATGGCTGCAGAAAAGAAGCTCACCACTTCTTATATTCTCTAGCTCTCCCTCTACTCTGCAAGGACTTGAGAGATAAGCACATGCCATGCAAGAGAGTTTAGGGTTCCTCTTTATCCTCAGCCCATCAGAAAGGGGCAGGAGTTCCCACAGACTCAGACTCAGTTCTTTTTCAAAGTCAAGGTTAGTATCAGCAGTTATAATGTCTTTCCCACTGAGGAGGGACTTAAAGAGAAAAGAGAACTCCTGACTCACCGTTATTTGCTTGCTCAAATTTTACTTCCACTTTTCTCACAGAAAGGGCTTTGTCGGGGTGCCTGGGTGGCTCAATGGGTTGAGCGACTGACTCTTGATTTAAGCTCAGGTCATGATCCCAGGAGATCCTGGGAGATCGAGCCCCAAGTGGGCTCCTCGCTGATGGTGGAGGCTGCTTAAGATTCTCTTTCTTTCTCTCTCTCTCTCACTCTGTCCCTCTACCCCGCTCACTCACTCTCTCTCTAAAATAAAATAAAATTAAAATTAAAATTAAAAATAAATTGGCCTGGGTGGCTCAGTCAGTTAAGCGGCCGACTTTGGCTCAGGTCATGATCTCTCGGTTCGTGAGCTCTAGCCCCACATCGGGCTCTGTGCTGACAGCTCAGAGCCTGGAGCCTGTTTCGGATTCTGTCTCTCTCTCTCTCTCTCTCTCTCTCTCTCGCTGCCCCTCCCCCGCTCAAGCTCTGTCTCTCAAAAATAAATAAATATTTTAAAAAAAAGATTCTCTAGAGATGTTCAGCTATTTACCTACAGTCAGAGGAGGCCCACAGGGTGAGGAAAACTGGGGCACAGCAGTGGAGTTGTCGCTTAGGGCAGAGCGGGGGGTGGGGGGATGTGTGGGGGGTAGTAGCAGTCAGCAAGGGGAGGGAAGAGGGGAACAGGGAGGCAGAGTAGAGGCTAGATGATCACTAGGTAGAGCCCAGTCAACAAAGCACAGTACCCATTAATGTACAGCGATTTCTTTTTTTTTAATTTTTTATGTTTTTTTTAAATTTATTTTTGAGAGACAGAGCGAGCAGGGGAGGGTCAGAGAGAGAGGGAGACACAGAATCCAAAGCAGCCTCCAGGCTCTGAGCTAGCTGTCAGCACAGAGCCCAACGCGGGGCTCGAACCCACGAACAGTGAGATCATGACCTGAGCTGAAGTTGGATGCTTAACTGACTGAGCCACCCAGGCACCCCAATGTACAGGAATTTCTAATCCCAGTTCAAGCAAACCACTAGCACCAGGGACTTGAGACGCCTCAGGACAAACTCACAGTCCTGCAAAGGATGGCAACACAGACGCTCCAGATGCTGCCACTCAAAACACGGTCCTCCAACCAGTAGCAGCCTCTGTTAGAAACATAGAATCTCAGGGGTGCCTGGGTGGCTCAGTGGGTTAAATGGTCTGACTTTAGCTCAGGTCATGACCTCCTAGTTTGTGGGTTCAAGCCCCGTGTCCGGCTCTGAGTTGACAGCTCAGAGCTTGTAGTCTGCCTCAGATTCTGTGTCTCCCTCTCTCTGCCCCTCCCTTGCTCACACTCTGTCTCTCTCTCAAAAATAAATAAACATTAAAATTTAATTTAACTTAATTTTTTAAAAAATGAAATGTAGACTCTCAGGTCCCACCACGCAACTTAACAGGATCCCTGCGTGATTTGAACACACACACAGGAAAGTACTCAGAACCGGCTTGGAAACAGGTACAACTCAATGCTAAACTCGGTAGATGATTGGATCGAGGCTGGGACGAGGTCACTCTTAAGCCTCAGTGCACGCAGGAATTGCCTGGAAGGCTTCCGGTCAGCAGACTTTGCGCGGCACAGGATTCTACAGTTTTAGCGAGCACGCAGGTGGTTCTGGTTCCAGATGTACACACTGGTTTAGTTCTGGGCAGATGATAGGAGATTCCCACCCATGTGTGTGCAGAATAATATTCTGAAGCCCTAACTAATCTTTTCCATATAGTTTTCTCTTTTGCTCATTTCCAGCAGATAGCCTATTTCATGCCCATTGCCATTTGGAAGGACAAAAGCAAAGGAGAATGAGAGAGACAGGCGGACAGACTTCCTGACTGTGGCTTCCAGAAGCCTAAAGCCTACAGTGGTACTGAGAGGAGTCAGGCAGAGCCAGATGTTTGGAAGTGGGATTGGAGGGGGCACTTTTCCACTAGAGAAAGTTTGCTTTGTGCTGGATGAAAAGAGGGATGGACAGCAGGACAGATGTCACTGAGGCCCAAGGGCCTGGCCCCCTGTGCTCTAATTGCTGCAAAGAAGTTCATGTCTCAGAGGGACTCTGTTGCTCTCAAGACTAAGCATGGAAGGGGCGCCTGGGTGGCTCAGTCAGTTAGCGTCCAAGTTTGGTGCAGGTAATGACCTCGGGTCATGAGCCTCCACGCGACCCTCTTCTCGGGGCCCCTCTCCCAGCACCTCTCTAGGCAGCAGCCCCTGCCACTGCCACCTCTGACTTTTCTCCTCAGAACCTTCCGGTGTTCCCCCTCAAACATCCTATTTTATTCATTCTTTCTTCATTTTCCTTATTCTCCCCAAAATTGCCTCTAACAGACCAGCAGGAAAAGCCTCCCTGACGCTTCAAAACGAGAGAGTGAGTCTCCACGACGACAAAGAAGCAGCCATTCGCCTTTTGACCCACTTTCCTGAGGGCAGGGAGAAGCCAGTCTTTCAAAACATGGCTTCACCTTCTCTTCCGGGATGGGAGCACGAGCCCAGCGAGCGCCTGTTCGGGTGAGAGCAGCCTCGGGCCTAGGGCGGCCTGGGCCCCTCCTGAAGCCGCAGACAGGGGCGCACTGTTTCCCTGTGTCAGCAGAATGAGCCTTCTCATCTCCTGCCCGAGTGTTCTTACCGATGTTGCTTTTAATTTGAAGTCAAGATGAAAAATATGTTAGCTTTTGGGGAAAATGCCAGCTTAATAACAGCTAAGATGGGGGGCCCCGCACTCCTTGCTTCCCCAGTGATGAAGTTCAGCTTTCCCAAAGATTCAGGGTCTCTGCGGCCTGAAGTGTCTACCCCAGAAAGACTAATTCATACTTCGAGCATTTGCCCTGTAATTGTTTATGGAAATGGAACACTGTTGAAGGGGTTCCAGGACTAACAGTGGCCTGCCAGGGGCAATAGCACCCCAACTTCCCCTTCCTGAAGTGAGACCAGGATGGGGGTAGAAACACACTGAGCACAAGAAGAAAATCCCACACACATCCTCCAGCTCTGTTGTTTCTGGGCAGGAACTTTTCCTACTTGATCCAAAACACAACAGGGGCTGGCCCTGCGCCAGCCCCACATCTCTGCACCTGCCGGGAGCTTCTCCATAGCAGACTGCTTCAGCCCTCCCTGGGGAGAGCGATGGGCGGCTCTCCCTCCTCCAAACCCAGCAAGAGTTTTATTCACTCTTTTCCAGGCTCAAAGAAATGGAACAAGCTGTCTAAAAGTAGGTACAGACAGCTAACATAAGTGACTCAAATTACAACCACCACCTCTGCCTGTCCCCCCTTTCCTCATTCTTTTTGTCACCTCCCATCTCCGAGGCACTTATGGATGCCTCCTGCACTCACAACTCTCCTACGTGGCCGTAGCATCTATATATGCTGTGACCACAGTGGGACAGCCAACTGCATGGGAGCCCATCGGTTGTAGGGTGTCCAACTTCAGTCATGCGAGTAGAGAGGAGAAAGAGAGAAGGTGTGGAGGGAAGAAATGATGAAATGGGAAAGTAAGAGGCCATCAGCCTGTTCTGGCTCCAGCTAGTTCATTTCTTGCTTCCATAAAACTTGACAGTCACCGGGTTTCATAAAGCATCGCTGTGTGTCACCCAGCATCTTATGCCTCCGTCAGAGCAACCCTATTTCTTCAGTAGGTCGTCTCTTCTGATTATCCAGGATCTCTCTGACACCAGAGACCTTCCTTATTCATATTTGTAACTTCAGCCCTTGATGGAGAATTTGGGCACAGAAAAGGTGATTCAGATGTCAGTTAAATGAATGAAAGACAACTTGACTATCACACATTATCCTTAAAGAGCATGTTTCATGACCATAGTTGTTGAACATTATGTTTGATGCTTTATACACACACATACACACATTAAACATCTTCACTTTCGTCCATGGGTTGACAGTTTATCTGTCATGATTATCTTCTCATCACATGTGCCGTTATGGCCGCCTGGTGCTCATGTCTGTGAAATCAACAGCAAGACCTTCTTCAAGAGTGAGGTGCTGTCTCCCTAGCAGGTGTTCTCCCCTGTGGCAGCAGTCCCCACACCGTGCTGCAGAGACCAGCAACTTCCCAGCCTTGTTTGCTGCTAGAGCACAGGCAGGTGACCCAGTCCTGACTCCGGGGACTTGCCGTGGCTTCTTTGGGAAAGTAGGTCCTCCTTGATAACCAAAGAGGCATGCTGGGAACACTCCTCCCTTCTTGCCATAGACAAGGCCTCATGAGGATGTGATGCTTGGAGCCCCAAAGAGATTTTATGTTATTTATTTTTTAAGTAAGCTCCACATCCAGCGTGGAGCCCAACACAGGGCTTGAACCCACAACCCTGAGATCAAGACCTGAGCTGATATCAAGAGTCAGACGCTCAATCGACTGAGCCACCCAGGCACCCCACAAGGTGATTTTGAAACCACCAAGGGCGAGTTGAATCACTGTATTGTACACCTGAAACTAATATAACACTGTATGTCAATTATGCTGGAATTTTATACTTGATTAAATAATTGATTAATTAAAATTCCTGAAGGGAGATGTCACCAAAACCTTGAGAACCGGAGGGCAGGGAAACAGAAAGAGCCTGGGTGCTTAACAACCGTGGTAGGCCAAATAACAACCTTGAGGATATCTGTGTTCTAATTCCTAGAACCTGCCAATCTTACTTTAGATAACAGAAGGGGCTTTGCAGGTGTGATTAAGCCAAGGCTCCTCAAATCAGAGATGATCCTGAGTTACCTGGGTGGGCCCTGTCACCACAAAGATCCTTATGAGAGGCAGGCGGAGGGAGGCTTGGCTTCAGGAGACATGATGTAGCATCTCAAGGAGGGGCCATGGGCCAAGCAGTTTGGGCGGCCTTCAGAAGCTAAGGAAGGCAAGGAAATAGATTCTTCCCTAGAGCTTCCAGAAAATATCAGCTCTGCCAACTGACCCTAGTCCAGTGAAACTGATTTCAGACTTCTGGCCTCCAGAACTGTAAGAGAATAAGTCTGCGTTGTTCTCAGGCGTCAACTTTGTGATAATTTATAGCAGCAATTTATCATCAATAACAACCTAATGATGAACCAGCCCTGGGATCTCCTTACCTCTGGATTTCTTCTCAAGTGACATCATTTTTTAATGCCTATGTTTAAAAGCTATTATCAGTAAAGCGTGTTGTTAATTTGTATCCCAAAGTATCCTCAATGACACTTTTAGCATGACCAATGGCAGGGTTTTTTAATTTTTTTAACATTTTTATTTATTTTTGAGAGACAGAAAGAGACAGATCATGAGCAAGGGAGGGGCAGAGAGAGGGACACACAGAATCGGAAGCAGGTTCCAGGCTCTGAGCTGCCAGCACAGAGCCAGAAGCAGGGCTCGAACCCACGAACTGTGAGATCATGACCCGAGCCGAAGTCGGACGCTCAACTGACTGAGCCACCCAGGCGCCTGGACCAATGGCAGTTTTGATGGGGGTATTGCAGGACGTTGATTTTGCTGTTAATACAGAAAGCATTCTTTTTTTTTTTTTTAATGTTTATTTATTTTTGAGACAGAGACCACAGCAGGGGAGGGGCAGAGAAAGAAAGGGAGACAGAGGATCCAAAGAGGGCTCTTCGCTGACTGCATAGAGCCCAATGCGGGTCTCAAACTCACAAACTGTGAGATCATGACCTGAGCTGAAATGGGGTGCTTCAGTGACGGAGCCACCCACATGCCCCCAGAAAGAATTCTTTTAAAATAATAGAGGGCTGGTAGGACAGTTCGGGTTCAAGAGCTTCATTCAGAACCAAGTTTCAGGTATCAAGCAGCTTGAATACTTCCTACCTTATTTTTTTTCAGTACTTATAAAATAAGTAGCAATATTCTTGAATTATCAAAAAAGTGTACCTTACTGCTCTGCCATTCCTGTGTCCCCTCATCCTCCGACCCACAGTGTTGGTCACACTATAACCAGCCAAAGGGAAGAGGAGAAGACCCAAGGAGAGAGTCAGAAAAGGCCCTTGCACTCAGTGGCATCAGCAGTGTCAGAGTCCCGTGTCAGGGAAGCCGGAAGTCTATATTCCAAGATACCCAATTGGAAACTCAGGAAATCGAGGGGAAAGCACACATTAAGGAACAACAAATGGTCTGTTTGAGTTCCATGTTGCCGATTACATGAGCATTCAAGTTAAAATCAAGGAGGCCTCAGCATCTCAGTATGATGGCCTAAAAATCAATTCTCCTGATGACGCTTAACTCAGTCCAGACTTCTGGTCTACTGCCACGGCTTACTGTTGTCATTGTTGTTGTTGTTGTTGTTGTTGTTGTTTGGTAGCAGCAGAGCCTGTAATAGATAAGAAAGATAACCGTGGTGGTACCCTTCCCCCTTACCTTCCCCTCACCACCCAAGATACATCATTGGAACATTAGTGTTCAGGGAAAACACTTTGAAACAATGCATTACCCTACGAGGAAGTAAAACCACCCTGCTAGACATAGTAATACTTGGGGATTCCCAAGTCTGTGGAGTTTATTTCTCTTGTTGGAACACACACCACCCCCCACGTGGACCCAACCTTTGGTAAAGAAGCTGGACTAGTCAGTGCTGAGGATATTTGAGAGTCACTCACTAAAGGGGAAACAGAGGCTGGAGCCCTCAGCAAGTGAGAAGCCATTTTTAATTATACCCTGAAGCTGGCGGTGCGGTCTGCGGCCACAGTGAACGCTGGTTGCCACGGCACCGCTTTGAATTATGTCAGTGCTGACACTGTCACATGATGCTCCCATATGCTGGGGTCACATCCCTCTCTTCCTACTGTTTGTTGATTGATGCTTGAGCTCTGCACCAGGAATAGAGATACAGCAGCAGGAGAGCAAACCCATGTGTTCGCCGCACCTTCTGCCTAGCTAATACATAAGCTACCAGGGGTTGGAAATACTTGAACTAAGAAGCAAGAGAGCCAGGGTTAGCTCACAGATCTCCACTGTGTGGCTCTGGGCAAACCCTTTCATTTTTCTGTGCCTTGGATTCCTCACCTGCACAAGGCAAGAGATTGAGTCGAATGTCCCCAGGGTCTCCTGATCGCCTGATGTAACCATCTCTGATTCCTGCGTGCCGTTTTGAAGCCGCAGAGATGAGCAGCGTTGTGCCGAGGATGAACATCAAAGCGTGAGTGAGGCAATTCCTGTAAACTGTTGCACCCTCCTCCCGCTGCTGACGGTTTCTGAAACTCCCCTCCAGCACCTCTGGGCTGCCACAGATTTGTTTTGAATAAATTCCCTGGCAAGATGCCACTTGCCTAAAGGTCCCTTCTGATGTACTAAGGGGACTGACTGTTTACAGCTTGGGTTGAGTCGTTATTGGCCTTGAAATGATTTCTTCTTGGAATACATCAATTCGATGCTCAGGACTTTGGTCCCAGAGACTGTTCTCCCCGCCCCGAATAAAGTCTATTCTAAAACTAGAGAAAAATACCTGTGTGAGGCTGGCCTCCAGACCCGCTGCAAGAGAGCACCTCATGGGATCAAGAGAACAGTGAGGAAGGAGCCTGATGCTCGTCTGACCAGTAGGCCCCTGACTTCACCAGCCATAATACAAATGAGGTCCTCCTTATGTTTCTGCTGACTTTGTCCTGAATGACCCCTCGGCCTCACTTGCTGACTGCAGGGATGGGGGTTCTCACCCTCAAAGTCTCCTCCCTACCCTACTTCAATTATTTCTGGGGATCCCCAGGGAACGTCTCAGTATACCCACAAAACAAAAATATGGCCTGGGAAGCAAGGCATACAATAGGAATAGGGCGTTGTGGCATAAACCAGGGCTTTGTAGGAAACAAATCTAGGGTCTTGAAAACAATCACTCTCTCAATAACAAGGACAAATACCTCAGTTCGCCTGACCAGGGGTGAGAGAAAATGCTAGGCAGACTTCGTGGAGAAGGTGAGACACTGGCTGACTCCTGAAGAAGATGCTAAATCAAATGCTGATGGCTTTCGTGGAAGACGTGATAAAATGCTGCTGCCTCGCTCCCTAACTCATGGAGCCCTCCACCTTTCAACTGGAAATTTTCAATTTGTTCATTCTTTCTGGTTGTTTTTTTTAAATTGTCCAATAGTTAGAATTAAGGCAAAAAGATAATTACATGTTCTTTCAATGTCATGCTGGAGCATTGCCCAAGCAGACCTACCCAAGCATTATTCCTCTAAACAATGTAACTTTGGGGACACCTGGGTGGGTCAGTCCATTAAGCGACCGACTTTGGCACAGGTCATGATCTCACAGTTCGTGGGTTCAAGCCCCGCATCAGGTTCTGTGCTGACGGCTCGGCAGAGACTGGAGCCTGTTTCAAATTCTGTTTCTTCTTCTCTCTCTGCCCCTCCCCAACTCGTGCTCTGTCTCTCTCTGTCTCAAAAATAAATAAACTATATATAAAAAAAAAAGAATGTAACTTTGTTTGACTTATCAATTATTATCATTAGGGTCCAACTTCTGTGAAGTTACCTGTTCATTTGCAAGGATTTGTCCATTGGAAATGCAAATGATTCAGGAGAAAAGACAACCCCAAAGATTATAGTTTATTGCCCTTTTAAGACATTAACCAGATGTGCCTCTAACCAAACTAAATTTTCTCAGCATGCCTCCTGACTCTGTCCCCAGAATTCTCCCTAGACCAGCTTTATTATCTTGCTGGTTCCATCATTAAATGGTTAAGTAAATACTTGACACAGGCTCACTATAGGACTGATGAATGTCATGTTTTCAACTCTTGGAATATTATCCTTTTGCATCCACTTTACAAATATTTGTTGAAGAACTATTACAGGCAAAGCGCTGTGTTAAGGGCAGGCAATAGAACAGGGAATGAGATGCACAAGATCTCTGCCCTCGTGGAGCAAACATTCTGCAAGGGCAAAAATCTGTAAATAAATCAATACTTCACAGATTGCAATGATAGCAATGAAGAAAAATACAAAAGGTGGTGTGACAGATCGATGGGAGAAGTGGTCAAGAAAGTCCTCTCCTTCCTTGAAGGACATTAAGCTGAAACATGACATTAGGCTTGAGATTTGAAGGAGAGAAGACAGCCTTGCAACGAAGCAGAGGAAAGAGCTGAGAGAGAAAAGAAGGCACAAGCACAAGGACCCTGCGAGGGAGGCTGGGGTCCCCGGAACCAGAAGGTCCAGGCTAGAGTGAAATGGATCAAAGGAAAGATGGCGTGAGACAAGATCAGAGAAGTAGTATAGAACTTAGAATTTAATGTCAGAATTTGTCATTTACTAGGAACTAGTGAAGGAAAAAAGGGAGTGCTCTCCAGTCAAAAGCTGGGTGACCCCCATACCTTGGTTATTTTCTTATGTCAAATTACATATAGCTATTCTTTTAGCTTTCTTAATGTTAACATCTTAGATACCATGGCACTTCCTCAAAAAATAAGAAAGTAACATTGGTGCAGTGTAATTCATTACAGTTTATTTGGATTTCTGTTCCAGGACCTAATCAAGGACCCCATATCCATCACTTGTCATGTCTCCTTAGTCTCCTCCAGTCTGTGACAGTTCCTTGGTCTTCCCTTGTTTCTCTTGACCTTGACACTCCTGAAGAGTACCAGGTATTTTGTAGAATGTTTCTGAGTCTGGGTTTGTCTGGTGTTTTCTCAGTATTAGACTGAAGTTTTAGATTTAGGGAAAGAAAACAACAAAGATGGTGTGACAGGTTTTCTTCTAACATAGGTACACCAAAGAACCTGGCTGAGAATTGTCCTGTGACACTCAGGGGAGGAGAGATTTTGTGACATTCAGGGAAAGAAGGGGAAAGTTCATGAAACTGAGGTGGCGGAGAAGAATGTCATGCTATTCCACAGAGAAGGAGAAATATGATTATAGGTTAGCAAATTCAAAAGGCTGGTTTCAGTAAAAGATGATGGAAAGCATTACTTGTCTGATGGAACACGGTGTCCAGTAAAAACTTAAAGAGCTGGGACTTCCCTAAAATTTCAACTTTCCTCCAATTGGAAGTTTAGGTAACATGAAGCTTCCTTATGAGGTTGGTTTTTCTTCATCAATAGGTGATTATATGGTCATGCACAATCATGTTTGAATTGTATTCCAAGACCAAATAGAAGTTGACCAAGAATTTTAGGCTGGAGACCAGTATTCCAAGCTGAGACAAGAGGTTGGTAAAAGCATGAGAGGTGAGGGAGCACTTGGCACATTCAAGTAAGTGGACTGCTTGACGGGGAAGGTAAACAGAGGGGAATCGTGAGAAATAAAGTTGAAAAGGAATCAGTGGTCAAAGCAGGAGGGGCCTCTTATCCCATGTTAAGGCATTCCAGATCTGAGAAATCATCCAGAAGTCAAACAGTTGACTTCATTCTGGACCTTCGTTCAAAACCCAACTCTATCCAATTATCTTGTGGGTCAAGTCACTGATTTTAAGGAATCACCAGGCAAATGAGCAGGTAGAATTCTGCAAGTTCATCCACTGCTCAAATGCCACATCTTGCCACTGGATCAAGAGTGTTAGCTGATGTGCTATGAAGAGTAACACATTATTAGGCCAGCCATCACCAAAACTGAATTTGTTTGCACTATTGAGAGGAGCGGTTTTGTGGCTCAGACATCCTCCCTTTCTCCCTATGTTAAGGGTGTGGTTACCACATTCTCTTTTCCTTTTTTTTCTTTGAAGATTTTATTTTTAAGCAATCTTTCACCCAATGTGGGGCTCGAACCCACAACCCCAAGATCAACAGTCACATTTTCTACCAACTGAGCCTGCCAGGTGCCCCTCTCTTTTCCTTCCTACCTGCTCCTTTGATGTTGTTTTGGTATCTTCCATTAACCATAAATGTTGGTTCTTTCTTAAGCCTTTTCTCACCCCTGCTCTTCTTCTCTCCAGGATTTTAACTAGCTTTGTGTCCCCTGCTCTCCATGTCCTGAAAATTCTGAAACCCATACCATCTGAATTGTCACCTGAGCTCCAGACTGTATTTCCAACTGTTTCTTGGACGTTGACCTTCCTGGGACACGTGCACCTCAAACTCAATCCAAAGCAAAACTCTTTTGTCTTCCTCTCCCCCATAAAATTCTGTTCCTCCTTTTGTGTTCCTCATTTCAGGTGTTGGGACCATCATCCACCTAATCCCTTTTTTTTAAATTTTTAATAGTTTATTTATTTTTGAGACAGAGAGAGACAGAGCACGAGTCAGGGAGAGGCAGAGAGAGAGGGAGACACAGAATCTGAAACAGGCTCCAGGCTCTGAGCTGTCAGCACAGAGCCCGATTCGGGGCTCAAATCCACAAAATGCGAGATCATGACCTGAGCCAAAGTCAGACGCTTAACCAACTGAGCCCCCCAGGCACCCTCCACCTAATCCCTTAAACCTGAAAATTTAGAGTCCTGGGGGAGCCCCGCATCTGGCTCTGTGTTAACAGCTCAGAGCCTGAAGCCTGTTTGGGATTCTGTGTCTCCCTCTCTCCCTGCCCTTTACCCCTGCTCACTCTCTGTCTCTCAAAAAAAAATAAACATTAAAAAAAATTTTTTTAATAAAGCAATTTTCTCCATTTGGCCAAAATACCTTATTTCTTATCTTCATCGTCTCTTGCCTAAACTATTATCATCCCCTTCATAACACTTAATCATTCCCTGAAGTTATTTATCAGGGTAACTTCTATGTTTTGAATAACAGGAACCGTACCGCTTGTGGGGCTAATTCTTGCTAATTGTTTGTCCGGGATGAAACCTGGGCAAATCCCATGGTTTATCACTTACTCGGGGAAAAGAAAAACATTTTCTGATTGCTTTCAGCCACAAGAAAAATCTAATTATAGAAATGAATGTCTTGTCGGAGGTAGTAATCAGAACCCCTAGCTTTATGTAAACTTGAAGCATCTTCTTTCCCTCAGCTTGAGGCAAAAGTGTCCTGTGTTTGGCCGCGGAGGCAGGTGTGGCCTTCAGGCGCCCAGATAACAAGAAGCTACTCACTACCTCAACACTCCCCCCACCCGGAGACCTTCAAGGGAACCATTCATCAAACTTTTCCGCCTGAACAACGGACACGTCCCCGCCCAGAACAAGAAACAGCTACCAACAAATCACCTTACATAAACATATCAATACTTCATACCCGCCCCCCCAGCCAACGCCACGAAAAACGTGCTACCCCCTTCCGAGGCTCGACTTCCCTGGCCCCTTTCTGTAAGGACCAGGAAACCTCGCCTGAGAGCGCTCCCAATAAAGGCTTTTTTACTTCCACATCTGGCCTCGGTTTCTGCATCGCGTTCGCTACATTACATCCTGATGCTCCCTTTTCTTTTCCCCCTGCCAGCCCCTCCCCACGCCCCACCCCCCACTCCTGCTTTCTGTGACTTCTGACCACTCCAGGCTGGCAGTTTCTCTGAACACATTAAATGATCCAGATGATGCTTCTCTCCCAGTCACTTCTAGTGGGCTGCTCAGGAAGTTCTCTGACTGCCCTGCCTCACTATCCTACCCTCCTAGCCTCCAGCACCCCTCCCCATCCTAAGAGATTAGGGCATGGATTCTTTTTGTTGGGTCCCATCCTATCCTCAGGCAGCCCTCTCAGAAGGGATTGTTCCATAATCTTGTGAATACACTGAAACCACTGAATTGTGCACTTGAAAAAGGTAAATTTTATATGTGCATTATATCTCAATAAAGCTGTTATTTAAGGATCAAAAGGAAGTAGCCGCCCTCCCCAGGCAGTGAGTCTAAGGTGCATATTTCCCGGGACCAGAGGTGAAACCTGATTTACGGGCGCCTGACTTTTCTGAATTGTTTTAATGAGCATTACTTTACATCATTTCAAAAGCTTATTTTCATTGTTGAGAAGGAGAAAAGCCAAAGCCTCTTGCCCACCCTAGCATGTAACTGCACCCACGTTCCACCCATGTTCAGCCCAAACTAAAACTGTATCCCATCATCCGTGTTTAAGCCGCTTCAAATTCATTCTCAGATACATCATCAGGACTTTTTAAAGTAAATAAGCAATGGGTTACAGATGTCGGTAGTGACTGGTCCCCTCCTTGTGGTGGCTGGCTGTGGCCCGATGAATGGAGCCCCTGAACTGGTCCCCGCCAGCTGTAAGCAATCGCATGTGTTACAAATGATCGTTTCTAGATTTCCTGGCTCATTTCACACCCTGCTCCAGTTCTACCGCAGGCCAGGTTGTATTTAGATTTTGGTTAACTGGCATTGTAAAATGACACATAGGGCAGGAAACAATTCCCCCTCTGAGGGAGGGCCCGCCTCCTTAAGGCACAGGAAGTAAGAGTTGCCTGAGGCAGGGAGGGGGTGGGTTTCAGAAGCCTTTGAGGGTTGGGATAGGTTTTTGGTTGTTGTTCTGGTTTGGTTTGGTTTGGTTTAGTTGACTTAAGTGTTGCCCTTGATTTTTACTTTCTAGTTTAATCTAATTCAATGCTTTTCCACTTTTTTTTTCATATCATGGCACAATCCAAGCCATGCTGCCTATAGGTCACCATACCAGGGTGAGCCTTCTTACCCAGAGGCTCCAAGCTCTGTCATGTCTTTGGACTAGTGCCTGAGCCACTTCCTCTGGATGGTGTGTTCTTAAGATCAGCTAAGCCCTAGAAACACATGGTACATTCTATACTCTAGGCTTTAGCACCACACTTGCCCTCCACCGGACACCAGCTGTAGGTGGCCTGGCCCAAATGTCCCCTCCCACACAAGTCGTTCCTTGACTTTCCCACAGGTAGATTTAATGCTTTCCTTATTCTCTGTTTCCACAAAGTTTTTTATACATGAAATAAACCCTTGGCATTCATACATTTCACCCTCCTCGGTTAGCCAGTTCAAAAGTTACTCTCTAAAACAGTGAGTCTATAAAGTGTCATCATTTGTCGTTTTGCCAAAGCACAAATGGGAGCCATTCTTCCTGAAGGGCTGGGAAACAAGAGTGAGTCACCTCCTCTTGGAAGCCTCTCCTGATACTCCATCCCACTCACCTCCTCTTGGAAGCCTCTCCTGATGCTCCATCCCACTCGGTCTCAGATCAGTGGCCCTCTGAATCAGTTGGGTGTTTCCAGCGCTAAACGAAAACGGGAACAACAACGTTTAATTATCTCATCCAGCAGAGTCTGAAAATGGACGGTTCCAGAGTGTGCTCAGCTCCTCATCATCAGGGCTCTGGGTTAGGATTTTTGCAAGTCGCCCGGCCACGTCCACACAGTCAGAACCTGCCAACAGGAGCCCCAAACAGTATCACCTCACATAACTCCACTCAAAGTTGGCCTCCTTTCAACTGCCTTTTTCCCTGGAAGCGAACATTCTTCCCGGACAGACGGCCTCCGTAGGCTTTCCCTTTCACTTCATTGGCCGGAGCTTGGTCATGTGTCCAACCCTAACCCAAACACCAGGATGGTAAACCAGTTGACCATGCTCGTTTTAGATTAGCAGAGCTCAGGCCAGCTGCAGCAGCATTGCCTGGAATTTGCTAGAAATACAAATTCTTGGGCCTCACCTTGATCTATTGAATCAGAAACTCAGGGTCGAGGGGAGGCTTGGGATTCTGGATTTTAAAAGCTCTCCAAGGGTGATTCTGAGGCATACCAAAATTTGAGAATCACCAGCTTAGGTCTATCATGGTTCATCCTGAGCCTGAGGAGAGCTAAGCGTCTTGCCTCTTAGGATACAATCAGGATCCTATAGACTAAGGAAGATGGGCATCACCTTTCTATTATTTCCATTAGAGGTGTCACTAATTACATTTATCCATCAATGTTCTTGCCTGATCCCCTGACCTACCTGCACGCTTCTTGAGAGCATGAGCTTTGCCTTATATTGGTGTTTCTGTCCTAGCACAATAGAAGGCACTCAATGTTCGCTAGACAAACAAATAAATATGAAAGTGGCCTCTCCTTTCCAATCCCCCGTCCCCTTCACAGCTGCTGCCTTCCACTCAAGGAACATTTTCACATCAGCTCCTGTCAGTGAGCCAAGAGCCGTCTCTTCAGGGGGTCTGAGAACAAATTTTTTTTTCACGTGGGTACAAGGGGAACATCAGCTTTCTGAGCTCTTGTCAGACCTTTATGTGCATTCATTTTTGTTCATGGGCGTCCTTGGAGAGCCCGGGACTGAGCATGTGGGTTGTTTAGCTGAGTTCTGGCTGCCGACTCCTGGCTGGCAATCTTTCTCAGAGGCAGCTGTGTGCTCTGAGTCAAACATGACCTGGAAAGAAGCCTGCAAGCTTTAGCCACTGCAAGAGCAGCCGCAGAGGCAAAGCTTCGTTCCCACAGCACAGTGACTCTAACAAACCTGCTGGGCTTTCCGGAGCCTCTTGTGCCAGGAGGGACCCTCTCCTTTGCAAGTGACAGAAATTCAAATGCAAAATGGTGAAAACAAAAGGGAGGAGGGAAGACTTACAGGCACAAAGAGCTAAAAGTACTGGGGCCCTATCAGTTTAGGCTGCAGCTGGAGGCAGACACTCAGACAATGTTTCGGGAATCTTCTCTCTTCATCGCATAACCGGATGCCTTGCACTGGGCTTCATTCTCCAGCAAGCTTTCCCAAAGAAAGCCAGGAGCCGCTCCAGATTTTTGTCCCATCCATTTAGCACCCGCAGCAGAAGGCAAGCCCTGCTTTCACAATGTGACAGCAAAGTCCTGGGGCTGATTCTCATCACCCCAACTTAAGTCACACAGACACCCCAGTGCATTCATAGTGACAGATTGCTTAGTTTGATATAAAGTGCCAGCTTGGAATAGGGGCACCGGGGTGGGTGGGGTTCAGCCTCACTGATTACATGAACTGGAGAGTGAGGAAGGGTGTCCCCCCCCCACACACACAAAATCGTAGGGCTGTTACCAGAGGGGGAGGGGATGGTAAAGAAGAGGCAAAACCCACACATGCCCAGTCTACCACTGTTCCTTATTTTGTCTCCGAGTAACACTCCATAAGAAAGGCACCCACATGCATGCAGAAGTGGGTATCATTTTCCAAAACAAGGAATAAAGTCAAGTGCTTCCTAAAGACACATAGTGCAGACTCTCTCTCGTTCCCATAGGCTGGAAATAGCTCCCAGCACTGCCGAGCCGGGCTGGGGGACAATGGCACGGACAACCTCACTCTCTGTAATTCAATCCTCCAGAGCATCTGCCCTGAACAGTCAGTTCAGCAAGCCCCCTCCCCCCAACAGTTTCTTGGCCTGCTTTACTGTCTTTGTAATCATCAGTTAACATCTGCAGTATTTTATATGTGGCAGGAAAGGGTTGTTTTTTGTTTTCCTTCTGCACCCTTCTTCCTTCTGGGTTGAATACAAAATAGAATAACAAAGGAGGCAGCCATGCTTCTTAGCCCACTAACCTTAAGATTTTGTTAAACTGGAAAGTGTCAAAGGTTTGGATACCTTCCTCTGCCATTCCCCAAAGGCAGTCCCTCCCAGAGGCCTCTCTTGCCCTCTTTTCCAGCACCCTCCCCGCCCAAAGCCCTGGATCTATCCAAAAAAGAACCAGATGAAGCAGGACTGAATTCAAACTGAGGAAGGGGGCAAAAGGGGTGAGGGAAGGAAGAACCCCAGGGGAAGGGCAGAGAAGATAAGAAATCCAAGGAGGTAGAAAACGAAGGCAAGACGTCTCTGCGCTTTGAGGGGCCTGTGTATTTTCCATCTGCAAGGAGAAATCCTGCTAGAGGTGGAGATACAGTCTTCACGTTGATGACAAAATCGGGGACCTGGCCCTTCCTTCCCCCACCCAGCTTTCACCAGAAAGAAGATAACTAAAAGGGGACAGCAAGGAAAGAAGAGGCAATCTGGCTCACACAGTTCTGAGCTGAGGTTTTCCACCCCAGTGAGGAAAACCAGGAAAGAAACTGATGAAATAAGACAGAGGCCACCTCCAGATCTCTAGCACCCCCCACCCTGGCCTGGTGAACCCTCTGATGGACATTCTTCCAGACTTGGTGTCTGGGTTTCGTCAGCGTATCAATTTGTAGCATGGGTCAGACAGCTACTTCTTTCCAACACAGGGGTAAACCAATAGGATCACGTGTTTATTTAGGATACAAATAAATAACTAATACATTGCAAAGCATCATACAAAGGGATATTTCCTGATTTAAAAATATCTAGTACAGGGGCATGTGGGTGGCTCTGTAGGTTAAGCGTTCCACTTAAGCGTTCTTGATTTTCAGCTCAGGTCATGATCTCACGGTTGGTGGGATCGAAGCCCAAGTCAGGCTCTGTGCTGGAGCAGAGTCTGCTTTGGATTCTCTCTCTCCCTCTCTCTCTGCCCCTCCCCCACTCACGCTCTCTCTCTCTCTTTCAAAATAAATAAACTTAAAAAAATAAAAAATAAAAATATCTAGTACATTCATTTTTCAATTAAGTATATTTCTTCTCCTTTATTGAAACGATAACACTCCCTTAAATTATTACAAGTATATTACAAGTCCTTTTCAGGGAACTCAGTCTGTCTTCCTAGCAGCTAAGTGGAAGATCACATCTCTCTTCCTGGGAACTTTTTTTCCTCTCTACGGACCCGAAGACTCATTCCGTTTTTTTCCTCTCCTCACTGCTGCTACTTTCTCTGTGTTTTCTGTCTGTATTGATCTGACAAAACCCCCCTCTAGTTAGTTCATGCAGAAAGGGATTAATTAAAGATATCAGGCAGACTTATGCATTTCTGAGAGGACTATGGAGGGAACCAGCCTTGGACTAGGGAAGCACCCTAGCAAACTAACAATAACCTCACTATAGCCACTGCAGGCCACTTAGCATCTCTTAGCGGGATTCTCTTTATAATCCCAGGGTGTGCTATTCACACACTAGACATCTTAGATTATGTATTTCAATTTCCAGCAGATGGTGTGTCATTCTAATACATCAGTGTGTCCTAATGACAATCTTTTTTACGGTTGGAATTGAAGTGCTTTAGGCCACATTAGGTATCTTTTTCTAGTTAACACGAAGGTGCTGTATCAGTTAGCAGTAACCATGCCCACGACATCCGATATTAAACAATAGAAACCCCACCACAGTTGCTACAGCAGAATCAAAACCTCCTCAGTGGCGCTTTCCAGAAAATACAGTCTCCCAGCCCTCAGCCAGAGCCGCATTTCCAGCTGGAAGTCTCCCGGGATGGGTGGTCTGAGGAACCTGAGCTGCGCAGGTGTCTGGTAGCCATAGGCCCCTCCAGCCACTGCAAACAGGAATGTGTGAATGGTGTTCTGTAAAACAACCCACAGATGCAGCCCCTAAGATCTGCGGTGGAGGGCCTCATATTTCCCATCTCACACTACTGAAAAATATCATTCATCCTCTGTTCTTTAAAAGGTTCTGCTGATCCTTACAGTGAAAATCTGAAGAGCTGTGCAAAAAAAGAGAGACTTGGGGATCAGCAAAAATATCCCTTTTTATGGTGCATTATGCTTTGCAATTTACTAGTTGAATGTGGTAAGATACAGGCTACGGAACATCTCATAAAGATCTCTCTTGTGTTATTTCTTCAGTCTAGGTTGAATTGCAAATGGAGTCTGGTCCAACTAGGTAATCAGAGCACACACATTAATAATCTATCGCTGACCACACCTGACACCTCATCCGAATGACAGTGAAGGAAGAGGGCAGAAGAGAGGCATCGCCGCTGAGGGGTTTCAGAGACAGACGTGAGAATGTAGGAAGCCACTGGGGCGCCTGGGTGGCTCAGTCGGTTAAGCATCCGACTTCGGCTCAGGTCATGATCTCACGGTTTGTGGGTTTGAGCCTCGCGTTGGGCTCTGTGCTGACAGCTCAGAGCCTGGAGCCTGTCTTCGGATTCTGTGTCTCCCTCTCTCTCTGACCCTCTCCTGCTCGCGCTCTCTCTGTCTCTCAAAAATAAATAAAAAACATTAAAAAAATTAAAAAACAAAAAAGAATGTAGGAAGCCACTGCCTTGAATATATCAGGAAGGTCTAACTCCCAGGAAGAAGCCCGAAGCCCTTCTGAGGGTCTGTGTCAAATGGTCAGGCTGTCCCTAAACAGCATGACATGCAGCTGCTATGTCTACTGGCTTGCCACGCTGTCGTAGGTAGTAAGGGAACAACCAGCCCAAGCAGATACAGTTTATTACTCACAGGATGGCAGGCAGCAGGAGCCCCAAAAGTTTGCCTCAGATCCCCCTGTCCCGAGGCCCCAGTGGGGGGGCGATGTGGAGCCAGCAGGGGTGAATGTTGCCTACACAGAGGTCATATCACGGCTGAGGAAACCCCCAATCTTATATGGGAACTGCTAGCAAAACTTTTCCCCCTCCCCATGCCCCAGAGGAAGACCATATCTTCATTATACTGGTCAGGAAACAAAACTGTCTTCTGACCCAGAGACTGACATCGCTAGCTTCCGAGTGTGTTTACCATGCAAGCAATCTGGAAAAGCTTGTCCAGACAAAAGCTGTCATAAAATGTGTAGAAACACCAGGAGAATTTCCTCACAACATACTGTGGGTATGACAGAGGCAGATGGAGAAGTGAGGAGGAAAGCGAGGAGTCCACAGGGGAGGCGCCCGGGTGGCTGAGCCGGTTGAGCGTTCCAACTCTTGACTTTGGCTCAGGTCATGATCTTACGGCTTATAAGATGGAGCCCTGAATTGAGCTGTGCACTGACAGCGTGAAGCCTGCTTGGGATTCTCTCTCTCTCTCTCTCTCTCTCTCTCTGCCCCTCCCATCCCTCGCTCTCTTGCTTTCTCTCTCTCTCAAAATAAATAAACTTAAAAAAAATTCGTAAGGTCTGTAGGAGGGGTGCACATAGCCACTGCTCCAGCCCCAGGGTGGCTGGATAGGGAGTCTTAAGCTGGGTAGCTTTGCACCATCTCAGATTTCAGAACCAGCATAGAGGATTGCCCCTGATGAGTTTTCTTTTTTAAGTTTATTTATTTATTTATTTATTTTGAGAGAGAGAGAGAGAGAGAGCTCGTGAGTTGGAGAGGGGCAGAGAGAGGGAAAAAGAGAGAATGCCGAGCTGTTTCCATACTGTCCGCAGAGAGCCCGATATGGGGCTGGAACTCACAAATGGTGAGATCCTGACCTGAGTTGAATTTAAGAGTTGGAAGCTTAACCGACTGAGCCACCCGGGTGTCCCACCCCTAATGAGTTTTAAAGCTCCTTTTGAGGGGTTTATCGATGTCTCAGGATGTTATGTTTTGAGGATCAGCCATATATATGGTAAGACAAACAGGGGCTGAGCAAAGGTTTAGGGATGGACAGGAATCACCCGTGGCCATGACATTGGGTGAGGTGCTGGCTACCTGGAGAAGTTCTCAAAGCACAGCTGTCTTCCCCCTGGGCACAGGTAATGACAGGTAATAACTCAGATCCCACCCACTTCTGGAAGCCTCTCACCTGCTCTAGGAGGCCATTTTGAGTCAGGCTTTGTCTCAGGGAACTTCCCAAATCTGTCTCCTGCTTCCTCTCCTCTCCTGGAGACTTCGACCTTTTAGAATCAAGCTGGACGGGGCGCTTGGGTGCCTCAGTCCAACTTTGGCTCAGGTCATGATCTTGTGGTTTTTGGTTTCAAGCTCCATGTCTGTCTGTGCTGACAGCTCAGAGCCTGGAACCTGCTTTGGATTCTGTGTCTCCCTCTCACTCTGCCCCTCTCCCTCTCCCTCTCTCAAAAATGAATACACATTTAAAAAAAACTTTTTTTAAAGAATCAAGCTGGACAAAGTTTGGAGCAACAAATTATGGCTACAAAACAGAATGTAAACTATACCAGTCTTGACAATGTGAAAACCAAATTACAGATGTCAGAAATTGGGAAGTAGAGCATGGAGAGAAGAGTTTAAGGGAAAGACAATCTTTTTTGACTTTTAATAAAGTCACAGAGATAATGCCCAAAATCACTGGAACAACAAAGAGACATGTATGTCCATTACTTCAAAGAGTAACCACAAGAAGAACTGAAAATGACAATGTACAACTACTGGGAGTGGAGTGTGAGCCGGCTAAATCCTTATCGTTCACAACAGGAAGTCAAGAGATAATGTCTAAAATTTATAAACCAAGAAACAGCAGTGTAAGCATAACAGACACAAGAGGTAATTACCTAAAAACTAAACCCAAGAGTCTGCTTCTGGGTATCAGAGTATATTCTTGGTACACAGAGTAGGTATACAACACTGTAGTAAACGGAAAATTTTTTTTAAAAATCCTGTACCTATATTACTTTGTTAACTACATTAAAAATTTTAAAGAAATAAAAATGCAGTTATGTTCGTCTCCCCTCTCTTCCTGTATGGTCCCATGAATAAAATGTTTCCTCAGCTTCTTTTCTTCTTTTCTTGTTGGTAAGACTCATCAGTTTAACTCCTTCCCAGTTCCACAAGCATTGATTTAAGGGTGTTCGATGTATCCAACACCTTTAAGGCTGAATCGAATGTCTGAGACCCCAATGAGAAAGTTCCATCTTATTTATGTGTTTGTTCATATATTCATTCATTGATTCCATATGTTTTCTGTGACTGTGTAATATGTGCTAGGCGCTGTGGAGGTAATGGTGGAAGCAGTTGTGGAGAGGAGTCCCACGGCTTGGATCCCTAAGTGACAACAGCAAGTGCAGCCCCTCTGCTGACCCAGAGCAGACAGGTAACATAAACAAGATATAAGCCTCCCTTGTGTTAAGCCACTGAGATTTGGAGGCTGCTTGCTGCCTTTTTTTTTTTTTTTGAAATTTTTAAAATTTATTTTTGAGAGATAGAGCATGAATGGGGGAGGGGCAGAGAAAGAGGGAGACACAGAGTCCCAAGCAGGCTCCAGGTTCTGGGCTGTCAGCACAGAGCCCGACGTGGGGCTCGAACCCACGGACCATGAGATCATGACCTGAGCCAAAGTCAGACACTCAACTGACTGAGCCACCCAGGCGCCCTGGCTGCTTGCTGTCTTGACATAACCTAGTCTATAGGCAGGTACAGGGAGGCCAAACAGAAATAACGAAAGTTCTGTGTCTTCCATTCCAGAGTTTGCAGACCAAGATTTCATGCCTGCTACAGGAAGCTACAAGTACTCACTATTTCTTCTTTCTTCTGGCCAGAATTATCCTAGGGCTTGAAGCCCTGCAAGACCAGGAGCAGCTCTTGAAGCTGTCCCTGCTTAGAGTGTCCCTGGAATCAATCAGTGTGCTATTCCCATTCTTCCATCCTTCATTCAAATTCCCCCAGCTCTAAAGTTACCTCTTCCTCTCACTTCAATAAAAAATGTTTCTTTTTCTTCTCCGTGTGAGAGATCACAAGTGTGCAACAAGAAGTAATAAGAAAATTCCCTCCAACGTGTGAATAGAAGCTTCATTTCCCCAAGAGGATTTGCGTTTGAAAAGAAGCTTTAAAAACAAAACACAAATCCCCCACACAAATGAAGCTATACATGGTAAGATTCCAGAAGTGTGATGAAGTGAGATTTCCTCAAGTAAGGGAGCTATCTGGGGGCAAGAGGAACTTTTCTCAGGTGCGCTGCAGTTGATACCAATATTATAGTTGGATACTATGCTTGGGATTACTGGAGGCTTCTGAGCAGCACAGAACTAGAAGTCCTCAGAGATGCTCTAGAGCAACTTCCTATGGTGTCCAATAATCCCCAGTCTCCTCCCAGAAGGCTCCCAAATGACACACCAGTCTATCTCCTACAGCCTCACAGCCTTTCCTGTCCACCTTCGGATCCAGCTTCCCGCCACTTTGTTTTCCACAGGACAGCTTCCTGGAGCCTGGGGCCTTCACCTCGGGGTAAGGTCCTGGAAACCAGACACAGAACTCTCCCTGCTGCCACATTTCCCCTCTTACTTCATCTCAGGAGGCCTACCTCATACCTCAAAAGTAACGTATATTCATCAGAAATCAACTAGGCAACTCGTTTAAAGGACAGATTCTGAGATCTAGATTCTGATGCGGTAGGTTGGGAGGTAGCCCAGAAAGCTGCATTTTTATAAACCTCCTTCCCCCAGGTGGTTCAAATGCACGAGGCAGACTAAACTTAGAAAAATAGTGCCCAAGGGAGATGGGTTGAGCTATTAGCACAGCGCGCCCTCCAGAATCTCCAGCTAACTCTTTCCTCTAAGCTCTGACTTCCTGTGTTATTGATGTAGCTAGGCCGTCTGCTCACAACCTGAAAACCTAACAGACAGACACACAAAAGACAGAACGTTACTTCTTGGAATTCTGTGCCAGTTTTCTCTTTTCTTTCTGTTTACAGGGAATGGGTCTTTTTTTGTGTGATTTAGTCTTTGATGACAAAAATGAGGACAAAGGGTCCTCTCCTCTCCCTTTCCATTTCTGCCGTATTTGCAGAGAGCCTAAGGGTAGACGCATTAGAAAGAAGCAAGCAGCTGGAAGAGTTCTCAAATGAACACTGGGAGAATCAACAGTTAAATGAAATTTGTTGAAACAGTGTCTTTCTAAACCCGGTTTAGAGCCAAGAACCATAGGGCAGAACCTATAGTCAAAAAGAAAGAAACCATTTGGACAATTGAAGGGTTAATTTCTATGGAACTTAGGGAAGAGTCCCCCACACCTGGAGGTAATTATTCCCCTTGGCTCCGGCCCAGCCCAAAACCAGGTCTCTGGCTGACACGGCTTCGCCCCCTGGTGGTTAAAAGGTAAACTACAATTTACCTTAGAGCGGAGAAAATCAAATTTTATATTCTTGCATTTCACCACTCAACACCCACACAGAGCTTTTTCAGGAACAGATCTGCAGGTACAGAGTCCTCTTCAAAGATACATCAGGACTGTTTTATATGTCAGGATACTGGCTCTGGTAGCAGCCACACAATTTACTGCACACACCTGAAATATTTGAGTACTTTGATACTTCACAAAGGCAGACATTTAACAACCCTTTAATGCACAGCTCTTGCCTAGCCCAACTCAATACACTGAACTGGGCCAACCTGCAAGTGTATGTCACAGAAAGGGCTCAATAAAAATCAAGTCCCAAGTTCAGCGTGGGCCATTGGCTCCACCAGCACCCACTACAAATCCAGGCCTGCTCCCCCAGCTTCTGCCCTCCTTTGTGGTGCCTGGACCCCTCATTTGGATCCCGGAATCTGCTCTCAGGGACGGAGCTTGCATTCACCCAGTGGCCCCCTGGCTTCCATCTGGCCCATAGGTCCATACCATCCCCAACACCCTAATTAGGGAAATCTCACAACTTCTAACCAGAAAGTAATAGGAAAAAGCCTTTGAACTTTAAAAACAAGCTGGCCATTAGCCAGACACTTTACTCACATGGAAGATTTTTTTTATTTGTAACTATAAATTACACAGATATATTCTATTGTAAAAAAAATAAATAAATAAACAGGGCGCCTGGGTGGCTCAGGTGGTTACGTGCCCAACTCTTGATATCAGCTCAGGTCATGGTCTCCCGGTTTGTGAGATCAAGCCCCATGTTGGGCTCTGTGCCTACAACATGGAGGCTGCTTGAGATTCTCCCTCTCCTTCTCTGTTTGCCCCTCCCCAGTTCGCAGTCTCTCTCAAAAAAAAAAAAAAATCAAGTATCCATACAGTAGCCATTGTTATTAGTTTGGAGTATGTCTGTCTATAACTTTCTATATGAATTTATACATATAGATGTACATAGAGAAATACAGAGATTTATGTGCCTGTGAGGCTTAAAAAAAAAAAACAAATAGGATCAAATTGTACCTATCTTCTTTGCGACTTGGTTTTTTAAATTAACAGTAAGATTCTTTTATAGGGCACCTGGCTGATTCAGTTGGTGGAGCATGCGATTCTTGATCTCAGGGTCGTGAGTTTGAGCCCTGCATTGGATATAGAGATTACTTAAAAATAAAACATCCTTAGGGGCTCCTGGCTGGCTTAGTCAGAAGAGCATGTGACTCTTGCTCTTGGGGTTGTGGATTCGAACACCACTCTGGGTATAGAGATTACTTAAAAATAAAATATTTTGGGGCCCCGGGGTGGCTCAGTCGGTTGAGCGTCCAACTTCAGCTCAGGTCATGATCTCACAGTTTGTGGGTTCAAGCCCGGTGTCAGGCTCTCGGCTGTCACAGTGGAGCCCGCTTTGGATTCTCTGTCCCCCCCCCCACCTCTCTCTGCACCTCCCCTGCTCATGCTCTCTCTCAAAAATAAATTATATATATTTGAAAAATATAATAAAATAAAATCTTTTTAAAAAATAAACAAAAATAAGAAATAAAAATCTTTTTTAAAAAACCTTGTTTTATCAATACATCTTTCCATTTTTATCAAACATGTGGAGCCATTTAACTGCCGCATAGTATTCCATTGTATTGGGAGTTTAGAAAGCCAAAATCCTTTCTTTCTTACCTAAGATCATCTGTGATCAATGGAGAAAGAAGGCGATGGAGACAAACATATAAATCAAAAGCTGGCAGAAATCAAATTGTCTGTGTTATTAACATGCTGATTAGAAAACATGGCTTAAGGGTACATCTGTAAGGACTTGCATTTCACCCCTGAATGATTATAGACTTACCTGTAGGGTCACAGGCATCCTCGGATAACCACACGCCTTCAGGCTTCAGAGCTTATTACAGAGCAGGGCACAGGCTAGAATGCCCTCCAGGCAAACACCCTAGAAAATGGCAGCAAAAGGGCGGACCTAGGTGCCCACCCCTCCTACTCAACTCATCTGATCAGGCAAACCAGTGCTCTCCTCATAGGGGTGAGTGGATGAGGGATAGGAAGGAAGACAGAAGTATAATCTAGAATCTAACTGAGGCCAGGGAAATGGAGATTTCCTCCCATCATTTTCCAGCTTTTCTTGCAACCCTTTTAGTCCAAAATGTACGGGGACATGGTTGACTCCCTCTTTCTCCCTGTAGAAGAGAACAAGCATTTATTAGAATGTTCCTGGCTTCTGCCTTCATGAATCCATTCCCTCAATACAAATCACTAGTCTTTTATAGATCTGTCTTGTGAAGAGTTTACATTTTAGCCTCAGAAGATTCTAATATGGGTTGGACAGTCCATTTATTAAATCAACTCCTAGACCTTAATGTTATCTAAACAAAATGTGCTCCATATTTTGCTTCCCATCAAAAACATGCCTGATCACATTGTCCAGTGTAACTTACCAAAAGTTGGGGCGCCTGGGTGGCTCAGTCGGTTAAGCATCCGACTTCAGCTCAGGTCATGATCTCGTGGTTTATGAGTTGAGCCCTGCGTCGGGCTCTGTGCTGACAGCTTGGAGCCTGGAGCCTGCCCCTCCCCCACTTGTGCTCTGTCTCTCTCTGTCAAAAAAATAAATAAATGTAAAAGCAAGTTTAAAAAAATTAAAAATAGAACTACCTTATGATCCAGGAATGCCACTTCTGGGTATATACCCAAAGGAAATGAAAATGGGATATTGAAGAGATAGCTGCACTGTTAAGTTCATTGCAGAATTATTCATAATAGCCAGATGTGGAAACAACTGATGTATCCATCAACAGATGCATGGAGATCAATGACTCTATCTATCTATCTACACACACACACACACACACACACACACATAATGTTATTCAGTCATGAGAAAGAAGGAAATCCTGTGACAACATGGATGGACCTTGAAGGCATTATAGTAAGTGAAATACACCTGACAGAGAAAGACAAATGCTGCATGATATCACTTATGTGCGGAATATTAAAAAAAAAAAGTCAAACATATAAATAGAGAATAGAAATGTGGTTGCCAGGGCTAGGGAATGGGGGAAATAGGGATAGGCTGGTAAAAGGGCACAAACTTTCAGCTATAAGATGAATAAATTCTGAGGATCTAATGTAAAACAGGTGACTATAGTTGATAACACTGTATTGTATAACTGAAATTTGCCAAGAGAGTAAAACTTAAATGTTCTCACCAATAAAAGAAAAGATAATATGTGCATGTGCCATAGAATAAGCGGAGGAGAGACTGAAAGTTTCTGCATCACCTCAGGGAATGTACATTTGTTCCAGTCTGACTATTTTGCCTTATGTGGGCATAGGTGATGGGGGGTGGGGGGCGGGGGGAAGGCTGTAACCTCTTAGTACTCAGCCAGTGAGGAACCAGGGGAAGGACTGCGTGCTAGGAGATAAACTGCCTGCTGTGACTGTCCAGGTGTGCCTTTCCATCGGACACCCAGTCTTGCAAGAACATTGATTAAAGCCTTGCTTCACTGTGCTCAGAGTCTCTGCCTCCCTCCTTTGATTGGGTCAGTGGGCTTATTTCTCACAATATCCACATGCAAAGGAATGAAATTGTACTTTTTACCTAACACCATATACAAAAATTAACTCAAAATGGATCAAAGACCTAAATGTAAGAGCTAAAATTGTAACACTCTTAGCAGAAACATAGGGAAAAGTTTTGACATTAGACTTGGCAATAATTCCTTGGATATGACACCACAACACAGGCAACAACAAAAACGAAAATAGATGAATTAGACTTCATCCAAATTAAAACCGTTTGTGTATCAAAGGACACTATCAATAGAATGAAAAGGCATTCCAAGGAATGGAATGAAAGAAAATGTTTGTAAGACACATATCTGAAAAGAAATTAATATTCAGAATATACAAAGCACCCCTAGAACTCAACAACAAAAACAGACAACCCAATTAAAAATGGGCAAAGGACTTTTCAATGGTTAATGTTATAAGTCAATTTGATGGGGATAAGGGATACCGACATAGTTGGTAAAATATCTTTGGGTGTGTCTGTGAGGGTTTCTTTGGAAGTGATTAGCATTTGAATCAGTAGACTAAGTAAGGAAGATCAGTCCTAACGGATGCAAGGTGACATCATCCGATTCTTTGAGGGCCTGAACAGAACAAAAAGGTGGAGTGTTACAGCAAATACTTGGTACCCAGGAAGAGACCAGTGACATGCACTTGGAGAACTAGGAAAGACTGTTTATTTCGCACCATTGTCAGCCTAGCGGAGTCACCTCCAAAGGCTGACCCTGAGCCCTGGCACTGGCCTCCTTTTAAGAGTGGGATTACAGGGGCTCAAGGAAGAAAAAGAAGGGAGAGGGAGCTCTTATGGATTGTGCTCCACGGGCAGTTGGTGGATGCAGGGGGCAAGCAAGATTGCGGAAGCCAAAAGCACGTAAGGGGAGTATGAGGCCTCGGACATCTGGCTGGCCCCCTTGTGTATCTGCTCTCACCAGATTTCCTTCTCAGGACATCTGGCTGGCTCTTTTTTATCTGTTTTTGCCGGCTTTCCTTCTCAGAAGGAAGAATTTTCTCTTTCTCTTTTTGACATAGGATATCTATCTTCTTCCGCCATCAGACATCAAGCTCCTCATTCTCAGGCCTTCAGCCTTGGACTAAGAGTTACACCATCAGCTCACCTGCTTCTCAAACCTTTAGACTCCGTTGTCCCTCTGACTTTCCTCATTCTCCAGCTTGCAGACAGCAGGCAGATCATGAAACTTCTTGACCTCCGTAACAGCATGAGGGAATTCTCATAATTCCCATAAGATAGAGATAGAGATAGAGATAGAGATAGAGATAGAGATAGAGAGAGATAGAGATATATACACACACATACACATATATACATAGCACTACTGGTTGTTTCTCTAGGGAACCCTAATACAGACTTGAATAGATTTCTCCAAAGAGGATATATAAAAGGCTAATGAACATATGAAAGATGCTCAACATTACAAATCGTTGCGGAAATATAAATCAAAATTACAATGAATTACTATCCCACACCTACTAGGATAGCTATTAATTTAAAAAAAACAGAAAATAAATATTGGTGAGGATGTGGAAAAATGAAACACTTTCACATTGCAGATGGGAATAGAAAATGGTGCAGCCACTGTGGAAAACAGCATGGGGCTCTGCAAAATATTAAAAATAGAATTACCATATGTTCCAGCCATTTCGTTTTGGGGTATATACCCAAAAGAATTGAAAACAGAAATTCAAACAGATATTTATACACACAAATTTACAGCAGCATTATCCATAAAAGCTGTAAGGTGGAAACAACCCTAATGTCCACTGATGGATGAATGGATACACAAAACGTGCATATACATACAATAGAATATTATTCAGCATTAAAAAGGAAGGAAATTCTGACTCTTGCTACAACATGGCTGAGACTTGAAGACATTAGTCTGTAGAGGAGAAAAAATAATTTTCCTTCTACTCTTCTGAGTTCTTTGTTGAAACTCCTATAATAAAAGGCAGTTTAACACAAGAAAAGCAAACAAGTTTATTAATATGTATTATATATATGGGAGATAATAAAAAAATTAATAACTCTCCAAGATGGCAGTAGAATTCAAAATTAAATACCATCTTACTAGAGAAAGAGGAGGGAAGATATAGGCCTCTTAGGGGAAAGTAAATGATTTTTAGGAACGATGAATGGGCTCTTAGAAGAATAGGTGGGAAGTATGATAGTTTGTAACAGAGTTTGTCTGGGGGTGCTGTCAACTTTCTAATCTCCTCACCTGTGATAAGAGTCAGTCCTCCCTGTTTGTTGAAACACCAGAGGAAGGGATTGATGACAATTGCGGTCCTTTGGATGACCTGTCTTTAGGAAGATAAGGGGACATCAGGGAAAGTCTGTACCTGCATTTGCTGTTTTTCAAGTGCCTAACTCTCAAAATAATCAATATACCAAAGCAGCATATTTTGGGGTGGCATATTCTGCTACCCTTCAATGCTAAGTGAAAGAAGTCAGCCATGGAAAGACAGATGCTGTGTGATTGTACTTACATGAGATTTTTAGGATAATCAAATTCATAGAGACAGAAAGTTGAATGATATTTGCCAGGGGCTGAGGGCAGGGGGAGAATGGGGAGTTACTGTTCTATGGTTATGGAGTTTCAGTTTAGGACGATGGAAAAGTTCTGGAGATGCGTGATGGTGATGGGTGCACAGCAATGTACGTGTACTTAATGCTACTAAACTATACAGTTAAAAACAGTTTAAAAAGTAAAATTTATTTTATATTCTGTATATTTTGCCACAATAAAAAAAAAATACAATATCGGGGTGCCTGGGTGGCTTAGTTGGTTAAGTGTTCAACTCTCAATTTCAGCTCAGATCATGATCTCAAGGTTCGTGAGTTTGAGCCCTGAATCGGGCTCTCTGCTGTCAGCACAGAGCTTGCTTCAGATCCCGTCTCCCCTCCACCCCCTTAGCCTCTCTCCCACTTTGTTCACTCTTCTGAGCTGGAGTCTAAGGCTTAACTGACTGAGCCACACAGGAACTGCATGAGTATAGTTCTTTCAACCCCTCATACATTGAATCCATTCAATGGTAAGACTCTAATGTACTTCTCTTTTAATGAGTCCAAAGAGTAAACAGGATTCACAAGCCTGTCAGCACCAGTCACATGCCTACCATATTTTGGGAACTCAAACAATTCTCAATCCACCGCGATGTCTATAAGTATACAGAGCTTCATCTAGAAACTTATGATTACCAAAGACCAAGGCCATGGGATCTGAGAGAAGCAGACTAGGTGGAGAAATCTTTGTTTCCAGCTCTACCAGAAAACAAATCATCCATGTCAGCTCTCTGGAGACCAGAGCCTGAAAACAAAATATACTCCAAAAAAATATGCATAGAAGAAAAACGTGTCCTTTAGAGGATGGCATTTGAGACATTGCTACCTTCTTGCAAAGTCACCATGTTTTATTTGAGGTTCCTTTCTTAGCCACTCAACGGATTTCAAACCTCTTAGTTCATATCTCCCCCGGTGTTCCTGGCCCCTCCTGCTCTGTCTGGTGACAAAGTCTTCACACCCTGTCCTGAACAGACATTTTTAGTTGTACCACACTCCTCCTCCTCTTGCTGTGGATGGCCAGGCCTCTGCAGGGCTGAGATTTGGCAGAAATGCCCCTGGGAAGCCGTTAGTTGTTCAGCACCAACCTTCCTGGGGATTCCAAGGGCCTGTTTTCCCTACTGCTGTTTCAGCGGGCGCCGCCTCCGGTAGATTCTGAGCTGAAGCACCGCCCCCTGCCCCCTCCCTCAGCGGCCTGCAGGGGGCCCATACCCCCGCCCTCCGTTCTTCCTCAAACCCTAGCCTTTCTCAGCTTCTTACATTTTTGGGGTCCTGTATTTCAATTTCAGGTCTCAAGTTACTTTGTTCTGCTGGGATTTTCCTCCAGGTAGTGGTTTAAGCCTCGGGGCTCCATATCCACTTGTGGCTCCCATCCTCCGCCAGGAAGATTGTAAGCATTTAACAAGTTACTTAAGTGCATTCACTCTCTTCTCGAAGGAACTCCTACGTGGCTGACATTGCTCACTGCGCCTGAGTGCCTTCGCCCCCACCATCGTTTTGCTTTCTGGCCCAGATACTGTTTGGCTCACATAGTCCTCTGCAATTCATCTTGCAGGGTTTGGGAGAAAGAGACATTCAATCAGTGAATTCTGGGTTTTCTGAAAACATTGATTTTCAAACAAACAAACAAACAAACAGCAGCAAACAAGTCATAGTATCTTCCTGAATCAAACAATTCCATCCTGGGGGTAGGCATTGGAAAAAAAAAAAAATTCCCTGCTACCCTTCTGAGTTCTTAGCTAAGAACCTTGTAATAAAAGACAGATTATGGGGTGCCTGGGTGGCTCAGCCTGACACTACTCCTTATTTTGGCTCAGGTCATGATCTCATGATTCATGAGTCCAAGCCTTGTGTGGGGCTCCATGCTGACAGTGCGGAGCCTGCCTGGGATTTTCTCTCTCCCTCTCTCTCAAAATAAATAAATAAACTTAATAAAAACAAATAAAAGACAGATTAACAAGAGAAAGACAAACAGAAGTCTATTAACATGTATACATGGGAAATACCTAGGAAAAACATGAGTAACTCCCAGAGGTGGCTTTAGAATTCCAAGACTAAATATTATCTTAATAGCGAAAGAGGAGGAAGGTAGGTCTCCTGCGGAAAGTAAATGATTGTGAGGAAAAATGAATGGGCTCTTAGAAGAACAGATGGGAGATATGATTGTTAATGACGAAATTTGTCATTTTCTCTTTCAATTCCACCTAGCCTATGCTCTAAGATAGTTGTCGCCGTTTAGCAGCCATCAGACTCCCCTGCAAGATTATTATTAACTCAGAGATTGCTGGGCCCTGCCCCTAGAACTTACATGAAATAGGTCTGTGAAAGGGCCAGAGTCTGAGTTTTCTATCAAGTTCCTAGTGACGCTCATGCTGCTGTTCTGATGCCAAGGCTCTCAGATCTCAATCTTTTCTGAAGGGAATTCTCTTTTTAATTTGCTTGTATTCTTCCACTGCTCTATCCTAAAGCAGATTTTTCTTTTTCTTTTTTTTTAAGTTTATTCATTTATTTTGTGAGAGAGAGAGAGATGGTGTGAGTGGAGGAGGGGCAGAGAGAGGGAGAGAGAAAGAATCCCAAGCAGGCTCCACATTGTCAGCTCAGAGCCCAACACGGGGCTCGATCTCACAAACCGTGAGATCATGACCCAAGCTGAAATCAAGAGTCATGTGCTTAACCAACTGAGCCACCTGGGTGCCCCTAAAACAGATTTTTCAAACCTACACTAGTTCTTCCTTGACTCTCTGACTCCTAAATAAAGGTCTTTTAATCCCCTTCTTAGCCTTTGGCTTTATAGTAATTCTACTGAGTTGTTTTTCTACTTCACCCTAAGAGGTTGGCATAGCTGCTTACCAGTAATTTACCAGAAAAAGTAATTTTCTGTTTCTTTATTTTTTAATGTTTCTTTATCTTTGACAGAGATGGAGACACAGTATGAGCAGGGGAGGCGCAGAGAGCGAGGGAGACACAGAATCTGAAGCAGGTTCCAGGCTCTGAGCTGTCAGCACAGAGCCGGATGCAGGACTCGAACTCACAAACCGTGAGATCATGACCTGAGCCAAGGTCGGACGCTTAACTGACTGAGCCACCCAGGCGCCCCTGTTTCTTGATCTGAGTTGTGGATATGGGTAGTATTCACTTTGTAATCATTAGCTAAGGAGGTACTCTTAAGATTTGAGTAGTCTTTTGCATGTATGTTATACTTTAATTAAAAAAAAAAAAAGTTTAGGGATGCCTAGGTGGCTCAATCGGTTAAGAGTCGTACTCTTGATTTCGGCTCAGGTCTAATTTCGTGGTTTGTGAGTTCAAGCCCCACATCAGGCTCCACACTGACAGCACGGAGTCTGTTTGGGATTCTCTGTCTACTGTGCTTTCTCTCTCTCAAAGTAAAAAATTAGGGGTGCCTGGGTTGCTCAGTCGGTTAAGCATCCAACTTTAGCTCAGGTCATGATCTCGTGGTTTGTGGGTTCAAGCCCATCATCGGGCTCTGTGCTGACAGCTCAGAGCCTGAAGCCTGCTTCGGATTCTGTGTCTCTCTTTCTCTCTGCCGCTCCCATGTTCATGCTCTGTCTCTCTCTGTCAATAATAAATAAACGTTACAAAATTTAAAAATAAAATAAAATTAAAATAAAAAAATAAAATGGCCATATTTCAACTGTATCAGTCAAGGGCAAAAAAAACCCTGGCTCTGTCCTTCCTACAATGGCAACAAAGCCTAATGCCAGCAGCCCTGGCTATGCAGGGCTAGAGTCTCTCCATGTGTTTTTTCTGTTCCTAGGGCCAGTCCTAGTGTATTGCTCAAGGTTCCAAGTTGCTGCATTTTTAGGAGGCTACTATTTATAGTTCCTTATTCCCACCCCAAAACAGAACCAACTGAAAAAGAGACAGCAGACCACAGTGTCTGCTCTTTTTAGTGCTGAGCACTGGAGAGAACATGGATTCAAATCTTTGGCTATAAGCAGTTCAGCCTGTAATTAGATAGACGGGGTGGAAAGAAATAGGCTTCCTTGTTCAGTCACTAGTCCTAGAGGACTAGAAACTGTCACACAGTGACAGGTCAAAATGCAGTGTTCCTGACGGTCATCAAAAAAGAGAAAAAGGAAAGAACTTGGCTGAGCACATCCAGTTCTTTCTTTCAGATTCATTAATTATAGACATCTCTTCTTCCCACAGAGAGGTATGAATAAGGGGACAGGGTTGTTAACTCTAACATTGGAAATGGGAGATCCTCTCATTGGAAATAGGAGACCACAAGAGAAATGAAGTTTGCCCCAATATATAGTATGCGCTTACCAGAGCTATTTTAACACTTCCCCCATTAATGGATATTTAGATTCTTTCTAGGCTTTCACACAATGAACATGTGTCAGGGGAGAGCCTACATGTTTCACAATGCACACATGCGAGTTTCCTTAGGCAAAAGCTACCTGGAAGTGAATGTCTAGGTTGAATGTATAAACATTTAAAACTTTAATAAATACTGAGAATTTGCTTTCCAAAAAGGCTACGTATGATTTACACTTAACCCAGAATGTGTAGACACCTGTTTCCCCACATCTTCATCAACGTTGATTATAACTGATCTTTTTAATTTTTGCCAATGTGATAGGTAAAAAAGATACCTTTGTTTTGGTTTACTATATATGATTCTATCACTGGGGAGAATGAGCATCTTTAAAAAAATTCTTTTAATGTTTAGTTTTGAAAGAGAGAGAGAGAGAGAGCAAGAATGAGCAGGGAGGGGCAGAAAGAGAGGGAGACAGAGTCTGAAGCAGGCTCCAGGCTCTGAGCTGTCAGCACAGAGCCCAACACGGGGCTCTAACTCATAAACTATGAGATCATGACCTGAGCCAAAGTTGGACACCCAGCCAACTGAGCCACCCAGGCACCCAGAGAATGAGCATCTTTTTATGTTTGCTAGACATTTGTATTTCCTCTTCACAGAATTTTCTGTTCATTTCCTTTGCCCACACTTCTATTAGGTTATCTTTTCCTTACTAATTTGTAGGCATTCTCTGTACATTTTGGATGCTAATGTTTTGTCTTTTGTATTTGTGACCATTACTCTTTCTAGCTTTGTAAGTTGAGTGTGTAACTTTGATAGTACAGAAATTTTATTTTATCAGATTGTCATAATTTACTTTTTAAAAAAAATTTCATTGTTTCTGCATTTTTTCTTGATTAAGAAAGTTCTATTTCAAGATCCTTCTATATTTCATTCTTCCACATTTTATTCAAATACTTTTATGATTTTGCTTTTGAAATAAATGTAAAAATTCATCTGGACCTTACAATGGAGGTAAGGAAGTCATTTTATTTAGATTTTTTCCAAATGGTTGGCTAATTTTCCATTTGTTCCCCACTGATTTAAAATGCCATCATTATCGGGGTGCCTGGGTGGCTCCTTTGGTTAAGTGTCTGACTCTTGATTTCAGCTCAGGTCTTGATCTTATGGTGGTGAGTTCGAGCTCCGCATCTGGTTCTGTGCTGACATCGCCAAGCCTGCTTGGGATTCTCTCTCTCTCCCTTTCTCTGTCCCTCCCATAGTGTGCTCTCGCTCACGCTCTCTCTCTCTCTCTCTCTCTCTCTCTAAAATAATCAAGTATATGTTTCGATGTTTTAAAAATAAATAAATAAATAAAATGCCATCTTTATCAAACACTGTCTGCCCCTGCTTGCACGGGTCCTGACATATGATTCTAATAGAGCTGGATAGCTGGTTTCCTTGTTTACCATAGATTGGAAGCAAGAAAATAAATCCAGGACTTTATTTTAGAAAACAAGTCAGATGATGGCAAAAGGAAGTGAACACAAAGAACACAGGTAAACAAAAGAGAGGAAACTTTGTTGTTTTGCACAATAATAGATAAATATCCTGAGGTTTGAAGAAAAGACTGAAGAGGGGCACCTGGGTGGCTCAGTTGGTTGAGTATCTGACTCCTGATCTCAATTCAAGTCTTGATCTCAGGGCTGTGAATTCAAGCCCTGCGTTGGGCTCCACACTGGGCAAGGAGCCTACTTTAAAAAAAAAAAAAAAAAAAAAGGAAAGACTGGATTCTGTTTAGGCTTTTTTGAATAAAAAAAATTTTTTTTAATGTTTATTTATTTTTGAAAGAGAGAGAGAGAAGACAGAGTGTGGACAGGGGAGGCTCAGAGAGAGAGAGAGGGAAACACAGAATCCAAAGCAGGCTCCAGGCTCTGAGCTGTCAGCACAGAGCCCGATTCAGGGCTTGAACCCACGAACCGTGAGATCAGGACCTGAGCCAAAGTAGGACACTTACCCGGCTGAGCCACCCAGTGCCCTGCCCTTTTGATTTTTAAAACAGTTAACAAATTACATATTTTAAAACAATCTCTGTTTTTAAAAAGTGGTCAAAATAAACACTGCTTTGGCACTTGAAGGGGCAAGTTTCCATCACATGGAAATATCAGCTGCACTGGCATACTGTCAGTACCCTGAGCGTTGCTATAATTCTTAGATATGAAAAGAAGCCACGGTGGAACCAAGCTCATAAATGAGGAGCAAGGAAGATCTTACCTGTAATTTTAAACAAACCTGAAAAAGACCCAGGAGCTTTATTTTTCCACGTCAGGCCTGGTTGCTACCTTTCACTGCCTGAACACACAGACCCTTACGCTACAAGTTGCGAACTCTACGTGCTCAAGTTCTCAGCCTTGGTGCTTCCTGCCAGAGACAGAAATTCCTGGCCCTGTAATCTGAGCTTCCACAGGCTCATATTTTAGCCTGGGGGCAAAAATCAAGAAGGCTCAAATTTTAGCCTGGAGGGTAAAAATCAGGGAATATGTATCAAAGTCACACTAACAAAGAAACAATCTTGGCTGCATGCCCCTACCTTTGAGATTTTATGCTTCTCACTCAAGATGTTTCCATGGTAACTCACTTGTGCCTCCAAACAGCCTTGATGGGCCCTGTAGGAGATTGGGTTACTGCTCCTTCACTTCCTGCCTGCAAAAAAGGAAACATCCACAGTCTTTGCCATGCGACCTTGTAGGGTCTCCCAGTGCAGTGCCTTTTCATGCCCCACTGATGTCAGGCTTGACTTTAGTTTGTCAACAGAATGTTAATGAACATCCCCTAAGCAGAGGTTTTAAATGTGCTTACAAGGTCTGGCTTGGCTTGGCTTCTTGGACCTCAGCCATCTGCTGTGAGAAGCTGCTGGTCCCAGCAGGAGAGACGTGGGGAGTTAACTTGAACCAGACTCCCAGCCTAAGTCCTATATTGGGACCTATAGTGAGAAATATAAATATGGTGTTCATGTTGATATAATCCTCTGAAATTTGAGTTTGTTTGTTTATGCAAAACCATGGCAGTAAAACCTGACTGATCCAGCCCTTACTTTTTAGAAGTAGAAGTTGCTCTAAAATATATAATGTATTACCTGTCTTCAAAATTAAAGGGTCCTCAACATAATTCAATCCAGCCCCTTGTTGGGCACATCCCCGGTGTTTACCATGCAGCTCGCCTGTCATTCCAATAGTCTCTTCTCACCAGACACACGCTGTGACTCTTGCTCTGTGGGTCTTCACCCTCTCCACCATGGCACCCCCTGTAACATCTCCCCTGTCTCTACGGTCACAGGTGAAGTACAACTCTGCTCAGTTCCTGTTGAAGTGAAACACTTATTTTCTTCCAACCTGGGTTATTAAACTGTGTAAGGTCACAGAACAGAGCCACCCTATTCTGCTATCTGCAGCTCTGAAGCTTAACTAATTGTTTCTTTTTAGCACAAGACTCCTCTCCCCAGGAAATAGTTACAAGATAGCTGGACCTAACGATCATTTGAGACTTTGGGCTGCATTCAAACCCTCTCTCCTCAGCAACCTAAACAGTGATCAGGGGCCAAGAATGAGTGCTTCCGTTGAGGTGGGCTGCTTTCCTTTCAGAATACCACCAGGAAGGTTAAGGTAAAGTTAATGGTCTATGATTGAATGTGGTACAACCCTGGAATGTCATTCCCAAGGTACCAGGCACCAGGCTCTGTGAGAAAAGAATCCCTGTAGTACACGTGGAAATTCACAGGAACTCCATAGCTCATGCCTGCACCCTGAGATTCCAAGTAGGAGGACAGGCTCGTATTTCCTTTTCTTTTCTTTGTTTTAAGTTTGTTTATTTATTTTGAGACAAACAGAGCGAGAGTGAGACAGTGCACTCGAGCAGGGGAGGGACAGAGAGCGGGGGAGAGAGAGAATCCCAAGCAGGCTCTGAGCTGTCATCACAAAGCCTGATGTGGGGCCAGACCCCCGGACATGAGATCATGACCTGAGCTGAAATCAAGAGTCGGAGGCTTAAGGGTGCCTGGGTGGCTCAGTTGGTTAAGCATCCAAGTTCAGCTTGGGTCATGATCTCACAGTTCGTGAGTTCAAGTCCTGCTTCAAGCTCTGTGCTGATGGCCCAGAGTCTCAGAGTCTGAAGCCTGCTTCAGATTCTGTGTCTCCCTCTCTCTCTGCCCCTCCCCTGCTTGCACTCTGTTTCTCTCTCTCAAAAATAAGTAAACATTAAAAAAAAAAAAAAAAAGAAAGAGTCAAAGGCTTAACTGACTGAGCCACCCAGGGGCCCTGAGGCTGGCATTTTTATTTTCCCATTCTCTAGAGAAGATAAGTCTATATCAGACTAATCTTGGAAGATTCATTCATTCATTCACTCAACAAATACATATTCACCTACTGAGTTTAGCCCTAGAGATTGAACAGGGGAAAGGCACAAAGTCCTTGTCCTCATGAAGCTTATATTCCTGGGAGGAGGAGGGGAAGGAAACAGAAAACAAAGAAATAAACACATAAAAATATCATTTTAAGTGGTGATAAGTGCCATACAAAAGAAGGAGGGTAAATGATAAGAAGAGGTGGGGCTCTTTCATATAGGGCAGAGAGAAAGCATCTCTGAGAACCTAACGTCTAGGTAGGCACTTGAATCGAGGGAGGGAACAAGTCATAAAGTTTTAAGGAAGAACAACCTAGAATAGGAAGAGTAAATATGAGGACCCGAGGGTGGAGCAAACATTCAGAGACCATCATAAAGGCCAGTGGGTAGAGGAGAATGAGCCAAGAGGAGTGGGAAACAGTGGGTAGGCAGGGATTTGGGTCACAGAGGAACCTGTCAGCTGTGTAAGGAATTTGCATTTTATTATAAGTAGAAAAGGAAGCCATGAGAGAGTTGAGAGGGAAGTAGGGAGGTGGCTTATAATCTGATGAATATCTTTAAAACCTAATCTTCACCAATACAAAAGACAAGTTGGAAGGTTACTGCAGTAGCCCACATGAGAGATATTAGTGGTTTGGACCAAGTGATAGTGGTACAGTGGTGAGCAGGACTCAGATTTGGGGAATAGTTTGAAGGTAGGGTCCGTAGCACTTAGTAAGCAACTGGATGTGAAGAGTGAAGAAAACAGAAGCATCTGGGATGACTTCCTGGGAGGGGCAGGGAGGGGGGTGCATCTTGAGGAAAAATTTCAAGCCCTGTTGCACAGCAGCTGAGGAATCCCCTTCCTTTTTGAGATGAGAATGTCACGAAAACAGCTGAACATTTGAGTTGGCTATCAGGAGAGAGGCCCTGGCTGGAGGTGTGAACCTGGGAATCATCACCTTTTAGATGAGTGCGAAGCTGTGAAGCAGGGTGAACTCGCGAGGGAGAAAGTATAGTAAGAAAAGGTGGCTGAGGAGAGTCCGAGATATCTGGAATCCCATAAGCTGGAAAATGCCCTAAAAAATGTAGGTGGTTCTCCGTTTGGATGTAATGGTGGATTCATGTTCTTGAGGGTAGGGGCCCTGTCGTAATCATCTCGGTCACCCCTCTGGGTTTTGCATAACCCCTGGTGTCTGGCCCCGATCTCCTGTAGCAGGAAGTCTCAACAGAGGTTTCATCTGGGAACCTGAAGGAACACAACCAGCTCAGGGCTGGGTTGCAGCTAGAAACCAGAAGTGAGCTGACAATTTACTTGGTATTATACATTGTGCAAGTTTGGTTCTGTGACCGGAATGACAATTATGTCGTGTGGGAGGAGGAAAATGGAGATGAAAATTTCTTAGCATTTGAAATTTTCAACTATCTTTTGAGTGAAACTCTAAATTTTTAAATAAGCCTTTTATAGTTGACAGGGTAGAATTGATTATCTACAATGAAATTTTGCTGGACATATCATCATTTTAAAAATCTTTTTATTTGTGGAGAATTTCCAACTTATACAAAAGTAGATCAAATAGTGTCATGAGCCCTCTATGTATCACTTAATCCCCCAAATTATCAACCCATGACAATCCTGCCCCATCCACATCTTTGTCTACTTTCTCTCTTGCCAAATTATTTTGAAGCAAATCTCAGATATAACATTATTTCATCCTTAAAATTTTGAGCATGTTTCTTTAAAAAATAAGTTTTTAGGGGCACCTAGGTGGTTCAGTCAGTTAAACATCCGACTTCAGCTCAGGTCATCATCTCGTGTGGTTCGTGGGGTCGAGCCCCACATCAGGTCCAGCTCAGAGCCTGAAGCCTGTCTTGGATTCTGTCTCCCTCTCTCTCTGCCCCTCCCCTGCTCATGCTCATGCTCTGTCTCTCTCTCTTTCTCTCAAATATAAATAAATCTTAAAAAAAATTTTAAGATAAGTTTTTAGGGGCACCGGGGTGGCTCACTTGGCTAAGCATCTGACTCTTGTTGATTTCGGCTCAGGTCATGATCTCATGGTCTGTGAGTCCAAGGCTTGCATCAGGCTCCATGCTGCCGGTACAGAGCCTGCTTGGGATTCGCTCTCTCTCTCTCTCTCTGTCCCACCCCTCACTCATACTTTCCTTTTCTTTCTCAAAATAAATAAATAAACTTTAATTAATTAATTAAAAGATAAGCTTTTATTTATTTTCTTTAAAAAAATTTTTATGTTTATTTATTTTTGAGAGAAAGAGAGAAAGACAGAGCACGAGCAGAGGAAGGGCAGAGAGAGAGGGAGACACAGACCGGAAGCAGAGCCCATGCGGGGCTTGAACTCAGGAGCGTAAGATCATGACCTGAGCCAAAGTCAGATGCTTAACCAACTGGGCCACCCAGGTGCCCCTAAAAGATGAGCTTTTAAAACATAACCACAACACAATCATTACACTTTTAAAAAGTGTCTTAATAATGTCGAATGTCCTGTCAGTGCTTAAATTTCCAGTTGTCTCATAAATGCTATGATTTTTCTTTTTTCATTTTTTGGGTGTTTTTTTTCTTTTTTTCTTTTTTTTTTTTTAATGGGAACCAAATAATGTCTACACATTGCAAATGGTTGCTATGTTTTTAAAAATCTCTTTTAACCATAGGTTTTTCTTCTTTTTACAACACATACAACTTATCTGTTTAAGAAACTAGGTTGTTTATGCTGAATAGTTACCAACAGTATAGATTTTGCTTATTGTATCACATGGTTTATTAAACATGTTCCTTTGTCCTCTGCATTTTCTATGACTGGTAGTTGGAATTGGATCATTATTTTTAATATATTTTTAATATAGATAATTTGAAAAAGCACTAAAAATTATAGAAAAGTACCCCAAAAAAGCACCATTTACTCAAATTTCCACCATCTTTTTGTTTTTTGTTTTTTTTGTTTTTTGTTTTTTGTTTTGTTTTTTATGTTTTGAGAGACAGAGAGAGACAGCACAAGCAGGGGAGGGTCAGAGAGAGAGGGGGATACAGAATCTGAAGACAGGCTCCAGGCTCTGAGCTAGCTGTCAGCACAAAGCCGAGCCCGATGCGGGGCTCGAACCCACAAATCGTGAGATCATGACCTGAGCCGAAGTCAGACGCTCAACAGACTGAGCCACCCAGGCGTCCCTCCACCATCTTTTTGAACAGTAGAGAATAAAAATGGAAGTTCTCCCTTCCCCTCCTGGAATCACACCCTTCAGGAGTAACCACAGGTAACAATTCGGGACTTGGAGTATATAGTTCCAATTCAAAAATGAAGAAAGTTGTGATGGTTAATTTTATGTGTCAACTTGACTGGGCCATGGGGTGCCCAGACTTTTGGTCAAAGCTTATTCTGGGTAAGTCTGTGCAGGTGTTCATGGATAAGATTATTAATGTTTGAATCAGTAGACTGGATAAAGCAGATTGCCCTCCCTCACGTAGATGCCCCTCATGGAATCAACAATAGAGCAAAATACAGTGACCGTCTTTCAAGTAAAAAGGAGCTCCTCTTGCTTGATTGTTTGAGCTGGGACTGGCCTTTTTCCAGCCTTTGGCCTCAAACTGAAACACTGGCTCTTGAGCCTGTGGGCTTTTAGACTGAAACTTACACTGTCAACTCTCCTGGTTCCTAGGCCTTTGAACTTGGTCTGGAATTACACATCAACTCTCCTGGCCCTCCAATTTGCCAACTGCAGGTCTTGAGACTTCTTATCCTCCATAACTGCATGAACCAATTCCTTATAGTAGGTATATATGTCATATATCATCTATATATGATATACATATATATCTCCTATTAGTTCTATTCCTCTGGAAAAGATACAGAAGACTAATCAGAGGGGATGGAACTTGAGCTAGGGCTTGAAGGCTTGGTGGCACTTAAATGGTTAAAGACAAGGGGAAAGAGTAGGCCAGGAAAGCAAAGTGGAAGAGTCTGGAATATGAATATGTTATGTGGGGCTTGGGGGGTGGGGGTGGGAAGACTGCAGCTAAGATTTGGGATTGTTGAGACATGCAGAGTTTTGGAGGCCAGGGTAAGGAATAAGTACACTGTCCTACAGGCAAACAAGAGTCATTGTCTACTCTAACAAGATAAAGAGGCAGGTATTGAAGAAGTCCGATGTGTATGCAAAACGGCCCAAGGCAGTACGATTTGCTGGGCAAGTTCCACTGTGGAATTCTGAAGGAACCCAAGATTCTCATTATCAACCTGGTGTCACAAGTGTCACAGACACATTAAGAAATGCATTTGCCGGGCACCTGGGTGGCTCACTCCGTTAAGTATCCTACTCTTGATTTCGGCTCAGGTCATGATCTCACGAACTGTGAGACGGAGCCCTGAGTCAGGCTCTGTGCACGGAGCCTCCTTGGGAATCTCTCTTCTCTCCCTCTGTCCCTCCCTCTTGCTCGCATGCATGTGCCCTCTCTCTCTCTCAAAATAAATAAAATCAACTTTTTTAAAAAAGGAAGAAAGAAAGAAATACATTTGGGAGCCCTCTGAAAGGGAGGTACAAGATAAGTGAGGGCTGTACAGAAGTGTACCTCAGCATAGTCACACACTCACACCTTGGTTCTGTGACTCTCTCTCCTGCTTTCCACCCCTTTTGGCTCTCTCGTTCTCATACTCGGAATGCACCTGTATCAGTGTCTCCTTGACTTCCGATGCATTCTGGTTGCCAGTCCTTGCTCAAGAGTGTGCTTTGGGGGCTATGTTTATCTGCCTGGCTGACATGAGAGGCAAAATAGGGTACAGTGGTTAAGTGTCTCTGGAGGCCATATTATCAACATTTAAATCGCAGCTCTGCCTCTTCACTCAGTAGACTGCTTTACTCAGTCTACTGATTCAAAGGTTAACCTCATCCAAAAACACTCTCACAGCATACCCAGAATAAGGTTGGATCAAACGTCTGCGCACCGTATGGCCCAGTCACAGTGATACAGAGTGTGATCCGAGGCAAGCGCCTTAAACTTCCTGAGCCTCAGTTTCCTCATCTGTAAAGTGGGGAGAGTAATAGCGACTTACATGACAGGATTAAAAAGATGGCACATGTCTCTCTCTCTCTCTCTCTGCCCCTTCCCCTGCTCGCACTCTGTCTCTGTCCCTCTCTGAAAAATAAATAAACATTTTTTAAAAATTTTAAAGAAAAGATGGCACATGTGCAATATTTAGAACAGGCCTAACATGAGAGTAGGAGTTATTTTTTATTAAAACATATGCAAAACATGTGGTCTCTGCTGCCACTGCTCTGTCCCACTGCTGGAGTAACCCATGGCCCTGAATTTCTGCCCTTCCTATCCCAGAGCTGCGTGCTGCTGTCTCTCAGGGAGCTTCCCTGGGAATGCTGGATTTCTGCACTTGCTAAGCTGGTTTCCTATCCCTCGCCCCCAGCTAACCGAGCACCTTCACTGGGAGAAGAGATGCATGATACCTGGCCCTGCTTGGCTGTGGGCCTTGCGGCCTTTTTTCAGCAGGCTGAGCTGACCCTGACCAAGAAGGAAAGGGTACTGGGAATACCCAAGCCACCACGGAAGGGATCTGGAATCAATCAGGCTGCCACAGGCCTAGTATCTGCTGTGCTTGAACTTCTCAAACCCCTGACCATGAGCATGCCCCCTTCAAGCCTCTGGGCTCTGCCTCCATCTCCCATTCCTGGGCTGGAGTAGGAGTTCTCCCCTAGACAAGCCAGGCTTGTACACGGCACCCTGCCCTCTCTGGCCTAAAAGGGCTCTCCCCTGTTTTCCTCTAAAGGCTTTATTGACTTTTCCTTTTACGTTTAAATTTGCAATCCATCTGAAATTGTTCCTGCCTTTAGTCCAAAAGTTCTGTCGAGAACTGAACTGAAAATGGTTGGTTTTCATTCACGAGACGATGGTGTCTGTCCAGACTATTCCTGCATTTCCTGCTTCTCTTTACCTTCCAGAGCTGACTTTGTTTCTGTCCAGCTCCGAGCCTGATCCTCCAGCCTTCCTGCTATGCATGTGAGCTTTCCATAACCGCTTCTAAAGTCCCCTATGGATTTCCTCAGCCAGAGTTTGTTTCTACTGCTTGTGATCAAAGATCCTTAATTTTTATGCCCCCAGAGAAGTGAATACTCAAGTCCAGCTACGTGGGGTGAAGGTGGTGGAAATGAAGACATTTGAAGATATCAGGTGAGGAAGTATGTAGATTACCATTGGTGAAATACTAATCTATCACATTTACTTTCTTCATTCGGGAGACTAGAAATACCCATCCCCAGGCCTTGCCTAGGAATTGGGCAACATGGATAACTAGGAAGTTGTGATACAGTAGGCATAGGTGAACAAAGAACGCCTGCATGGGGAACTCAGGCAATTGCCAATAGGCTATTGTACGTGGTCATAGACTGTAGACTCTTTGGGATACACCAGGTCTTTTGATGGCAGAAGCAAGGACTGCCCACACTCAGCCTGTCCTATGATGACTAAGATAATCAAGGACATTGTCTGTGGGTAGAGCCCATTCACTAGGAGGCCCTAGCTCTGCAGGTCCATGAAGAAGAATGTGAGCAAATGTGTCAGGCCTGAGTGACTAGAAAAACACGATTTCACTATGGCTGAGAGTCCCATAATCACACCCATGGCATCCCCTGCAACCAACATATTCCCCAGGCTACTGCCAAGCTGGGACCGCCTACTCATCGCACAGCGAAGGAATGGCAGACACTATTGATTGGCTACTTGGCAGCTGTTATGAATAGAATGTTTGTGCTCCCCTCTTCCCATTCTTATGTTGAAGCCTTAACCCACACTGTGATAATATTTGAAGATGAAGCCTTAGGGAGGTAATTAGGGTTAGAAGAGTTCACGAGGGTGGGGCCCTCCTGATGGAATCAGGGCCTTTACAAGAAGAGACACTGGAAAAGTTGCTCTTTCGCGCTCCCTCTCTCTCTCTCTCTCTCTGCCCCCCTCTCCCAGCACACACCCCAAGGGAAAGCATGTGAGAGCACAGCATACCTGTTTCCAAACAGGAAGAGAACACTTAACAGAAACTGAACCCTGCTGGACCTTGATATTGAACTTTACAGCCTCCAGTTTGCTGTTGCTTAATCCATCCAGTCCGCGGTGTTGCTACAGTAGCCCTGGCAGACTAATACGGGAGCCATTCTCTTTCTTTCCTAACAGAACCCTTAGTTTGTGGTGGGTGGAAACCTCTGGCAACAGGGGACGGATAATGATTGTTGTAAGACAATCATTGTGATACTATTCCCCTTCTTCAATAACGGGTTTAGGGGTGGGCACATCAATCAGTTATGGCCAATGAGATGGGAAAGAAAGTTGGCTATGGATAAGAAAACATTAAAAAAACCTTTTTCTTCTGCCCCTTCCTTTCTTTGGCAGAGCTGGAGCATCAGCAGCCATCCTGTGACCAGGAGGTAACATACATGAGGAAGCAAAGCTAATACCCTGATGATGGGAGAAGAGATGCCATTTAACCAATCCTGGGACTTCATGTTAAGTAAGCAATAAATGTCCTTATTTTTCATACGTACTAGTCAGCTTTGTGTTATCTGAAGCTGAATGTAATATCACTAATACTGGAGGCCACCAGACTTCTCCCCTGGCAGGCTGAATTCCAACAGCCATTTAGCCAGCAGAAGCCTGCATCATGTCTTGGTATGCCCACGGTACACGTTCTTGGCAAAAGGGTGTTCTCCTTCCTTGGGAGCAAGACGCCACAATCATTAAGAGATATAAATTTGGGATAAGATGCCTAGGTTCAAATCCTGACTTTTAAGCTTATTAACTATGTGACCTGGGAATGTTACTTAACCTCTCTGTGTCTCGGTTTCCTTCTCCATCAAAACCTGGGACTAATAATAGTATGCCGGAATCTAGTTCCAGCAGGTCCAGGGCTCCCTGAAGGATGGACAGTGTCAGCAAAAGGGGGAGGGATGAGAGAGTCACGAGTTTCTTTCTGATCACCAGGCAGGCATCTCTGCACTGACTGAGAGTCAGATTTATTTATAGTAAAAAATGTATGGGGCCCAGCACAGAAGTGGCATTTGCCTTAGACAATGATTTCTGATGACAAATTTCTTTGGTATGTAAAAATTTCCCAGAACATAGATTGGTAGAAGACTCATGCATAATCTTTGTCAATAGTGATTGATGTAGGTGATTTAGATGCTTATCATATGGGGAAGGAAGGTATCTTCAGCATTCAAATACAAGACAATGTTTTTAGCATAGCAAAGGCCAAAGTTAGTTCTTTATGAGCAGGGGTCAATAGTCTGTTTTCTCGAGGGGAAGAAAAACAGGATTCTCAGGAAATGCAACATTTGCTCCTATAATCGCAAAAGAAGAAATTCCTATAATAAGTTCCTTCACAAGGTGCAATTAGCATATTTTTTAATAATGGGACAAGTCACTCCCGTTACCAATTAGCAAGGTGACTTGGGGGGTTGGAGCTCAAAAAATAATTGAGTGGGGGGTAGACATTGGTCACCATCTGATGGCAGGAGGCCGTGCAAAACCCGCCTTAACCTCATAAGGAGTTTTCTCAACTTAGTGAGTTCAGAAATGGCTCCCAACAATAGTACCTACCTTATGGGGTTATTATGAGACTAAAATGAGATAACAATATATGAAGTGCTTTGCACAGGGTTTGTGTATAGCCTGGCATATAATAATCATTGAAATGTTAGCTATACTCCACGGCAGAAGATGGGGTAGAAGGTCTTCTGCATTCACTGGACAAGAATGTCCTACATGGATTCATGCAGCTCTTGATCATACACACTGACAAATTAATGGGGCCCTCTTCTCCGGAACATCTGAGGAGTCTTACTTATGAAAGCAAAGTCCCTGGGTGACTCAGTTGATTAAGCGACTGACTCTTGGCTTCAGCTCGGGTCATGCTCTCACAGCTTGTGAGTTCGAGCCCAGCATTGGGCTCCGCACTGACAGTGCGCAGACCGCTTGGGATTCTATCTACCTCTCTCTTGCCCCTTTTGCTCTCTCTCTCTCTCTCAAAATAAATAAATAAACATAAAAACAAAACAAAACAAAGTGGGGCTCTCAGGGCAGAGGAAGGAACATAGCTTGAAATTGCTTTCAATGGAATACCTTGAAATAATTTTCACCTGTTTGTCCAAGAACATTACCCATCTCCTCTGATAGACCCATAACCTCAGGCACCATCTACAGAATACCCAAATCTTATTAAGATTTCAGCGAGGCTAATTTGAGACAGGTCTACAGTGCACAGAGTGGAGAAGCTCTGAAGACCTGAGAGAGTTTATTCAGATTGCTGTGCCCATCAAATTACATTGATGTGCAGATGATTCTTGAGCAAAGCATTGATGTTGCCTGGGGGAATATTGGAAAACTGGTTATTGCAGTGACACCACCAGCGTACAATGGTCAGGGGCCACAGATGCTAGACATCCTGCAATGCACAGGGCAGTCCTGGACCACAATGGATTGTCTCACCTCCTGCATGACTTTATAATATCAGGTCGGACGTTCGTGAACATGTAAAGCAAGTTTGCAATGATTTAAGCCTATAATCGAAGTGGGCTTTGACAAATACACACAAAATATTTTTGCATAGTTTTAACATGCTCTAGATTCGAAAGAGACGTCATCGTGTAAATAGAAGGATGGTTGCATTGTGTTCTATTTAAGACATTAGCACAGAGTTTTTTACTGTTTCAGAAAAGCACATCACCAATGCCCAAATAACTAGTCAGCACGTTACCTGATGCCATCTGAACTTGCAGCCGCTGCATTCCTAGAGATTTTCATACTGGGTGCAGGAACCTGAGGTACTCACTTAATGCCTTCCAGAGTAGTCATGACCAAACATTAACACACTGAAATACACAGTCTATTCATTACACATTGTATTTTATCATACCCAGCATATTTTACTATAAAGTTTTCCCCTCTCCTTTTTTCTTTCTACTTCAACTAACGCATCATATAGATGTTTCTAATTATAAAATTAAAACTTTATTTTAAAAAGAAAAATTAATTATACATGGAATATGTATAATTATGTACAATTTTAATTTCAGGAGATAAGAGAATGTTACAAAACACTTGTTATAAAAAGGGGGTGTTTGGGTTTGGTAAAGTGGAGAACTACTGATCTGTGGGGACTGTTTTTTTTTTTTTAAGGAAATTTTATATTGAAGTAAACACACATACGGAAAAATGCACAAATCATGAGTGGACCACTCAATGAATTTTTATAAATTGCCCAAGTATTACAGAACTTACACATCTATAAATTAAGGTTTTATAAATTACCCGTCACCTCTGATGGACCCTAATATTACCAGCTCCATAGCATTTGCCCTTGGGGCACCTGGGTGGCTCAGTCGGTTAAGCGTCTGACCGGCTCAGGTCATGATCTCGCAGTCCGTGGGTTCGAGCCCCACGTCAGGCTCTGTGCTGCCAGCTCAGAGCCTGGAGCCTGCTTTGGATTCTGTAACTCCCTTTCTCTCTGCTCCTCCCCCATTTATGTTCTGTCTCTCTCTGTCTCTCAAAAATAAATAAAAGTTGAAAAAAAAAAAAAGAATTTGCCCTAATATTCTCTCCCAGTCACTTCCTACCCATGATCCTAACCTAAACTACCAGGGATTAATTTTGAATGTTTTTGGTTAAAACTTCTCATAAAAAATTATAATTATGTGAGGTGATGGATGTATTAACTAACTTTGTCGTGGTAACCATTTCACAATATGTATGTGTGTGTCAAATCATCACATTGTACACCTTAAACTTATATATTATGTCAATCATATCTCAATAAAACTAGGGGAAAAAAGAAAGAAAAAACTTCATGAAAAGGACATATAACCTGTACTTACTTGCCGGAGTCCAGCTCCAGCAGGTCCAGGGGTCCCTGAAAGGATGGACGGTGTCGGCACGAGAGAGTGATGAGAGAGCCCCAAGTTTCTTTCTTGATCACCAGGCAGGCATCTCTGCTCTGTCTGCTTTGGTGTCTTTTTTATTGGTCAAGCAATAACACGACATCAGAAAATTGAAATTTTTTACAATTGTTAATTCTTTGTGATAAGATGCTTTGATCATCGAAAGTGTACAGAAACAAGTTTTACAGAAGTATTTTTGTAGAACCATCCCAATTTATTCTTGGCATCAGTCCCCGAGATTAAGAAAGTAACAAACCTATCTTATTTTGTACGGGTTGGTTTTTTGCCAATAAATATGACTTTGTTCTTAATTAACAAGTTATAACCGAGTCGTGCAATGCACTTACAGTGAGGTTGAGTAAATTTTATAACCAAGAGAATAACAGGATGTTTTTAGTAAAAAACAGGATAATATACATATTATTTAAGTTAGTAACGCTAAAATTAAAACATAGGTTAAATTGTATATAGATAGGCTAGGAGTTATTTTATCTAGCTCATTAACCATAAGAGAAAGAATGCTTGTTAACAAGTTGCTAGAGAAATCCCTTTCTTTGATGTAAGCATAATGAGGGCCCTATGTGTGTTGGCCTTGCACCTGGGTTTCTAGTTTTTTATCCATCCTCATAACTGAAGTAAGTACAAGGGAGGGTATTTGTGGCTCCAATTAGCAAAGGTATATGTAGCAACTTATGTCCAGTCCCTGTCTGTTTCTTATCTCTAAGTTAGGCAGGCTCTTCTTCTCCAGGCCAGAGTTAATTGTAACTCTTGTGTTCTTAGCCCCCCTTCTGTCTTGGGTCTGCAAGGCTCATTAGAAGAGCCTTTTGGCAAACATCTAAAGCGCTTTGATCTAAAATCCTTTATGCAGGGGCAGGAATATGCTTTATCTTATGGGGTAACTGTGTGGGGAATATCGGTCTGATTTGGAACATTGTGAAGCCTAATCAATAACAGTGGTCCCATTCCCAATATGAGCCAATAATAGAAGGAGATACCAGTTTCGCTTCATGGCAGGAGCTGTGCAAACGTCTGCCATTTCTTCGCTGTGACCGTGTCATCCAGCAAAGCCGATGCAGCTCCCAGCACTCACTGATGTTAGGCTTTTTTCCCTCAGTGTTATATTTGTGAGTGCCAGCTATGCCGCTGCATGTATCATTCATTCATTCTTATTGTTGATAATATTCTACTGTCTGAATACAATAGAATTTATTTTACCCATTTGACTATTGATGACTATTTAGACAGTATCCAAATTTAAACAATGTAAGTAATTGCTCCCATGAATATCTTTTTTTAACTGTTTTTATTTATTTTTGAGAGAGTGGGGGAGGGGCAGAGAAAAAGGGGGAGAGAGGATCCAAAGCCGTCTCTGCACTGACAGCAGCAAGGTCAATGTGGGGCTCGAACTCATGAACCGTGAGATTAGGACCTGAGCCAAAGTAGGACGCTAAACCGACTGAGCCAACCAGGTGCCCTCTCCTATGAATATTCTTAAACATATCTTTTAGTGAACATGTAAATATCCATTTCCGCAGGCATGCCTAGGCAGTGCATATGCTCCTGTTGAGCTTTAAAGATACTGCCAGTTTCCCAAGGGGTTGAAGCAGTTGGCATTCCTAATGGAGTTAACACAGATCCACTTGGTCCACACTCATGTATTTAGACATTTAACTGTATTCTTCTAAGCCGACCTTACATAGAAGCTTGCCTATGGGGCTTTGAGATGTAGCTAGGAGAAACCAGGGAGTGTGGCTACTTAGACTTGGAGTCCTCTCTGGGGAGTCCTGGAGGTTGACCGCTGCTCAGGTCCTTGCTGGCCACTGCAGAAGAGTCACAGCCAAGCCTAGAGGCTCTGGGACTCTGGGGCTCTCACTGTATCTCAGTTGGGAAGATAACAACTCTAAGGCCTTCCAGGAAGAGAAGGGGGTCTTTGGACGCTCCTGGCCTCCAGCACAGCTGGGCTGCAGCAGAAAGGCAGGGCTGGCCGCACAGGTGGAGTGTGGAGTGGGCAGAGGAACAGGAGCTGAAGGACCAGTGTGACAGCTACAAAGCAGACGAAACGTAGGTTGGGGTGGGGGAGCCATCCCAAGATGTATGCAAATCAGATGAACTTAGAACTAGGTTTTTAATTAAAAATTAATTCATGATACAGGGAAAACTCTTTTCTTTCCCCAACCACCACAAAAGGGCAAATAAAGTCTCTTTCACCTCTTAGAAATTCTGGTCCCCCAGGCCCCTTCCCCAAAGTCCCTCTAGAAGCAACCTGTGATTATGCAAGCATGGACAGAAAGGGGGGGGGTGTGAGGGGCACGGTCCCAAAAGACCCAGCCTCTACTTTTCCTGGTATTTCTGACATAAGGGAGAATAAGGGCACTTCATATAAGTTTATTTTGCAAAGTTGGGGTTGCTATTTTTCATATAAATCATTAGTAATAAATCTCTATGTTGAAATGAAACTGGTTTTGGAGTAGAAGTCAGGTGTGTCTGGATGTGCCACTGTGGCAAAGGAGTTCTGTGATCCTGGGCAAGTCACTTATGTCTCTAGACCCATTTGCTTGTGTATGCAATGGAAGAATGGGTTGGGTGGTATCTTATTTTACTGATTGTAAGGTGCCTGGTTTGTGGGTTGTTTTTTTTCACATTTTAATATCTCTGAATTTGGAACACATATATAATAATTATAACCAATGTTGTATTACAATTATTATTGGCAGAGTTTTTGTCTTTGCCACTTTTATAATCTGTAGCAGATTAGAACAATGAAATGATTGAAGTTTACTAAAAATTTACTTCTAGCCTGGAGAGGCTTCTGGGCCCTAGGTGAGACCAGACTGTGAGACAGCAGGTGCCTATGAGAACTGTGCGTCATGAACTGAGTATTATCTTTTTTTTTTTAAGTTTATTTATTTATTTTGAGAGCGAAAGGAGGGGCAGTGAGAGAGGGGAAGAGAGAGAATCCTAAGCAGGGTCTGCACTGTCAGCGCAGAGCCCGATGCGGGGCTCAGACTCACGAACCGTGAGATCGTGACCTGAACCCAAGTCGGTCACTTAACCGACTGAACCACCTAGGTGCCCCCAAACTGAGTTATTATCTTATCCATCAAACTGTAAAATTAAATATGTACAGCAGCATTACAAAATAGAGGTGGTATATATATATAAGACCAGGCAGGAGCAATCCAGTAGGCACAAATATACTATCACAGCCAGGTGGCCAGAATCCCCTGTCACTTGCTCCTATTACTTTGCAGTCTCTTCCTCCAGCCATCCTCATAGCTCCTCGGGGAATTCCCTGTGATCAGTTGATGAAAGAGGCAAATATGGAAGAATCATTGATCCATCTGCACGCCATACTGGGTCCAGATGGAATTGGATGATTTTGTCCTACTGCCCCACTCAGAGTGGCCCTGACATATAATGATAAAGGAAAACCCTCCCAGAGGGCAGGATTTAGGGTGTTACCTTATTGTCTGCTTCATGAGTAGATAAAGATAGACTGAGCATGGATCTATATTTGTTAATGAACACTGGCTAGTAGGTTGGCCAGCTGATCCAGGACTTCAGAAAGAACAGGCCTAAGAAATGGTGACAAGATAATCCAGGGGAGAGGTTGCATGGATGGACCCTTCCAGAATGGTAACTGAGTGTGAAAATGTCCATATCCCGTGTGTGGTAGGCAGAATGATGACCCCAAATGTGCGTTCTCTTATGTGGCCAAAGGAATTTACAAAGGTGATTATGTTAAGGCTTTTGAGATGAGGAGAGTACCCTGGATTTCCCAGGTGGACCTAATATAACTGCAACGGTCCTTGTAAGAGGAACACAGGCATGTCCAAGTCAGAGGGAGATTTGAAGATGCCCTGCTGGTGGCTTTGAAGATGAAGGAAGGGGCCATGAGCCAACTAATGCAGGTAACCTCTAGAAGCTGGAAAAGGCAAGGAAATGGATTCTCCTCTAGAGTCTTCTAAGGGCATGCAGCCCTGTTGACATTTTCATTTTAGCCCAGTGAGGTTTCTGAACTAAAGAATTGTAAGATAACATGTGTGGTTTCAGGCCAAGAAGTTTGTGGTAACTTGTTATAGCAGCAATAGGAAACTAATACACTGTGTGAATGCCCATGAGAGGGTGTTCCTAGCAGAGGACTCTATTAATCAGGTAGACCAGATGACCCAGTTTTTGGATGTCAGTCAGCTTCTTTCCCTAGCCACCGCAGTGCTAGCTCAAAGTGTGTATGTAGTTACTTACTCCTCACAGCAAATTTATGACATTAGTACTGTGATTATTTCCCCCATTTTATAGGTGAGGAGAGCAGGGCACTAGGAGGTTGAGTAAATTGGCCAATCATATAGTCAGTAAGTAGTGGAGCCAGAATTTGAACCTAGGTCATCTGATTCTAGTACTGTACTATCCACTATGGTGGTCACTAGCCATATATGGGTATTTAAATTAAACAGAATTAGGAGCAACTGGGTGGCTCAGTTGGTTAAGCATCTGACTTTTGATTTCAGCTCAGGTTACAATTTCACAGTTCATGGGTTTGAGCCCCACATCAGACTCCGAGCTGACAGGGCGGAGCCTGCTTGGGATTCATTCTCTCTCTCTCTCTCTCTCTCTCTCTCTCCCTCCCTCTTTCCGCCTCTCTCCCCCCCCCCACCTTCTTTCTCTGCCTCTCCCCTGCTTGTGCACATGTGCACTCTCTCTCAAAACAAATAAACTTTGAAAAAAAATGAAATTAAATTTAGTTTCTGTCACCAATATGCCCTTCAGCATCTCTCATTCATTTGATATGAATCTACATGATCACAGCATGGCTTAAGACTCTTTTCCAAGCCCCTCAATAGCTATTCTTTATGGCTGCTTTGAGTTCCGCATGTTCTTCAGATAACTCAAAATGTGTTACTGACACAAAGAAACCCTTACAACACTGGTGTTGAAAGTTGAGACTTGGCAGCAGATAGCCCATGCTCATGTGTCGAGGGAGCTAGGAGGAGTCAAACAGGCTGGCATTTTTTTCATGTGCCTAGTACCGCACCAGGTGGTAGCTGGAGAAAGGTGGAGGCAGATACCAAAAATATGCATCATAAATCCATTGCCCTCAAGAGATGAAGAACACAGAATTACTTGCATTCACCCCACAAATATGTGGGTGTGCCTACTATGTTCTTGCCATTTTCCCAGACATTGGGAATTTTAAAGTGGACAAAACAGACATGGTTCCTGACTCTGTGAAGCTTACTACATCCTTTTCTGGGGGGAAAGAAAAGACATTGAGTAAGAAATGACAAATCTAATGTCTGTTAGAAAATGCAAAGTACAGGATGCTCTGGAACAGAATAACTGGAGAGTTGACAATATAAATGATCCAGGAGTTTATAAATGAGATATAGCTATGTACAGTCATTGGCCATGTTTTTTACCTTAGACAAGTAGGAATCTTCATAAAGTTTGCAGGAGGATAGTGAGCTGTTGGCCAGAGGTGTTTCAGGAAGGGGTATGTCATAGAAGTTAGGCGTTCTGGAGTCGGTTGGTATTAGACTTAAATACTTCCTCTGCCACCTACTAGCTTTGTGAACTCAGCTTCACCATCTCTACATGGGATACACCTAATAGTCTCTACTTCAGATTTTTTTAAAGAATGGATTGTTGTAATGTACAGAGCAGTCCTTACTATTATTACTACTACTTTTTCAAACTTAGATCCTTTGATAATTACGTAGAGAATGAGGTCCTTAGAAAGACCAATTTGGTAGGCTGTTGAAGTGGCCTTGACAAGAGACAAACTAGGGCAGACCTACACAGAGGAAGAGAATTTGAGATATTTGGAAAGTTTTCCTTTAAGTATATACCAGCAATTCCACTCAGGAGAACTGAAAACATGTCTATGCAACATTTTGTGCACTCTTTCCCAAAACAAATAAATAAACTTAAAAAAAACAAAATTAAAATTTAGTTTCTGTCAAATATGCCCTTCAGCACCTCTCATTCATTTGATATCAATCTCTAAATGATCACAGCATGGCTGTGTTTTCCAGAAAAACAGAACCAATAGGACATACAGTGATATATACATATATATATACATATATATATATACACACACACACTCACACACACACACATACATATAGGTACCTGTTATAAGAATTATATATATAATTATATATATATAGGTATCTGTTTTAAGAATTGGTTCACACTGTTACAGAGGCCGAGAAGTCCCGATCAGCTATCTGCAAGCTAGAGAAACTGGAAAGCTGGGGATGAAAGTTAGTCCAAGTTGGAAGGCCTGAGAATGAGAACCAATAGCATTAAGTCCCTGTTGGAGTTGAAAGGCCCAAGAGCCAGAAACTTCAAGTCTGAGGAGAAGAGAAGATGAATGTCCCAGATCAGGCAGAGAGAGCCAGTTCTCCAGACCTCTGCCTTTTTGTTGTATTCAGGGCCTTGACAGATTGGATGGTGCCCACTCATACAGGTGAGGGCATCTTTACTCAGCCTACGGATTCAAATGCTAATCTCTTCCAAAGACACCCTCACACACACACACTCAGAAATAATGTTTTACCAGATATCTAGGCATTCTTTAGCTCAGTCAGCTCATCACATAAAATTAGCCACCACAAATGTTCATAGTAGCATTGTTCTTAATAGCCAAATAGTGGAAACAACTCAAATGTCCATCAATTTATAAACGATAAACAATACGAGATATATTCAAATGGTAGAATATTATTCAGTCATAAAAAGGAATGAAGTACTGATACAGGCTATTACATAAAGGAAACTTGAAAACCTTAGACGAAGTGAAAAAAGCCAGATACAAAAGGCTACATATTGTATGATTGCATTTAATTTTTTTAATGTTTATTCATTTTTTGAGAGAGAGAGACAGAGAGACAAAGCACAAGTGGGGTAGGGGCAGAGAGAGAGGGAGACACAGAATCCGAAGCAGCCTCCAGGCTCTGCACCGACAGCTCAGACAGCAACCGACATAGGGCTCAAACCCACAAACCGTGAGATCGTGACCTGAGTGGAAGTTGGCCTCTTAACTGACTGAGCCACCCAGGTGCCCCTGTATAATTGCATTTACATTAAATGTCCAGTGTAAACAAATCCATAAAGACAGGAAGTAGATTAGGGTAGCCAGGAACTTGGAAGAATAGGACATAGGGAGTATTGCTAATGGGTTCAGGACTTATTAATGCAGTCATGGAAAATGTTTTGAAATTAGACAGTGGTGAGAGTTGCACAATTTTATGTATATACTAAAAACCATTGAATTGAACACTTTAAAGGGTGAGTCTTATGGTAGGTGAATTATATTTTAACTTAAAAATTTAGTTGAGGGGCGCCTGGGTGACTCAGTCAGTTGGGCATTGGACTCTTGACTTTGGCTCAGGTCATAATCTTGGGGTTTGTGGGACTGAGCCCCATATCAGGCTCAAGCACAGAGCTTGCTTGGGATTCTCTCTCTCCCTCTCTCTCTCTCTGCCGCTCCCCCTGTGCTTTCTCGCTTTCTCTCTCTCTCTCAGAATACATTAAAAAAATTAATTTTTAAAATTTTTAATTGAAAAAAATAGTATAACAGGTGACAGATATTAGACAGTACCTATGCCAAGAGATCCTTTATTCCCAAAGACATTGCTAACATCTATTCAGTCTTTGTGGTAACTGAAAGGATTGTATTGAGAACTTGCTATGTGTCAAGCAATGTTCCAAGAACTTTACATGTATTTCACTTAATGTCCACAACAATCTGAACTGAAGAAACTGAGGCTCAGAGAGGTTATATAACTTGTCCTAGGTCTACACAACTAGTAGGTGGCGCAGGTAGGATATGAACCCACAAAACTTAGCCCTAGAAGAAACCACTGTATCATAAACTCTCCTACTAAGATTAAATACGTCATCTTTGCACTAACCCCCACTTTGCACCAGTAGGTGTCACTGTGTTTATCAAGGATGCATTTTATCTAGTGTCTGACATCTCCTAGACCACACAGTTATTCCTCCAAGGGAAGAGAGGAGAGTAGAGGGGAAGGGAGAGAAGGAGATAGGAGGGAGAGGAGGGGAGGGGATGGAAGAATTTAGAGGGGAACACTTCCTGATGTGTCACTGTCACACCCACCACCTGGAGTGCATCCTTCAGTTAAGGTTTTCTTGACTAAAATCAGAGCTTTCCCTTTGAATAGTCAACACTGTCCTACCCCACTTGGCCCTTAAGAGCCAGTCTGACAGCTGGGTCAGCTCCCTAGCCTGACCCTGTTGTCCTCCACATGCTGTCCTCTCCCACCACCACCTGCCTGTGTTGGCAAGGTCCCAGAATGCCTGGAGTCTCAGCCTGTCCAAGTCACACCCAGAGCTAGAGCCTTATTTCCCATTGTTTCTTTATTAGCCCAAAATGCAATGACTGTAGTTATCCTGGGAAAGCATCACAGGTTCCAAGTGAGCTTCCTGGCCTTCTTGCTCCTTCTCTGGATTCTCAAGGAAACAATGACACAGTAGCAAGTTTGTCCCTTGCCTCCCCTTACATTCCTCCCTATGATCCTCTATGCCCCTTTCCCTATCCAGGTCCCACCCATTCTATGCCCTTGTGGACTCCATCTTCCCCCTTCCCCTACAAAAAGAATGACCCCACCCTTTGGCTCATTCTCTGATTGCAATAAAAATGGGTGATGGTTAGTGGTGCCTGGGTGGCTCAGTTGGTTAAGCATCAGACTTGTGATTTCAGCTCAGGGATCTGGAGGTTCGTGAGTTCGTGCCCCACTGACAGAATCCTGCTTGGGATTCTCTCTCTCTCTCAAAATAAACAAACTTAAAAAAAATGGGTGGTAGTTAGAATGACCAGCCAATACTCATAGTACTTGCAAAGAACCCAGCATTGATCTAGGATCTTTACCTCTGGGAAGTTGTTAAATCCCTGCCAATGATCCCCTGCTGTAGACACTACTTTTATCACCTCTTTTTACTCAGGAAAAAATAAAGCACAGAGAGGTTGTGGTCGAGGTCACACAGCAGTTAATGACAGCTGAGATTTGAAGCCATATGGGTCCAGCTTCAGAGACCGAGCCCTCATTCACTATGCCATACTCTCTTGGTTTATAGAGTTGCTCATATGTTATCCTCTCTGGCTGACACATTTGTATTTTAATGTTTATTTATTTTTGAGAGAGAGAGAGGTAGATAGAGAGAGAGAGAAAGAGAGAAAGAGAGAGAGAGATTGGGCATGAGTGGGGGAGAGAGATACAGAATCCAAAGCCAGCTCCAGGTTCTAAGTGGTCCACACACAGCCTGATGCAGGATTCGAACTCACAAACTGTGAGATCAGGACCTGAGCCAAAGATGCGCAACTGACTGAGGCACTCAGATGCCACTAACACATTTGTATTTTAACAAGGACTTTCAGGAAACCTTTCAGAAAGGTGTGACTAAAGGTGACTAGAAATATTTGGGGTGAGTATAGGGGCAGGCCTTCTCAGGCTAGCTCTACCTTGTGGCTAATGGGTCTGCCAATTAATGTTTCCTCACTTGCCCTCAGATGCTAACTGAGGTTCTTAATGATGACCCCAAGGCATTACAGTTTCCTGAAACTGTCTTCTGAATCATCAAAGATTAAGCTGTGCACTGCCTGGTTCATTTATTAAATAAGTACTTACTGGGTGCCCATCACCAGGCACCCAATATTGGCATCCTGCCTTCATCAAACTGAGGTTTAATGGGAGAAATAATGTCAGTCTAACAATCACGCAGTAAGTGTAAGATTGGAGCTGTCACAAAGGCACCTTAAGGAGAGATGCCTGGTGCTCTGAGAGCATAATAAGGGTCTGATGGAGCAGGGTGGGAGTCAGGGAAGGCTGAGGAGGGATTGAGTGGAGATCTTGAAGCATGAAGATTAACTAGGTGAAGAGAGGAAGAACATTCTAATCGGGCAGAACATGCAAAGCCCTGTGGTAATAGCATGGTAGATGGGAGGCCCAGGTAGTTGGAATGAAGAGAAGAAGGAGGAAGAAGTTGAAATCAGCTGGTAGGCCTGACTGCACAAGACTTGGTAAACCCAGTGAAAGTTTTGCTTTGTCCTAAGAGTGAGGGGAAGCCCAGAAGGGTTTGATCGGATTTGCATTTTGAACCCATCACTCTAGCGAAAGGGTGAAGAATGACTGGTAAGTGTAATTTTTTGCATTCCAATGCCAAGCATTTCCAGACATGAAGCATGACAGATGTTATCATTGACTTATTCCTGTCAAGTCTCCCACCTGGTCCAGAGGACTGCATATTGTTCTGTTGGCTACACCGTGTTCACACTGGGACATAAACCCTTCCAGGGCAGAGCCACCTACTTTTCAGGTGAGTGACTTGGGCAGTACATTGGTTTCAGGTGAGTGACTCGGGCAGTACATTCACTTACTGGAAGGAAGACTTTAAAAAGATTTACAATCATCCAGCCTACTTCTTTTTACATAAATACCCTGTGCTTGGTGTTGTTTTAGAGCAATGCTACCTTATTTAACCCCCACCACAGTCCTGGGAGGGAGATATTAGTATTATTCTTGTCATACAGGTTCAGAAAGATTTAATAATGTGTTCAGGTCATTCCACTACTTAATGCCCAGGAAAAGGACCCAATGCTTCTTGACCAAGTCCATCCCAAACATCCTAAAACCCCTTCCTTTTTAATTTTTTTTAAAGGTTTATTTATTTATTCTGAAAGAGAGAGAGAGAGAAAGAGAGAGAGAGAGAGAGAAGCAGGGGAGGGGCAGAGAGAGAGAGAAACCCAAGCAGGCTTTGCACTGTTAGCACAGAGCCCAATGTGAGGCCTGAACTCATGAACCCTGAGATCAGGGCCTGAGCAAAAGTCAGACGCTTCACCAACAGAGCTGCCCAGGCACCCTCTAAAACTCCTTAACTAAACCCATGCCAGTTGTAAGTGGAGCCCTTCCTACAGATTCTCTCTTTAAGGAAGGAGTAGTACACTGGTAAATAATTTTCACTACTGCCACACCTACTCTGAACTCTAGGAACAGTTACCAAAGACAAGAGGCACGCCTTCCTCTTTCTAGTTACTTGCTTGCTCATTGGGGTGTGCCAGTAGCCCTCTTCCATCCCCTAAAGGCTTGCCAAGCATAAAATTGGCCTAAAAATAATCTTAGGTGATTAACACCTGCCTTTTCTCCTCCAGTTTTATTCAAGTAGCCTAGTAACTAATAGTGCAAGTTTATCAAAGCAGTGATAGTGCCTTAAAAGCTTTATTGCTCCATGAAGTTCAAGACAAATTAGGTTTCAAATGCAGTTCTAATACCCCATATGTAGGAGATATTTTTTCCTAGCAACACACATGGACTGCAAATACCTTTTGCCTAGGGAAATAGCAGTTTTGTCAAAAACGAAGTCATTGACTTTTTTCGCTCAATGTTCTACATTTTCTCTTTTTTGAAATGAGGAATAGGATAAATCAGACAAGTTCTTAGAACTTGTACCTTTGTAGGAGGTGGGGGGGAGCCAGGGTGGCACAAATAACTGAGGTGTTGTTTCTGCTCTGGCATAGGAAGGCGGGATAAAGCCCTAAACTTCACGAGTGAGCTGATTCACCCTTTGCATTTCTCTTTTTAAAAAATTATTATCATTGTTATTACTTGAGAGAGAGAGAGACAGAGACCGAGTGAACAGGCATGAGCAAGGAAGGGGCAGAGGGAGAGGGAGAGAGAGAATCCCAAGCAGGCTCCACACCCACTGTGGAGCTGGATTTGGGGCTGGATCCCACCACTGTGAGATCATGACCTGAGCTGAAATCAAGAGTCTGACACTAAACTGACTGAGCCAACCAGGCACCCCTGCATTTTTTAACGCTCATATTAAACATTGAGGAGGGGTACCTGCCTGGCTCAATTGGAGGAGCATGTAACCCTTGATCTGTAGGTGGTGAGATTGAGCCCCACATTGGGCTGTAGAGATGACTTAAATAAACTTTAAAAAATGGTTATTTTTTAAATAAATAATTTAAAAATAATTTTAATAAATAAACAGTTAAGAGAGGCCAGTAGCAAAGGGTTTGAGGGATGGGCATAGAGAAGATGAGGAAGAGGTGATATGGAGCATTTTAGTATTAATGGGAGGCAGGAAGGAGGTAAGGTGGGAGAAAACAGATCACAGGAGGGTCTGTAAGAGGAAAGAGAATGGTTGGAAATGAACTGGGAAAGTAAGGAGAGAACAGTGAGAAAGCAGTGAGAAGAAAGAGATGCTTGCATGGGAGAGAATATTCTTCTGTCCTTACCATGAAAGATCCGGCATCCCTACCAAGGACCTTTCTGAAGATCTTGTCTCCTTATCACTCAACTCCAGTCAGACTAACTTCCTTGAGCACTTGACTTTCGGACCCTCCATTTGCTGTTCTTCCTGCGGGTGTCTACCTTCAAGGCTCTACTCAAGTGGTCTCTCTATCCACACCCGACATCAAATAGCACCCCCCTCCTCTCTTTTTAACCTACTTTATTCTTAAAGTCGCAATCACCACCCACCACACTATTTGTGATTGTCTGACACCCTCCTCCTCCTTCCCAGAAGGTAAATTCCATGAGTGCAAGGGTCTTCATTTTCTTCATTGATACATCTCCAGGACTACCTGACACATTGAGGTGGCGTGTGTGTGTGTGTGTGTGTGTGTGTGTGTGTGTGGTGCTCGACATAAGTTGAAGGACTCAAGGAGTGGGTGTAGGTGGGCGGAGAGGGTGTTCCGGAGGGGTGTTTGGGGCTGTGCTTCCAGCTCAACCCAATACCATTTTTTCTCTCCTTCCCTGGCTTTTAACGAGAAGCAGGAATGAGAGAATTAAGGAAGCACCCAAATTAGTCCAGCTCAAATTCTAATTAAAAGTGCAAAAGCGAGAAGGACTGAAAGGTAGAGAACATTGCACACACGCAAAAGTGAGAGTGAAAAGTAAGAAGAGAGGGCTAACAGGCGTCACTGTCTCCGCTCTCTCCCTGATCCCCCCACCCCCACCCCACGTCGGGGCGAGGCGCTGCTCGCACGCGCCTCCGTCGCCCCTGTTGCGTTTCGCTGTCACCACCACTTTGGCGGAGGCCAGGCCCGCCTTCTGCCGCCTTCGCCCGTCAGCTTCCCCCGCCCGCCTCGGCCGAGGCCCCGGCACGCGCCCGCCGGAGCCGCGAAGGCGACTGGGACTACAGCTCCCAGGGTGCCAAGCGCGGCGGCGCCTGCGCAGTGCGGCGGGAGGCGGCGGTCTGTTCTCCGCTGAGGAGGAGCGGGGCAGAGGAGGGAGGCAGTGGGTGAGAGTTCAGAGTTCAGCAGCAGCAGCCCGAGCCCATGATTCCCATATGCCCTGTAGTTTCTTTCACCTATGGTGAGTATAATGTATCCCGCCGAGGTCCCTGTCCGGCCCTTTCCCCGGCCCGGGGCCGCGGGGAGGCGCGGGGGTTGGGGCTGGCTCCAGGGAGGAGGCGGCGGCCGCCACCGGGGCGTGCGAGTGAGTGAGGGAGTGCGAGGCGGGAGGGGGAGGCGGCGCGGCCGCGGCCCTGGCCCCGGCCTGGCGAGGGCGGCTTCTCACAGCGCCTCTCTCTCTCCCTTTCCCTCCCTCGGCGTCTCTGCCCCACCGCGCCTCTCCTCCCGCCATGGGACCCGACTCTCCGTGCCCGCCGCAGTGCCCAGCCGGCTGGGGGAAGATGCCAAAATGGCGACCGGCAACTACTTTGGATTCACCCACAGCGGGGCGGCGGCGGCGGCGGCTGCGGCCCAGTATAGGTAACGGCTTCCCGCCCTCTCCCTTCTTTCCCCCCTGCTCGCTCTTCCGCCCGGATCCCGCCGACACGACGCCCCCGCGCCGGCCCCCCGCCCGGCGGCCCCGAGTCCCGGCCCGAGACGGGCCTGGCCCGGCGGCCTCTCCCGCCCCGCCGGGCCCGCGACGGGGAGCGACCCCCGGTGGTGGGGGGGGTAGCGGGAGCGAGAGGCGGCCGAGGTGTTGGGACGAGGAGGGCCGCCGGGGCTTTCGGCGGCCCCGCAGCTAAAATGGCCTCCCGCGGCCTCGGAGCCCAGCCGCCACCCCCGCCCGGCCGGCTGTGGGAGGGAAGCGAGGCCGGGGCTCGGAGCTCCCCCCCGGTCCCCGCCCCGCCGGTCCAGCCCCCACCTCGGATCCCCCTCCCGCTTGGGGAACGGGGAGGGTGGGCGAAGGGGAGTGCCGAGTCGCACGGCCCACCGGCCTGGCCCGCGACGCCTCCGGTGCGCCAGTCCTCGGCCGGTGCTGAGGCCCCCTGAGCCAGATAACGTGTCTTTTTCTCGGGGACCTTCTCCTTCGGCTCCTCCTGTCCCTCCTTTCGAAGCCTGCAAACAGACCGCGGGTGTCACTACCTTGGGTTCCTTTAGTTTTTCCTCCGGGGAGAGATGTAAACATACCAACCACCTGTGAATGTGTAGTCGGTAGCCTGGGAAAGATGTGCGAAGTTTCTAGCACTGATAAATGAATCCATGGCCTTATTCTGACTATTGAGTTTAGGCCAGGGGTGGGGGGGTGGTAATAATTCCCCTCGGCGGGTCTTTCTCCTGGGGTATTGGGGGGGAGGGAGGGTCAAATGAGATTGTACTGACGTCGTGATGCATCCAGGGAAATCTCTACCTAAAGGGAAGCTCTAATTTCTGAAGTGTCTGTAGTTCGTTATACAGCTTATCAAAAGAGAAAAACACGCTAGGTTTTTTCTGTGGTCCTTGCTGCTTTTGAGTCAGGCTGAGACCTCTTCAGATTCAGGCCGTAAACCTACAGGGCTCCTTAAGTGACCAGCTTTTTATAGAGAGACAGATGATATTAGCCATCTGTGTGTCAACTATTTGGTTAAACCCAGGGAATTTTTTCATCTCCTTAACTTCAGGTGTTAGGTTGTGTAATGGAAAGGGCATCACTGGGAATCAGAAGACCTGGCTTCCATGTCTTTTTTCCTCTTGATTTTATGTCGTTGGGGACATCACTTATTTGGGCTTTCGTTTTCCTCAGCTGTAAAATGAGATATTTGGCTGTTTTTTTGGGTAAAAGCTTGTAATTCTGATAAAGTTGCTATATTTCATGGAATTCTAAGATAGCATTTATTTATACGTTATATATCACCAAAGAAAATTGCTGCCAATTAAAGCATACAATGCTTAAGACCCATTGATTTTAAGAGGTGTTAAATGTGTAAATGTGCATTTTATTTATAAATTTGGTGTTAGATTTTTATACTTGTTGAATTCCTTTTTTTTTTAACGTTTGTTTATATTTGAGAGTGTGGGGGGTGAGTGGGGGAGGGGGAGAAAGATGGAGACAGAATCCAAAGCAGGCCCCAGGCTCTTAGCTGTAGCACAGATCCCGATGCTCTGCTCAGATTTGCAAGCCCCGAGATGACTTGAGCTGAAGTTGGATACTTAACCGACTGAGCCACCCAGGCGCCCCTATAATTGTTGAATTTCTTAAATGCATGTGACAATTTTTACAAATCTGTTTTATCTTGAGACATTCCAGAAAAAGGACTGAGATGACAAATATTGGGGGCAAAATCTTGAGGCTTTTCAAACACTAACAAATTCTTTGCTTATAAGTTGTGATAATTAAGCAGCTAACATAGTGTCAGTTACTTTGATAAAAAACCTTTTAGAGCTAATAATTTTCATGGAGAGGAAAAAAAAACAAGTCATTTTCTTTTCCTGGGGAACAAGATACCTAATCAGCATCTGTGCCATAAATCCTGTGCTACCAAGTACTATGTGTTCTAGACAAAACTGTATTTAACCATTAAAAATTTTGTTTCACATAGTATTTTTGTTGTTATTATAGACAGAGTGACTTGGGGATTATTTACTGAAAATAGAGTGGGTTGTTTTTTTTTTTTTTTGGCAGTTTTGAAGTATTTTTTTCTAGTGCACACCTACAGATAGAAATGGGGAAGGAGGGGCACCTGGGTGGCTCAGTCTGTTAAGCATCTGACTTCCGCTCAGGTAATGATCTCACGGTTCCTGGGTTCAAACCCTGCTTTGGGCCCTGCTGACAGCTCAGAGCCTGGAGCTTGCTTCAGATTCTGTGTCTCCCTTTCTCTCTGCCCCTGCCCCACTCACACTCTCTCTGTCTCTCAAAAATAAAATGTTAAAAAAAAACGGGGGAGGAAATGCTAACTTAAAGATACTTAATCTTTTTTTTTTTTTTTTAAGTTCATTTATATTTTGAGAGGTTGGGGGGAAGGAGGGGCAGGGAGAGAGTGGGGAGAGAATCCCAAGCAGTCTCTGCCCTGTCAGTACATAGTTCCTACGGGGGCTCTGTCCCATGATCTGTGAGATCATGACCGGAGCTGAAAACAGCAGTTGGATGCCTAATCAACTGAGTCGCCCAGGTGTCCCACTTAATTATTTTTTTGATAAAATAGTTGTATGTGAATGTATTTTATCTCAGTATAGAAAAGTAGTACAGGATTTCTGTACCTGATTTTTCCATTGGCTTTGAAGCTCATCAAGTTTCAGTAAACTGTAACAACCATCCAAATTACTAAATTGCTTGTTATGTATATGTCTAATGAGGAAAAACTAGTCTTTTAACTATACTTATTTATGCATATGTCAGCAAAACTCATTGTTAATATTTTCTGTCCTTGTATGTAGACATAGTACATGGAAAATTGGTTGCTTTTAATGGAGAGAAATCAGACCCAATAATGGTAATCCTGTGGCTCAAGGAAGATAAATAGCATTAATAATAAAAGCATATGCAAAAAATGCAATGCTGATGTTTATTTTTCTTCCTGCCTAGAAATCGCTGTAATTTAACTTTTAGACATGGAAGACCAAGGCTTACTTGGCAAGTTTTTGTTATTAGTTTCTATTGTTTATTTATTTATTTTAATTTAAAGGATGCAAACTTGGGGAAATTTTAAGCGTATACTTGTGGATGATGTGAGTGTTGAATCAAATACAAATAACTGTCATTGAATACAAATAATGGAAAGTAACCTAAGTTTACATTTCATTTTGGTTCTTAGTTTTCTTGGTTATAGCTGTGCTATAAGTTCTGCTACTTCTCATTGCTAACTTCTAAATAAGCTAAATTTTTTATATAATAATGCATATTAAATTATTTTTGTGATAAGTATTCAGTCTTTGTGCTACATGTTCCATCAGCTACTGTTTTTCTTTTTGTATTTTTTTAAGGCAAGTAAATAAACTTACTATGCCCATTAGCCACTCTTGCAGATAACATCTTTTCATTTTTTGACCTTTCATGTGCTTTTTTTTTTCCCCCTTAGAAATGAAGAACTCAAAATATTTTAAAGAATTTATGTATGTATGTGTATGTGTTTCTGGTAGTATTAATTTGTGGGTCATAGGATGAAGCAGATCTGAAGTACAGTGAAAAATAGGATGGCTTCATGGCAGAAAGGGGACTTGGTTGGGGTAGATAACCTACTTTAGTAGAGTTACCTTTTTTGTTTGAGAAGAAAGACTTTCAGATAAATTTAATTTTGTAATCTTGGAATAAAGTATTTCAACAGGAAGACTTAGTGTAGCAAAGAATGTGGGGAAAGATAATTCTCAATAGAAAAACAAGCTTTCTGATAGTTACATAGGCTCAAAATCAATTTTTTACTCCTTCATTGGCAGTGATACAGAAGTTCTCATAGGAGTTTTTACTTTTTGAAAGGGGTTTGTAGCATATACAGATATATGTATATGTAATATACAAATATATATTATATGTATTATATATAAAATAATATAATCCCATATAGTCTACTATTAATAGGACATAAACATTTCTTTGAGAGTTTTAAATAGTCAATTTCCCTTTATTTATTTATTTATTTTAAATGTTTATTTTTGAGAGAGAGATAGAGAGGTGGGGGGGGGTGCAGAGCATGAGCCAGGGGAGGGGCACAGAGAGGGAGACACGGAATCTGAAGCAGGCTCCTCCAGGCTCTGAGCAGTCCACACAGAAGCCCTATGTGGGGCTCGAACTCACGAACCACAAGATCATGACCTGAGCGGAAGTCAGATGCTTAACTGACTGAGCCACCCACGTGCCCCTCCCTTTATTATTTAGAAACACCTTGGACATATAAGTTCCTTGTCCTCTTTCTATCTAAACAAGCCATTTGTTACCTGGATAACCTAAATCTTTAACTTTTGCTTAATTAAACTAATTTTCTTTGTCCTATATATAACTCACAATGTATCATTGAATAACTTAAAGTTAAGCTATTTGAAAAAATCGTTTGGTAACTTATTTACCCTTTTTATATCTAGTATTTATTGAATTTAAAGGCTTTTGGGTAGAGATCATATAAAGATATAAAATAATTACTTTATTCTTAGAATCTTAGTAAATGTTGTTAAAGGATAAATGTTTTAAGTGGATTTGACTATCTGGACATAGTTTAAGCATCTGCTAACATCTGCTAATTCAAAAGAAGGCATCTCATCAATGATTCTTGAGGTCTCTTTAGTGTATCTGTTCCTAAAGGTTAAGTATCTCCTCACATCACTAAGATAACTTGGTTAGGGTTGATAGCTGATGAATTTTTTTTTCCTTCCTTTTTATTTTATTTTGAATGTAGTGTTAAGAATACTCTCTTGAGGAAAGAATAAGAGTAACACTAGAAAGGTAGAAAAGGAGTAATCCCTAACTGAGAAGGTGAAAAACCAGGTGAACAGGTTTTTGAAACCAATCATGGTGATGGAAATTTACTGGCCCTACCAAAAAAAATACTGCAACCGCTAATTATATCAGCTCTTTCATTGTTGAATCAGAGATCTTAGGATTCATAATGCTTGAATGAGTTTGAAATGATGAAAATTTTCTTTCCAAAACTATTGCTGTTGTTACATTGATGATATTTCTTGTCTATGTTATTAGTAGCCTTAAGGGTTAGTGTGAACCAAAATATGCCTGTAGAGAATGTTTAAGGTGTATGCTTTTATAAACTGCGTTACAGTATACTCTAATGGTAAGAGCATGAATTTGGAGCTTGTGAGACTTCAGACTTGAATCCCATCATGTCATTTGGCCAAATCTCTTCATCTTTCTGAGACTGTTCCCTCACCTAACTTTTCAAAGTGAAGATTAAATACAACACTTCCTACCCTGGTCCTGATTTTCAGTTGGCATTTTACTAATGTTAGTTTTCTATGAAGTATAGATAATTGAATAATACTATAAGGGTTTTAAAGGAATTCCTTAGTTGATGTCTTTCATGTATTTAATATATATATAAAGTTTCATAATCTGAAGGTAAAATGTTTTAAAAGTAGGTAATTGAGTATCAATTGATGGGCCCCAATTTGTGTCATTTTATCTTTTTATTTTATTTATATTTAAATGTTTCAAGAGAGGACACGCACAGGGAAGGTAGGGGCAGAGAGAGAGCGAGGGAGAGAGAATCGCAGGCAAACTCTGCTGTCAGTGGGAAGCCCAGTGTAGGGCTCAGTCTCTCCAAATGTGAGATCACGACATGACCCAAAATCAAGAGTCAGATGCTTAACCTACTGAGCCACCCAGGTGCTCCCCCACCACCCCCGGCCACTGAGTCATTTTAATGGGGAAGGAAAGAAATGTTTTTTAAGTTTGTTTGTTTTGGCAGAGAGAGAATAAGCAGGGGAGGGGCAGAGAGAGAGGAAGAATTCCAAGCAGGCTCCATGCTCCACACTAAGCCTGACCAGGGGCGCAATTTCATGACCGACCTTGAGATCATGACCTGAGCAGAAATCAGGAATCAGACACTTAACCGACTGAGCCGCCCAGGCACCCCGGAAATTTTTTATTTGCAAGCAACATGATGATTTTATTTGCAACCAACAGACAAAAATAAGAGAAATAATAAGCATTTAGCAAATTTCCTGAATCTATAATCAGGTAGGAATTGGTAACAATCTTGTTTCAGCAATATTGTGTTAGATTATTAAATTTCAAATTAAATCTTGTTTTTTCATATAGCCACAAAACCTTTTAAGTAGAAGTGAAACTAATGAGATCTACAAAACACTTAAGAAAAAAATACATTAGGATATAAAGGCCATAAAAGAATACATGAATAAATGAGGATGTACTGGGTTCATGGAGTAAAAAAATACCATCAAAGTTATCAGTTTTCTTCTAAGTAATTTATATAATGCAATTCCAATAAAAATCAACAGTTTTTTTTGGGGGGGGTGGGCTAACTTGATAAAGAGATTCTAATGTTGGTAATGAAGATAGTCTTTGTCCAAAAGTAGTCATAACAGTCTTGTAAGATATGACAAGGAAGGTCTTGTATTATCACATACCCAAACTTTATTAAACAGGAGAATGTGGTGTTATCAGTACAAGGATAGACAAATAGATCACTGGAATAAAATAGAGATCCCAGAGATAGAATTACGCTTATGAGCAGTTGGATTATAATGTATAGTTGTTTAAATAGACATATTTGTAAAATCAGCCAAATTATTTTTCAGAAGTACACCATCATGTTAATCAGAAGACAGGCCTTGGGCTTCTAAGTATGGTTCACAAAGTATGTTAGAATTACTTAGCTAAATGATTAAAGGTGTGCAGTGCACCCACTATGCTTGGCCATAAATTGTCCTTGGCACTCCTTCCTCAGAATTAGGGTCACTGTTCAGAGTATAGTATTTCCTTAGTGTTGTGTGAAAGCTATGTGCAGCGCAGCGCAGCTCTTTAATTCATGCTCGTAGAGGACATATTAGTAAACTAAAGAAAACATTGGGCTTTTTAAAATATTAGTGTTCTATATAATACATATATTAAAATACATTTTTAGGGAGTAACATGTAATATTTAATGAATATCTACAATATGTGCAGTCTCTGCACTCAAAGAGTTTACTTTTCTGTGGGATGAAAGTGAGGACAGATACACCTGAGATAACCATGCCATGATAATGATCATACTTGAGTTTTAATGAAATACTAAAATGGGGAATTGGAGGGTTCTCGCTATGGAGTTTGAGATACACTTTCATGGTCTTTCATTCTGAAAATTGAGGGAAGATCATTTTAGACAAAGGAAACGTGTTGAGCCAGGACGGCAATGTATGATGCTTGGTATGACTGAGCGTGGATTGACTTTAAGTCAGACTACCTGAGGTGAATCCTGGTTCCCTGTACTACTTGCCATGTGACCATGAGCAGTCTCTTGATATTTAAGCTTCATCTTTAAACTGGAGATAATATTGTTCCTTACTTCATAGGATTGAGATTTTTAGAAAAATCTATGGCAAAGTACAACATACAGAAAAACTGCACAGTGTAACTTGATGAACTTTCATATACTGAATCTAAACCCGTATAACCAGCATCCAGATTAAAAACAAAAACAACATTATCAGCATCCTGGAAGGCTTCTACATTCTCCATTGTGTTGTGTTGAGAATTCAGTGACATAGTGTTTGCAAAATGCTGGGAACAGTCCCTGGCATATATTAGATCCCCATCAATGTTAGCTGTTATATTCAGCAGACATTTGGAATGGAGCTTAGGAAAGGGATAAGGGTTGGTAGTATAAATCTGGATATCATTCATATGGTAGTGATGTCCCATTTAGTTGTTGAGTATGGATGAAGCCAGAGAAAGTACAATGCCTGACATACATCATTTAGTAAACATTTTTGAATGAATGAGAGAAAAATAGAAAAAATAAAGCCATGGTTACGAACTTCGGAAACATCTGTGTTTCAGTAGGGCTAGAGAAAGAAATAAGTAGGACACACAGTGTTCCTGGAGGGGAAGGCCTTCTCTCCGTGTCTCAGCCTCACTGCAGGGTGGATGGGATAACTTCACTCCCTGTGTCCCAGATCCTTGCTAGAAACCTGCATTTCTGTCCACACACCTTGGATCTTAGTCCTGGGGGCTCAAAAACAAAAACAAACTAAAAAAAGGTTTTGTGGTCTAATTGAGTATTCAAATAAATTCTTGAGGGCCCTAGAGATCAAAGAGGCTTAAAGTATTGGGAAACACTGTTTTTGAAGATCAATTAAATGAAAATAAAAAATTTAATACAGTTTTTATTTCTGGGAAGATATAGACTGTATAAAATGCATTAACATTGATATGATAATCAGCTTTAAATGGGAAAGAACGTTCTTGAAAAGAAATGTAAAGAAATCTAATACTTTTTTGATAGGAAAAACAACATGAAGACCTTTTAAACAGTAACCATCTAGGTGAGCGCAAAGTGCTTTGATTTATGAAGATGGCTTTATAGCTTCTCTCACTCTGTAAGTCCTGTACTTCCCAAACCATTTTTTTTTTTTTTTTTTTTTTTACTGTAAACAGAATACTCATCATAAAATATAAATTCAGTCACACCACTCTTCTGCTTAAAATCTTCGCTGGCTGTCTACTACTTTAGAATATCTGGTTATCCTAGTTTTATTAATGACTTCAGTACCTTATAATTCCTTACTACATTTATGAAATCAAAAAACTTCTGAAAATACTACTGGTAAGTTTGTAAAACACTTGACAGTAAAAATTGATCTGTTAATCAGGAGCCTATTTTTAGTTTTTTCTTTTTTTTTTTTTTAATGTTTGTTTATTTTTGAGAGAGAGCCTGAGCAGGGAAGGGGCAGAGAAAGAGAGACCGAGAATCCCAAGCAGGCTCCACACTGTCAGCACAGAGCCCCACATGGGGCTCGAACCCATGAACTGTGAGAAAGCTGAAATCGGGAGTTAGTCACTTAACTGAGCCACCCAGGCGCCGTAGTTTTATTTTGTTTTTCATTTTATTTAGTGTGAATCTGCATATCTTCCACTGAAGAAATGTTAATGTGTTTGTGAAATGATGCAAAATGTATTTTTTCTTGAGTTTAGAAAGTTACAGGGCACTTTGGTTTAATTAACTTATAGTATCCATCAGCTTTTATTGTACCCAATAGTTGGTGAATTTCTTTTTTGAGCAATTCTGTTTACAAACAATTAAAACGATTGACATTTCATCACTTGTTTGTTTTTAGAGCTCTTCCAAAGAAAATCTGCTTAATTTCTAAAAGTGGAGTAAAATTAATTTTATCTTGCAATTACTGTATGGATCCATTGGGTCCTTTTTATAAGTCTAAGATTCACCATATGGGATTTTAGTGATTTTATTTTTCTATGTCTTGAAACATTTTGCTGATTCATCATCCTAGGAGTTATTTCCTCTTGTCACTTATTCCCAACTACACTAAGAAAGATGAATATGATAGAAAAATGGAGGAATATTGGAATCACTTAGAAGGGTGGTACAATAGTGAAATAACTGGAGGACATTGAGTGCATTGCCCTCATCTTTGCATCTTTGAAGAAGGTATGAAAGAGACACTACCATTATAGGTGGCTTTTAGTTTTGTCCTTCAGCACAGTTGAGGATTCCAAGTTGTTCATACTCTTTCCATATTGGCAAAGAAAAGAAAATTAACACAGGAAAATATTTGACAATTATTAGATAAATAGCATGAATGCAAAAAAGCATCACTCTAGACTAATGATAGTGAAATTGATTGTAGAAGCAAAATCTCAGACTAAAAATCTTTAGATACAATGTCCTAGGTGAATTTTTTTTTAAGTCAGGAATCAAAGCTAAAGATTCAAAGCTAAATATGGTAGGGGTGCCTGGGTGGCTCAGTCAGTTGAGTATATGACTCTTGATTTCTCCTCAGGTCATGATCTCATGGTTCGTGGGTTTGAGCCCCTTATTGGGCTCTGTACTGAGAGTGAAGGGCCTGCTTGGGATTCTCTTTCTCCCTGTCCTGCACGCGTGCGCACTCATGCGCTTGCTCTCTTTCTCAAAAATAAATATTAAAAAAAAGTAAATATGATATTCTTATCTAGTCAGTCAGTAGGAAGGACTTCATTATGTAATATTCCATGACCAGATCTTGAACATCTCAATTTGCTAAAAGTGTATGTGGCGGAATTCTTTCATCTTTTTGTAATGTTTATATACCACAGTTCACTTGACAGAATTCATTAGTGGATAGATATTGAAGGTACATATGTATTCAAAGATAATCAGAAGGAAATTGATGGTGTAGAAAGGAAAAGATTGATTAGATTGATCATTCCAAACTTAAAATTGAAAATGTTTTGTAATTATGGAAAAAGGAAGATGACTGTCTTTCTTAAAAAAAAAAAAAAATGGAGCCATCAAATGTTTTAAAAAACTTTTTAAGCATTATGTTTTGACAGTTCAGGTGCAGGAAGAAGAGCCAGAAGTAATAAGTTAGAACTCACTAGAGATATATTTGAAATCTGGATTCCACATTTATAAAACAGAAATGTTGTAGTTTGTTCATGAAAGTTGATGAGCAGTTATGTTCAAAGAACATGGTTCATTTTAAAACCAGGAACATAAGGAATAAAAATTTGGGTTTCTAATAGTTTTTTTTTTTTTATCCCTTAATCTTATGTGAATAATTTGTCAAATGACTTCAAAAATATAAAAAGTGCAGGGGCACCTGGGTGACTCAGTCAAATAAGTGTCCAACTCTTGGTTTCGGCTCAGGTCATGATCTCATAGTTCACGAGTTCAAGCCCCACATTAGGCTCTGCACTGACAGCACAGAGCCTGCCTGGGATTCTTTCTCTCTCTCTGTTCCTCCTCTGCTTGCTCTAGCTCTCTCTCAAAATAAATAAATAAACATAAAAAAATATATGTGTATATATAAAGTGCATAAAGGTCCAGTGGACCAAGGTAAATACTGTAGGTTAAGGATCCCAAGTAAACCAGCAATTTTCATATGACGTTTAACCACCCCCTGCTTCTTGTGGTCTACTAGTGTAATGTGTTAGTAAAAGTAATAGGATTGGTTATCTTCTTTGTTTTAGTTTTTAGCAGAAATTTAAATTTCTTCTAAAATCCTATGATATTGTTTTAATAGCATTATAAAAGTATTGAGAACATGACCTATAATATAATTATATAATAACTATACAATATATTCATAATATCAGGTATACAGAATAAAGATGGTTTGTCTTTGGGGTGATTCTGTAAGGAAGTTTAATTTTGCATCTTTTGTCAACATTATAAAATACTAAAGAAAAAATCTCACAGTACTTTGGTAGATACATAAAATGTCATAATTTGACCTAGAAAATAGAAAAGTCCAACAGTGTTGAACATTGAATTTGGGCTCATGAAAAGATTGAATTGTGTTTTAAATGCCATTAAAAAGAAAAAAAATGTTTTGTCTATCAATCATTTTGCCATTTTATCCAAAATTAAAAATAATGTGCTTACACACAGAGTGTGTTTCCAGGGGAGAAAAAAAACACATCCAATAATGTGAGTGACAGAAGCAGTCTACATTTTGATTGAGACCTTTTCTCAGTCCTTTTGCAACTCAGGTATTAAACATTGTTTGTTTTACAGTGGTGGCTCTGGAAATTTAGTATGGATATTTCACTCTGTCTAAAGTTAATCATTATCTTTACTCTCCTAAACAGTATAAGGACTTAAAATTTTGCTTTAATATTAATCCTCTCCTGATATTGTGCCATTACTGTACAATATTTTAGATTTGTTTTAACCCCACAACCAGTCATTGTTGAACACAATTATTTTATATAGTCAGTGATTATATTTTTTTTAACTTATTTATTTTAAGAGAGTGCACACAAGTTGTGGAGGGGCAGAGAGAGAGAGAATCCCAAGGTGGTGTGGGGCTCGAACCCACGAATGAGATCATGACTAGAGCTGAAGTCAAGAGTCAGAGGTTCAACCAACTGAGCCACCCAGGTGCCCCATAGTCAGTGATTATTTAAACTTATCTTCACATTTATCACTTAAAAAATTCTTTTTAAATGTTTATTTATTTATTTTTCTTTTAGAGACAGAGAGAGACCGCGCAAATGGGAGACAGGCAGGAGAGAGAAGGAGACACAGAATCCGAAGCAGGCTGCAGGCTCTGAACTTTGAGCATGGAGCCCTAGGTGGGGCTCAGACTCAACAAACCAAGAGATCATGACCTGAGCTGAAGTCCCAGTTTAACTAACTGAGCCACCTAGGTGCCCCCACCCGCTTTTTTTTAGTTTATTTTGAGAGAATCCCCAACAAGCTCAGCGGTGTCATTGTGGAGCCTGATGCAGGGCTTGATCTCAGGAACCCTGAGATCATGACCTGAGCTGAAACCACAAGTTGGACGCTTAACTGACTGAGCCACCCAGGCACTCTATATTTACCAGTTTTTTAACATAACATTTATTTATTCTGGGATCATTTTCATTTTTCCTAAAGGAAATCTTTAAAAACGTCAGTTAATATGGGTCTGCTAGTAACTGTGTGTGTGTGTGTGTGTGTGTGTGTGTGTGTTTGTTTTAATCCCACCCTTCTCATTCTTGAGAAGTCATCACTTAGGCTCTGTAGGCAAATTTTTTTTTCCCTTAGCGCTTCTCTTTGTCTTTGCTGGGGCTCTTGCATCTCAGGATTGTTATCTTTCATTAATTTTGGGAAATTCCAGACATTATTTTTTAGAGGTGTTCCCTTTTTCTCCATTTGCAACTCGACTTAGATATAACTTAGCACTTTTTATTCTTTCCCCGTGGTTTTTTAACCTCTAATATTTTTCACCTCGTCTCTCTGTGCATTCTAAGTAATTTTGGAGATACTCAGCCATGTCTAATCAGTTATGTAATGTATTTCTAAATTTCTGATTATAATTTTCATATACTATATTTCGTTTCTGGAAGTTTTATTCTTTTAAAAATTCATCTGGTTGTTTTTGGTCAATTTCTTGGTCCTTGGTCTTAGTTTTGATAGTCTCTTTTACTTTTTTTAGTGTACTTATTTCATATTTTGTATCTAATTCTAATACTTCTAATCTTTTCAAAATTTTTTTTTATCCTGCAAACACTTGCTCATAGTAATTTGTTTCCTTATGGGTTTTGTTGTGTTTATTGAGAGCTCCTGTTTCTTGGAACATTGTAGCATTTAGAGAGGAAAATGTGTTTTGTAGCATCTGGAAGCACTGTCAGCCCAGAGAGATGAACTTTTTAGCTTAGAGTGTTCCTCGTCAGAGATTGTGCATTCCAGAGCCCAAACTAGGGGAAGGCTGGTTTGTGATTAATTTAATTGTCGGGGAAGACTTCTCTCCCCTATACCCAGAGCCAAGGCTGAGATAGTAAAGTTTCTTTTATGATTTCCCCTGGGTGGTTCTGTCAGTTGGGTGTCCAACTCTTGATTTCTGCTGACGTCATGATCTCACGGTTTGTAGGAACCAGCCTCAAGAGCCCTGAGTGTGGGCTCTGTTCTGATAAGGCAGGGCCTGCTTGGAATTCTCCCTCTCTGTCCCTCCTCCACCCAGGCATGCTTTCAGAATTAATAAACATTAAAAAATAATAATCTTTAAAAGAAGCGGGGGGAATGGACTTATTCTTAATTCACCTTTGGTGCTGGTTCTCGTGGGAGTCCCATAGTTTTAGGCCATTGCTTCCCAATGCCTTTCATGTCTGCTAACACAGAAAATGATGTTTGTTGAGCAGCACACTTGGTAAAGTGGGAGATTTGGAGCCCTGGATAGGGTTATTGCAGCTCTAGGCCACAGATCTGGGGCTCTGACCATGTACACTGCTCATTTTCTTGGAGAACTGTTTCCCTCTTACAGAATAGAAGGAAATGTTTTTGTTTAAAGGTATAATTTAAAGAGCAGGGAAAGGAATGATGAATACAATTATAGACTCTAAGTTAATGCTCTGTATGATAAAATGGTGGTTCTTGAAGCTTACAGTTTTGGGACCCCTCAAGCAGTTACAATTATTGAAGACCCCAAAGAGCTTTTATTTAGGTGGGTTATATTAATATTTACTGTCTTAGAATTTTAAAAAATATTTATTGGGACACCTGGGTGGCTCAGTTGGTTAAGTGTCTGACTCTTGGTTTTGGCTCAGGTCATGATTCCACGGATTGAGAATTTGAGCCCAGCATCGGGCTTTACGCTGACAGCGGAGCCTGCTTGGGATTCTCACTTCCCTCTCTGCCCCTCCCTTGCTCGCTCACTCTGTCTCTCAAAGTAAATAAAAACTTTAAAACAATTCAGTCATTTTAAAATAAGAAAATTACTACGTTAACCCCAAATTTCTTTATGAAAAATAATGATATTACTGTCCCCCAAAATAGTGAGACAAGAGGCCTTGTTTTACGTTTTTACAGAGTTTTTTTAATAAATCGTTGCAATAAGTTGTTTGGATTTAATTATATGAAAGCAATCTGTAATTGAAAAAGGGATAACCTCCTAGATCCTAGTAGTCCTTGGATCACATTTTGAAAATCACTGTTGTATAGAAAATAAAAGGTGTAGAGAGGAGCGTGACTGGCTCAATCTGAAGAGTATACGACTTTTGATTTCAGGGTTATGAGTTTGAGTCCCACGTGGGGGTGTAGAGATTACTTAAATAAATAAAACTAAAAAAAAAAAAGGTATAGAAATGTTTTCCCTGTTACCAGATGCCACTTATATGGACAAGCCATTGGTACACATAGTTGTTTTAATATCAGGAGTGAGTATAACTTTAGTATAATAGCCAGCTCATATTACTGGAACTTGAAAACGCTAAAAAAATGGGCTCAGAGCTGGGTATACGTTAGGGTTGAGGCCAGAAATGTAGAAATTAGGCGTATTTTATTTTCATCCCCCCCCTCAGAGTAATACATAATGTAATTAAAAATAAAATAGTATAGAAGGGCTTTAGTGAAAAAATTCCCTTATTTTCCTTCTCCCTTCTTCCCACTTCCGCTTTGTAGAGACCCCTACTTTTAGTGCATTCTCATTTTATTTCTAACCTCTGTTATCATGAAATCATATGCTTCTTTGTGTCTTAATTTATCGACTTTTTTATGCATTATATTTTGACTTCCTACAGTCGTAGTTAGGATTTAGTACATACTCTCATGCTTCTCATATCTCCTTCCAAATTCAGTGATACGCATATTTCTCTTACTTCAGCGCTCCATTTCCATCAAAGGTAGTCAGTATCTCAGTACTCTCTATTTTAGGAAAAGAATCTTGAAACTCTGGTGCTTTACTTTCCCTCTTTCCCCACCCGATCCCTCAACTTAGCTGTAGTTGTACTTGTGATTATCGATTAACATTTACATTATATCCTGCAATCATAGTTTGTCTTCTGTAATTTAGGTTGATTCTGAAACTTAAAGCAAAAACTTTTCTTATTTTATGATTGTAAATAGTACTTACTGTGGAGCCAAGTGGTGATGTTCTATGATTATCATTTCTAATGTGTTCCATTTTTACAACCCTATACCACTTAATAGAACAGTCTTCCTAGATTCAAGTTCAAATGGATGTTTGATTTTTTTTTTTTTTTTTACACCCTGCTAATTGCTTAACTGTGGTGTCTTTTACCAGGATCATGCCTTTCTTGAGCTATTTCATATTTGCTGAAGTCTTTCATTACCTTCCCCCCGGCCCTCCCTATCTTTTTGGTGCCTTGATTGTATCTTAAGATTTTTTTCAGGCTTCTGGTCTACTCTTTCTTGTCCAGTCCTCTGTTTTCCTGGACATCTCTCTCCTGGAGGCCTCTGTCCTTTTTTTACTTCTAGTCTAAGCTCGTTGCCTGTGTCAGTCTGCTGCACAGCTGCTGACCTGGGCTCTCTTCTCTTCTGGATTTGGATCCACTGTTTATAGGATCTTATGATTTCTTTCTTGGTTTATATTTTATTAGTACATCTTCATGTTACTTCTGAGGGGGTGGGGGGAGGTATATAGGTAGTAAACTCTTTCAGTTCTTGAATGTCAAAAAAAAATCCCTTCATTCTGTCTTGATGGTTTAGCTGGGTACAGAACTCTGTATTAATAATCATTTTCCCTTGAACTTTTAAGACATTAGCCTACTGTCTTTTAGCCACTAGTGTTATCAGTAAAAGTCTGGTTTTCATTTATTTGTATGCAGATGACTTATTTTTTCTTTCTGGAGGCTTGATTTTTTTTTTTTTTTAACCTAAGGTGTTGTAAAATGCTATATGTCTCTAGGTATAGTTCTTTCATTCAATTTTACACTCTGTAGGCCCTTTAAATTTGAAAATATGTGCTTTCCTTCCAGAATGGGAAATACTATTTCTTAATTCCTTTCATTTGCTTTTTTCTTTTCAGAATTCTTTTCAGCTGGATATTGGACTTCCTTAGATTATCTTCTCTTTTCTGGGTTTCATATCCTGATCTTGTCTATATCCCTCAACTTTATCTTCTACCAGAGTGTAAAGTTCTTATTTTATGGATACAAATTAGAGTTTTTGAAAATTCTTGTTTGTTGCCTTGAGATATTCATTTTCTACAGTATGAATCCCATTTCTTCTGCAACTCTCTGGTGATTTGGTAAAGTCTCCGGTTGGTTTCACTTTCTAATAAGGGAAGAGCTGGCCATTAACCTCCAGTTTAAGTCCAAGAATATAAAAGGTGTTGTTATTCTTTAATATTAATAATTCCCTAAATATTTTCTCTTTTTCAACCCCCAAGAGAAATATTTTATGTCTGATTCTTCAAGTATTTCTTAACCTTGCTTACACATATTTTTATGTTTGTTTTGTGGTTTATTATTTAGTTTGCCCTTGTTTAAAACTGACTGGAGTTTATTAGACTTAATTTATTCACAAAGGATATTATCTAAATAGAAGATTGTTTTCTCCTGAATGAAAATGAAAGTCTTCTCATTTCACAAATACATTTTTATGACAAGGTTTGGGTTTTTAATTACTTGTCCTGTTTTATTTTAAAAATTATTTAATGACCATTAAGTCTTAAATTTTATGTAGGGATGTAATTTAATACCTTTTATTGTAACACTCCAAACTAAGCAAAAAAAAACCCTTGGTTTAAAATATTTTGACCTAAGACTAATTTTGCTTAAACTAATTTGAACTTGATTTGACCTGAATTTTTAAAAATTTACTTATTTAGACTTAGCTAGTACATAGTTAATTGAATTGGTGTGGTCCAGCCTGGTCATATACATCACATTAAAGGCAATTTTTCTAAGGATATTTCAAATTCAAAAAGAATTTCCCAGATGGGTTTAAGATAACAAACCAGAGAATCTTTATTTTGAACAGCAGACAGCTGCTGCCCTAGCCCTTAAACCCCTGGGAATTGGGACTAGATCATCGTTCGTCATGATGCTTTTGGTAGAAGATACAGTTTCGGCCCAGATGATCTGGCCAAGAGCATTTAGGTTAGGCAGCCCTAGGCATGTACTTTATGATAATTGCTAACGGTATTGGCATACTTTTTATATGGTTCCTCGGAAGGGTGATTATAAGATTTATTGTTCAAGCTGAAACACATAAGTATAAGAGAGTACTATTGATAATTATGAGGGAACAGTAGGCTTAAACCAAAGCATACTGTCCTCCCTTTCTTAGTCTCAGGGACTTTTAAGGATCAGAGGCAGTGTAAGTCAGATTGCTTGCCTAGTTGACTTAACGTTCCTATTCTATTCCTACTCTGTTTTTTGTCCTATAGGACAAGTTTTGGGGACCAAGAAGTGTGAACAGATATTTGATAAAGAGCAATGGGATGAATGGAAACTGTATAGGAGTCCAAGACTCTCTGAATTTTTATATAAACAAACCCCTTTTATGCAGTGTAGTCTGAATGTGTGAAATTTTATCAGTAAATGTTAAATATAAGTTTCACAGACGTGGTGTATTTATATTTTAAATATAATTCTTTTTCTTAGTTCTAGGAATTTTGAAGAAGTATAATATGATATTGGCATTTTTTTCTTAAGGCTGTGGAAATCCATAGAAAATGTCAATCCCAAACCAATTTTCCACTATTTAAATTTTCCTTTTCCTGTCTTTCGATTGTCATATATGTAGAAATTATTAGCTATTTTTAATATCAAAATGTGGAAAACCTCTTCCAAATATAAATTATAAGAGTTTCTTTGGACTTTGTTCTAAGTTTTTGTTTTTTTTTCTTTTTCATATTGGGCTGAAATCTGCCACCCTTCCATCCATTGGTTCTAGTTCTGTTCTCTGGAGCAGCATGGAGTAAGTCTCTTCTATTAGAAGGCAGCTCTCCTATCTTCCCCAGTCACCTCTTCTAGACTGAGTGTTCCCAGGTCCTCTACTTTTTATGTGAAATAATACCCATACTTATAAGCTTCATATTGATTCCCTTTGAATATATTTATCCGTGTTTTCCCTAATATAGTTAAAATGTGATGGCCCCAAATTTTAATTCTATGCCATATTTGTATGGTATTGGGCATACCAGTGAAGAATATCCGGTACTATATAACTCATGAATCAGACACTCTATTAGTGCAGCTTCAGCTTATGTCAGGTATTTTTTTCTTAGCTATTCTTAACTTGTTGGCTCATATTAAAACTTATGGTCATCTAAAACCTGTCAGCTAAATAACTGTTGGGGCTTTCCTTTTTTAGAAGGCATTTCTGCCTTGATGATGAAACTTCAGCAAGTGTAATTCTAAGTGTATTAGAATAACAAGTACACTTTCATGTGCTAACATCTGTAAGCCTTGGTTTAATATGACATAGACTCTCAATTTACAAGTTAAAATAAACCTTTTTCTGAGAACTTTAACTGGAAATTGATTTACAGTTTTGAAAAATGTTTTTGCTTTATGTTTTACATGGTTATGATTGCAAAGCATCTGACTTAGGTCTCCTTTTGCAACATGTGCTACATTTTTAAGAGAAAAATAAATGTATGTCATGAAACGCTGCCTGTAACTTGTGTAATTTATCTAAAGTCATAGATAGTCCATTGTAGGTTTTGTGCCCTAGAGCAAGATTTCTCAACCTCAGCACTGTTGACATTCTTTGGATAATTCTTTGTTGTGGGTAGCTGTCCTGTTCATTGTAGGTTAAGTAACAGCATCAATGGTCTCTACCCACTAGATGCCAGTAGCACACATCACCACCACCTCCTCTGCAGTTTGACCATCAGAAATTACTTCCAGACATGGCCAAATGTTCCTGGAGGGCACGATCTCCCCCAGTTGAGAACTACTGCCCTAGAGTATCAGAAGTATTTCTTATGTCAAATGAGTAATAGTTTCTACTTTAAATGTTTTCTGTAATTGGAGTTAGAATTCAATATTTTTAACATGATTTCTTTGTAGAATTTTTTTTAACTGTAGAACAATATAAAGAACTTTACAAACAACAAATATTTTTTAAAATTCCTAGTTTCATCAGTTTTTCTTTTCTTCCTAATACTGCTTTTTATCCCAGTGTGTCATCCCTGCTTTGTGATATGGTCCATGATCTTAAGCATAGTATGTGTGACTGTCCCATGTTTTAAAATTAAGGAATAAAAATTATACAACAGTAACAAATACGGTATTGACTAGGAGGTTTATTGAGTTCAAATACTTGGTGTTTTGTAGCCCATGATTATATTTCTTGAAAATGTGCTTTGTATTTTATTAAACTCTTAGATTTTACCATTAAATTGTATTATCTTTATTCTTTTACTCCACAATATAGCCAGCAGCCAGCTTCGGGTGTAGCCTACTCTCATCCAACTACAGTTGCTAGCTACACTGTCCATCAGGCTCCAGTAGCTGCTCACACAGTTACTGCTGCCTATGCACCAGCGGCCGCCACAGTTGCAGTTGCCAGGCCCGCTCCAGTAGCTGTTGCAGCTGCTGCAACAGCTGCTGCTTATGGAGGCTACCCCACTGCACATACAGCGACTGACTATGGTTATACCCAGAGACAACAAGAAGCGCCACCACCACCACCCCCAGCTACTACACAGAACTACCAGGTAAGAAAACTACTAGTTCCAGTAGTCTTGACACACATGCTTCAATGGCCACAGTGTGTGGCCAGTGCTTTCAAACTTGGGTCTTCCAAAATCTACCTGTAATGATAGAAGTGAGTGTGTGTTCATAGGTAATTTAGGGGTATAGTCCAAGCTTTAAGTTTCCTTGCAGCGAGTTTTGTATTAATAATTGCCCTGAGTCTGTTTAACTCCATTTTATATCTGTGTCTGCTTTAATTAAAAATATTTTCTGTTAATTACTGATTAAATATTAACCAAGGTTTTCAGAAAAATGCAGACCTAGTGAAGATGCTCCTAGTTTGTATTATGGCATTATTCATCTACTTGGAACACAGGCTGTCTGTGCCAAACAGATGACATAGTATTTTCTTGAACTTTAACAAGGACAGAAAATCTGTTGCCTGTACATTGTTCCACTCAAGGTATTCTTTCTTAGTATGTAACAGAAATTGATGGCTGCTCTTAATTCATCTAGTTGCTTTTGGTTCAGTCTTAACAGGGACATGAAGATCTAATTCCCTTTTATAGTACTATGTTCGTTACGATACTAAATTACTACTTATTAAGTTTGGTCCTAATCTTTTAATAACCCATTTTCTATTTGTTTGCTTTTAGGATCTGTTTTATTTATTTAAATGTTTGTTTATTTTAAGAGAGTGAGTGGGGGAGGGGCAGGGAGCATCCCAAGCAGGGTTAGCACAGAGACCTACACGGGGCTCAAACTCATGAACTGTGAGATCATGACCTGAGCCAAAATTAAGAGTTGGATACTTAACTGACTAAGCCACCCAGGCTCCCCTAGGATCTGTTTTTAAACTTGGATCCTTCTGGACTTTGCCTAGTTTTTCTATATTCTTTCTAAAGTATATAAATTTATTTTGTTAAGTAATGAATTGACATATGAATCATAATACTAGTATTTTCCTGTAATTATTGGGCAGGTTACTAAACTCAGAATTCCTTTTGCCATGTGTGATTGTTTTTATTATGTCCAAAGATAACAATATAATAAATTCTGTTGTTTTTAATAGAGTGTATGCAGCCCATCATTTTCTGGGCCTTGCCTGTTTTTTCAGCCTTTCCACCTGCATATTCGCCTCCTCACTTTATGCAGAATTCACCCAGCTCACCTTGGTCTTCACTGCCTTGGAAACTTATGTACATACCATGTTCCTTATTTCTGGAACCTGAGTTCCCCTTTCCTCTCCACCCCAAAATTCCTACTCATCATGTTGCTAATAGTGGTAAATAAAGAAGAATGAAAAGAAAGCCAGAGCAGTCAAAGCTTAGAACACACAGGTGGTCGTTACTATGAGATCCATTTTTAAAGATAAGCATTATTTTTAAATGTTTCAGTGATTCTTTTTCTGATGTGAAAGTTAAACATGCTGCTTGAAATGGTTTTTACCTTATTTGAAGTCCAAAGGATTGCCCTTAGTTTTGAATTTGATTCTTACACGTAGGTCTGTAGTTAGTTTTTTGTTTCCCTTCACTTCACTTACAGGAAGATTTTCTTTCATTCCCTTTCTTTAGGACTCGTACTCGTATGTAAGATCCACCGCTCCTGCTGTAGCTTATGATAGTAAGCAGTACTACCAACAACCAACAGCAACAGCTGCTGCTGTAGCAGCTGCTGCCCAGCCTCAGCCTTCTGTTGCTGAAACCTACTATCAGACAGGTGGGTTTTATTGGCATACAGTTTCATTGAAAACTACTGAAATATATTATTCAGTGTGTTTAATGAAGGGACCCTCTTGAGTTCATCGAAGCTCATTGTGTTACATTACTTAAAGAAGCAGGTTTTACCCTTGTTCTCTTCTGCTGCTGCTGTAATGCCTTTGAGTGAGTACCAAAGAGAGAGAAGGCCATGGGGCAAATCCTAATCATAGCCTTTTCTTACAGTTCTCTTCCTGCTGTGAAATAAGCTATCCAAAAGGAGGTATGGTGATAGTTTCTGACCACATTCTTATCTTTGCTAGAAATGCTCAGAACATATTGCTCCCTGCCTTTGTATAGCCAGTGGAGACCCTTTGAGGTCCCCCCACCTTTTTAAGTAGTTTTAAATTTATTTTGAGAGAGAGAGTGCAATTGGGGGAGGGGCAGAGAGCGGGAGAGAGAATCCCAAGCAGACTCCGTGCTGTCAGTGTAGAGCCAACGCAGGGCTGGATCTCAAGAACCACGACATCGTGGCCTGAGTTGAAATCAAATCAGATGCTTAAATGACTGAGCCACCCAGATGCCCCAAAGATGGATTTTTTTTTTTAATAGAGATTGAATTGAAAACTTTTAAAACAGCTGTCTGAGTTCAGAAAAGTAGACAGTTCCTTTATTTTAGTTATTTTTGAAGGACTGTGAGAGTGTGGGTAGAACTGTGGATTAGGAAAGAGTAGGACTAGCCTCTAGTACTGACTTTACCACTAATGTGGGTGAGTGATTTTTACCTCTTTTCATCTCTGTTCTCTTATTAGTAAATGAGGTAGTTGACCCAGATCTCTTTTTGGTACTTTTAGTTTTAAGTTTTTTATTAGTCTTTTAAAAGTGGTATACAAATATTTTTAGTTATAATGACTGATTTTTCTTATAGTTTCTTTTCTAATGATTTGTGAGTACACTGATCTGTAGTGAACTTCCTAGTTAATTATCAAAGTTAGATTGTATTTAAGAGTCAGAAGAGTCTTGATTTAGTCTTGGGTCTGACATGACTATGTGACTTGTAAGTCATTTAGCTTTTGGACATTAGTTTCCTTTTGTAAAATGTCCTGATCTGTGTTTTGGGTGGATCAAGTTTCGTACTGCCATGTAGATAACAGTTTATAAACTTCTAAGTGCTATTTATTTAAGGTGCCTTTACTAAACTAAGTATGAGGTACTAGCCCCCCGGTATTTGGGCCTTTATCAGGAATTACATTTGTATGCCTTAATGATTGTTAGTAAGTGATTAATAATTTAGGGCTTAATAATAAAGTTCACAAGATTCTGAAAGCATGCATTTATTTTGAATATGGTCAAAGGCAGCAGAAACCTGAATGTTAGCCACTTAAGAACAACTACACTCAAGCTATTGGACATTTGAAGATTTAAGTCAGTGTCACCTTATGGGTTGAAATTAGACTGAAGTTCACTATGGATAAATTAATAAAAATGTGATGAAGCATTTTTGAACAAGTTCGATATAATTAAACATTGAAATTTTTATTGTGAATTGAAATACATATTTGAGGCTCGCTGTTCTAATATTAAGCATAATGTTCAAGTTAGACTGATTAGCCTAAATACACACACACAGCTTATTTAAGTAGTACTGCTATTTCAGTTAGTTGTAAATTTGGACAAAATGCCATTTTGGAAATACATAAAAAGCATCTGAGAATGAGATAGTAAATGAATTTATATAGATGTTATATTTTATTCAGTTGGTAATAAGAATTTCAACCCTTTTGCTAAGAAAAAACTGCTAGCATCAAATTTACAGTTGATGTTTATACTTAGTTTACCAATATCCTTGAAAATTAGAAAAAATATCAAGGTACACCTTCTAATTTTCTGATGTCTCTTTCCCATTTTAGCCCCCAAAGCAGGTTATAGCCAAGGTGCAACTCAGTATACACAAGCCCAGCAAACTCGACAAGTGACAGCCATAAAACCAGCCACACCAAGTCCAGCTACCACTACTTTCTCCATTTATCCTGTATCTTCCACCGTACAGCCAGTAGCAGCTGCGGCTACTGTGGTGCCATCCTATACCCAGAGTGCTACTTACAGTACCACGGCAGTTACTTATTCCGGTAAGACGATAAGCTGTGTTTAAATGAGTGAACAAATAAGAGAGTTACTAGAAACTACCTTGTTGTTTTATGGAATGATCTTTCTCCCAGTAGCCAGAATTGAATTAATTGATAGTTGTTGGTATATGTGCATAATGTAACAAATAGACCATATCCTAGGTTGTGTTTTTGTTGGTGGCGGTGTTATTGTTTTTTAGTTTTGTATTATTTTTGTTTTTTTAAGCCAGGAGATTTTAACAATGTAAAATGCTCTTTGGGCATTTGAAAGCTAGTCCTGAGTCCTGGGCCTAGCAATGCAGTTAAAGAAAATAACACTTAGTATTTTACATGGTCATTTTTTTCCCCCTGACTTTTCCAAATGAATTTGAAAACATAAGGTTAACATTCAGGGACTACCACTGACAAGTTGTATTTATTTCAGCTGTATAAGGGAGCTATTTTTTTATAATTATCATCAGGAATAAGTAATCTTGAAAATATTAGGTAGCCTTGTAAACATCTGTAAGATTGTTCTGTAACAAAGGTCTCTTAGAAGGACAGAATAGCTTTATTTTTCTTAAATCATCATACATTTATTTTAGTATCTTATTAAGGAAAGTATGTATTTGCTTAAGTAATCATTATAGTGAGAGAAATATAATCACTAAAATCTTACTATGTCCACTGCTTTTCTCATTTCTGAGGTACTTTGCAGTGTTTCAGTGATTAAAGTCATATGTGTGGCAGCTCTTTCTGCCCATAGGTCCTGTCCCCATGCTTTAATAAAACCATGTTTTTGCACTGGGAAAATAAAAAAATCACCTGTTGCCTTTTTATAGATCTGTAACCTTGCATTACTGTATGGTTTGTTTTGTTCTGCATTTTCTTTATTTCTTAATACCCTGTCTTGTTCCATGGAGGATTTAAAGCAATATGGGCAATTTTAGTTCTTCTTGATACTGTGCTATAGTCTGGTGTTAGAAGCCTAACTACTGAATTAAAAAAATTTTTTTTTCAGAGTTTTTTTTTTTTTTTAATTCTTTGACCCAATGCTAAATAAATGCTTATGCTAGGTGCTAGGGATACAATGGTGAGTTAGGCAGACATGGAGTACTTTGGAAAACCAGTTTGTTGTGGCTAGAATGTGGGATATGTAGGGTAAATATCAAGATATGAGGCTGGAAATGTCACTGTGAAAAGCTTTGTAGGCTCTGTTATGGTCTGTCTTTGTCTTTGGGCCAAAAGGGTGCCAAAGAGGAAATCTTAAGAATAGGAGCAGTGGGAGCAGGTTTATAAGTTAACTGTGACAACCATGCAGAAATGAATTGGGAGTGAGGAAATGTTACTATTTCTAGGTCTGTCATTCAGGGTTGCCAAGATACAACTTTTTTACCTCTCTTTATCTCTGACAATATATGGAGTTATTTCAATGGAATCTGACTGGACACATTTAAAATTTTTTATTTTATTTTATTTTTTTCAGAGAGAGGGTGTGTGTGCGTGAGTAGGGGAGGGGCAGAGGGAGAGAGAGAATCTTAAGCAGGCCCCATGCCCAGCACAGAGTCCAATGCAGGGCTTACTCTCACAACAGTGAGATCATGACTTGAGCTGAAATCATGGGTTGGACACTTAATCGACTGAGTCCCCCAGGTGCCCCTGGGCACATTTTAAAAAATGTCCACATTAACTTCAGCTAAATAAGGAGTACAATAGTATATTTTCTTATTGCTTCTCTCTTACATGTTCTCCTCCCTCTCTTTTCTGTCTCTCTGCCATTGTCTCAGTTGCTTGAATATATCTTACACAGGATGAATTGAAGTTAATCATTTTTATTTACTGCTATATTACATGAATAATACATGTAAATACATTTAAAACTAGAAACTAGATAAAAAAGGAGAAAAAATTAAATCAGTGGACATCTGCTCCTAGATACTAACTGCCATTAACATTTTGGTGCATGTCTTTCTTGCTTTTTCTTCATGGGAATATACATGTACAATATATACATTTTTTTTAATAAAAAGGAATTTAATGCATACTATTTTGTTAATCGGTTTTTTTCTCATTGTGAATGTTCTTTCATGTCACTAAATGTAAGATATATCATCCTTTTGATTTGTTTTTACCCAGCTTTTTATTTTATAAAATTTTAACTTTGCAGAAAAGTTGAAAAAATAGTACAAATGCACTATATACTATTTATCTAGATTTATCAATTATTAACATTTTATCATATTTGCTTTATCTCTTAAAATGCATTTTCAAGTGGTTCAGCAGTATATTTACAAGTTGCAGATGACTTGGTGCTTTGCCTAGAATTTTTCAGCATGTATTTCCTAAGAATAAGGGCATTCTTTTACATAACCAAATGCGAATATCATAAAATGAAATTGAACATGGAATTTATCTAATTTATTTAGTTGTCCACAAGTATCTTTTATGGCTGGGCTTTCTAGGTGTTTGGTGTGTTTGTACTTCATTTTATTTATTTATTTTTTGAGAGAGAGTGCACAAGCAGGGGAGGGGCAGAGAGAAGGAGACAGTTTCTGTGCTGTTAGCTGGGGCCTGATGCAGGATTTGAGCTCAATAACTATGAGATCCTGACCTGAGCCGAAACCAAGAGTCAGATGCTTAACTGACTGAGCCACTCAAGCGCCCCATTTTTTGTTTTTTGTTTTTCTTTTTAAGTTATTTCTTTTTTTAAAAATGTTTATTTTGGGGGGGTGCGGAAGAGGGAAGGAGAGACAGAGACACAGGCACAGAATCTGAAGCAAGCTCCTGGCTCCGAGCTGTCAGCACAGAGTTTGACGCAGGTCGAACTCATAAACTGTGAGATCATGACCAGAACCAAAGTTGGATGCTTAACCAACTGAGCCACCCAGGCACCCCTGTGCTTCATTTTAAATTCAGGGTCTAATCAAGGAGCATGTATTGTACTTGGTTGTTATATCTTGTTAGTTTCAGTTTCCTTTAATGTAAAATAATCTCCTGTTTTTATCTTGTCTCTCAGGACCTTGACGTTTTTGAGGAGTTCAGGCCAGTTGTCCTATAGAATATCCCACAATCTGGATTTTTCTGCTTTCTTTATGCTTAGATTTTTGGCAGCCTTTTAGTCAATAAAACTACCTAAGTGAACTTTTGCATTTCATCACATCAGGAGCACATAAGTAATGTTATAAATTCCTTGTTGGTGCCAGGTATCACTGGTTAAAGTGGTGACTATCAGATCTCTCCATTTTAAGGATACCTTTTTCACTTTGTAAAGTAACCAAGAGTAATCTGTGGACCTATTACCCAACTACTTTTCACTCTGTGGTGTTAGATCATTTGAAAATCTCTTAACTGAATCAAGTTCTCTGATGGTGGATGTAAGATCCTTTTATATTTTTAGCACTCTTCTCTAAGGAAGAGCCCCCTTTTCCTTCTTTTTAGTATTACTATGGACTCATTCTTTTTTATTCAGTGTAGTATAATCCATTACTCTCATTTTTCTTTTTGAGGCACACATTTTCCCAAATTTGGCCAATGGGATCCATTTCAAAATAGCTCCTGAGCCTTTTGGACTTGGCATCATTATTCTTTGAGCCCTTATTTCGTTTTTCACACAGTAAGATATTACTGGTACATACACTTAAAGCATTTCCTGCCCAAGTCTCGCAATCAGCCATTTCCCAAAGGAGCTGTGATTTCTAAGATAGTATTTAGAAATCAAAATCTGTGTTTAGAAATACATAGTTTTTAATGGGTGCATAATATTTTATTGTATGGATATACTATATAGATCTTAGAGTTTGTATCTTGGGATGTCTGGTTTCATATTAGGGAAAAGCTAAGAACAACATTGAGTAAAATAATCCTTGTATGAAAAGATTTGTGTAGTTGTCAGTTGTTTTCCTAAGATAAATTCCTAGAAATTCCTGTTATGTCAAAGGGTACACACTTGAAAAAAAAATGTGATACACAGTGTGAAATTATCATCCAGAAGGGTCATTATTAGGGTGTCTGTTTATATCAGCTACAATTTAGGTTAACTCTTAGGTCTCATTAAGAGGAGTTTTAGAATTTTGGTACGTACTAAATGGTGACTTATAGCATGCTGAATTTACTACTGAAGTGTGTTTTTGTTTCTGATATTGTACATTTAAAATTTTATTTCAACTTATGTAACTTACTAAATAATAAGCATTTTAAATAAAAGTACTTTTTAAGTGAAACTGTTTTAGCCCTCAAAAATTGAGCTTTTAAAAAGTTAGAGATACAGTCTTACATTTGTTTTCCCACAGTGCTTTTACAAGAAATGTACATTTGTTTGTAAATGTTCATAGGAGATGAAGTGATAAGCTATAGTTAAGCTTGCCTTTTATTAGTTTTAGACTACATGTGTGCAAATGAAGGAGATTATTTCATAAATATTAAGCTTAACCTGGTTATTTTCGTGGCTTAAATAACGCAGGGTTTAAAGTACTTCACAATCTCTTAGCCTAGTTTTCTCATTTGTCAAGTAAGGAAATAATTGCCTTACATACTTGTTTTGAGACTTCACTGTGTCTGGAAAACTGCCTGTCATACTGTGGATCTCAATTTAAAAAAACAAAAAAAAACCCCTAAAGGTCCTGGTCATCCAGCATTGTAGGATGCCGTTGCCCTTATTCTACTTTTTATTTTCTTGATACATAATTCATGAGGTTACATTTAAATGACATTTTTACAGTTTCTGTATATAACAGCTAGTTATTTAGAAAATACTTATTATAAACATTCCACATAAAAATCGTGGTCCTAGTCAGTTATAATCTAAAAGTAGCTTTGTTAGGTTTAACTAGAGAATTTAATGGTGATTTAAGAGTGATATGTTGGGGGGGGGGAGTGATATTTAAACTGTACATGTTTCTCCCTATGACTTTGAAAATATTTGGCTGTGAACTTAATTATATTTTTCTATCACATTAAAAAAGTTTTTTTAAACTTTGGGAGGGAGAGACAGAGAGCCAGTTGGGGAGGGGTAGAGAGAGCGGGAGACACAGAATCCGAAGCAGGCTCTACGCTCCAAACTGTTAGTACAGAGCCTGATGTGGGGCTCAAACTCACCAACTGTGAGATCATGACCTGAGCTGAAGTCAGATGCTTATTAAGACTGAGCCACCCAGGTGCCCCTCTTCTATCCATTTTTAAGTAACAAAGGACAATATTAAAACTGACCAGAAAAGAGTTTATTGATCTATATAGTTTTTCCCTTGATCAGTTACATCAGTTCTCTTTTTCTTTCTTTTTAAAAAATGTTTGTTTATTTTGAGGGAGAGACAGAGCATGCACGCTGGAGAGAGGGAGAGAGAGAGAGAGAGACCGACCGACCAACCAACCCAAGTAGGCTCCAAGCTGCGACATGGGGCTCGATCTCATGAACCATGAGATCATGACCTGAACCAAAATCAAGAGTTATACACTTAACTGACTAAGCCACCCAGGTGCCCTATGTCAGTTGTTTTCTAATTGTTTTTTATCTGATCATACGCTTAGTATTGATAAACCTACCTACTTCTCCCTACCTTTTTTTTTTTTAGATGTTTTCTTCTCTTACTACACTTATATCTTTATAAGCATTTATATAATTTAATGGCCTGACATAAAACTCTAGGAAGCCTTTTCATGCAAGTTACTTGATTGCTCTCTTTTCTAGATATTTCCAGTTTCAGATGCCATGATTCTGATTTTCCCATGCATCTTAAAATCCTCACCTTTCCAATTCATGTTTTCTTCCTTGTGTGTGTAGTGTCGATGCCTTGGAGCTAGTGGATCAAAAGCCCCCCCCCCCACCCCCCAATAAAGCAGTCTGAGTTTGAGACACCAAAATTCAGTTTTCCTTAAGTAGTTCTGTGCCATCCTGGCAACCAGGAATCTTTCTCTTGAGCCTTACATGACACTTTTACCACTCATTTCCACTTCAGAGAAGAAAGAAATCTTACTGGAATGTGGTAAATAGGGAGTCCACTAAATTTCCAGAGATGTTAGTTTTAGAAAGGGGTAAGTTTTCTAATTTTGTGGTAGTTTTATAAATAAAATCAGCAACTTTGTCAAATTTAAAACTTTCATAGATTTTTAGGTCCGTAAATCACTGAACATAACATGTATATATATGTTATGTTTATGTCAGTAACAGGCTTCATGTGCTTATTCATTAGACTTTGAACAATGAAAATGGATAGAATCCATACAACCAGGAAATACAGTGCTTTTATATCTTTTGGAGGATGAAAACCAGTGTATTGGTCCTTAATTCCAAAATCTTCTGTCTGTTGTTCTGTATATTCATCTGAATTTCAGTTCCATATCACAAACTTCTGCTACGGTTTATTCACCTTGCTTCTCCAAACCAGCTTCTGTCAGCCCCTTGCTTTTATCAGTTGCACAGCCCATCGGTCAATCAAAATCTTGGGTGTTCTTGGGTTTCAAAATCTCGGTGTATTCTTCTTGTTCTTTTTTATCTTCTATTTTCTTAGCCATCAAGCATATAAAAATCTTATCATGAGCTTCTTTTTTTCCTATCTAGTATCCTAGTTCCGACTCTTCCTCAAATCCAACCCTTCCCAAATTATATTCAGAGTAAATCTTTTAGGAGAAATATTAACAGATTCTGTAACCATGTAACTTTATCACTCTTTTGTAGCCTACCAACTGAATTATAAGTTTTTTGAAGGCAAAGACCAAATCTTAAACTTTCTATGCCTCTGTAACACCTGGCATTTGTTGAGTTAAAAACTTGTTGATTGACTTATATAAAAGGAAGATAAGATTTTTCCAGGTTTTGTGAGCTACGTATTTGTAAATACGCACACATAAACCTACCTATATTGGCAGAATTTATTGAATTTAAATTCATAACATTTAACTTGACCTTTTGTAATTATGTAACATAATCTTTGTTTGATTTTATTTGTAAGGTACGTCTTATTCAGGTTATGAAGCAGCAGTGTATTCAGCTGCATCCTCCTACTACCAACAGCAGCAGCAGCAACAGAAGCAGGCGGCGGCGGCAGCAGCAGCTGCTGCTGCAACAGCTGCCTGGACAGGGACCACCTTTACTAAAAAAGCACCATTCCAAAATAAACAACTGAAACCAAAACAGCCTCCCAAACCACCCCAGATTCACTATTGTGATGTTTGTAAGATCAGCTGTGCTGGACCACAGGTACCTAACCTTGTATGTTTTACCATGAGTCTTCAATGGTTATTTTTGATAGTTAAGTATGATTGATATTCTGACTTTAATGCTTACAGAGAAGGTTTACATTTTCTTTCCTGTTAGCTTTTAGTGAACACATATTTTCCTAAACAAGTCATTTTCAAAGAAATACTTATATTGAGACATAAGAGTTTTGTTAAAACACTTTTAAAATGTTTATGAATGTTAATGAAAAATGGGCAGATTGTACTTTTTTTCCATGAAAGATACTTTGCTCTCTAAAGTAAAACTTAAATTTAACTTAGAAGTCTCATATTCACATTAACTGGGTTGGGGGTAAAATTGAATTTTTATTTCTCTTTTAGCATCCACAGCTTGCTTAACACAATTGGCTCTTGATTTCCTTAGCTCTTCTTTGAGGTCCATTTTGAGTGTATGGAGAGACTTTTTACACCTGAAAAAGGTTGGCCACAGAGATAATTCAGCTTTACAATACTTGCATTAAAGATGATAGGACTTTGTCAAGTGTGCTGTTTTTGGGGAGCATATAAATAGCAGAAGATAATTGTCTTTCTGGAATTTTAAAAATTCTTAAAATAAGTTTTTTTATAATCTTTAGTTTGCAGGATAACATTTGGAATAAGACCGACTTTTGTATATGCTTCATAGAATGTGACTATTGCTGTATAATCTTCAATGAGGGAATAGGAACTTTGGAAACAAAGATGTGGGGAGGTGTCTTTTTCAAAAATATCAACTAATGAAGCATGTAAAATCTTTATTCCCTCCCCCACCCCCCCTCTTTTGTTTTTTTCCTTATTGTTACTATTTAAAACGTGTGATTTAGGCATGAGTGTTTATAAAATCTAATGTGTTCCTCTTATCCCAACAAAATTTGTTAATATTTAAGAGTGTGTGTTTTTATATAAAAATTGATGAACAGTTTGGCAGATAAAAGCCTTATTGGAAAGGAACAAACTTTGACTCTATAGTAGTTTCTTTCAGTTGTATTATGTCTCCCACTCCTGCCCCACCTATGTACATTCTTTTTAATTTACTAGATAAGGTCTGCTTTTATTTTTTTTAATATTTTTTAATGTTTTCTTTATTTTTGAGAGGGGGGGGGGGAGAGAGAGAGAGAGAGGGAGACCAGAATCCGAAGACAGGCTCCAGGCTCTGAGCTAGCTGTCAGCACAAAGCCCAATGTGAGGCTCGAACCCAGAAACCACAAGATCATGACCTGAGCTGAAGCCTGATGCTCAACTGACTGAGCCACCCAGGCGCCCCTGGTTCTACTTTTAAATACCTGTTTTTTTTTTTTTTTTAGATTATTTTAAATTGCCAATATTCCCTGAGTTACACCAAATTAGTAAATAATTGTTTAATATATGTGACTAGTTACATGAAACCTTTTTTCTCTGTATTTTGAGTGTGATAGGAAACAGTTTCATTGTGTTACATGGCTGGGGGAGAGGGAACAGGTGGGGAATATTGGCGGGGACCCAGGATTAAACGTGGAAGGAGGATATCCTACTCCACGATGGCTATGGAGATGATGCTATGAGTGTCCTAAGAGATGTTTTGAATATGTGATACCCGTATAAAAAAGATAGAACATAGATGTAGGATGATAGGTGAAAAGCAGCATTTTAACGGGTATATGTAAGGCTGACCATTGTCTAGATCATTCTGAAAGAACAGGCCAGGGATACTTCCGCAGGTCAGAGGGCAGTGCCTTAAGTGGCTGATGAGGCTTAGGGGAAAATATTGATACTGTAAGTTAGAGTCTAGGTGTAGACATAAGGAGGGGGAGAGTAAGTGGGTTCAGATTTAAAGGGCCATGGTTCCCAGTCCTGGTTCCACCACTGTGTGGCTTTGAGCAAGTTGAAGGCCTTCACTTCTTTGGGCTTTTGTTGCCTTACTTCTGTAATAAGGACGTGCCCTAAATAATTGAGCCTCAGGCCACTGCAGATAATGAGAGAAGAATCAAATGGCTGGGTCTTAGGTCTCCCTCTTTTGTTTCGAAAACAGAACAACTTTCCCTACTTCTGCATAAGATTTCACTTGGAGAAAGGATTCTCTTTTTTAAAAATTAGAAAATCACTGTTTTAGGTAATCTGTAAAGTCTCATCCTCCTCTGAAATTCTGTGATGAAAATACAATTTTATGCTAATTATACATCTGTCTTAAAAACAATTTTAAAAATAAAACATGAAAGAGGAACTTTTGGCCCTACTCAAGACAAACAAATAGCAGTACTTGTAGCCTCTTCATTTTAACAAATCTGCTTTCTTTAATCCTCTGATTCCAGACAGTTTTTAATACACAATTTCACAATTTTGCTGATTAGTATTCCAATAATAACTTTTTCCTTGCAAATATATACAATTTTGGCTGTTACATATTTTAAATAGGCTTTTGTTCGGGATGGCATAGACTCTACGTGAAAATGCATTTTGAGTAGAAAAGTTAGTTTTATAAATAAACGTACCTGTTTGTAAAGAGTCTTGTTACCATTCAGTAATTTTTTCTCATGATATAGATACAGTCTCTCCCAACTTGATTCAATAATGAAAATAATTTGTGGAATGATCACTCTCCATGATTATACATAAGCAGTAAAAGATGCAAATTCTTAAAACTGGAAGTGGTGTACTTACTATCGATAACATGGCTAAGTATGAAAGGCCTTTGTAAATCAAAGTGTTAGATAAATGTATTTTTGGTAAACAAAGTACAGAGAAACATAGATAGGGAATCCCACATGCTGTGGTTAAATTGCTTTTACAGTTGTTTAGTACTCGTTTTTAAATGAGTATTAGAGATTTGAGAATTGAATAATTTTAAACGATATAGTTAGAAAATTAGCAAAGCAAAATTTATCCTTTTTGTTTGAAACAGACTTATAAAGAACATTTAGAAGGACAGAAACATAAAAAAAAAGAAGCCGCATTGAAAGCCTCACAAAATACCAGCAGCAGCAACAACTCCACTCGTGGGACTCAAAATCAGCTACGTTGTGAGCTCTGCGATGTGTCTTGTACAGGAGCAGATGCATATGCTGCCCACATTCGTGGTGCTAAGCATCAGAAAGTAGGTGTTTTTTCCCCACACACCCTTATGTCTTACTCTGTTTTGTTTTATTTTTTCAATGGAGGGTTTAAGTATAGGTGACTTGAAAACTTAAAAACTTTGAGTGGATTACAAGCCTTGTTTGTATGTTAATATACATAAAGGTAATACCAAATAGTCATTGCTAATGAGGGAAAGACTGGAGACCTTTTTTCCTTTAAATTGAACTAGATCATTTATTCTGCCAATTGGAAATTTGTTGTATGATTATTTGCGTCTTCTTGCCATACTTAAGTCTAGGTTGGTATGCATGTAGCCAAGTTGATTTCATCTTTCTTTGCCTTAGTTTCCTCACCTAGTAGTAGATGGAATATGTATCGAAATCTGCTTCACAGAGATTGTTTTGAAAGTAATGAGTTTTGTGTATAAAAATCAGAAATATAGTTCAGATTTTCATTTTATTAAATCTTTTAGACAAACTCCAAAATCTACACTTTCTGAGTTTCCTGACAAATAAATGTGCTTTTATTTTGTAGGTGGTTAAATTACACACAAAACTTGGTAAACCCATTCCTTCAACAGAACCAAACGTTGTTAGCCAAGCTACTTCTTCAACAGCTGTGTCTGCTTCAAAACCAACTGCCTCTCCCTCAAGCATTGCAGCAAGCAATTGTACTGTGAATACTTCATCAATTGCAACTTCTTCAGTGAAAGGTCTTACAACTACAGGAAGCTCGTCTCTTAATAGCACATCCAACACTAAAGTATCAGCAGTGCCTACAAATATGGCTGCCAAGAAAACCTCTACACCCAAAATAAACTTTGTTGGCAAGTACTGAAGATTCTCTGTGTTCCTCCTAACTCTGTCAAAGTGATGTTTCTCCTCCATTCCAGAACTAACCCATCTGCTTTATGCTCTTGTACCCATCTCCTCCTTTCTTCTCTGGGACCATATTCAATCACATACCTGTTTTTTTTTCTTGAATTTTTAAGCAGTCCTCAGTCTTCTAATGGTTTCTTCTTCCTTACAGTCATACAGGTTTACCTGTGTCTTCTGTAGTCTTTAAAAAAAAAAAAAAAAAAAAAAAAAAAAAGAATAAAAACCCAGACATTTTCTTATTACTATAATCTTCTCAAGCTGCAACCTAATTCTTACTTTCTCTGCTTCTATGCTTTTTTTTATCTAGTCCTTAGTCTGTTTTAGTGTTTCCACTCTATTTTTCTAAGACTACTTTCAGAAGTCACTAAAGACCTAATTGTCAAATCCAATGGCTAGTTTTCAGTTTCACCCTGTTGACCTGTAACATTTACATAGTCGACTGCTATATCTTAGAGCTTTAAAATCTCTCCTGTGTCCACCCACCTCTTTCTCAGGTGTCTCTATTGGTTCTTATGCCTTCATGTTCATTAAATGGTTGTGCTCCTAAGATTGTGATTCTGGCTTTCATCTCACTCTAGTCACCCAATGTTCACAAGTTGTCTCATTCGCTCCACTGTGCAGGAGCTTTGAAATATTTCCGGCACACTCAAAACTCCCACCTTTTAGAGCTATCTTGTAGGAGTTAACCAGATCATTATCTGTGTGGCTCTCAATGGCCAACCAGTGTCTCATTGTGTCACAAGAATACCATGACATAATCTCATCAGTTTGCTGCATTTTTCACATGGAAAACTTTACTGATGTTATTTCCGTTTGTTTATTGCCTCCTTCAGTTTGTATACATAGTCCTTTTGTTCCTGTCACCACAGTATTTCTACAAAAAATGTCTGTTTTTCTTCATAGCTACTGCCTTGTTTTTAGGCCTTCAAAGTCTTCCTCAGAGCTTTGTCTCTTACTACATTCAGTCTCCAATCCTTGTCAAAGTTATTTTGTTAAAATATGTGTCAAGTTGTGTTAGTCTCCTGCTTAAAAATTTTCAGTGGCCTTCTGACATGTTGGAAAAAGCTGTCCTCCTTAAGTATGTCATCCACAGTCTTCACAATCTGACTCCTGCCTCATAGGTCATCACTTCTGTCTGTCTAGTAATTGATGCTGATGTCTTCCTTGAATTTACCATAGTCTTTTAAACTTCATGTTGTCGTGCATGGTTTTCTATTTAGACATCATTGTCTTCTTTCTGCCTGGTCAAGTTCGTACTTGTTACTCTTCTTTCAAAGCCCAGCTCGAGTGACACACCCTTGGTGAAGCCTTTCCTAGCCTTTCCTAACTGAACCATGTTAGAGGGGAGTGGCTCCTTTTTGTTTTTTAGAGCATTCCCATAGTACTGTATTTCTACTTTAGCAATTACCACATTGTATTGTAATTATTTGTATCTTCCCTTAAATTGTTGGCCACCTCAAAAGCAGCTACGCTGTCTTATTCTTATATCACCAGAACTTAGGGCATTGCCCAGTTGGGAGGGAACTAGGGTTACAAACATGAATTAGGCTTAGACCCTACCTTTTTAGGTACTTGGTATTCATTTTTAGGCACTTGATGTTAGTAGAGTCTTGGTGGGGATGGAGAGGATCGTTGGGTGGTGGAGAAGGGCAGAATCCCAACATGTATTTATTTCATGAATAGATAAAAAGGCCAAATGGTTTATATGTTCCTTAAAATTCTGATGTATGTCAGCAGGAGTTTGACTATTGGTAGAAAAAATAAAAACTTTATATGAAATTTTTCCTGTATCAGATTATACATTTATACAACAAGAAAGTTAAAATTACTGTAATTCTTTTATGCTCTTCTAGGTGGGAATAAGTTGCAATCAACAGGAAATAAAACAGAAGACTTAAAAGGAACTGAATGTGTTAAAAGCACTCCTGTCACCTCTGTACAGATTCCAGAAGTAAAGCCGGACACCGTGTCAGAACCAGTCACACCTGCCTCTCTTGCTGCTTTGCAGAGCGATGTGCAGCCAGTGGGGCATGACTATGTGGAAGAGGTACTGATGTGAGAATACCATTTCTGTGAGCTTAGATATGGGAGAGAAGTGTGTCACTTGGTTGCAGGCATGCTTTAAGTATAAGATTAGGTTTAGGTTACTTATGAAGGAATATAATATAGTAGGTATTTTTGTTAAAGGTTTTTAAAAAGCATGCCCTTTAAGCTTGCCTAAGTGATAACATGATTTTTTAAATTTCTCTCTTTCCCTGCCAATACTATCACTGTACATAAGGTAACATTCCATTTGTTTGGTAGGCATTCTTGTATCGTTCAAGTATTTTGCATATGAAGAGTAAAAAATTGTGAGCAGTAAAAATATTGAAAAAGAGAGCCAGTATTTTTTTCTGAATAGTCACATAGTATCATGGTAAAATTAAAGGTGCTGATTTAACAGGTCATGTTTATATGGTTTCTCAAGCTGATGAGAAAGCTTCCTATTTTCTAGGTAAACTCAGGAAATTGAGGAATGAGGGAACATAAGAGGGCCTAATAAATATTTGCTGTTAACAGAAGGCCCAACATAGAGCAGTATAGCACTACTCTTTACTTTCACTGTGTTATAGAATATATGTAAGTTCTTTGAGCTTCAGTGTCCTCATCAGTAAAACTTGGATATTTCCAAAGTTGTGAAGATTAAATAAAGTACCTAGAATAGTGCCTAGCCTGTAGTAGATTTTTGGTAAATATTCTTTTTTTCTCCTCTCAAAAAAAATTACGTGGTATGTTGTCTTCTTTGTTCACCAGATAGAAAACTGTAATGTGTAGTTAATAAGTAGTTCAGAGTTTTAAAAGTACAGATCTTAAGAGAGAGAGGTTTGGTTATCTAAAGAAATACACATGGCCAGGGCATCTTAGAGAACTATTATCCAATTACGTTTTTTTCCCTTTTTTAAATTTACTTATTATTTTTATGAGAGAGAGAGAAAGTGCAAATGGGGGAGGAAGAGAGAGGGCATCATAACCAGACTCCATGCCCAGCACAGAGCCCAAGGTAGGGCTAGATCTCACAACCGTGAACATGACCTGAGCCGAAATCAAGAGTTGAACGCGTAACCAACTGAGCCACCCAGGCTCCCCTCGCCAATTGCATTTAAATCTAAATGTTTACACATAGATAAAAGTGTTGGAATTAAAGTTAATATCAAAAGCAAATACATGCTAATACATCTTGCATCCTACAGTAAAGAATTTTAACAGTTCATTTCTGTAGGTTATCCTTTCAAAAAATTATAAACATTGTCTCTTATTTTTTTCCCCCTACTTCAAACTCTTAATTATTTACATCATTTCCTTATCACAGAATCTGTGAAGGTTTGTGAATGGAAATCTTCAACTGGAGCATACCTGTTATGATTCTTGGGGTTTTTTTTTTTTGTGTGTGTGTGTGTGTGTCAAGGTACGAAATGATGAAGGAAAAGTAATTCGCTTCCATTGTAAATTATGCGAGTGCAGTTTTAATGATCCCAACGCTAAGGAGATGCACTTAAAAGGGCGAAGACACAGACTTCAATATAAAGTGAGTAAAATTTCAACTGGTGGTGTTGTTGTTTTTTTTAAATAGCTTGGAACAGTCTACATGGAAAACAAAACGTCTAAACATAACACATTCAGTTCGTGAACTTCCATTCTAACATTAGCATGTCGTGTCTCACTTAGATTCAGATGTTTTCTTTTTACTGATTAGTTTGTTATACTTAGATAAGAACAGTAAACCATATTTCATAACTTTCAGTGACTTGTAACATTGCTTGGATCCAGTAATATGTAAATATAGATAATTGCTTCACATAAAGTGTTTTGAAAGAAGTATTAGGTTTTCAAGTACCTTCTCTGTCTTGGTAGAGTTCCCACTAAAATGAATTTTGAGATGAGAAATTCTTCATTGAAAACTTCAAATATTAAGTTAAATCCAAATCATTTATTTAAATTTTTTTTAGTTTAATATTTTATTTATTTTTGAGAGAGCATGAGCAGGGGAGCGGCAGAGAGAGAGAGAGACAGAGGATCCAAAGCAGGCTCTGTGCTGACGGTAACAAGCCCGATGCAGGCTTAAACTCATCAACTGAATTGTGAGATCATGACCTGAGTCGAAGTCTATATTCAACTGATATTCAACTGATTGAGCCACCCAGTCTCCTCTAAAGTTTTTAATTAGGCTAGACTAATGCACTAGATTCATGTTTTCCCTTCTAAACACAGAGGTGGTGAAAATTAAAAGTCTGTTTTTTAACCACGACTCTCAAACATTTAGCATCATCTACTTAAAAACAAGTAAAGGAAAATTAAATAGCCATTAGTTCCCTAAAGATTTTTTTCTTTTATAGTTTATTGTCAAGTTGGTTTCCATGTAACACCCAGTGCTCATCCCTACAAGTGCCCTCCTCCATGCCCATCATCCCCCTGCCCCCCACCAATCAGCCCTCAGTTTGTTCTCAGTATTCAAGAGTCTCTCATGGTTTGCCTCCCTCCCTCTCCCCAACTATTTTTCCCCCTTCCCCTCCCCCATAGTCCTCTGCTAAGTTTCTCCTGTTACACTTATGAGTGAAAACATATGGTATCTGTCCTCTGCCTGACTTACTTCACTTAGCATGACACCCTCAAGGTCCATCCACGTTGCTACGAATGGCCAGATTTCGTGCTTTCTCATTGCCATGTGGTATTTCATTGTATACATAAACCACATCTTCTTGATCCATTCATCAGTTGATGGACATTTAGACTCTTTCCATGATTTGCTATTGTTGAAAGTGCTGCTATGAACATTGGGACCTCATCAACCTAAAGATTTCTAGTGGTTCGCACTAAGTTATGTACTTTTTACGTATGAAGTATGTCATCATAAGTTTGGACAATTATGAGTTTGGGGTGTTTGGGGTGTGGGAGGGAAAAAAGAATGTTTATTAATGTATTCTGAATCTTTCCTCTAATACAACTTATTTACTGATTTTACTCTTACAGTAGGAAATTTGCAACTGAAAGACTCTATGATGAAAGAATATGCAGGATTGTATGATTTTAATAATATATAGAGATTGTTAGAAGGGCTGCTAATTTTTTAAATGTCTTTATTAACAGAAAAAAGTAAATCCAGATTTACAAGTAGAAGTAAAGCCCAGTATTCGAGCCAGAAAGATTCAAGAAGAGAAAATGAGGAAACAAATGCAGAAAGAGGAGTATTGGCGAAGACGAGAAGAAGAAGAACGTTGGAGAATGGAAATGAGGTAATATCTTTTACTTCTAGTAGCATGATAGTAAGTGGTTCAGCCTTTCTAAAAAGCTTAGCTATTCTGAGTATGTGACTCCCATTCAAAGCAATCCAGATTTGTTTAATATACTTTTAGTTTTCACTTTTCAGGAAGATCCTAGGTCTAGGAAAGAAATGCATTAAAATTAAGTTATTGACTATTCTAGTATTTGACTGTGGCCTTAGTGTTAGGAATTATGTGGTAAGTTGTGTCTTAATATATGTTAAGTATATGAAGAAATAGTTTAATATTTTTTATATATTTATAGATTTCTTTTTTTAAATATATATATTTTTTAATGTTTATTTACTTTTGAGAGAGAGAGACCACGAGCAGGGGAGGGGCAGAGAGAGAGGGAGACACAGAATCTGAAACAGGCTCTAGGCACCAAGCTGTCAGCACAGAGCTCAATGCAGGGCTTGAATTCATGAGCCGTGAGACCATGACCCAAGCCAAAGTCGAATGCCCAGCCAACTGAGCCACCCAGGTATCCCTATATATTTCTTTTTTAAAGTAAACTCTACACTCAGCGTGGGGCTTAAACTCACAACCCCAACATCAAGAGTCACATGCTTTACTAACCAGAATAGATAACATTTGGTTATATGATAAAAATATCCCGAGTATAAGGTTTGGTAGATTTTATACCTGAATAAAGTGTGGGTTTGTTTCGTTGTTTCAAAGAAATTTCTGTTAAAGAAGCTTTATTGGCTACAGGGAAGGAGAAAGGAGAAAACGTATCTTCTGGAGGTATATAAATAAAGAGTACAGTTCAGTGTTTTTAAAGTAATGTTCACAGAGTTGTGCAACCATCACCACAGTCAATTTTAGAACATTTTCATCACCTCCAAAAGAAACCACAAGACCCATTAGGAGTCACTCCCTATTTTCTCCAAAACCCCAACCTTTACCCCCAGGCAACCACAATATACTTTGTCTATAGACTTACTCTGGAGATTTCATATAAATGGAATCATATAATGTGGACTTTTTTGTCTGCCTGCTTTTGCTTAGCATAATGTTTTTAGGGTTCATGCATATTATACCATGTGTCAGTACTTTGTTCCTTTCATGGCTGAGTAATATTCCATTATATGGGTGTATAACCTTCGCTTTATCAATTGATAGACATTTGTGTTGTTTCTGCTTTTGTGCTATCATGAATACTGTTGCTAGGAGTTTTATGTACAAGTTTTAAAATATAATTTCAGAAAACAAGAACAGAACCAAAATGTATCACTTTTATAACCCACTTTTTTCATTAATGTCAACTTTTAAAAAAATGAAGCTAGGATTTTTATTTTCATGGCAGCATAGTATTCTCTTATAGACGTGTAATTTTCTGTATAATTTTTCCCATGTTGTTAGATATTTAGGTTGTTTCCATTGTTTCTCTGAGTAATCATTACGTTGATCATCTTTGAGGCTGTTATTATTGCATAAATCATGATTGGTTGCTAATAATAAAATTCTAGAAACGTAAATACTTGTTTGAAGGAGACCTGTACTTTTGCCTATACTGAGTAGTATAACTTCAGTGGTTTATGCTGTGCCTTTTATTTATAATAAGTGACTTAACTCTTTTCATAACTGGAAGCCCATATCTCCCACCTCCCTTCACCCATTTGGCCCATTTCCCCCCTCTCTTCCCCTCTGGCAAAAATCAGTTCTCTATATTTATAGGTCTGAGTTTGTTTTTGTTTATTTTTTTCATTTGATTTTTTAGATTCCACAAATGAGTGAAATCATAGGGTATTTTGTCTTAGTCTGACTTTTTTCACTTAGCATAATATCTTCTGGGTCCATCCATGTTGTTGCAAATGGCACTATCTTACCCTTTTTTATCACTGTGTACTATTTTGTGTGTGTGCCAAACCTTTCATCTATTTATGTATCATTGGGCACTTAGGTTGCTTCCACTTCTTGGCTGTTAAAAATAATGCTGCAATAAACATAGGGATGCATTATCTTTTCAGATTAGTGTTTTCATTTTCTTTCGGTAGATACCAAGTAGTGGAATTGTTAGATCATAAGGTATTTCCATTTTAACTTTTTCAGGAACCTCCATACGTTTTTCCACAGTGGCTCTACCAATTTACCTTCCCACCAACACTGTACAAGGGTTCCTTTTTCTCTACATCCTTGCCAACACTTGTTATCTGACAAATCGAATTAAAAAAAATTCTTTTTCATGTTTACTTTTGAGAGAGAGACACCGAACACAAGTGAGGGAAGGGCAGAGATAGACACACACACAGAATCTGAAGCAGGCTCCTGGCTCTGAGCTGTCAGCACAGAGCCTGACAGTGGTGCCCGAACTCACGAACTGTGAGATCATGGCTAAGCTGAAGTCAGACTCTTAACCAACTGAGCCACCCAGGCACCCCACAAATTGAATTTTATTTCCTATTTGACCACTTGCATTTCTTTTGTGGTAAATTGCCTATTCATTTTTTACTTTTTATTTTTTTACCTGTTGTTGATTTGTACAGATACTGTATTGTAGCTACTAACCTATTATTAACGTGTGACCTTTAGTTTTTGCTGCCATGTATTGATTTTTATTTTTAAAAAGTTTTTTTTTTTAATCTTTATTTTTGAGAGAGAGAGTGTGTGTGCGCGCATATGCAGGGGAGGGGCAGAGAGAGAGGGAGGTGCTGAATCCGAAGTAGGCTCCAGGCTCTGGAGCTGTCAGCGCAGAGCCCAGTTGGGGCTCACACTCGTGAACTGTGAGATGGTGACCTGAGCTGAAGTCAGAGGCTTAACTGACTAAGCTTACCCAGGCTTTTTTATTTTTTAAATATATTTAAATATATCATTCTCATTATTTTATGAGTAATCTGCCTTCGTAATGAATTCGAAATTCTCTGTACTTAGATTATGCAGCTTTTCCTCTTTTGCTGATAAATATTAAGTACCTGTGAAGTGCTAGGAAATTACACCTAGTGTGTTAGGTACTGAGTATGAATTGGTAAACAGTGGATAAAAATTCTTGCCCTTATATAACTTAAATGTTTGTCTTCAGTAACAAAAAACTATTCAAAATGGGTATGAACATGGTTTTCCAGAGCCTTCAACCTGTTGTGATTCATTTTTCTTCCAAGACCTAAATAATAGAGAAGTGTGTTTCTATACTTTTTTTTTTTTTTTTGGAGAGATACTTTATGCATTTATTTTTTTTTTATAGTTTATTGTCAAGTTGATTTCCATCTAACACCCAGTGTTTCTATACTTCTAAGTCGGATGACCTAAAAAGCACTGCTTATTCCCAACCTGAGGAAATTGGTAATTTCTATAGAGCTACTTGAGAAGCATACTTCTTTCTTAAGGTTTTATATTAAATAAATTTGTCTACTAAAACCTTACTGCTTTCAAAATTTCTTTTTTTTTCTTTAATGTTTATTTTTGAGAGAGAGAGAACTGGGGAGAAGCAGAGAGTGAGAAGAATAGAGGATCCAAAGCATGTCTGTCCTGACGACAGAAAGCCTGATGTGGGGCTCGAACTCACAGACCATGAGATCATGACTTCAGCCAAAGTTGGACACTTAACCAACTGAGCCACCCAGGCACCTCTCAAAATTTGCTTTAGAGACATGATTTCCTTTGGGAGTTACTGATATCAAAGTTTGAAGCTAAAAGTGAAGAGAGAAATGGGAGAAAAGGAGATAGTAAAAAAAAAATTAGATTCTCAAGATGACTATTAAAGCAGAGGTTATACCCTAGCTGCCCACAGCCCCAACTTCAGTCCATGGGTGTTTTATTTGGAATACATTGTATTTTTACTCTGAACCAACATTAAAGATACTGAAAAACGTTAATAAAATCTTGATGATTTGGGGATTGCAACCTTTATTCCCTAATGGCAATAATTAATAGGGGCTGGGTAACAGCTGTTGTCTCTAGCCAGAACATGTACTTTCTACTTTACCATAGTCGTCTCCACCCTTAATATATCCCCCCAAATGAGACAGAATGTGAGTTGGCATTTATCACTGTCTTGCGCTGTTGTTTTTTCTCATAGTGTACAGATTTCTTTGTCTATGCCAGTATCCTATAAGGGGAAATTAAAAGTAGTTTTAAGAGAGCCTTTCTAGGGGCGCCTGGGTGACTCAGTGGTTAGGTGTCTGACATCAGCTCAGGTCATGATCTCACGGTTTGTGAGTTCGAGCCCCGTGTTGGTCTCTGTGCTGACAGCTCAGAGCCTGGAGCCTGCTTCAAGATTCTGTGTCTCCCTCTCTCTGTGTCCCTCCCCCACTCGCGCTCTGTCTCTCTCAAAAATAAACATTAATGAAAGAGATTCTAAGGAGTAATAGGAGAGAGAAAATTCTTGTGTGCTTCAAGTCTTTCATTCACACATGTTTTGGTCTGGCCATTTGAGGTAGGCATTTAAGTTTACCATCTTCCTCTTAAAGAGAGAGACATTGGAAGGAACTCTGAGGTTTCTGGTGTTTGATCCCTTGACTTTGACATCAAGCTATAAAATTTTGTGTTGCTTTTCTCTTTGTTTTCTCACCACTCACATTAATTTTCATTTACTTATAGATGAAAGCAAATGACGGACATTAGGTATAGTAGTGGAAAAAAGACATTAGGTAGATTGATTTGGGAAGGTTTTTTTAATTGCACTTTTTGTCATTATCGACGTAAGTTCTTGGGTTGTATTTCTCTCAGGCTTGTAATACCATTCTCTTTTCAGACGTTACGAAGAGGACATGTACTGGAGAAGAATGGAGGAAGAACAACACCATTGGGATGATCGCCGCCGAATGCCTGATGGGGGCTATCCTCACGGTCCCCCAGGCCCATTAGGCCTTCTGGGAGTCCGACCAGGCATGCCTCCTCAGCCACAGGGGCCTGCAGTGAGTATCCACTTTGTTTACATAGGGGGTGAACATGTAAGATTGGTTCAATATTAGAAGAAAACTGTGTGGGGACTAATACTTAGATTTAATAGTCTCATAGTTTCAGTGTAAGTTTTTCATCTGATTTAGAATTTTCCCTCCTTTTTTTATAGGTTCCCAAATCATGTCTTTATATGTAAAGACTTTTGATAGAGTTTCCATGAGTCTTTCTTTCAGTATAAGCTGAACAGGAGCAGAGCTTGTTTTTTTTCTTTTTTAATGTTGATTTTGAGAGAGAGCAAATGAGCACACCCACGCAAGCTTGGGAGGGGCAGAGAGAGAGAATCCCAAGCAGGCTCCATAATGTCAACACAGAGCCCAACACAGGATTCAGTCTCACGAATCCTGAGATCATGACCTGAGCCAAAATCAAGAGTCAGACATTTAACCGATTGAGCCACCTAGGTGCCCTGAACTTGTTTTATCAACTATTCTTTAACATTAGAGATTTTCTGTCCTTTGTTTTTCTTGAGATAAGCAAGAGCAACCAATTGTGAAGGCAGCTGCTTTGCCTTCAGAATTATTATCTTCCCATTACCAGTTGTAAAGAATCTTTTTTCCTTTTTCAAATCCTGACCATCTAAAACCTACTACTTCTGAATTGAGTGCAGGAAAGGAGTAGGTAAATGGTTCGACATGAGCATCACAATTGATGTTTTAGGGAAACTATAGGAAAGATACGTATTTTGAGAGTTTGTGTTTCAGGGAAGCTGTAAACGAAGAGACACCTGGGTTATGAAGAACATTTCAAAGAAGTTCAGATTACAGAACAAGAGGATTTTTTTGTTCTGTTGTCCAGAGAGCACTTAGGAGAAAACAGCAAATTCCACCTCTTTAACTTTGTCTTTACACAGAACAAGCATTTGTAAGATCTGTTTTATCAAAGCCAAAAAAAAGTTTCACAATCACTGGTCTTTAAAGTTGAAAAAAAAGTATTTTCATAACCTTAGATCTGGTATTCAGGCAAAGCAAATATACATACAGAGATACATACTCTTGATAGTATAACTTTCCATAGTTTGCATTTTTGTTTTTACTAAAATGGAAAAAGAAGGTAATTTTAAATGGACACTGCGTAATTGACTTATTAAAAAGACAGGAAAACATGTATAGTTGAAAAATAGTTTATTTTTGCCCAGGAAACATCATTTTTAAATGAAGTAACTTTTTTTCCTCTAGCCTTTACGTCGTCCTGACTCATCTGATGACCGTTATGTAATGACAAAACACGCAACCATTTATCCAACAGAAGAAGAATTACAGGCAGTTCAGAAAATTGTTTCTATCACTGAACGTGCTTTAAAACTTGTTTCAGACAGTTTGTCTGAACATGAAAAGAGTAAGAACAAAGAGGGAGATGATAAGAAAGAGGGAGGTAAAGACAGGTATGTTTTCAGAGTTATTTACTTTGCATATTTCTTTACATGGACTTCTTACACCTGAAATAAAAAGTTACAAAAACTAAAAACTCTGTGGTGTGAGTGTACATGTCTTATCTTGCTTGGTCAGCTGCTTTTTGCTAAAATGAGAAATACACAATTTCCACCTTGTGATTTTACTCATTTTATTGAAATTTATATAAAACTATTTTGAGTCTGTTTTCAAAGCAGCCTTGGTAATTGCATTCAGCTGCTCTTTAGTTTTTATGTGTTGCATCTGTCCCATGTTCAGTCTTTGTTTTAGCAACTTTTTTTCCTTAATGCATTGACCATAAAGCATGAAGAAGCTTAAGCTTCAGGAATAGCTTTCATATCAGTTTTGCATTATGATTAGTAACCTCTCATTTTCCTTTTACCATTTGGAAATATTTTTATATTAAACATGACTCTTAGTCTAATTTATAAAATGAGACAGAAATGTTAATGTTCTTTGAAATTGTCCCTGTGAGACCTTAGCTCTTCATCTTTTTATCCACATTTCTTATTTAAATAAAGTATACTTCTTAATAATATTGAATTCATTTTTATAGTAGGTGCAACTTTTAATACTATAAAAATTATTTGATTTACTATTGTGTAGATCTTATCATGGCTCTGGTTGAGAAGAGAAATGTCATAATATAATTTGATTTCACTGCAGAGCTTTAAAAGGAGTTTTGCGAGTGGGAGTATTGGCAAAAGGATTACTTCTCCGAGGAGATAGAAATGTCAACCTTGTTTTGCTGTGCTCTGAGAAACCTTCAAAGACATTATTAAGCCGTATTGCAGAAAACCTACCCAAACAGCTTGCTGTAAGTCTTATGGAAATGTTCATTTTTACCCCTTGTCTAGTTCAGAAGTTTTTGGCAGGACTAACTGTGCTTTAGCCTAAACCTAAGCCAACCTTTAAATTTTTGGCCTGACTTTCCACATTGGGGTTTTTTGCTTGTTGTGCAAATTGGTAGAACTATTTTCTACTTTGTCTTTTTAGGTTTTATAGTGCTTGTATTTGACATAAAGCCATCTTGCTAATTTATTTAAAAATGTTAAATTTTAGCACATGTCTTCTTCCTGTTCTTTTTCCAAGATTTGAAGCATAAGAGAGAAGGCAGTTGTTACAGGACAGAAAATGGTTTTTCTTTCTTTTTTAAACAAAGCCCCTATATTGCAGGTTTAAGTTTTTAAAGTTCGTGAATCTTTTGCCTATATAATTATATACATGTTTTTAATAAAATATAATATAATGAGACATAGCCTTTCCAGTTTGAATTTCCTCCATTTTATTGTGTTTGGTATATTTTGTTGTTTGTTTTGGTTTTCTGTGTTTATGATGATAGGAATTACTTCTCCTATCTTTGTCCGCAAAATTATGGCAATGCACAATTAGTAGAAAATACCCTTCTGGTCTTACAAAAGCAAACTTTTTTTGTTTCATGTTTGAATTCTAAAAAATTTATACATTAGTTTGTCAGAATCTCAGGTTGAGATTTAAAGTAAATATCCTTGAATAATTCAATGTATAAAGTTTATTTCAAAACCTTGCATTTTAATTAGACATTCTAAATCCAAGGATTGACATTTCATTGGTGATACGTATTCTACAGCAGTGAGTCAGAATAAATAGTACCTGACCACAGCAGAGCAACTGGAAACAAAAGGGATACTGAAGCACACTACTGAACTTTAAACTCTGACAACTCTGACACTTAACTGTTGTTTGCTTTGTAGTACCATTGTTCCACATATGAAGTGACTTATTGTGGATGAGTCTTTTACGTATTAGGAGCCAGCAGAATTGGCATTGTGTGTCTGCTGCTTACCCCACTGTTGAGGCTGCAAGGGCAGTGAGGTGCAAGGGCAGGGGGAGAGGAAAAGGTTTGAGAACCTTGAGAGAATTATGTAACTTGCAAGAAATATCTTGATCTTAATTGTGATGCTTAGTAAAACTAAAACGCAGGAAATCTATCCTAGGGAAATAATCAGTTGGGCTTAAAAGCAGAGTACTCTTTCCAGAAAATCAGTCTATACGTATACAAGTAGATAAATAAAAGAAATAGAATTAATTCTTCATAATCATCGTCAGAGTTGACATTTATATAGTACTTAGTATGTACTAGGCACTGTTTTAAGTGCTTTATGTAGTTAATTCATTTTGTCCTCCAGCGATTGTATAGGTTAGGTAAAATTACACGTCCCATTTTACAGAAACAGGAGTTAAATAATTTGCCATGTTCACATCACTAGTAAAGTAACAGCTGGAGTTTGAATTTAGATGCTATGCTGTAAATACAAACAGTATAATTTCTGTAGTCTTCATTCATTAATATAAACTGGGGCTAAGTAAATATCTACCAAATTGCAGTGATTCTTGGTTTTTCTGGATGTTAATTAAGACTTTTTGCTCTCTGATGAAGTACAGATCTGTTGATTTCACAGTTTAGAATGGGAAAGGTTGAATTGTGCTTCTGTTAGGTTCAAGTCTCTAAGTTTCAGTCAAATTCTGCAAATGTACAAGTACTTAGCTACCCAGATGCTATTTGGACAGTACAGTAATAAATACGGCAGTGTTTCTGTTACCCAAGAATTCATAATCTGAGAGGGACACGTCCAAATAACTCATGATGCAAATAATGGTAATTCTAAAAGGAAAGTGTCGTAAGAAATTAAGTGATGTTTGCATTATTGCAAGGCTTCTTGGAGGAAGTAGTATACTATCTACTTTAAAAAAAAATTTTTTTAATGTTTATCCATTTTTGAGAGACATAGTGTGAGCGGGGGAGGGGCAGAGAGAGAGGGAGACACAGCATCCAAAGAAGCTCCAGGCTCTGAGCTGTTATCACAGAGCCTGACACGGGGCTCGAGCTCATAAGCTATGAGATCATGACCTGAGCTGAAGTCAGACACTCAACCGACTGAGCCACCCAGGTGCCCTGTATATTATCTACTTCTTATAAAATGCTTGAGGTAGGGGAGGCTGGCTTGCTTATTTGGTTGAGCATGCAACTCTTGAACTTAGGGTATAAGTTTGAGGCTCACATTGGGTGTACAGATTAGTTAAAAATAAGGTTTTTAAAAAAAAATGCTTGAGGTATTGAGAAAATGAAAGATCCATAATGAAACCGCTTTGTCTGATAATGTAAAAGGTCCAGCTAATTTGTACTTTTCATTACATAGGTTATAAGTCCTGAGAAGTATGACATAAAATGTGCTGTGTCTGAAGCGGCAATAATTTTGAATTCATGTGTGGAACCCAAAATGCAAGTTACTATCACCCTGACGTCTCCAATTATTCGAGAAGAGAACATGAGGGAAGGAGGTTGGAAAGCCATTAAACATTCTACTTTTCTATTAACTTTTTTTTTTCGTTTACCTATTCTTTAAGATGGCATTAAGCCCTAGAAGGCAACATGCTGGCATTAAATATGAATTTGATAGATTTGACTTATAGCAACCAGTTTTGCTTAAGATCATTTCCCAGAAAGTAAATCTTCTTTTCAATAATGTACTTTTATACAAATACTCACAGTATTGTTGATTTTCTAATTTTTTTCTTTTCTTGCTAACCTCAGATTTCTGGAAAAAAAAAAGTTCAAAATGTTTCTTGCTGACATAGTGGACACATGAAAAAATTAAATGTTGGTAGTAAGGGGCCACAAATTTAACTTCTATTAAGAAGTTCTTGCCTTGTCTTAAAAAAAGACAAGAGTTTCTGAAATAAAATTGGTTAAATACTTATATTACTTATACTTGAAGAGGCGTTGTTAAAAGTATAATCATGGATTTGGCTTGTCCTCAGGTAAATATTTCTAGTTCTCTGAGGTTGCTCTTTGGTTTGGAGAGTTTTGATAAATGCAGAGCATCCTAATGCATGTAGATTTGGGCCTTTGCTCCCAATATTGTTATACTAGAGATACTGAAAAATAAATGATGTAGGTGTAGTTAGTGAGTTCTAGTACAATTCAGGGTTTTTAAACTTACTTTACAATTGTAGAATATGAAATCCTGCTGGTGCCAGCAATGTTGCTTTAGGGACTGTTCTGTAACATTTTCAAAGCTTCCAAAGCTTTTAAGCCAAAAAGCATGGTCAGTGTCTGCCTTATGTTGGTTCTGTTGTTTTATGGGTCAGATAAAATTTACTTTGTTTCCTTTCATGTTGTTTTTGTACATCTTAACTTGTTGAGTATGGAGTTACAGTCTACACTAATATTTCTTTGTGATGTAGTAGAGGAGAAAAGAATACTGTATATTGAATATTAAAATTAACTTGTCTAAAATAGCATCATTAGGCTCTTAGTTGCTGTCCCTTTAAATTTGTTTTTTTTTTTTACAGCAAAGCAGTTTTTTTAAGGCACTGGGCTTTCCACAACCCAGGAAGAGAACACTTTATTTAAAATGTGGTCATTGGGAGACATGTCTCATCTTCTATACTTCATACGTACACCACATCAGAGCTTGTATGTTGTGAAAGCTTTGCATCTTAAAAATAAATGGGTTTTGTGTAAAGGATCTTTTATATGAGCATGAGTTTCCACTCAAGGTCTGGCTGTGGATATTGTTAGAAAAACAGTTCCTGAGTTAATCTGGTCAATTGATATGCAACATATGACCCTTAAGATTTGAGGGAAAAAATCTATTATGATATAAATAAAAGTTGCTATATTTAGGATGAAATTATAGTCCTATAACCATTTAACTGTTTCAGAGCACATTTTATCTAATTATATTTAGCCTTAGTTAAACTTGTGCAATATCAAGTAATTTTATTATGTTGCAAAAGTCTAAAGTTCATATCGCATTTGTGGTAGTCTTTGATAACCTATCTCTTCTAAAGGAAACAAAATTATATTTTTGTCTGACCCAGACTTGAGTTAGAATTACTGTTCTGGATTTCATAAATACTCTGGTGAGAGAAATGATCAGTCCAAAATTGGAAGATTTTACTTGAAGACACTGAGCTGAAAAAGTTGGATGTGCAAAAAGTGTAGAAACATTGATAGAGTGTTCCTTGCTGCAGATAACTGCAGTAAACTATGTCTTTAGCTTCATTATGAAGATTGCTTCTTTCTTGCTGCAGAATAACGGTATGTATTCTCTCTCACTGCAGCTCCCAATGCTCTGTGTCTTAAAATCACGTAAAGCCTATAGCTTGCTTTGGGGAGTTAGTCCAGAGGGTAAGGAAGGCTTTGCCGGAAGAACAATTATGAATCTCAAGACTTGCGCAGTGTGGTAGCCTCTGTAACGGTCCTGGTTAATACCAAAAATTATCTTTCAGTTACTTAAAATAAATTATTAAATTGCCCAAATAACTGTTAAACGCTGACAGATCTATTTTATGGTACTGTGTTTGACAGTTAAACATTAACAGTTAATTGACTTGAAGCTTGAAATGTTCGAAATGCTCTAACCCTTGCTACAGAGTCTTTTCTGCAGCAAGACAAGTATTGTGTGTGTTTTTTTCCACCTGTAGCTTATCAGGCCCGGTCCAAAGCCTTCTAGCAGAGGGGATTGATTCCTGTCAGGGGTTGCTGCCAAGACATCGGAAGGATTTTTGACCAAGGTTTTCAAAAGCTCAGTGTCACACCTGCCATTTGATTAAGGAGGGATTTTGGATGCAGAGTCTGGCATTTATTGTCCTTTTGTGTGGCTGTTTTGTTTGTTTTGTCTTTGTCTATTCCAGAATTGAGCAGTGTTCACACTAGTTTTTAAATGGTTGTGGGTGGATTATGTATTTTATATAACCATGTTAATTTAAATTAATACATTCCCATTAACTTTTAATCATAAAATAGTGTGGACACAGCATGTCTTCTAACTGGTGATTAACCCCTTAAAATTTATGAACTACATTTATGTAGGGTAAGAATTTGCTTTTCTTTTTTTTTAAATAAATTAACTGAATTTTGTTAACTGGGTATTAGGCAATAAGTGTGAATTTTTTTTTTTTTTTTAGTACAGTATATCTAAGGGGTTAATCCACTTGAAATATAAGTTGGGTGCAAAAATCCACACTCTAAATTTAGCAGAAACTTCCTACTTACAGCTCTTAATTTGTTTTTAAATTGCAATAGGTGTCTTGGCATCTTTGAAATTGTGTCATTAAAATTTTCAAAGTTATGAATGTGTGCTAAAAGACAAATTTTCTTACATATTGGAGGAAATTATAACATTGTGAAAATAACATTTAGAAATTCAGAAACTTTTTTAGAAAGAGATTGCACATTGTCACCTATTTGCATTCTAGCTTTAGCAAATAATGTAAACAAGGGACATGGAAAGAGGGTCCTTCAGCAGTTCTGTAATCCTGCTTTGAGGAGTGGCTTCTTGTTTCTTTTTTTCTATCTTTTTACTTCTTTAGTTAGCTGTGCTTTCCTGTGTTCCTTTTCCTTATCTCAGAATAGCCCCATTTCTGATGGTCAGTATGTCTCTGACTTTATAGTAGGTCTTACAGGTTTTAAGATTGTTTACTATTATTTTATATATTTAATTTTTAATGTTTATTTTTGATAGAGAGACCGAGTGTGTGTAGGGAAGGGGCAGAGAGAGAAGGAGACACAGAATCCGAAGCAGGCTCCAGGCTCTGAGCTGTCAGCACAGAGCCCGACACAGGGCTCAAACTCACTAACTGTGAGATCATGACCTGAGCCAAAGTCGGACATTTAACCAACTGAGCCACCCAGGTGCCTAATTTTATTTAAATCTAATTTTATTTAAATCACTAACATTTTATCTTGATAGTTTCTTTTTAGCACCCAAATTTCTCTTTCAGTGTTAATTCTCAGAGTGTGGCATAGTGTTCTTTGATTATCTGTAAATTGCCCTACTAATATGTCTTCTAAAAATTCTGCATTATCTGATTATTTGAGGAACAAGAATTAAGAAGAGAAAGCCCAGACAGTGGAGAGATTTCTATATCACTTTTAAAATAAGCTGTTTTATGTGTTACCTATTCAAAATAAGGACAAGTGTCTTTTTTGTTTGTTTGTTTATTTATGAGAGAGAGAGAAAGCAGGGGAGGGACAGAGAGAATTCCAAACAGACTCCATGTTGTCAGTGCAGAGCCCGATGCAGGGCTCAAACCCACAAATCAAACCATGAGATCATGACCTGAGGTGAAATCAAGAGTCGGATGCTTAACTGAGCAACCCAGGACAAGTGTTTTAAGATAACTGAATGCTCATACAAAGTATACAGTTAAGTAACTTACCTAAAGTGGCCATATACTCTTAAAATTATCCTTTAACTGGAGCGCCTGGGTGGCTCAGTTGGTTAAGTGGCCGACTTCAGCTCAGGTCATGATCTCACGGTTCGTGGGTTCGAGCCCTGCATCAGGCTCTGTGCTGACAGCTCAGAGCCTGGAGCCTGCTTCGGATTCTGTGTCTCCCTCTCTCTCTGCCCCTACCCTGCTCACGCTCTGTCTCTCAAAAATAATAAATAAAATAAAGTTAAAAAAAATAAGAAAGTGGCAATTTATCAATTGCTCTGGGGGTGATTTAAAGAAAAATAATCTTTTGCCTTATTTTATCATATATTTCTTTTGTCCCTCATACTCCTTTGGCACCCTCAATGATTTATTAAATTATATCTTTTGTTTTACCATTTATTTAGTTTTGAGAGAGACAGCGTGAGTTGGGGAGGGGCGGAGAGAGAGGAACACACAGAATCTGAAGCAGGCTCCAGGCTCTGAGCTGTCAGCACAGAGCTCGACGCAGAGCGTAAATGAACCCCAAGATCATGACCTGAGCCGAAGTCAGACGCTCAACCGACTGAGCCACCCAGGTGCCCCTAAATTATATCTTAAATACCCCATATTTTTGATGCACTTTAGCCAGAAGGCTGTTAAATTCAAGAGACTACTTGCCTGGTATATAATTATCCTGTATTTAGAAAATATTTATACTATTAAAATCATCCAAGAGCTGTGAATTAGATTGACTTAGCTGGATATCTTGAATAGTTTGATTAGCAGATATGCTGTTATTTTTATACACACTTTACAGATATGTATGGATGAATACATAGGTGGCCCTCCAGCTATCATGAATATAAAGTTAACCTTCTCATCCCTAGTTTAGGTTCAGATTTTCTCCTCAAGTTTTTGGATAGCTCATTTACGTTTTAATACAGTAATCTGATTAAAATCAGTTATTGTAATTTTAGACCATGCATATTGTTTATCATCAAAGCATTCTGCTTACTGCCTCTCTTCCTTTCTATACGTATTCTGTTTAACCTTGCTGGTTCCTATTGCCCTTTTCCACCTTATCCATGTTTCTCTGCAGTTATTCTTTGGAATATTTTCTGGTAACTTTTTAAAAGAGCATTCCATATTCCCTTGAAGCTAAAATTTCCTTGTAGGAGAGAGAGCATTGATCTCTTAGAATTGCCTATATTTAACTCTTCATTTTTCTCTGTGATTATTACTATATTGATCAATCCATCTTTATTATTAATTCTTTGCTGTATGAGCCCCAGAATAACATATGATCATTTAGAATAGTGAAGAAACTTCATAGTTTATCATACTCTTCATTTATTAAGGTGGATTTTTGTGTTCCCTCGTCTTGTCTTTGTGCTGGTGCGCTGTGTCCAGTAATCCTTCCTTTTTATTTCGGTGGGTAGGGTTTACATTTGCAGAAATTATTTATTATGTTTCTTAGAGTTTAAATTCTCCTTTTGATCTTCACATTGGATTATGTAAATTTGTTGAAAATAACTCTCTGGGTACATTAATGTGCTGGTAAACTCTCAAATGGCTCATGTGACACTGATGCTACTTTAAGGAAGTGTCTTGCTCACCTGGTCAAACACCCATTCCTCACTGCATTTTGCCAATTCAATCCATTTTAGATGTAACCTCGGGTATGGTGAAAGACCCACCGGACGTCTTGGACAGGCAAAAATGCCTTGACGCTCTGGCTGCTCTACGCCACGCTAAGTGGTTCCAGGTTCGGAACATCATTTTACTTTTTTCTTGTAGCCTTATGAGAGAGTAGTTCAGTACAACATGTTTAACTGTGTTTAAACATTTCAAAAGATTGCCCAAGCAATACTATTTTAAATTAAATCTCAGAAAATATGTTAACATAGAAAGTTGGGTATGAAGATCTGCATATTGCAGTTACTATTAATTTGACAATAACCTTAGGTTTGGGGGATGTTTTGTAGTTTGGGTTTTTTTATTTTTATTTTTAGTGGCTATACTTAAAGTTTATTTGTTTAGGAACATCACATGTTTGTGTATATATATTATATTCCATAAGGCTGCAGATTAACTTTTGCTTTAAATAATGGAATATGTGTTTAAAGCTTTGTGTATAGTTTTAAGATTTTTTCCCCTCTTTCTCTAAGTTAATAAGTGTAGGGAGTGAAAGGTGAGGAAGCAGCTGTTTGGTTTAGTGACTTTGCAGTCATGCAAAGGCACAGAAGGGAAACCAAACAGATTTCCTTAACCTTTCAGTCCCTAGACAAACTTTTTAGCTCTTTACTTTTTCTTTTATTTCTAATGTAGGCAGATTTTTTTTAAGTTTACTGTTTTAAATGACACAGGTCAAGGTTCACAGGGGATCAAGAAATATTATTCTTGTATAATCTGTTTACTTTGACCTAAAATACCAGCTCTAAATACTAACCCTGGCATAAAATACTGCTCTAAATGGCAGCTCATTGAATCCAATTTTAAGTGTGGTTATTTTTGTTTTATTTTTACCTGAGCTTCCATTGAACAGTGGTATTTTAACTTTTTTTCATCAAGGGATATTTTCAGTATTTCTAAGATTAATTCACCTGGTTTTTGTGTTACTCTCAAGGCTAGAGCTAATGGTCTGCAGTCCTGTGTGATTATCATACGTATTCTCCGGGACCTCTGTCAGCGAGTTCCAACTTGGTCTGATTTTCCAAGCTGGGTGAGTAGTATGTAACTTTATGGTGTGAAAGATAAACATTTAGGAAATACTTCTGCAGTTTTTATAATCTCTTACATTTAATCATAAACTTTATGTTCATTTGCTAAGTATAATTTCTTTCCTTCTCTAGTGAGAAATCCTAGGGATCACAGAGTGTCTAATTTTCTGAGATTTCACTATTTAAAGAATTACACTTGGTATTTCTTTTTGTATTGCTCTTTTTTTTTTTTTACTCTTCTCAAAATGTTTTATTTTTTAAGATAACAGCAGTTACTAGTTGGCTTTTACTTACATAAAGGTACCAAGATTAAAAATAAGCTATTTATCTCCCTGTCCTGTGTTCTGTTGACAGTTATTTTAAAATAATGTACAAAAGTTTAAAATTTAAAAATTAAGAAACTGAGATTTTTCAAAAGTATATAAAATTAGGAAATTCAGATAATGCAGAAAGGCACCAAAAACTGAAAGTCTAACACTTTGTTGTGGGTTCTTCCAGGAAAAAAGTGCATGCATATGCATTATATATGTTCCTGTTTTTTATATGTAGTACTAGTATCCCTTTGATGTTGGAGCTTTTTTGGTTCCTCAATAACAAGAATTCAGATAGAGAGGGCTTCAACTAAAAATATAATTTGACCTATTGATTCTAGAGTTGTTGAGTGAGAATTGAGTAGCCAGGTTACTTTACTACTTTTTTTTTTTTTTTTTTTTTTTGTGCAAGAGGAAGAGGGAGGGAGAGAGAGAATCCTAATAAGCAGCGTCTGCACTGACAGTGCAGAGCCTTACACAGGGCCTGATCTCATGAACGGTGAAATCAGGACTTGAGCCAAGATCAAGAGTCAGATGTTCAACTGATTGAGCCCCGCAGGCGCCCCTGGGTTATTTTACTTGTGTTGAATTTTTTTCTTTTTCTTTTTCTTTTTTTTTTTTTTCTTTTTTTTTTTTTTACTAAACACAGGGGTGGTGTTCAAGCTATTTACGTTATTTACATTTTTCTTAACAAAATGCATCTTGGAGCTCTTTAAGAAGGACACAGTCAAATCTGCCTTATTCTCTACGTTGGCTACATGGTATTCCCTTTGTATAGATAGGCCAAATTTTATTTAAACTGGTATGGTATGCATTTGATGGACATTTTGGTTGTTTGCAGTATTTTGCCATTAAATCTTCCTTATAGTACTACCAGCCTTTTGTCAGTATTCATGTGATAAATTGTTAGGGCTAGAATTCCAAGGTCAAAGAACATGTGCTAATTATTTATCAGAAAGTTGGATCATTGGAAACATCTGAAAACTGTTGGATTGATCATTTCATTCACACTCTCATTAACTCTGGGATATCATCACATTTCTTAACAATATAATAAATACAAAATGGTGTCTCATTTTTTTATTTACATTTAAGTGAGTTGAGTGATTGCTGGCACTTGTAATTATTTTTCTCTTAGTTCGCAGTTCCATTGTTACTCAACATTTTCTTGATAATTTATATTAACTCTTTTATAAGAAAAGAGTCCTTATCTGTAACAAAAATTATTTTTTTCAGTTTTTCATCTACTTTTTAACTATATGATCATTTCTGCTGTATCAGAATTTTTTAACTTTTGTAAATCTAATCCATTAATCTTTTATGACTTTGGGTTTTGTTATTCTACTTATAAAATTTTCTTGTATTTTAGGTTATAAATTAACTGGATGGCTCAGTTAAGCATCTGACTCTTGAATTCGTCTCAGGTCATGATCTCACAGTTGTGGAGATCAAGCCCAGGGTTGGGCTGCATGCTGACTGGGTGGAGCCTGCTTGAGAGTCTCTCCCCCTCCCCCTCCCCCACTTTCAAAATAAATAAACTTTAATTTTTTTTTAACGTTTATTTTTGAGAGAGAGAGAGCGAGCAGGGAAGGGGGCAGAGAGAGAGGGAGACACAGAAACCAAAGCAGGCTCCAGACACAGGGCTAGAACTCACAAACTACAAGATCATGACCTGAGCCAAAGTCAGACGCTCAACCGACTGAGACACCCAGGCACCCCTCAAAATTAAATAAACTTAAAAAATAAAAAAAAAGAATAGTTCACACATGCTTTCTTCTGAAGCCTTCTTCCACGCTCCCTATCAGATTATATTTTGGGGCATCCGGGTGGCTCAGTCTGCTGAGCATCCAGCTCTTGATTTCAGCTCAGGTCATGCTCTCAACAGTTCATGGGTTTGAGCCCCCGTCAGGCTCCATTGTCAGGTGCAGAACCTGCTTGGGATTCTCTCTCTCTGTCCTTCCCCCATTCATGCTTGCTCGCTCTCTCTCACTTGTTCTCTCTCAAAATAAATAAACTTTTAAAAAACTATGTTTTCCACAAGTGTGAGTGTATTACATTTTTTAAAAATCTATAACAAAAGCTCTGAGAAGATACACACCAACTTAAAATAGTAGTTATCTCTGAGGAGTAAGAGAAAGGGATGATTATGATAGAGATCTGTAATGTTAATTTTTACCGGGACAAAGTATACATATATTGTTTAAAATAATTTAAATAAATAATAATTTAAAATCATAAATGGATTTAGCTAATTTTTTTGAGACCCAATTGCCAATTATTCTAGTACCGTTTAACAATTTAACAGTGAAATCTGTTACCTCAACTCCAGTACCACCATTAATCATAAACCAGTGGTTCTCAAGCAGGGGCAGTTTTGCCCTCCAAGAGATACTTGGTAATATCTGGAGACATTTTTGTTTATCAATAGTACTGAGGTTGGGGCACCTGGGTGGCTCAGTCGGTTAAGCAGCCGACTTCAGCTCAGGTCATGATCTTGTGGTTCATGGGTTCAAGCCCTGCGTTGGGCTCTGTGCTAACAGCTGAGAGCCCGGAGCCTGCTTCTGATTCTGTGTCTTCCTCTCTCTCTGACCCTCTCCCACTCACACTGTGTGTCTCTCTCTCTCAAAAATAAATAAACATAAAAAACATTTTTTTTTTTGAATAGTACTAAGGTTGAAGAAACTCTGTCCTAAACCAGAGTTCCTTTTTTGTGGGTCCATTTTGGCAGTTGTCTTTCATTACCCAGTCTGTTTTGTTTTCTTCTATAATACTAAACTCTTAGCTATGGAAGCTTCAGAGTATGTTAAAAAAAAATTTTTTTTTAATGTTTACCTGTTTTTGAGCGAGAGAACATGAGCAGGAAAGGAGGGTGCAGAGGATCCAAAGCGGGCTCTGCACTGACAGCAGTGAGCCCTATAAGCTTGAACCCACAAACTGTGAGATCATAACCTGAGCCGAAATTGGACGCTCAGCCGACAGGGCCACCCAGGCTCTTGACTCTGACCCCCATTTTTTTTTTCTGCCCCTCATTATAAAAACCATCTTGCACAGAAGAACTTCTTTGGCTTTTCTTATGTTTTTTTTTTCCACATGAACTTGACTACAACTTTGTTCAGTTTCTCCAAAGTTCTCATGATGTATTTAAAGTAGTACTTCACTGAATTAATAGATTAGTTTGGGGAATATCACTTGTATAATACTGACTCTTCTTGGCCGAGAGTATGTGATGTCCTGCTTACTGAAGTTAATGCTATGTACCTGCTTAGATTTGAATAGGTTGTGTGCATTTTAAATTTTGGGTTTGGTTGGTTGTACCTACGTATTTTATCTTTTAGAAGTCCTCCCCTTCACATTTTATTTTCCAGTTATTTATATATATAAAAGCTATTAACTTTTGGTATTAATTTTGCAACCTGCCACTTGACTGCATTCATTTATTTGTAATATATTTTTCATATGATATTCTTGGGTTTTCTAATCTTAGAAACATAACTATAAATGATATTTTGCCTTCTTTCTCTTTTCTAACTTGATTGATACTTATAAATAGGGAATAAAAAATAATACTCTACATGCATGGTATGTTTATAATTGTATTGAAAATGCTTCTGGGAAAAATAAAAGTGCTTCTGGGTATGAAGTATACTAATTAAATGATGGTTAGCCTTTTATTCTAGAGCATGTGACTATTGATCTTGGGGTTATGACTTCAAGCCCCACATTGGGCATAGAACTTATATGAAAAAAAGAAAAGTGAAGAGGGGCGCCTGGGTGGCTCAGTAGGTTAAGCGTCTGACTCTTAATCTCAGTTCAGGGTCTTTAGTTCAGGCCCCACATTGGGCTCCACATTGGGCATGAAGCTTACTTAAAAATAAAAAGTAGGGGCACCTGGGTGGCTCAGTCGGTTAAACAACCGACTTCAGCGCAAGTCATGATCTCACGGTCCATGAGTTTGAGCCGTGCATCAGGCTCTGCCGTGCATCAGGCTCTATGCTGACAGCTCAGAGTCTGGAGCCTGCTTCGAATTCTGTGTCTCCCTCTCTCTCTGCCCCTCCCCTGCACGTGCTCTGTCTGTCTCTCAGAAATAAATAAACTTTAAAAAAAAGAAAAGAAAAAAACAGCAAGAATGTGAATTGAACCTTATCAGATAATTTTTCAGAATTTATTGACCTGAATGTATGGTTTTTGTCCTTTCAGTCTGTTCAGTATTGTATATTATGCAAATAAATTATCTCATATTGAGCCAGCTTTGCATTCCAGGGGTGATTCTTATATACATGAGAATATTAATGAACTATTAAATTCTATTTGCTGATAGTCTATTTAGGAATTTTCTTTTGTGACATAAAAAATTTTTCTAGTTTTATTTTTGTCCTCGTTTTCAGATTTAGAATAAATAATGCACTTAAAAAAAGAATAAATGCACTAATGGTATAAAAACAGTTTGGGAGTTTTTATTCTTTCTCTGAACTCTGCAACAGTTTTAATAGGATCAAACTACTATCATTTGATGATATTGTTTCCCAATCTCTCCCTCCCCCCTCCCCGTCTCTAATTTAACAAAGTTTTATTTTCCAAAATATGCAGTTGGTGGGATCTGTTCATGCACGTTCACCAGCCTCTGAGGCAACTCCACCTGTGGTGTTTCTGGTGTAAATTGCCTGAGCTCTGTGCTTTGAGACCAGTTTAGTAAGTTTTGGCCAGGGAACCTCAAGTCTTCAGTCTGAGACAACAGCTGGAATTATAAGCTTATAGTTGGGAACTTCCTTAGAGTGTAAAATGTTGCTTTGTCAAACAAGACCAGGTTATCTGCTGAGCTTGTCCCGAACATTGCCTTTGGACCACTTCGTTTTGTTCACTGAGTCTTTGTCTTTCTTGGCCAACTTTCTGACATCTTTCTTCTTCTTGTCCTTGGGTGACATTGTGAAGCTCAAAGAACAGCAGCCACGTATTTCCCAGTCTCTTTCAGTAAAGGGGGTAGCATTTTCTCAACTTTTTCTGTTGTGATTAATCAGTCTAATTTTCTGTCTCCTGGGCTTAATTTTGGCAACTTCTGTTTTCCTAGAAAAACTGACCAATTCAGCTAGATTTTCAGATTTTTATGTGACAGAATTTTGCTCTCTCAGGGTTTAAGTACTTGCAGCATCTTTATTATTTTGTTTTTTGTAATTCTCCATTTGATTACACTAGCCAACAATTATAGTTACCATATAGGAGCAAAAGGACAAATGGTTGTTTCAGTATTTATATGTGGTCAGAATTCACTAAATTCTTAATGTATTTTAATATAAAATTGTATTAAGCATTACCTAACTTCCTATTTTTTTAGGTTTATTTTTTTAATTTTTTTTTTACATTTATTTATTTTTGAGAGACAGAGTAAGACAGAGCACAAGTAGGGGAGGGACAGAGAGAGAAGGAGATACAGAATCTGAAGCAGGATCCAGGCTCTGAGCTGTCAGCACAGATGCGGGGCTCGAAACCACAAACCGTGCGATCATGACCTGAGGCGAAGTCGGACGCTTAACCGACTGAGCCACCCAGGCGCCCTAATGTTTGTTATTTTTGAGAGAGAGAGAGAGAGCGAGAGCAAGCGAGCATGAGCAGGGGAGGGGCAGAGAGAGAGGGAAACAATTCGAAGCAGGCTCCAGGCTCCAAGCTGTCAGCGCAGAACCCAATGCAAGGCTCGAACTCATGAACTGCGAGATCATGACCTGAGCCGATGTCCAAACTCCCAACCAAGTGAGCCACCCAGGTGCCCTTCGGTTTTTTAATATATAAAAGTATATGCACTGTACGTCATCATTCTGCTTTCTGCTTCCTTTAACTTCACTCCTCTACCCTCCAGGCGTCATTGAGGCTATTTCAGCTGATGACTGATCTTTGAAATCATGTATATATAACAAAAGTACACCAATATTTTGGTTGCTTAAAACACACCAGAATGTCAGTATTTTGACATTTAAAAATGTCTTATTTAGGCAGTGTTTACTTTTCATATTATTTTTCCCTGTCCCCAAAGAATCAGCTCCTTAAGTTTATTTGCCAGATCTACCATTTTCCTATTTATTTCTAATTTCATCTCTAATTTTCTATTTTTTGGGGGGGTTATTTTATTGACGTTTACTCTTTTACAAACTTCTTGAGATGGATACTTGTTTCATTCACTCTTTGTAATTCTAGTTCCAGTATAGTTAACATACGGTGTAATACTAGTTTCAGGTGTACAATGGAGTGATTTAACAATTCTGTACATCACGTGGTGCTCATCAAGACAGGTACACTCCTTAATTCCTATCACCTATTTCACCCATGCCCCCACTCTTATTCGCTCTTTAATTATGTAGAGGTTTTAACACAGATTTTGGCTATAGATATAATATTTTCTTTTTATTTTCTACGTTATCTGAAATTTGTTTTAACATTCTTCTTGAAACAGTAGTTTTGAGGGAATTTTTAAATTCAGTGTGATTGAGGAGGGTTGCTTTTATTTCTGTAAATAAGCTCTAGTTTTTATAGCATTGTAATCTGATAAAAGTATTGTTTACAATTTTTGGAATTTAAATTTTTGCTTTGTAGTCTGATATATACAGTTTTTATAATCTGTGGGCACATTAAAGAAGTGTTCTTAGTAAGATATTGGGGTGCCTGGGTGGCTCAGCCGGTTAAGGGGCCAACTCTTGATTTTGGCTCAGGTCATATCTCAGTTCATGAGATTGAGCCCTGTGCCCAGCTCTGTGCTGACAGCGTGGAGCCTTTGAGAGGGAGCAAACCAGGAAGGGGCAGAGTCCCAAGCAGGCTCCTTGCTGTCAGCACAGAGCCTGACCAGGGCTTGAACTCTGGAACCATGAGATGGTAACCTAAGCTGAGTCAGACACTTAAAACCACCCAGGCTCCCCTCATTATGTCTGATTAATAGGATTCTCTATTATAGGGACACCAGTTTTCCTTATGTTGAATTGCCTTTGTCTTGCATCTTTTATCTTTGTAATTATTTTAAATCTTGTTGGCTTTCCTCTTTTATCCCCTATGATTGTCTCTTTGGCAGTGAATTGGTTTTCAGCTATGTCCTACTCTTCTTATAGTTTAAACTAAGATTCTTTCAAAATAGGTTTTGTTTGTTTAAGTTTATTTACTTATATTTGAGAGAGCAGGAGAGGGGCAGAGAGAGAGGAGGAGACAGAGAATCCCAAGCAGGCTCCACACTGTCAGCACAGAGCTGACATGGGGCTCGACCCCACAAACCCTGAGATCGTGACCTGAGCCGAAATCAAGAGTTAGATGCTTAACTGACTGAGCCACCCAGGAGCTTCCAGAACAGGCTTTAAAAAAATTTTTTTAATAGACATTATTTTTCAGAGTAGTTTTTGGATCTTCTGCTCTCACACATTTACTTCCTCCCTGTCAGTATTCCTCACCAGAGGGGTGCATTAGCTATAAGCACTGAACCTGTATCAACACATGAACATCACTGAAAGTTCATGAGAACAGATTTTTCATCACTATTTTTCATGGTATGTTCCACCCAAATAATAGAGATGTCATGCCTAGTTTGTTTTTGTTTTTCCATCTCCTTAGTTGTCAGTTCGATTACAAAATTGTTTTTGTGCTACGACATCTAAACAACAGTTGTCTTTGGACTTATCCATGCCTTTTTAAATCCCTTTCCTTTTTCTTTCTTCTCCTGTGAGCTCTGCTTTGAGGATTTGAGGATTGTTGATTGGAAAGATATATGGATTTGCTGTATTCAGCCTTATTGCAGACATAGGCTATGCTCTCTACTTAACATGATTGAATCTGCTGTGCTATTGTGTGAGGTGGATTCCATTGATACACCTTCAGGCTTTAGTGTTCAAAGCCAGGGTGGACATGTAGAGCCTTTGTCTGTGCAGAATCTTTTTTTTTTTTTTTTTGAGCCTATTCACCATCTCCTTGTAGAAACTACTTCCATTTCCCTGAACCAACAGAGTGTTTTGGTATGTGAAGCCACTTTGGGACACTTGTGTTGAGAGTTTACAGCCATCCTTGGTAATACATTTTCTCTATCCTTATTCCTTTGAAATATCTTGTCTTATTTTTCTTTCATAAAACTACATGTTAGATGTCTATTTAGAGATAATTAGATATGGATAATTAGGATTCTTTTTGTTCTTCTCTTCCTCCCTTCTGCAAGAGTCTTCAGGATGGTGAATTCTATTGCTTTCTTTGTTAAGATGGAAAGAGAGGTAAAAGGGATTTTTATGTTTAGGAAAATTTCTCCTGGGATTACCTTCAATAGGACTTGTTATATCTACCTCTCTGGGTTGGAAAGCTATTGCTAAAATTTTTGGAATTTTTTCACTCAACTGCCAACCCCACCCCCATCTTTTCTCTAGAGAACCAAGTTAAGGAGCTACATGGAAAGTTGCCCCAGCACTCAGTTTCTTGGAAAGTTCTTTCACTGACTTTTTCCTCTTTTTGGTTGAAGCTGTTACATTTCTGCTTGGATGGTGTGTGTTGTAACATATTTCTTAATCAATCATGTGTTGGGCCAGAGATGGTGAAGTTTGGCTTTGTACTATCACCTTAAGCAAAGAGTAACTTTTCTTGATTTCATAAAAGAAATTTGAAATTTTTATGAACTTTATTGTTTTCAGTTTTATTTAGCATTCAGATTATTTGAGTAAATCTTAAACAGTGCCTGCTTTTAGGCTTTCCTTTACCGCTACAGTGAGTACTGACAATGGTACTTTGCCTTCAGAGTAGTTCTTTTGTCCTAAACCCATGGTGATGAAGTAAAGAAAATACAGGTAGAGCTACTGTCAGGTTGGTCTGGCATCAGAGTTGCTATGTAGTATTGAAACCTCCTTTAGAATGGTGTACCTGCTCTAATTTACAAAGGGCATATGGTTAACTTTTTAATGTTTATTATATATTATATTTCTGAACAGTATATATGAGGTTAAGGAATATTTTACAAAAAGAATGACCTATCACAACATGGATGAATCTCCAAAATACTATGTTAAGTGAAGGAAGCCTTAGACACAAAAGGTTGCATTATATGATTACATTTGTGTGAAATATCCAGAATAAAGTCATACAGACAAAATGCAAATTGATGGGCTTCCAGAGATGAGGGAGGGGGAGAGATGAGAGAAACTACTCAATGGATAAGAGGTTTTACTCTGAAATTACAGCAATGTTTTGAATTAGATAGAGGTGTTGCACAACATAGTGAACTTACTCACTTTAAAGTACTTGGTTTTAAGTACTTTAAAAATTTTTATTTATTTTTGAGAGAGAGCAAGTGGGAGAGGGACAGAGAGAGAATCCCAAGCAGGCTCCGTGCCGTCAGTGCAGAACCTAACACAAGGCGCAAACTCATGAACCGTGAGATTATGACCAGAGCCAAGATCAAGAGTTGGACGTTTAACCAATGGAACCACCCAGGCATGCTGAATTTTACCTTACTTTAAAAAAAAAAAAAGAATGATCTGTCAAATGTTAAAGCACAGTTCTCAAAGAAGAAGCTGAGAGAACTGCTGTAATTCTGCTTTGTGCTCAAATAACTGTTGAAATATGTGATTATTTCTTTCTACATATTTTGTTGTGTTTTTTTCCAAGAGTATAAGTAGTTTAGATTTTAGTGGTGGTGGCTTGTAGTAAGAGAGTTGCTGTTTATCACTTTTTTTTTTGGTAGGTAATCTCTGCACCTGACATGGGGTTCGATCAAACTCCCCACCCCAAAATCAAGAGTCACATCCTCTATTGACTGACAGCCAGGCGCCCCCTGTCTGTCACTTTTAGAACAGTGAAGAATTTTTAAATGATAGGACACTGACATTCAGGGCAAAGAAATAACATTGTCTTAGCTTGCAAAAGAATCAGCAAATTATACTTGAAGTATATTGTCTCATTCACTGTAGTTTAAAAATAATAATGCAGCACTTAGCTACCCCTTCCAACAAAAACCGTCTAAACACACACGCACCCCCTAATCACCAAAAGCTGTAAAAAATTTTTTCTCACAAGACATGACAGTTTTTACCAAGAATTGTTGAGTCTGAAATAAGGTGTTACTGCATAAATGTAATAGTAAAATATAACATCCTGCAAATGGACTTGGGAATGAAAGTCTGTCATGCGTGTATCAATATTAATCTGTATCAACTAGAATATAGAAATGGTCTTTGTACAGTTGCTTGTTGTAAATGGTATTCATAAAGTCCTATTTTATTATTACAAACATATTCATCTGTCAAATGGGAATAATAGTCCTATCTGCCCCCAAAAGGTGATTGTGGGAATTTAAATTAGTTAATGTACATAAGAGCTTAGAATAGTGCCTAGTTTATAATAAGCACTCCGTAAGCATTAGTTTTAATGAAGAGGATAACTGCTATTATTTAACTAAACTTCTAGTGTTACTTTTTGTGCTTACATTAAATACAATAGCCCTATTGTAAATCTTTGAGCTTGTCAGTTGTATGCTTAAAAAAGGGGTTTACCCGTTTACACTGCCACCAAATGAAAGTAACTGTGTTACCACAGTCTCATAAGGTGTTTTTTAGTCAGTGCAGCACCTGGCTGGCTCAGTCAGTGGAATGTGCAACTCTTTTTTTTTTTTTAAGCTTTACTTATGTTAGAGAGAGAATGAATGAGTGGGGGAGGGGCTGAGAGAGAGAGAGAGACACACACACACACACAGAATCTGAAGCAGGACCCAGGCTCTGAGCTGTCAGCACAGAGCCTGATGTGGTGCTTGAACCGACAAACAGCAAGAACATGACCTCAGCCGAAGGCGGGACACTCAATCAACTGAACCACCCAGGCATCCCATTAATATGCGACCTTGATCTCAGAGTTGTTTGAACCTCACATTGGGTGTAGAGACTACTTAAAATCTTATACGGGGGCCTGGGTGGCTCAGTTGGTTGGGCATCTGACTATTGGTCTTAGCTCAGGTCTTGATCCCAGAGTCGTGAGTTCAAGCCCTACCTTGGGCTCCACTGTAGGTATAAAGCCTGCTTAATAATTAATTAATTAAATCTTAAAAAAAAAAAAAAAAAGAAACTATCCAAGGAAACTAGTTACTGGTCTGGATCACCCATTGATAAAGGATATACATGGCAGTTGGGGTATAACAGACACCATCTAGTTACGAGAATTAAATGAAATCATGCATTTAAAGTGCTTAGTTCCTGGGGCACCTGGGTGGTTCAGTCAGTTAAGCGTCTGACTTTGGCTCAGGTCATGATCTCACCATTGGTGGGTTCGAGCCCCGTATCCGGCTCTGTGCTGGCAGCTCAGAGCCTGGAGCCTGCTTCACATTCTGTGTCTCCCTCTCCCTATGCCCCTCCCCTGCTCATGCTCAACTTGCTCGCTCTCTCAAAAATAAATATTTTAAAAAATAAAAATAAAGTTCTTAGCATGAAAAATAAAGTCCTTAGTTAGCATGGTGCTTGCCACATTGTAAGCATTATTAATACAACTAGAGATGAGAAAGGGAAATAGACTTCATAAGTGGTTTGGGTTGGGGGGGCAACTAATTTTTATTTGTTTGTTTTTTTTAACAAATACACCAAAGAACCATGCAATACTGCCAGCATTGGATGAAATCCTGGGCCACAAGTCTGCACACTCCTTGGCAGCTGCTTCTGTGATAGCAGAATCTATCATTTTGCCTTTATTGTTTACTGTGACCCCCATGTTATCTTCAAAATAGAAAAACACCATTGGAGTGCCTGGGTGGCTCAGTCAGTTAAGTGTCTGACTTCGGCTCAGGTCACGAGCCTGCTTCAGTTCTGTGTCTCCCTCTTTCTCTGCCCCTCCCCCACTTGTGCTCTGTCTCTCAAAAATAAAAACATTAAAAGAAAAAAAGAAAAACACATCTTTTCTCCCGTACGACCTTCATTGACAAATTACCACCGCTGGTTGTACCTTCTTTCTGAACTCTGGTTTGCCTTTCTTCACTGTGGCCACCACCATGTCACCCACAACAGCAGCAAAACGTCTGTTCAGTCTTCGCTTGATCCCCTTCACAGAGATGATACACAGATTTTTGGTTCCTGTATTGTGAGCACAGTTGATCATGGCTCCTACTAGAAGACCCAGTGAAATCCGGAATTTCACACTGGAGGACCCACCACATCTCCTCACTTCAACATCTTAAATGCCAGAAAGGAAGCCATGAGTGTGTGGTTTTGTTTTTTGTTTTGTGCTGCCAGCACAGAGCCGGATACGGGGCTCGAACCCACCAATGGTGAGATCATGACCTGAGCCAAAGTCGGACGCTTAACTGACTGAACCACCCAGGTGCCCCAGGAACTAAGCACTTTAAATGCATGATTTCATTTAATTCTCATAACTAGATGGTGTCTGTTATACCCCAACTTCAGCTACTAAGATCCTTTATAGTCTAAATATTATTTCTCTGATTTGATTCTGTTCATCTTTGCTGTTGTCTTTTTACTTTCGAATGCATAGTTTTCAGAGTTTATAAATCACATGTATGCTATTTTTGTTGCTTTCCCAACTATAGACATCTGCTTAGAAAATAACCATGTTCTGTAGAAAATTAATATAAATTTCTTGCTTCATAGCAAATGATCTCAGAATGCAGACAGTTGACCTAGTTTTATTGTGGGTATTTATTGACTTCTGATTTTTCATAAATTATTTCTTTATTGGTTTTTAATTAGTCTCAACCTTTATTTGCAAGTATAAGTCATAAATCCTCACTTTTTAAAGTTAGTTAATAAGTAGATTTTGATAAAACTTTGAAATACTTGAAACACACCCTATGTCTTGCCATACCAAGATTACAGCTGATTATTTAATACTTTTTTTCTCTTAACATTCTTTAAAAGTACTTCTAAAAGTTTGAGGTACGGTTGACCCTTGAATGATTCAGAGGTTAGGGGCACCAATCCCCACACAGTTAAAAATTCATGTATAACTTTTGACTGCCCAAAACCTTAACTACTACTCCTCCTCATAGGAAGACTCACCAATAACACAGTCAATTAACACATTTCGTATGTTGTATATATTACATCCTTTGTTCTTACAGTAATACCTAACCTTTCTTAAATTCTTTTGATATATCAAGGCTACGTGGTTTGTCTTTTTTTGTTGTTGTTAATGTTTATGTTATTTATTTTGAGGGAGCGAGTGGGGAAGGGGCAGAGAGAGAATCCCAGGCAGGCTCCACGCCTAGCATGGAACCCATGACCATGAGAACATGACCCAAGCTGAAATCAAGAGTCAGACGCTCAACTGACTGAGTCACCCAGGTGCCCCTCATCTGTTTTTTCAAATTATCACAGATGTCCAAAAAATTGTCCTACTTATTTAAGATTTTTAGTTTGTTTTTTTTTTTAATTTTTTTATGTTTTATTTATTTTTGAGAGGGATAGCACAAGTTGGGGAGGGGCAGAGAGAGAAGGAGACACAGAATCTGAAGCAGGCTGCAGGCTCTAGGCTCTTGAGTTGTCAGCACAGAACCTGATGCAGGGCTCAAACCAACAAACTGTGTGATCATGACCTGAGCCAAAATTGGTTACTCAACTGATTGAGCCACCCAGGCACCCCAGGATTTTTATTTTTAAGTGATCTCCACACCCAATGTGGGGCTCAAACTCCAAACCCTCAGATCAAGAGTGAGATCGAGAGCATGCTCTACTGGCTGATCCAGCCTGACATCCCTCTATTTATTTTTACAAAATCCATGTATAGGTGAACCCATACAGGTCAAACCCATGTTATTCAACAGTTGATCAACTATATTTATGAAAGTTGGATATTTTGTGACTCACTTTTGTAGTTTGAGCACAGCATCAGTAATTTTGATAATTATTACCCTTAATTTCTCTTATGACCAGGATTCTTACATTATTTTCAAAAGTATTTTGTTATCTAAATATTTATTGAGTAATTTCTACATGTTGGCTACTTATGCTAGGCACAGGACTTCAAAATAAATGATATTGATCTTCAATGATTTCAGTCTATTGAACGTCTTAAAATAATACTTGATTTGTCTAAAAGAGGAGAGCGATTTATTACACATTCATCGAGTTGTCTGAGTAACAAGCTGATTTCTTAAAATTCTATAAAAATTTTTAAGTTTATTTATTTTGAGAAAGAAATAACAAGTAGGAAGGGGGAGAGAGAAAGAATCCCAAGCAGACTCCTTCCTCTCAGTGCAGAGCCTGATGTGGGGCTTGAACTCAGAAACTGTGAGATCATGACCTGAGCTGAAGTCAGATGCTTAACCGACTGAGCCACCCAGGCGCCCCAAAATTCTAAAAATTTTTAAACGAAAATCCTTAAAATGTCTTGAACATCTTCCTGCATTCTTCTAAGTAAACTGAACCATCTTAATTTTTTTCATTGTGAGTTGCATTTATCATGTGAACATTGTCTGTTTTCATTTTTGTTAATCAGTCTCTCACGCTGCCAGCTATCACTTTTTGTACTTGTTAATTGTGTACTGTCTCTTTAAATTTGTCTCTCTTATAATTTATTCCTAATTTGTTTGGTACTGCTTCTTCACATGTCCAGACTTTTTAGTTATTCCTATTTAAAGATCTGATTAATGGGGCGCCTGGGTGGCTCACTTGGTTAAGTGTCCAACCTCCACTCAGGTCATGATCTCACTATTTACAAGTTTGAGCCCCCCATTGATCTCTGTGCTGACAGCTCAGATCCTAGAGCCTGCTTCACTTTCTATGTCTCCCTCTGCCCCTCCTCTCCTTGCGCGTGTGCTCTTGCGCGCGCGCTCTCTCTCAAAAATAAATAAAAGCATTTTTTTAAAAAAAAGATCTGACTAATGGCCTAGGGGTGAATAGGTGGGTATAGTAAATCTCAGATTGCATAACTCCATAAGCTTCTTAGGCACACAAATAAAAATGGATTCTAAGGTATTTTCAGCTTCATTATCTTTTTTTTTTTTTTTAATACTTACTTGTTTTGAGAGAGAGCAACCAGGAGAGGGGCAGAGAGAATCTCAAGCAGGCTCCGTGCTGTCAGCACAGAGTCCAACCCAGGCTTGATCTCAGGAAGCTTGAGATCATGCCCTGAGCCAAAATCAAGAGCCAGACGCTCAATGGACTGAGCCATTCAGGTGCCCCAGCTTCATTATCATTTTAAGGAATTTATTGTAGTTCTAATCTGTTTAGTTTCTTTGAATGTTACATTGGTGGTTATACTTTAAATTTCAGTACAAACTATGACAAAATGCAAAAGGCCATGTTTTATATTTGTTGCATTTATGTGAAATGTCCAGGATAGGCAAATCAGTAGAAATACAAAGTGGGTTAGTGGTTGCCATGGGTTGGAGGAAAGGGAGAATGGAGAATGATAGCTACTGGGTACAGAGGTTTTTTTGGGGGGAGGAGGGGTGATGCAAATATTCTGGAATTAGATAATCATTATGGTTGAACAACTTTGTAAGTATACTGAAAACCAGTGAATTTTACACTTTAAACGAATGGATGTTATGTGAATTATATCTCAAGTTTTAAAATGTAAATGAAAGCAGATTTAAAAAAAAATTTTTTTTAACGTTTTATTTATTTTTGAAAGAGAGAGACAGCATGAGCAGGGGAGGGTCAAAGAGAGAGGGAGATACAGAATCCGAGCTCAGGCTCCAGGCTTTGAGCTAGCTGTCAGCAGAGAGCCTGACGCAGGGCTCGAACCCGCGAACTGTGAGATCATGACCTAAGCTGAAGTCGGACGCTTAACTGACTGAGCCACCCAGGCTCCCCAAAAGCCGATTTTTCTAATCGGAGACCATTCAAAACATATTCTGGATTGGCGGCTTTCTAAATCTATACTTTTACTTTTGTCTTTTATTCATTGGTTTAGATTTTGGGTCTCTCAAATGTAACTTATTTACAGTGAAAGCATAATTTGTATTTTCCTTAGGGATAATATAAGTGCAGTTGTGCATTAAATAAAAATTTAGATAACATACATTGATTTTAAAGAAAAAACAAGTCTTCTTTACTTGGGATATTGATCTACTCTAACTGTAGGTATTAAAGAACAAACATGAGCCCTAAATATCTAAAGAATTTTAGGGGTTGTCATTTTAATAGGAAAGACCAGCAATAATTAAAAACAAACCAGCAAACTCTTTATTTTGCATTTTTCTTCATTAAGCATAAATTGCAACATCTTTTTAAAGTGTAAATTATGTATTGCCTAATGAGTTTTGTTTTCATTACTTGTTTTATTTCGATTGTTTTTACATGTAATTTTCTGTTTTTGTGATTTGTTCTATGTAACGTTTTATTATTTAAAAAAATGTTAACTTCATAAATTGTTATTCTGATGTTTGAAAATGAGTAATTCCTTTGGTCTGTAAGTTGTTAAACCCATTTTTTATGTTTCTGTTTTAGGCTATGGAGTTACTAGTAGAGAAGGCAATCAGTAGTGCTTCTAGTCCTCAGAGCCCTGGAGATGCACTGAGAAGAGTTTTTGAGTGCATTTCTTCAGGGATTATTCTTAAAGGTAAGTTTTGGTTCATTTTTAATGTTTGTGCATTTGATAGTTGAATAAGAACTCTTTCTTTTACAAATGGATAATATTAATGCCTTTTTTTTTTTCCTCTGTGGCAATTGTTTGTAGGTAGTCCTGGCCTTCTGGATCCTTGTGAGAAGGATCCGTTTGATACCTTGGCAACAATGACTGACCAACAGCGTGAAGACATCACTTCCAGTGCACAGGTACCAGTGTATTCCTAATCCCAAAGCTTTGTTGGGTCACTGCCCTTAAGGTTTTGTGTGTGTGTGTGTGTGTGT
>CM053572.1:120033438-120110522 GCA_028646485.1 Cryptoprocta ferox
TCTCCCTCTCTCTCTCTCTCTCTCTCTCTCTCTCTCTCTCTCGAATTTAAAAAATAAACACACATACATAGATAAATTGTAATTCGTTACCATACAATGCAGTATTGGTCAGAAATAGAATGTAGTTAATTCATCACTGACATACAACACCCAGACCCCATTGTAAGTGCCTTCCTAATACCACCCATCTACCACCCACCTTCCTCCATCGGTGCTCAGTTTGTTGTCTGCCGTTAAGAGTGTTTTTATGGTTTGTTTCCCTCTCTCTCTTTTTCTTTTTCCTCTCGTAAGTTCATCTGCTTTGTTTCTTAAATTCCACATATGAGTGAAATCATATGGTATTTATCTTTTTCTGACTAACTTCGCTTGGCATAATATACTCTAGCTCAATCCATGCTGCAAATGGCAAGCTTTTATTCTTCACTTTATACTTTAGAACTTTTTCTCTAATATTTATTTTTGAGAGAAAGAGAGGGGGAAAGCGCAAACACAGAAGCAGGGGAGGGGCAGAGAGAGAGGGAGCCAGGATCCCAAGTAGGTTCTACACGTCCAACAGAGAGCCCAACTGCAGGCTCAAACTCAGGAACCATGAGGTCATGACCTGAGCCGAAACCAAGAGTTGGACGCTTAACTTGAGTGCGTGTACCCCTTTGAATCTTCTTTTTGCATCCTTTCTGTAAATACCTAGTAGTGCAATTGCTGGATTGTAGGGTAGTTCTATTTTTAACTTTCTGGGGGAATCTCCACAGTTTTTCAGAGTGGCTGCACCAGTTTGCATTCCCACCAACAGTGTAAGAGGTTCTCCACATCCTCACCAATACCTGTTGTTTCTTGTGTTGTTAATTTTAGCCATTCTGACATGTGTGAGGTGCTATCTTTTCATGGTTTTGATTTGTATTTCCCTGATGATGAGTGATGTTGAGCATCTTTTCATGTGCTGTTAGTCATCGGGATATCTTCTTTGGAATGTATAATTTTTTTGTGTGCTTCTTTAGTAAGCCCTTGGAGGAGATATAATTTAAACTAGATTTCACTAATATCTTAAATTGCATTATTTTAACTATAATGTATAAGTCTAAGTAAGTGTATTATATAAATATAAAAATATTTCTGTACAACGGGGCACCTGGGTGGCTCAGTCATTTAAGCTGCCGACTTCTGCTCAGGTCATGATCTGACAGTTCATCAGTTCGAGCTCCATATCAGGCTCTGTGCTGACAGCTCAGAGCCTGGAGCCTGCTTTGGATTCTGTGTGCGTGTCTGTCTCTTTGCCCCTCCCCTCCTCGCACTCTGTCTCTTTAAAAAAAAAAAAAAGAAACATAAAAAATTTAAATAAAAACCTCTGTATTTTCAGTGTCTTATTAAATCTGAGTATTAGGTTATACGTCATGATCAGTATAGGAACTGTTTATGTCTTCGGGTTTTAAGAAGTGATATGCTGTGTGGTTTCTGGTAATTATTATTATAATTTAGCCTCCCCTGCCACTGGAAAGGCTGTCTAATGTAGTTAATTAAAAATGTAGTCTCTAGAGTCAAGACTCTCTGGGTTTGAATAGAAGCTCTACCATCTCATCTATAAAACAGAGACCAAAGCAGTATATGTCTCAAGCAGGATTATTGGGAGGATTAAATGAGTTAATGTGTATAACTGTATTAACAGTATCTGATATGGGAAGGATCATAATAAATGTTAGCTATTATTATCAGTTAACAATTTTATTAGAAGAAGAATTATGGAAAAGAAAAACTATGTGAACCTAATGAATGAAAAAGAAATTCTAAAACTCCTATAGCTCTCGTTTTTTTAATTGGAAAAAATGTACGAAGGGGAGAAAAGGCAGCTATCTGTGAACAGGAATACTTTAAGACCTAAGACATTAGTTGTTGGACTTACATACTTGATTTGTTGTCTCTTCTGGCAAGGATAATTTAGAATTCGGAAGATACCGAGATTAAAGTAAATTGTGTCCAAAGTATATTAAGGGATAATTGGTAGTAATAGAACCTTATGAATACCTTAACAGACTTTATGGTTACTAATTCATGTGTATTAAACAAGTTTGGTTTTTATTTCTCTGGGTTTAATTTTTTGGGATGAAGATAGTTACCCTAAGTGACTTTCTTTCTTCCTTGTACTTAAATTGAAAGGCACTTTTTTTTAAACGTGACTTTGAAGAAGGTGGTCTGGCTTTAAGAGATAGTGACAGATGTCCTTGTTAATAGTGAAGGAGTTAACTGCATTACTCCATTTTTGTAACATTCATAAAGTAACATAGAGATGGAGAACAGAGTAGTGATTCCTAGGAGTTTGGGATGGGGGTAGGGTTTGTTACGGCTATAAAGGAAGTCTCTTTTAGGTTTATTTTTGAGAGAGCAAGTGGGGGAGAGGCATAGAGGGAGAGAGAGAATCCCAAGCAGGCCCTGCGCTGTTAGCAAAGAGCTCGATGCAGGGTTCAAACTCATGAACGGCAAGATCATGACCTAAGCCGAAATCGAGTCAGACACCCAACCGAGGCACCCAAGTGCCTCCACACTTTGTATGGGACCTGATGTAGGGGCTCAACATGGGAACCCTGAGATAATGACCTGAGCCGAAATCAAGAGTCAGATGCTCAGCAGGCAATCACCATGTTAATAATTCTATTCCTTCCTTTGTTTCTGTCTGGGTCTATTCCCCTCCCCACCTTTTCCCCATAATGCTTATCTTTATTTTTGTATATTTCTATAGTCTTATTCTTCAGTGATCCTTTTCAAGTTGCTTCTGCAACATACAGCCTTGGTCATCTATTTAGATGACTTCCTGTAGGTGTTAACTGTTCCCTCTCAGAAGAGGAATTATAAAGTAAACCTTAAATCTTCTTTGATGATATTTTAAAATTTCAAGATGTTTTTGTATGGGAATTATTTCAGTATCAAACCTCAAATTTTGTTTGCCACTAAATAATTGCCAATTACATGGCAGAATTCTCTCATGTTAAATGTTAGAAATACATAGAAACCACATGCAGAAGAAGAGGCTTTAAGATGCTCATTCTAGCCTCAGATGCTGTCTTAGTTTTACTTACTAGAGTATTCCTTCATTTAGAAACTCCTGGTATTGGGGTGCCTGGGTGGCTCAGTCAGTCAAGTGTCTGACTCTTGATCTTATAGTTCAGCTTTCCATCTCAGGGTCGTGAGTTCAGGCCCTGCATTGGGCATCGTGATGGATGTGAAGCCTACTTAGAGAAAGAGAGAAACTCCTCTATTATTAGAATAGGCTGGTGATTAGTAGCAGTATCCCTATGGTAGGAATGTATTTTGAGAGAGACAGCATGAGCGGGGGAGGGGGAGAGAGAAAATCCCAAGCAGGCTCTGCAGTGCATGCACAGAGCCTGACACGGGGCTCGATCCCACGAACCATGAGATCATGACCTGAGCCGAAACCAAGAGTCCGACATTTAACTGACTGAGCCACCCAGGTGCCCTTAAAGTTTATTTTTTGAGAGAAAGAGTGCACAGTTGTGAGCCGTGAGCAGGGGAGGGACAGAGAGATTGAGGGAGAGAGAAAATCCCTAGCAGGCTCCACACTAACAGCCCAGAGCCTGATGCAGGGCTCGAACTCATGAACCATGACTGGAGCCAAAACCGAGAGTCAGACTCTTAATTGATTGAGCCACCCGGGTGCCCTATGGTAGAAATGTGTTAATATTCATTATTGTATACCGGAAATCTTTGGATACTCTCTGTTAATACAGAAAAAAAACATTACTCTGTTTATCTTTCATAAGTCTCTCTGAATAGAAAATTTGTATTCTATTGTAAATATTCTTAGTTCTCACTTCAGAAAGTTGCCTTATAGCTTAAAGGCGATAGAGAACCACCCACTACTGGTGAAAGTCCAGAATTACAAACTAAATAGAATGCCATATCAAGTCCTTATTAACACAGATGATTTGGGGACTTTCAGGATTTCAAAAGCCAATATAAGTGGCACAAAGTTCTAAGGAACTGAAATTGTATAATCGGGGAAAGGTTTAGAATAGTAAGTTCTCACACAGATGATTATAACCAACAACTGTATCTCAACTAAATAAAATAAACAGGTATTAAAAATATTCTTAATAACAGCCATTTGGAAAACAGTTTGACTCCTAGGTATATGCCCAAGGGAACGGAAAACATGTCCACACAGAAACTTGTACAGGAATGTTCATAGCAGCATTATGCACAATTGCTAAAAAGTGGAGACATCCCAAATGCTCATCAGTTGGTGAATGAATAAATACAGTATAATCTGTACAGTGGAATATTATTTAGTCATTAAAAGGAATGAAATACTAATACATGCTACAACATAGATTAACCTTAAAAACCTTATGCTAAGTGAAAGAAGCCAGACACAGAAAGCCATATAATATAGGGATCCATTTATGTGAAATGTCCACAGTATGCAAATCTGTAGACATAGAAAAGCAGGTTAGTGGTTGTACTAAGAGTGGAGGGGTTGAGGAATGACTTATTGGGTCTTAGGGTTTTGGGGGGTTGGAGGGAGGTTGTGTGTGAAAATGTTCTGAAATTAATGGTTACAGTTGAACAACTTCGTAAGTATTCCAAAAAAACACTGAATTGTACATTTTAAAAGGGTGATTCTTAGGATATGTTAATTATATCTAAAGAAAATAGTCTGGGGTACCTCGATGACTCAGTTGGTTAAGCTTCCCACTCTTGGTTTCAGCTCAGGTCATGATCTCACGGTTAATGAGTTTGAGTCCGGAGTTGTCAGGTTCTGCATTGACAGCACAGTGTCTGCTTGGAATTCTCTGTCTCCCTCTTTTTCTGCCCCTTCCCTGTTCTCTCTCTCTCTCTCTCTCTCTCTCTCTCTCAAAAATAAACGTTAAAAAAAGAAACAGTCTGGGGCGCTTGGGTGGCTCAGTCAGTTAAGCGTCCGACTTCGGCTCAGGTCATGATCTCACGGTTTGTGGGTTCGAGCCCCACGTTGGGCTCTGTGCTGACAGCTCAGAGCCTGGAGCCTGCTTCGGATTCTGTTTCCCTCTCTCTTTGTGCCTCCCCCATTCATGCTCTGTTTCTCTCTGTCTCAATAATAAATAAACATAAAAAATTAAAAATAGTCTAAGGGCACCTGGGTGGCTCACCATCAGTTAAAGCATCTGACTTCAGCTCAGGTCATGATCTCACATTCCATGAGTTTGAGCCCTGCATCAGACTCTCTGCTGTCAGCAGATCCTTCTTCGGATCCTCTGTCTCCCTTTTTCCCCCCAGCCCCAAAAATAAACATTAAAAAAAATAGTCTGAGCAGTTACATTGAAGGTTATAACCATATAGAAAAATTTGCCATATAATCAGGGGTATATATTCCCAGAAATTTGAGGAATAGATTATGTCTTGTGAAATCTAATGACATTGATGCCTAACATACATATGCCTATGCATACATAACCATGTAGTGAAGTTTTTATTTTTAGTGCATGAAGTAACAAGTTAAAGAAATGTCCTTTTTGTAAACCTGGGGAAGTGTGTGTATGTATATATGTCCAGCCTATACACATGGTCATCCACAGAAAAAATGGCAAAATACATGGCTATAAAGCAAACAGGGATTTACTCCATGAGTGAGACATTTTCTTTTGCTGTATATTGTTTCAAGGTTGAAAAAAAATTTTTTTCAATGTTTATTTTTGAGAGACAGAATGACAGAGCACAAGCAGGAGAGGGGCAGAGAGGGAGGGAGACAGAGAATCTGAAGCAGATTACAGTCCCTGAGGTGTCAGCACAGAGCCTCATGCGGGGTTTGAACTCACAAACCCTGAGATCATAACTTGAGCTGAAGTTAGATGCTTAACCCACTGAGCCACCCAGGCACCCCTCAGGATTTTTTTTAAATGAACATAGTACTGAATTTTTTTTTTAAGATTTATTTTTTGGGGTGCCTGGGTGGCTCAAGTGTCCCGACTTCAGCTCAGGTCATGATCTCGCGGTTCATGGGTTTGAGCCCCGTGTCGGACTCTGTGCTGCCAGCTCAGAGCCTGGAGCCTACTTCGAATTCTGTGTCTCCCTCTCTCTGCCCTTACCCTGCTAGTGTTCTGTCTATTTCTGTCTCTCAAAAATGAATAAAAATGTTAAAAAATTAAAAAGATTTATTTTTTTAACTTAGGTTTTAAAAAGCAAAATAGCATGTGTACAGAAAAGCCTAAACATATAAACACAAGAACAGATGGAGTATTTCAGTTGTAAAACTAATATTATTCAAGTTATTTCATTAAATATGCCTTTTTATATTGTTACATGGAGACATAAACCTAGTTAATGAATATTTTGGTCTTTAAAATTAACTCTGAATTCTGGCTCTTTTTGTTGCAGTTTGCATTGAGACTCCTTGCATTCCGCCAGATACACAAAGTTCTAGGCATGGATCCATTACCCCAAATGAGCCAACGTTTTAACATCCACAACAACAGGAAACGAAGAAGGGATAGCGATGGAGTTGATGGATTTGAAGCTGAGGGGAAAAAAGACAAAAAAGATTATGATAACTTTTAAAAAGTTTCTGTAAATCTGCAGTGTTAAAAACAACAGGTGCCCATTTGTTGGTTGTTTTTCATTCATGATAATGTCTACTTTGAAAAGTTTATCAAGAATTTAAAGAATTTCATGGAAGAACCAAGTTTTTCTGTGACATTAATATCTTAATGTACAGCGTTAGGTATTATATGAATGGAAAGACACCAAAAAAAAAAAAAAAAATGTGCTCCAGCTAGGGGAAAAACAGTGGTTCGGATTTTTTTCCCCCCATGATTTTGGTTTTATTTACTGGTTGCCCTAGCTCCCCCTATTTTTGTGTCTTTTATTAACTAGTCTTATTAAATCTTTACTGTATTTAATGCAGTATTTGTGCTTCAGTTGCTATGTGTATTTTGATATTTTTATTTAGTTTTGTTTGCTCTTTGACACTAGATGTTACTTTGTGTTATAGATGATATCCTTTGCTCTTCTTAATATTTTACAGCAGTACGTTTTTTTGTAACGTGGAACTGCAGAATTTTTTCCTTTTGTTTTATTCTGTATGTGATGGATTTCAACACAAAAAGTTATCCTGCCATTTAAGTGCTCAGAACTGAATGTTTCTGCAGATCTTGTGGCATTTGTCTCTAGTGTGATATATAAAGGTGTAATTAAGACAGATTTCTGTTAATCTAATCAAGTTTGCTGTTAGTTGTGCATTAGCGGTATAAAAGCTAATATATACTATATGGTCTTGCAACAGTTTTAAAGCCTCTGCATAATTGATAATAAAAATGCATGACATTTTTGTTTTTAATAGACTTTTAAAATTATAATTTTAGGTTTGACACGTAGATCTTTGTACAGTTGACTTTTTGACATAGCAAGGCCAAAAAATAACTTTCTGAATATTTTTTTCTTCTGCATAAGTGGAAAGGGCATTTTTCATATATAAGTGGGCTAACCAATATTTTCAAAAGAACTTTATCATTGTGCAACTAACAACAGTAACTAGCCCTTAATTATGACGACAGTTCCTTATTGGTGTGTGTGAGATACTCTAGCAAACTATTACAGTGTAACGCAGTTGAATGATTCCTCCCCCTGCCCATCACCCACATAATTTACAGATCTCTTAACAGTGAGGTTGATAAAGTATTACTGATAAAAAATTAAGATTATCTAAGGAAAAAAAACAGAAAATTATTTGGTGTGGCCATCTTACATGCTTATGTGTCCTACAAAAAGCTAAATATTCTAGCAGTGGTGTAATGAGAAGTTACATCTTACTGTTGATGTATGTATGCTCTGGTACACAGATGTCATTTTGTTGTCACAGCACTACAGTGAAATACACAAATAAAAACTTAAATTCATATAATGACTTAAATGTATTATATGTTAGAATTGACTCATAAACTACTTTTGCTTTGAAATGACTTCTTCAGTAAAACCGTATTCAAGTTTATTGAGTACTTACATCTTGTTATGCTGCCTGAGCACATAATTTCCAGAAAATTTTATAATTCAATAGTATATTGGCTCAACTTCTTGATTTGGTCAGAATCTTTCCCTGGACCCTTAGAGGACCAGGAAACTAGGAGACGACTACCAGAGAACTAGAACAAGAGACCTGGGCTTTTCTTTCAATTTTGTCACATATACTATGTAATGTGGGCAAGCCTTTTTTTTTTTTTTTTTAATGTTTCTGGGTCTCTTTTGAATAATTAGTGGCCCAGTAAAATTTTGGAATTTTGTTTTTCACAGTTTTCTTGAGAGAGGGCAAGAGGGCACCTGGGTGGCTCGAGCATCTGACTTCGGCTCAGATCATGATCCCACAGTTTGTGAGTTCGAGCCCTACGTCAGGCTCTGTGCTGACAGCTCAGAGCCTGGAGCCTGCTTCCGATTCTCTGTCTCCCTCTCTCTCTGCCCTCCCCTGTTCACGCTGTGTCTCTGTCTCTCAAAAATATTTTTTATAAAGGCAAGAACTGACATTTTTGCCACACACTAATGACACACCACACCATGCTTGGTCATTTCCCGTTTTAAACTATCATAACAATAAGTGACTGCTGTATTTCTTATTTTTCAGATGAGAACATGAAAGGAAGCCCACAGTGGCTAGCTAACAAAAGATCACAAATCCACTTAGGTGTCAGGAATGAAGTTGAGTCCAGTTTCAATAAGCGCTATAGTTAGCACCATTTAAATTTTTTATGAAAATAAATGTTTCAATACTAATTTTTTGCATGATTTAATAGTTTCATAGTTGTGGCTAGACCCACATTAACCATCTTGTATGAAATAACTTGGATTCATTAGTATCTTCTACTTTGACAAATTTTTAAAGAAAACTGTAAACTTTAGTTAAAAGAAGCATTGGTTATCACCTTGATAATACGTTCTTGAACCAGTTGTTTTGTTAACTAATTATTAGTTATTCTCTGCATCTCAGGCTGGCTTATTTCCCCTGTTACTTTGTTACAGTAATTTCATGATAACCCTAAAAAAACAAATTGATTCCTCTCAACCTACCCCCATTTAAATGATACATTCCGAATTAGAATTTTCTTTTTCTTCACCACTGTTGTTTCCTCTGTTTCTTTGAATAAGTTAGAACTGGAAATGCAGAACTGCACAAAGAGCCAGCAAAAGATCTCTAGTGGGTTTTTTTTAATGTTCATTCATTTTTCGAGAGAAAGACAGCAATTGGGGGAGGGGCAGAGAGAGGGAAACAGAATCCGAAGCAGGCTGCAAGCTGTCAGCACAGAGCCCAATGTGGGGCTAGAACACGTGAACTGCAAGATTGTGACCTGTGCCGAAGTTGGGACGCTCAACCAACTGAGCGACCCAGGCACCCCAGATCTCTAGTAAGTCAGGAGTATTTAAAGTAATTTTTTTTTGCTTACTAACAAAAACAAATATTTTGCATGGTCATGCTATTATGTTGTCAGTGTATGTCATGAATTGAAGTTATAAACAGTTGATTTAATCCATTTTTATACTGAATTTGACAGAGCTATCTAATTTTTAAAGATTTTCCCAATAAAAGGCAAATTTTATAGTGTCCTAGAAAGATAACATTCATAGCATTGGTCTCAAATTTGACTGTTCTGTGAAAGTTGTTTGGAGAACATTCTAAAAATTAAGATTTTTAAACCCTAATTCCAAAGATTGTGGAGGGCTAGAATAAACCTAATTAGAAATGTCTTTTCTCTTCTTTCTTCTCTCCCCCTCCCCTCTGTTCTCTCTTTTCTGTCCTCTCCCCCTTTCCTTTCCTCTCCCCCTTTCCTTCCCTCCCGTTCTCCCCCTCTCTTGTCTTCCCTTCTTTTGTTTGAGAGAGAGAATCCCAAGCAGGCTCCATGTTTCCATGCTCAGCACGGGACCCAACATGGGGCTCAAGCCCAGGAACTGTGAGATCATGACCTGAGCTGAAATCAAGAATCTGACACTTAACCAACTGAGCCACCCAGGCATCCCAAGGCTGTACATTTTAAGATGGCTTTCTCTTAGGTATTTACTTGAATGGATGGTTTATACACATGTTTAAAATTTTAAAGGTATAAAGGAATATATGGCTTAAAAGGTCTCCTGCCTCTTGTGTTGCCCTTTCCCAGAGGCAGTCATTGTTATATATGTCCTTCTACACGTGGTCTGTGCACGTGGCAGGAACGTGTGTACCTCTTTGCTCTTTTACAGATGGCTGCATACTGTGCTTATTCTGCACCTGCCTTTCTTCCCTTTAAATATCTTTGAGTCCTGGAGATTGTTCCATATCAGTACACACAGGGAAATTGCATTTTTAACAAGCACTATAAGATCATTCAAATTAGAATTTTTTTTAAGTATAGGTGGTTCTGATTGAGTGGTACATTGGTCATGCTTGATCAACATGCTTTATAGCAGTGACCATCATGTACTCAAGTTCAAGAACTGGTGTGTGTGTGTGTGTATTTAAATAAGTTCTATGCCCAGCATGGAGCTTAAACTCAACCCTGAGATCAAAAGTCACATGCTTTACCACCTAAGCCATTGAGGCATCCCTGCAAAACTTTTAATTTAAAAAAAAATTTTTTTAACATTTATTTATTTTTCAGAGACAGAGAGACAGTGTGATCAGGGGAGGGGCAGAGAGAGAGGGAGACACAGAATCCGAAGCAGGCTCCAGGCTCTGAGCTGTCAGCACAGAGCCCGACGCGGGGCTCAAACCCACGAACCATGAGATCATGACGTGAGCCAAAGTCGGACGCTTAACCGACTGAGCCACCCAGGCGCCCCCAAAACTGTATCTTAAATTTAGTATTGTAAGTATTTTTTGTCAGCCACACAATATATATGGCAATAAGTTAATTGGGATACTTAGCAAATCATCATATTTCTATTCCCTAAGCAGTTTTATTGATTATAGTCTAGGTAATTTTAGTCTTTATCTTGCTTAGTGTAACAGTATTAGATGTAAAATAAAAAGTGAAAGTAGAAAACAGTAACTAACTTAAAGCCTGAATCACCTTTTTGAAAAATACCTAAGCTGGTATGTTGACTACAAAGCTACTATATTCACCTTATCCTAGTATAGTCCCAAGTAATACCTGGTACTAGAGAAATAGGGTCTTCGTTTGGAAAGGACTATGTAATCAGTTTAGTAACTAACAATGTGTAACTAACTGGAGGCCTGGGTGGCTCACTTGGTTAAGCATCTTGATTTTGGCTCAGATAATGATGTCACGGTTTGTGGGATTGAGCCCTGCATCAGGCCCTATGCTGACAACATGGAGCCTGTTTGGGATTCTCTGTCTCCCTCTCTCTCTGCTCCTACTTGTGTTCTCTCTCTCAAAAAATAAACTTAAAAAACATGTTTTAAGGAGGCATTTATATTAATAAAAAGCAAACAATCTGTTGATTTGAAGTATGAAAAGACAATTAAGTTGATCTTGGTTAGCTGAATCACTCTTAAAATGAGTTCAGCAAAAATAGGAAAAAGCACATACTTATGGCTTGGATCAATGGAACCCTCTGTTAACAAAATACAAGATAATGCAGTATGACAGGTTCCTGATGAAAAAAAGTCCTGGGTGTTGTAACTTACCTCAAGCTTTGCTATGAGCTGTTGAAAAACAGCTGCATTTCACTGCAATTTAGTGTGTTTTATAATGTAGATAAAAACAAGGCCTGGGGCGCTTGGCTGGCTCGGTGGAGCATGCGAGTCAATCTCAAGTTGTGAGTTCAAGTCCCACGTTGGGTGTAGAGATTACTTAAAAAATTTGGGGCACCTGGGTGGCTCAGTCCATTAAGCTTTTGACTCTTTGATATTGGCTCAGGTTATGAACTCATCTCATGGTGAGATCAAGCCCGGCATCAGGCTTCATGCTGGGCATGGAGTCTGCTTGAGATTCTCTCCCTCTCCTTCTGCCCTCCTCTCTTTCTCAAAAAATAAAAGTCTAAAGATGGTAATGCTTAAGGTAGGTGTTTGGAGGGAAGTTCAAACCTACATTACCAATAACAGCTAATTTTAGTGAGACAGCATTGGAACTTTGAACCTGGAAGGAGCTCCCTGTGTCCTTTATCTGACATCCAAAGTGAGAGAAACATATCCTTAGCATTGGCTCACACCATGTCTAGAGCTTTGGTGCTCAGTTCTGGGCTTTTTTTTTTTTTTTTTAACTGAGCATTAGCCCAACGGGCTTGAACTCACAACCTTGAGATCCACAGTCACTTGCTTCACTGACTGAGCCAGCCCGGTGCCCCTCTGAGCATTTGTTGTTTAGTGATAACTTGGAGTGACCAACGTAGTGAAAATTTGAAACTATACCATGCAGTTAGAACCACAGAGCAGGAGGAACAAGAGATGGGGAGAGAAAGGATTATAAATAACTTCAAATATGAATATCTGTAGAAAAAAAGTTTTTGAAAATGATAACTGCAACAATAGAGACATGCCACTGTCATTGGTAAAGAAGTTGTCTGTGTTAAAATATAACCACCTGTTTAATATTTTGGTTAATGGTCCTGGCATTAAGTATGAAAATATATAAGATAACCAAGATCTTTTCCAAGTTCAAGATGCTATTACCAGGCGTACCTCTGAGATATTTGGAGGTTCAGTTCTGGACCACCATAATATAGTAAATGTCACAATAAAGTGAGTCAGATGAATTTTTTGGTTTCCCTGTATATACAGAGGTTATGTTCATCTATTAAGTGTCCAATACCATTAGGTCTTTAATAAACACTGTACAGGGGCATTTGGGTGGCTCAGTTGAGTCGGTTAAGTGTCTTGACTCTTGATTTCGGCTCAGGTCATGATCTCACAGTTTGAGTTCAAGTCGGCATTGAGAGAGTGATGTGCGAGTGCACTCTCTTGAAATAAATAAACTTAAAAAAATAAAAACAAAACAAGGTACATACCTTAACTCCAAAAAATAAAAAATTTTTAAATTTTAAGAAAAAATGTTAAGCTAAAAAATGCTAACCATCATCTATGCTTTCAGTGAGTCATAATCACTGATGACAGATCACCATAACAATTATAATAATAATGAAAAAGTTTGAAATATTTTGAGAATTATCAAATGTGATACAGAGACACATGAGCAAGTGCTATCAGAAAAAATGGCGCAGAGACACTTGTTTGATGCAGAGTTGCCACAAACCATCAATTTGTAAAAAGAAAACAAAAAACAAAAACAAAAAACATAGTATTAGGGCACTGGATGGCTCCCAGTTAAGTGTAGGACTTCAGCTCAAGACGTGATCTCATGGTTCATGTTTTGAGCCTCACATCAGGCTCTATGCTGTCAGCATGGAGCCCACTTTGGATCCTCTGTCCCCTTCTCTCTGCCGCTCCCCTGCTCGTGTGCACTTGCACTCTCTCTCAAAAACAAATATTTAAAAAATTATATTTTGAGAGAGCACGCCTGAGGGAGCACGTGAGTAGGGGAGGGGCAGAGAAAAAGGGGAAGAGAGAATCCCAAGCAGGCTCTGCACTGTCCGCACAGAGCCCACCGTGGGGCTCTGGCTCATGAACCATGAGATCAGGACCTGAGCCGAAATCAAGAATCGGATGCTTAACCAATTGAGCCATCCAGATGCCCCTAAAAAAAAAAAAGAAAGAAAAACATCTTTAAAAAAATCGGGGTGCCTGGGTGGCTCAGTCGGTTAAGCGTCCAACCTCGGCTCAGGTCATGATCTCACAGTTTGTGGGTTCGAGCCCCGCGTCAGGCTCTGTGCTGACAGCTCAGAGCCTGGACCCTGCTTCAGATTCTGTGTCACCCTCTCTCTCTGCTCCTCCCCTGCTCATGCTGTCTCTCGCTCTCAAAAATAAATAAACATTAAAGAAAAAATTTTTTTAAATCACCTCAGTATCTGTGAAGGGTGGCAATAAAGCAAAGCACAATAAAATGAGGTATGACTTTATACTGTTAGTCCATGTACCTACTAAAGATCATTTGAGTAGAACTCAAATAGCCAATTGTCTCAAAGTTGATAATTATTTCATGACAGCCAAAGTTCGGGCATGAATAAGATTTTGGCAAAATGGAGGCTGGTTTTGCTCTATACCTTGTTAAATTTTCCCTTGTTTTCCATGGCATTGAAATTCCTGGTTTGTTTCTTTCCTCCTACCTCTCTGAACATTGCTTCTGTGCTGCTGGTTCTAAGTAGCACTTTCTGTGGTTCTGTCATCAACATCTGCATGTATACGTGCTATTGATGATCTCATCCAGCTTCCAAGATTTAGATACTCCCTTTGTTAAAACTATTTCCAAATTCTGCCTCTTCCAAACTCCAGTCTCTTCAGTTTACAACCTCAGATTATTCCTCTGGAAGCATCTGTTTGATTATGTCGCTGCTACTCAAAATACCTTCAAGCAACTCTACATCAGTGTGCTGAACAGTATATATTCATCCTCACAGCATTGCTATGTGGAATTTACTACACATGAGTAAACTAGGGTTTGAGGTTAAGTAACTTGCTGATTCTGTAATAAAAGATCACTTGAATGATACAGTCTTTTGAATTGAATCAGATCATCAGAAAGCTACATACCTGGAGAGTTCTTTGACTTCAAAGCCTGAGCATTTAACCTTTATGCCGTGTACCTCCCATAGATGTATCCGGCAGCTAAGCCTCTTTCCGAACAATTTTAATGGTTGAGACATGATATACAAATAGATTTTAAGTATCCCAATTTTGGTCCATTCCAAAGGCCTACCCATCAGCCCTTTTTCCACTCTTCAGATTCTAAGGACTCCACAAAGCTACTTCTTTTTCAAAGGTCAATGGTTAAGTAAAAATAGAAAAAAGAGGGAATTCCATCTCCTTTGCTCTGCATTTTAACCTTTACCTGAGCCAGAAGTCATTCATATCTTATGTACTATATCCAGGCTATAGCTGTGTATTATTTGGCCCGAACACTGTTAAAAACAGCCAACGGGCACCTGGGTGGCTCAGTCAGTTGAGTGTCCGACTTCAGCTCAAGTCATGATCTTGCAGCTCGTGGGTTGGAGCCCCACATCAGGCTCTGTGCTGACAGCTCAGAGCCTGGAGCCTGCTTCAGATTCTGGGTCTCCTTCCTTCCCTGCCTCTCCCCTGCTTGTTCTCAGTCTCTCTCTTAAAAATAAACATTAAAAAAAATTTTTTTAAACAGCCATTGTTAAAGATTTCACAGGGACGCCTGGGTTATTCAGTCAGTTAAACATCTGACTCTGGATGTCAGCTCAGGTCATGATCTCACAATTCTTGAATTCGAGGTATCTCACAAAATACCTTTGACTTTGTGCTGGCAGTGCGGAGCCTGCTTATGATTATCTCTCTCTGCCCCTCCCCTGCTGGTGCTTTCTCTCTCTCAAAATAAATAAACTTAAAAAAAAAAAAAGGAAAAATTTCACAAAAAAATCCCTATTTGACTTCTCTTGAAAAACTGGAAGATCTGATGACAGAGGACCTGTGTTCCTCTGTGGTAACAAGTAGCTAAAGCTGAGACGAATGGCTATTCCCTCCAGTAGATAAATTTAAGACAGTCTTCTCTGGAAAGTGGATCACAGCCTCTACCATTCCCTATTTTGTCTGCCAGGCTGACCTTGTGTGCATTTGATTTTATGGCATCAGAGACCCCGGCCATTTTATCTATGGAACTCTCCTAAATTTAGCGTGCAAACACATCTCTTAAACTGAGGCACGATCTCCAAAATTATTTTCAGTTCCCAAATTCTTCAATTCTGTGATCATGTGTTTCTCTTTTTAAACACTAGGATACTTGATGTCCCTCATACTTAGTATAAAGGACAGTCATGGGGCGCCTGGTTGGCTCAGTCAGTGGAACACATGACTCGTGATCTCGGAATTGTGAGTTCGAGCCCCATCTTGGGTGTAGAGATTATTTTAAAAAATAAATAGGGGCGCCTGGGTGGCTCAGTCGGTTGAGTGTCCGACTTCGGCTCAGGTCATGATCTCGCAGTTTGTAGGTTCAAGCCCCGCATCGGATTCTGTGCTGACAGCTCAGAGCTTGGAGCCTGTTTCAGATTCTGTGTCTCCATCTCTCTCTGCCCCTCCCCCACTCATGCTCTGTCTCAAAAATAAACTATAAAAAAAGTTTTTTAAATAATAAATAAATAAAATCTTAAGGACTGTCAAAAAGACACACTCGATGCACTTCCTTCATTGATTGTTTCAAGAGAAATATCAGGAAGGAGGCCTGAAATTTAAGCAAACTACATACTTCAGGGAATCCTTTATTTCAAAGCAGAGACCAAAATCTCCTGAAAATCTCATGGTAATGTTGGAGCAGCCCGTCTCTCTTCCTGTCTGCTCTTTGGTTGGACTTAATGAAAGAGGTAGAAGAGTATGTGGGAGTTGATGAGGAGCAAAGATGGGCTCAAAGGAAAATAAGATTTTCTAGATGGAAAAATTCTTAAATGTATGAGTTCTAAATTTTTTTCTTTTTATGAAATTTAGTGTACAACAAAAGAGATGAAAAGGAGAGGGCTTAGTCTATGGTAAAGTGGAAAGGCAGCTGCACCTAAACTATTCATTGAAATCAAATTTAGATTTTTTTTAAATGTTTATTTTTGAGACAGAAAGGGAGCGAGGGAGGGACAGAGAGATAGGGGGACAGAGAATCTGAAGTGGGCTCTGCACTGATAGCAGTGAGCTCAATGCGGGGCTTGAACTCACGAACCTCACGAACTGTGAAATCATGACCGGAGCCAAAGTTGGACGCTCAGCTGATGGAGCCACCCAGGTGCCCCTTGAAACCAAATTTATGAGTGCCAGTTCCCAGTAAGATGAAGTATGTACCTTCGTCCCTGTCTCTCCCTCTGAATGCAATCATCAAGTGTGGATAAAATGTATAAAACAGCCATTTGAGAACTCTGAATCATCATTAGTGGCAGGCAGGTTGGATAAGACAAGAACTGAAGTATCATCAAACTTAACAGTTGACCATATTCCCCCCTCCAGAGGTGAAATCACTGCTTAGCCACAGACTTGAGTACAGCCATGGAAGTGTGTGGCACGCAGCAGTAACTAAGCCCCAGGTGGGGGTTTTCCTGGTCAGAGGTTGAAAGGGGGCGTGCTGGGTAACTAGAACATACTGGGCAGACTGGGGAGAGAGAGGAGCTAGGGTAAGTGACCCCATAAAGTTATCTATGAATAACTTCACAACAATTTTTTCTGCTCAACCTCAACTCATTTTATGAGGCAAACATTCCCATGACATCAAAACCGAATAAACACAGTTCAAAGAAAGCTCAGAGCGGTCTGCTTGGCTCAGTTGGTAGAGCATGTGACTCTGGATCTCAGGGTTATGAGTTCAAGCCCCACATTGGGTATAGAACTTACTTTTGAAAGAAAGAAAGAAAGAAAGAGAGAGAGAGAGAGAGAGAAAGAAAGAAAGAAAGAAAGAGAAAGAAAGAGAAAGAAAGAAAGAAAGAAAGAAAGAAAGAAAGAAAGAAAGAAAGAAAAAGAAAGAAAGAAAGAAGAAAGGAAGGAAGAAAGGAAGAAAGAAAGAAAAGAAAGCTCAAACCAATGTACTTGATGAAATTAGCTTGAAGAGCCCTTAATGAGAGATTTATCAAATCATATCCAGCAATATATATAAAGAATAATATACTACAACCAAGTGGAGTTTATCTTAGGAATGCAAAGTTGGCTCAATATTTGAAAATCAATCAACATATGAATTTTACTACTAAGGATATGAAACTACCATATCCCAGAATAAAATTTAAAGTCAAGGGGTGCCTGGGTGGCTCAGTCAGTTGAGTGTCCACCTTTGGCTCATGTCATGATCTTACGGTCCATAGGTTTGAGCCTCACATCGGGCTCAGCGCTGACAGCTCAGAGCCTGGAGCCTGCTTTGGATTCTGTCTCCCTCTCTCTCTGTCCCTCCCCAGCTTATGTACTCTCTCTTTCAAAAATATATAAATAAAACTTTAAAATAATGCTTAAAAATAAAAATAAAATCAAATAACTGGGGAAGCCATTACACCATAATATAACAAAGAGTTGGTATTAATAAAGATATTCAAATCATTTGAATCTGATTCCACTAAGGAAAGAATTGGACACAGGCATAAAGATTTATTACCTAAATGGTCAAGAATTGAACAAAGGGAACATCCATATAGTGAATCATTACATATAATGATGTAGCTATGTATTTTCTGGCATACCAGGATGTTCACAAATAACACATGTAAAACCAGTATCTGTGTAAGAGTCCACTATTGCAATACACGCATCTGCATACACACACACAGAAAAAGTTCTAACTCAAAACGATTAGCACTGATTATCTCTGGGTTACAAGATCCTCAATGACTTTTTCAACAAATGCAGATGATTTGACAATGAACATGGAATACTTTGGTAATAAACAATAAGATAAATTTCTCTGTTTGAAACTGTAAATGAACAATACACATGAGTGGACAATTCTCAAAAAAATATAAATGTCTGATAACCACATGAAAACAAAATGTCAACCTTACTACTGAGAAAATACATACAAATTGTTTTAAAAAGGTCATAGACTTTTTATCAGCCAGATTGACAAAGATTATAAAGATTGAAAACATTAATGTGTTCAATAAACAACTGAACTTCAAAGAACTTATCTTAAATTTTTTTATGTTTATTTATTTTTTAGAGAGAGAAAAAAAATGTGACCAGGGGAGGGGCAGACAGAGAGGGAGACAGAGAGGGAGAGAGAAGATGCGAAGGAGGCTCCACGCTGTTAGCACAGAGTCCCATGTGGGGCTTGAACCCACGAACTGTGAGATCGTGACCTGAGCTGAAGTCAGACGCTTAACCAGCTGAGCCATCCAGGTGCTCCTAAAGAACTTATCTTAGAGAATTAAATCTAATCAGATAAGTTTACAAACTGTAAATTCAAATATATTCACTGAAACATTCTTGGCAAGTGTGTAAGATTAGAAACAATTCAATGGCCCTAAGTATTTTAATGAAATACAGCTGAAATACAGCTCAACCATCTAAATATCATAGACCGATGATTCTAAAGAGGAGTGGCCCTCAAAAACCACTGCTTATTCAACCTTTTACTCATGACTGGGTGTTAGGTCCCTCAGGAATCTTAGTTCAGGAAAAAAGTTGAAAATAACTATGCAGGGGCGCATGGGTGGCTCAGTAGGTTAAGCGTCCAATTCTTGATTTGGGCTCAGGTCCTGATCTCATGGTTCATGAGCCAGAGCCCTGCGTTGGGCTCTGTGCTGACACAGATTAGATTGCAGAGCCTGCTTGGGATTCTCTCTCTCCTCTCTCTGCCCCTCCCCTGCTGGAGCTCCCTCTCTCTCTCTCTCTCTCTCTCTCTCTCTCAAAATAAATAAACTTAAAAAAAGAAAAGAAAAGAACTATGCAGAAGAATAAAGCATGAATAGATTTACTTTATAATGTCTAATGAAAAAAAATCAGATCACAAAGCCATGTGCAAAGTATTATCCCTTTTCATTTTAATAGATAAGCGTATATAAAGACCCTTCTTTCCCCAGATCTTTCCAATGGTTACCTCTTGTGTAGTATGATTATGGCTTGTTCAGTTTGGGACTTTTATTTCTATCTGATTACAAGATTTTCTTGTTTCTATGTTTATATAATAACTTTTACTACATAATAAGTGATTACTTACTAATTCTTAAATAATTACTACATAATCATTCTTTAAAAAGAAAAAAAATGGTATAAAAAGTCTTCACTAGCTCCACACACCTAAGGATGAATTTCAAAATCCTTAGCCTAGCATAGAGGGCCCTCTAAATTACAGCTCCAGCCTGTCCTTCCTGCCCCATCTCCCACCACTGCCTGTACTAGAACCAGCAGTGTGATGCCCGGGCAAAGCCCCGGCTCTTGCCTCTGCCCATGGTGCACAGCCTGTGCTCTCTGAGGTCAGCCTTATAGGCCAGTGTGGGTGCTCCTTTACTGACAGAGCCTTTCCTTTGGGGATGGGACAGTATGGCCCTGGCACACAAGGAGAGCAGGAAAAAAGTAGAGAAGCTTTCTAAAAATGAATCCGGATCGGTGCCAGGATTCTACCAGGGGAGGGATGTGCCTGGCTGGCTCAGGCAGTGGACCCTGCGATTCTTGATCTTGGGGTTGTGAGCTCGCGCCCCCAGCTGGGCGTAGAGGTTACTTAAAAAAGAAAAAAGAGGGGCGCCTGGGTGGCTTAGTCGGTTAAGCATCTGACCTTGGCTCAGGTCATGATCTCGCGGTTTGTAGTTCGAGCCCCACATCAGGCTCTCTGCTGTCAGAACAGCCTGCTTCAGATCCTGTGTCCCCCCCCCCTCTCTGCTCCTCCCCAGCTCTTCTCTCTCTCTCTCTCTCTCTCAAAAAAAAGATATATATAAACATTAAAAAAATTTTTAAAAAGAAAAAAGAAATTAAGAAATTAACAAAAGGAAAAAAGTGAATCGGTTATTTCTCTAATCTTGTGTGGTTTCAGGTTGTTTCCCTTAGTATTTTCTCTTCGGCTGATGTTGTGTCACGTGATGTGGGAGACCGCAGCACTGATTCCCCCGTCCCCCCGCCTGGGCCCCCAGTTTCAGCTGAGCCACAGAATTTCTTTTTGGACTTCTTAAACCTGCCTAAGATATTTGCAAAGGCTGAGATTGTCTCGCCTGGTGCTTTGCTTGGCCGCCCCGAGAATCTGTTCCAGAGACCAGGTGAATGAATGGTGAATAGACCCCAGTGTCCTGCAGGGAAGTAGGGAAACGGGGAAATGGCCAACCATTAACAGTGCTCAAGCAGAAAAATGACTCTGTAAAAAATATTGAGATGTTTCTTTGCAGCTATTTCTATTCCTTGCATTCTCTCTCTCGCTCTCTCGCTCTTTTTTTTTTTTTTTTTTTTTTTTGCCTTTGGACAAAAAGGATATTTAAAAAACAATTTTGATTCTATTTTCACCTCGGGACAGATAACGATTTCAGATATAAAACAGTGGGCCTTTCACAACCTCTATGTTCTTTTACAACCACCTGAACAATGAGCCTTTCAGGTTTCCAGTGGGCAGGAAGGGGTCAGCCAAGCTCAAACCAGGCTTGACTGCACTTTCAACAAAGATCACATACCCAGGCAGGGAGGGACGCGCAGCCCTAGTATCTGAGGAGGTTGTCCTGGCCCTGTGACACCAACGGCTTCCTTCTGCCCTCTCAGATGATGAGGCTCCAAATGCAGTGGCCCTCCTCAGTGGAAGAGAGGTGTCCTCCCCGCCTTCTTCCAGATTTTCAGACTGGATGCAGTCCTGAACAAAGCTGGGAGGGAAGAGAAGAGCCTTTCAGTGCCATCTGCCTGCAAATTAGAGAAAAAACACCCTGGATGTCAGGTCCCTCAGTTTTTCCCAGCCACCTCTGGAGTACCAGAAATTCTAAGATCTAAACGTAATGCCTTGGGATGCCAGGGTGGCTCATTCGGTTGAGCGCCCTGCTCTTGCTTTTGGCTCAGGTCATGACCCCTGGGTTGTGGGATCCAGCGCTGTGTCAGGCAGGCTCGGTGCTGAGTGTCAAGCCTGCTTGGGATTCTCTGTCTCCCTCTGTCCTTCTCACCAGCTCGTGCTCTCTCTCTCTCCAAAAAATAAAAATAAAAATAAAATAAAATAAAATAAAAATGTTTTGATTTCAACTAAAATTTGAGGAGGAATAATATTTTTATTTTGTGATACACATTTTCCATATGATTGGACAACATGTAAAGCATGAAGTCGTGTTGTGTCAATTTTAATAATCTGAGACATCAGGGCGCCTGGGTGACTCGGTCAGTTAAGCATCCAACTTCGACTCAGGTCATAATTTCAGATTCCGTGGGTTCGAGCCCCACATTGGGTTCTTCGCCGACAGCTCAGAGCCTGGAGCCTGCTTCAGATTCTGTGTGTGTGTCTTTCTCTGTTCCTCCCCCGCTCTCACTCTGTCTCTTTCAAAAATAAATAAACATTAAAAATGTTTTAAAATAATAATAATTTGAGACATTAACAAGCTTTGTTCATTCCTCTCTTGGAGACCATCTCTGAATCAGATGCCAGATCTTGACATCTATCATCCTGGAAGAGTCAAGAGAAATTTGAAGTGGAAAGGCAAGCAAAATAACCGTTGTTTTTTTTTTTTTTTTTTTTTCTGCCTGCTGCTTCCTCCCGCCCCCGCCCCCCCAACCCTGCCCAGGAATTTGAGCTGGGCAGAGAGCTAGCCTGGGGGAGAAAGAGCAGAGTGAGAAGCAGGTGGTGTCTCTGTGCTAACCCTGCCCCCACAGTTACCCCATCACCTAGGGAAGCTGAGCGAGGGGAAGAGCGAGCCTGGGGGTGTGCGAGCCTGAACCCGGCACCCCCACAGGGGACTTTGAGCCTGTGGTGGCCCTGCTGACAATCTCTCCTGCCCTGCCTCCAGGCAGAGCGTGGTTGGAATTGCGGTGTGGCCTTTCCAAGTGCTGGAGAGAGAGACCTTGCAAAAGCCCCTTGATTCTTCTGTGTCTCCCAAGGGCTTTGGAAATGATCCACAGTATTCGGTGGCCCCCAAGTGAGACCTAGAAAGTAAGTAGGAAAGCGAGCCGAGGTGCCTCATGGAGGAAATGGGCACACGCCGTGTCAGCCAGCTGCGCAGGGGCAGGACGCAGAGATCGCAGGCCGAGGCCGCACTCTCTGGACCCGGCAGCTTCCCTGCACAGGGACACACAGCACAAGCAATGGGACCGAGGCAGGGCAGCCGGCAACCTGCCCCTGTCTCTGCCCCTGTCCCTGCCCATGCCTGGCTGGGGCTTTGTGCACCCTACAGCCTTGAATTCAGCCCTGAGAGTAGGGGAAGGAACAGAAGGGAGCTCTGAAACGGATTGCGAATGGCTTAGAAGACTTGAAGTGACAACGATAAAGCTCAGAAAGAACCAGATTAAGTTGCCTGTATATTAGACCCCTCTGGCTTAGAACTCACGTTCAGAAAGAAGACTGTGTGACAGAAATAAGTCCCAGGGAGGCCCTGATCAGCGTGATCTCAGGCGAGTCGTTTTACTTCTCTCGGCCTTGTGACATCCCCACTCCCACCCCCCACTCCTCAAAATGAAGGCGGTGGCCCAACCGCGGACTCAAGCCGGGTTTCTAGGGCAGGCGGCCTGTGCGTGCGTGTGTGCCCAGCGGACGCCAGGGGACGCTCGTGTGCCCAGCGGATGGAGAAGGGGTGGGCCCAGCTTCCCCCTCCTTTATCCGCTCTCTTGATCTCCCGCAGCGCTGAGGGAGCTCCCCAGCCCGTGCTGAGAATACAGGTTTCCCCAGCGTTAAGGAAGTAAAGCGCTCCTGTGAGGCCTATTGTGTTTTTTTTTTAATTATAATTTTTAAAATTTAAATTCTAGTTAGTTAACATACAGTGCAATATTGGTTTCAGGAGTGGCATCCAGGGGCGCCTGGGTGGCTCAGTCCATTAATCGTCCCATCCTTGATTTCAGCTCAGGTCATGATCTCATGGTTTGTAAATTTGAGCCCTGCCTCGAGCTCTGCGCTGGCATTGAGGAGCCTGCTTGGGATTGTCTGTCTCTCTGTCTCTCTCTCTTCTCTTACCCCCCCCCACCCCCCACCCTGTGGTTTGTTTCTCTTCTCTTCCCCCCCAACCGCCCCCCATGTGTTACCTGTTTTGTCTATGACACCTATTCTAAGCGTAAATGGCATAAGCAAAGAAACAATTACCATTCTGTGAAAGAAAAAATTGTCTTTGATTATATTTTTTCGTTTGTAAAACCAGGTACTAATGTGGGTGTTTCATAAAAGTGGAGTCATGTAACAGGAACTTTTGGATAGTGGGGGAAACCTGTACCTTCTGTGCTCACCACTTTTTAGATAGTCCTGTAGAGGACACAGTTTCCTTGTCCCAGAGGCTTCCAGGTTCAGGAATGTTCAGTGGCTCCAGCAGGTTCTGAAGGCTTTCCATCAATCTGATAATCTCTTCAAAACACCAAGGATAGTGCCTTAGGAACTATCTAGAATCACAGGACGGTCTCCTCTGACTGTGAGAAGCTCCACGCATAGTTGTAGGAAAGAAGACAAAGGTGAGGCTCTTTTGCGGTGATTCCAAGACATATTCAAGTTCATGGACCAACACAGCATACAGGTTCTGGATGCTTAGGGATTCAGAAGAGCTCTACCCTGGTTCCAACCATCTCCAAGGAAGATGTGAAAGAGGTGGTAACATTGAGGTTAGACCTTGATGGATGGATTGATTTGGGAACTACCGCAGAGACAGAAAATGGCAATGCCTTATAAAAGGCTCTGGCTTTTATTTTATTTTTTCTAAGTTTATTTATTTATTTTGAGAGAGACTGGGTATGTGCATGCACCTAAGGGAGGGGGAGAGAGAGAGAGAGAGAGAGAGAGAGAGAGAGAGAGAGAGAGAGAGAATTCCAGCAGGCTGTCAGTGCAGAGCCCTACTTGGGGCTTGATCTCACAAACCAGGAGATGATGACCTGAGCTGAAATCAAGAGTCGGATGCTGATGAGGCACCCAGGCTCCCCAAGTCTCTTGCTTTTAAATTAAAGTCCAATGTATTTTAATTGTTCACTTTAAAATGGCTAATTTTGGGGCGCCTGGGTGGCTCAGTCGGTTAAGCGTCGACTTTGGCTCAGGTCACAGTCTCATGGCTTGTGAGTTCAAGCCCTGTGTCGGGCTCTGTGCTGACAGCGCAGAGCCTGGAGTCTGCTTCGGATTCTGTGTGTGTCTCCCTCTCCCCTTGCTCTGCTTGTGCGTGCTCTCTCTCTCTCTCTCTCTCTCTCTCTCTCTCAAAAATAAATAAATAAACATAAAAAAATAAAATGGCTAATTTTATGTTATCTGACTTTCACCTCAATTAAAAAAAATCAATGGGAGATAACCGTTTCTGTTTGTGCATAATTTTAAATTAATTTGTTGCTGAGCTAGGTAATAATTCTGATAGTTTAGAATCCAGAGGTATAAAAGAATATACAGTGAAAACTCTTCTTTCAAGCTTTCTCCCAAACACCTAGTTCCTCCCTAAAACAACTAATGTCATCTTTCCCTTTGTATCTATCCAAAGGTGCTCTGCAAAAATATAAGGACCTATGGATCCTAGTCTTTATTTCCACTCTTTTTTACACAAATGGTAGCCTACTCTGCCTGCTGTCCTGTGTCCAGCTTTTATCACTGACTATGCTGTGGCTGTCATCCCTTATGTACCAACATTCTAGACACTTTATATTCATTAACTTACTTAATCCTCACAACAATCCTATGAGGTAGATGCCATTATAATTCTCATAACCTTCATTTTAAATATTTTTTAAAGTTTGTTTATTTGTTTGTTTACTTGGTAATCTCTACACCCAACATGAGGCTCAAACTTATGACCCGGGGATCAAGAATTGCAGGCGCTCCTGATTTACCCAGCCAGGTGCTCCCAATAATCCTCATTTTATAGGTGAGGAAATTGTGACTAAGAAGATAAGTGGCTAATTTAAAGTCAAACACATAATAATTGTTGGAGCCAGGACTTGAACCCAAGCAGTCTCACTCCAGGATATTTGCTTTTTAACCACTAAACTTTATAGCCTCTACCTAAAAATTTCTCAGTCTTTATTACAGTTGCATAGTATCCCACTCTATGGTTCAACCATAATTTATTCAACCACTCCCTATTGATGAACATTTAGACTCTTCCAAGCTTTTGTTGTTACAAAGATGCTACAGTGAGTAGGCTTGGACACATGGCATTTCACACATGTATGAGTGTATCTATAGGATCTTTCAGAAGTGAAATTATTGATACAGGATTTGATGGATATTGCAAAGTTGTCCTCCCTCTTGCCCCATCAATTATCCCATCCTCCCCTCCCCCACCAGTAATGGATGAGAATCCCTGTTTCTCCCATCCTCACTGAGGGCTCACGTAATATTGTAGCATCCAATTCATGGTTATTAGCTAGTTATGAAGGAGTCTATCCCTGCTCTAGAGAACTTCCAGTCTTATTGGGAGAGGCTGGGAGACAAGTCACAGTGAACCATCAGTAAATCTTTATTTAATGAAAAACCAATCAGGCCATTAACTTGTGTTTTGAAGAAGATAGAATACAGATCATAGAGTAGGCTCATAAAGAAGCCCTGCCATGTGACTACCTTAAGTTGTATGTTTTGGGGGGGAAAATTACCAGAAAGTCTTTGTTTACGATTCTGAGTTTGCCTAGCAGGCTGTCATATTGTAGTACCACAAGACTGAGAACAATCCAAATGCTTTAAAAAATTTTTTTTAATGTTTATTCATTTATGAGAGAGAGAGAGACAAACAGACAGAGTGCAAGCAGGGTAGGGGCAGAGAGAGAGGGAGACACAGAATCCAAAGCAGCCTCCAGGCTCTGAGCTGTCAGCACAGAGGCTGACCTGGGGCTCCAACTCACGAGATCCCTACTTACGAAATCGAACTCATGAGAACCGTGAGATCATGACCTGAGCTGAAGTCTGACGCTTAACTGACTGAGCCTCCCAGGTGCCCCCAGAGAACAATCCAAATGTTTCTTAATCCAGGTGTATTACTCACCATCCTCAGAAGAAGGTTGAGAGAGCCCTGGCTACAGCAAGAGGCTAAGGAATTTTCTTTTTCCAGTGAAAGAAGAGGGTAAGTCTTCAGTTCCAGACCATTTGCTAAAATTGAAATTTGGCAAGTGGCCATTAAGTGACATGTGAATCTTAGTCTTTGAATATATATATTACATAGTTATATATATTAATATAGTACATATAACATATATAATCATATAAATATTATATCATATGTTACATATAACACATTACATGTAATATATAATATTATATATAACATATCATATATATGTATCTATATAATTTATTTATTTTAAATTCAGGCCCTAGTTTAAATTTGGCTTAGTATCCAAGTGATTTAAAAATGCAGGTTCTAGGGGTGCCTGGGTGGCTCAGTCGGTTAAGCGTCCGACTTCCACTCAGGGCATGATCTCATGGTTTGTGGGTTCGAGCCCCGCATCAGGCTCTGTGCTGACAGCTAGCTCAGAGCCTGGAGCCTGTCTTCAGATTCTGTGTCTCCCTCTCTCTCTGACCCTCCCCTGCTCCCACTGTCTCTCTCTCTCTCTCTCTCTCAAAAATAAATAACCACATTACAAAAAAATGCAGGTTCTAATCTGGATGCCAAAGTTCAAACTCTTGCTTCCTCTACTTACTAATCAGTTGCTGCCTGGGATGCTTTTCATCTGTTAATATTTCACTCACTTGGGTGCAAATATTGGTTGAATTCCTACTACGTGCCTGGCATCAGATAAAGATGAATAACACGTACAAATAGGCTGCTTCGAGTGACTCCAAAGAGGAGGAAATGCAGATGTGGCTAGGCTTAACTATCTGCCAGAGGAGACCATATTCTCCCCATTTTGGAACATGCTGTCAGTTTCACTTGTCTGTGGGAAGCAAACTGCCTTTGGTCTGGCACTTGTTTCTATGTGAGCTAAGATTTGTTCCTATTTATAATTCTCCAAGAAAGCTTAGGGCAGCATTAGGAGAAAAGAGTGACTTTAAACTATTGTGTGTAAATTAAAATATTTCAAGGTCTAAGGGCTTTCATCTGTGTTTATTAATAGATGGAGAATTATTTGACCTCAGCATGACAGGAATTTTTCAATCAGCTGGGAGAGACTCTCCCAAGGATATCTGACCCACACCCTAAAGATTAAGTAAAAATATGCTCATCGCTGGAGAACCTTAAGAGCAAGATGGAAACAGATGTTACTTTATTCTCTGTCCGTGTTCCCTTACTGCTCCTTAAAGAAAGTGTGTTTTGTTTGTTTGTTTGTTTTTGTTTTTTTCTGCAGAAAGGCCTTTGCTGGGCAGACAGGGGTGAGTCTAATGTCAGGGTGAGGGGCCAGGGCACATCCTCCAGAAAAACAGGGGTGGCATCCCTGCCCAGGGAAGCCTGAATGCACTAAGGGCTGGCGCTTCAAACAGGCTCAGGGGAGGTCCACCCATCTACACGATGGAGGAGATGCCATCCCTGACATGGGGAATGTGGGTCTTGCTCTCACATCTACCTTGGCTGCTCTCAGGGAGCACTGTGAGGTGGGGCAGAGGGCTACATGATGGAGATGAGGGAGACTGGGCAGTGTGGGAGATCCAGAAACTTCTGGGCACTTCAGTGGTGATATCTGGAGGCAATGGGAGATGCTGCCCTCAAGGTTGAGGTCCAAGTCAGAGCAGAACGGTTGATCTAGAGCTGGTTTTAACTTGGACTCTGTTCAAAGTGAATGGTTCTCATTGGAACAGAGAACTGAAGAGAAAGGCGAGTTATTCTCCAGCACTCTCCATAGCACACAGCTCTGGGCACACACGGTACACATTCCCCGTATTCACGCAGATAGACGCAGGTGGCCGTACACTCATGTACACACATGGTCATATACACTGGTAGGCATGTATGCAGACACCCACATGTGCAAGTACAGATATAATTGTAGGAAAGTGTGGGTTCTTTATGGGGCACCTGGCTGGCTCAGTCAGTGGAGTATGTGATTCTTGATCTCAGGGTTGTGAGTTCGAAGCCCACGTTGGGCACGGATCCTACTTCTAAGTGCCAGCCCTATGTGACCGCACTAGGTGGATGTCCAAGAAGCCAGCCCTGGCCACAGGTGCCCAAGCTAAATATACTATGGTGGAAGACTGTGGAAATCCAAAGTCCTTTGAAAAGTAAGAAAGCAAAAATTTGCTCAGACTGTCAATTCACTTTGAAAGTAAAATTTGTTGTGAAGTATAAGTGATATTTTAGTCTGGACAAATAACTTCATTCCTCAACACCTCCCTAAAGTGTCTTTATGAAGCCTCACCTGGCCTTCTCAAATAGATTGAAGGCTTTCACTGTGTTCCTTCCTAATTTTTGTAATTACAGTGTTAAACATTTGGGCTTTGGAATCATACAAACCTGGGTTTGAGTCCTAGCTCTGTAAGTGACTAGTTGTGAGACCAGGGCAAATTACTTGCATCTATTTTCTCACCTGAAAACAGGATAATGTTATTCATTTGTGGCTCCAGGGCCGCTATAATTGTTAGGCTTAATGATAGCAGTCTAGCTGGAAATGAAGCTACAGGACTTGTCCTCAAACCTTGTTTGCAAAACTAAGCACATTCGTTTTCACTCAGATTTTCGACTTATTTGGGGTGGCTTTCGGAGGGACCCTTATGAAGATGAAGAGGGCAAAAAGCATCCGTCACCATGCCTGAAAAAATTAACTGCCAATATTTATTAGGTTTTTCTACTAAATTTCTTGAGAGCTGGGTCCTGTCTTATTCACTTGTCTAGCATAACGCTTGGCACCAAATGTGAAATGAAAATGAATTTTCTTTGCAATTTTCACTAAAAATGAGGATTTTATTGATAACTTGGGAGAGTGGATAAAATAAGTCTCTCAAGGGTTTTTGAATTGTTAGAAACACCAAGAAACAGGGGCACCTGAGTGGCTCAGTTGGTTAAGTGGTGGACTTAGGCTCAGGCCATCATCTCATGGTTTGTGAGTTTGAGCTCCCATATGGGGCTCTCTGCTGTCAGCCCAGAGCCTGTTTGGGATCTTCTGTCTGTCTGTCTCTCTCTCTCTCTCTCTCTCTTTCTCTCTGTACCTCTCTCCCACTCTTACTCCCCAAAATAAATAAACATTAAAAGAGAGAGAGAGACAAAAACAAGTGGAAAAATGAGGTTGACAGGCCTTTTATGATGAAACATTCAAACCAACTAAGTGCCTGTTAACAATTGATTTGTCTCATCTTTGTCTACAAAGTAATAAACCTGGACGTCATCGATGTGGATTTGGAACTCATACGGGGGATTTCGATACGCCACACTTTTGGAAGTTTTACACCAAGACGGCAAGCAAGGAGACGAGAACGATGGCAAAGAACCACCGCTCCCAACTTAGTGAACGTAGGATCATTGGACGACAGAGAATTCTTGCTATCCAATCGCCGGGGAGTCCGGAGAGAACACTCTCTGGATTGGTTTGAGGAAACATCTCTCCAGGTTCATTCCAGAAGTAGCTTGGCGTGGGGCTCCGGCCGGCAGTGCCTCCTGGCCAATCACAGAACGTATGAGGCGGGCTCGGCCGGAGCGGAGCATATCTCTGAAGGCGAATCTACGCCCAACAGACCCGCCCGCTGCGAACGGAGGGGGCGTGGCCTCCGGCCGCGGGTTCCCGACTCCCAGGGCTCGCGCGCGGAGTGGGCGGGGCGAGCGGTGTCAGCGGCGGAGCCGGATGCGGGCGTCGCCGGGGCCGCAGCGGCCCTGGGGATGGGCGGAGCCCCAGCCGCCAGTGCTGGTGGCCGCCGCCGCTGCCGGAGCCCGAGCGGCCGCCTCTGCTCCCGCGCGTCGCTGCTTCCTAGGGCGGCGGTATGCTGGGGAAAGGGGTAGTCGGCGGTGGCGGCGGTACCAAGGCGCCCAAGCCCTCTTTCGTGTCGTACGTGCGCCCAGAGGTGAGGGGGCGCCGCGCGGGCGGGGCGTCGGGCTGGAGCTGCCGGGGCGAGGGGCGCCGGGAGCCCCCTCCCCGCTGCGGGGAGGGGCGCGGACGCTTCCTGTGCGTGTGCGGGAGGGGATCCGGGCGGGGTGAGGCCCTCCGGGGCGCGCTGGGATCTCGCGCGGGCTGAGGTGGGGACCTCCGGCGCGGGCCGGCAGGTGCCGGAGCGCAGGGCCCGGTCGCTGGCGACCAGGTGAAGGGGCCCGGGACCCCCCCCCCCCACTACCTTGGCCAGAAGCTGGGGTTCTGGGCACCGCGGGAGGGGAAGGGCTGGACGCTCCGGGCCCCTTGGGGACCTACCCAGAGCCTGCCGTCTGGGTGGGTCTGCCCTTGGAATTTCTCAGTTGAGTCTTCCGAGCTGCCTGCTTCTAAGAGGGCTTTTTGATGCCGCCGGCGGGATACCGTGCACTGCCTCCCGCCTCCCGTCAGCAGGCAGCGCAGCTCTCTCCCTTGTGAGTTCCCCTCTGTCATTTCTTCCCCCCTTTCATCTCACCCCCACTTGCTTTCCTCCTGAAGTTTTACTCTCAAGTTCATTCATTCAAAAAATATTTTTTGAGCTCGTACACTATTCTGAACATTTGGGATATACATCCGTGAACAAAACAAAGATCTCTCCTGGAGCGTATTTGATGGAGATCGGAGTAAACAAATAGAATACATATAAGTAAATTATATGGTCGTGGTAGAAGGTGAAAAGTATCATGGGAAAAAGAAAAGGCACCATTTTCCTCCATGCCACAGTGGCATTTGAGCAGACTTGAAGGATGTTTGGGGTCTGAGGGAAGAGTAGTGCTGGTAGAGGGAATGGTCTGGAGTGTTGGAGGCTCATCCAGGAAGTCAGCCCTGAGGAAGCCTAGTAGGTGAGGGGGAAGAGTCGTAGGAAACCAGGTTAGAGAGGTTACAGCTTGTAGGCCATGCTGAGGACTTCTTGGGTTCCCACTCCAAATGCCTAATGAGAGGCGTTCTCATTTTGGGTTTCTGAAGGTTTTTCGTACTCCTCTGCCCAGCACTTTAATCAGCAATGTGCAGAAGCACCGTCAGACTCCTGGGCTTCAGCTGTCTGCCCACCCCTGAAAAGCACAGGCAGGTGGGCTGTGGATGAGAGGTCTTGATCAGGGACTGCTTCTGCAAAACCACCTGGGGCCTGAAGCCTTCGCACATGCATCTTCAAATTCACAATGTGTGCGTTCCCTCCAACGGAGAATGCTCTTGAAATGGGTATTTTTAGTCCTAATTGAAAATAAACACCACTTCCTTCTTTGATGCTTGATAAAGGAATCAGGGTCATCTTGAATTTTCAACAGGCTTCCCTTGTTATCATGAGTAAGTAATGTCTGTTTCTCTTTGTGTCTTTTTTGATTGGGCCCTTGTTGAAATACAACTGATCTTTAACCTTTCCTCTTCAGTGAGATTCAACTACAAATGGAAAGCCTGATATGTGGCCAGAGTTCAAGAATGTTAGATTTTTCATCCACCAAGTGCACATGTTGTAATTAGACATGTTTTCCCTCTTTGCCCACAGTGCCTGATGTATTTCCTTTGAGGGATAATTAGGGAAGGGGAGTGGTTCAGCCCCAAAATGGTGACATTTTTCGGATCCTTCTAGTTGGCAGTTTTGTTTTCTTGCTGTAAGATAATGCTGTGTAGATACTATGTTTCTTTGTTGGAATCTGCCTCTAAAAATATTTTTTAACAGAGGGAAGGGCTCTGACCTAAATTGCTTATGTTTTTTAAAAGATAAGGGTATGAGGGGGTGAGAAACCAATTTGTTTTTAAGTGTATAGCTTTTGCTAGATACCCTATTATTGGAAATTCATGTGAGCAGCTTTGAGGCATAGTTTATGTACCTCTGAGAGTGCCGAGCCTGATTTACTTGGTTGTCTCTTGGTTCACTCCGTAGGAGTCGTCCCTCAGAACACTTCTCCTGGACTGTCCTTCTGTTTCTACTCCTTTCCTTCATACTGTGCTCATCTTTACTGCTTTGGTGTATGTCTTCCTATCACTTATTTCTTTGTATGCCGTTTGCTTTTGTTTGCTGAGAAATTGCAGGTTTCTCAGGCATCTTTTTGCTGGTAGGTCACTGAGCTGCCAGAACGATCTTCACACCTTACGATGTAATGATACCTGTGCCTGGTAATGAACTTGTTCTTGGCTGATTAGATCTTGGAAGGTTCAACAGCGGCTTTCTTCAGTATGCTGAAGAGTCTGTCAAGAGTCAGCACTTTGTGTAAAAAACAGAAGTGCTGAACTGGATAAAGTATTTGAAGATGATGCTTTTATGATGACTTATATATTTTTTTATGCTCAGAAAAGATTGACATTGAACAGCCTAAAATGAAGGGTGGTAGTTAGTTTCAACATGGACCTCTGCCAGAGTTAACCTGGGCTCTTCTGTCATTGATTCTAAGTCGGTGAACGTGAATGTTAAAATCCTGAACTGTAGTTTAGGACCTTTGGTCATGTTTTGTAAACTCTGCCTGGACAGTTATAAATCATTAAAATTGTAAGTGGGAAGCCAGTGGCTCTGGAAATTGAGGTGAATAGGGGAGAGAGAGCTGGGTCATTCTTGGTGGTACCTGATGGCTGGTACCTAGAAACATCTTAGCGTCACTGCCTCCGCTTAGTCCCAGACGGATGGTACGAAGACAGTTGTGCCTCTGTACGAGGGGGTCCCGGGTGCTGAGCTCCCCTTCAAGGAAGCATTTGGTTATAGTGTGGGAGCCAGATCCATTTCTCTTGCTAAATAAAACAGAAACTGTAATTCATTATAGAAAATTAATAGAATACAAATAGATACAGAATTTTTTAAAGGAAAGTTATAAGCAACTTGGAGTCTACACTGTCAGATATGTATGTAGGTGTATGTGTATGTTTTTTCCAAAGTGGGATTAATATTGCTGATCATATTATTTTGTAATCTGCCTTTTCACCAGAGATCTATATTGTAAATGTCTTCCCATGTAAGTTGTTAACCTATAATGTCATTTTAAGTTAGTCCAGTTAGGGATGCCTGGGTGGCTCAGTTGGTTAAGTGTCTGACTTTGGCTCAGGTCATGATCTTGCAGTGTGTAGGTTCGAGCCCCACATCAGGTTCTGTGCTGACGCTCGGAGCCTAGAGCCTGCTTCGGATTCTGTGTCTCCCTCTCACTCTGCCCCTCCCCTGCTTGCACTCTGTCTTTGTCTCTCTCTTTTAAAAATAAATAAACTTAAAAAAAAATAGGCCCGTTTTCCCCACAGAAACACACGCTGTGATGGGGGAGTTGTTAGGTAGCACAAAGAGCCAAAAAAAAAAAAAAAAAAAAAAGCAGTGCGATTTTTAATGGATTTCTACTTCATCACCTTCCCTGGTGCTCAGTGATAGTTCTGATTCTTCAGGATGGTCAGTTCTCTGGTCAGTTACCGTGAAATTGTAAGCACAGGTTTGGTGATTTATAGTGGTGAGAAATGCTTTATTGTCTGTACCAGGAAGCTATAGATAGAGGAATTCAGGGTGCTTCTGTGTTGTTCTCTGAAACTAAGACCAGGAAGAATCCAGCTTTTAGAGTCTGCAGTACTTGCGCACATATTTGTATGGTATTCCAAGTATGATTTAAATGTACTTTTTAGTAGAATTTAAGTCAGTGTTTGACTTGAATACACCAACAGTTGTCAATTACTTACTTGCAACTCATGATCCTGAATCAAGAGTCACATACTCTACCAACTGAGCCAGCCAGGTGCCCCCTATTTGTGGATTTTTAGAATTGGGAGAGAATTTAAAGATACTCTGTTCCACCACTGAACTCCTCCTCTGGAACACAGATGTGGAAGTGAGGCCCCGCAAGGTTAAATGTCCTGCCCATACCGCAGAAGTATTTCAGACCAGAGAGAACTGTCTCCTGGAGCCACCGGTGCCTGTGGCTAAGCCAGGCCCCCAGGAGCTTAGGAAATACATAGACGTGGGGGAAAAAAAGCAAGAAAAGAAAGAAAGATTGAAGAAGGATCAAAAAAAATCCAGACTTAAGAGCAAATTTTATCTTCTCATTTATCCCTTAGGGAAAAGAATGCATTTTTGCCTAATTTTCACTTACAGCCATATATCTTTCCATGGAGAGAAGTGAATCTATCTATGATCTCGTGTTTTTCCAAGAGATAATGGCTGGGGGTATATATCAGAATAATAAAATGAATAATTACCAACATTTATTAGGCAGTTCTGTGTCCCAGACTGTGCTTCTCTCATTTCCTCCTTTCAACTATCTTAGGCAGTGGATCCTGTTCCCTCCCTTTTGTGTGTTTAGATGTGGAGAGACCCAGTGACATTAGTACCTTGCTCAGGGTCACAGCTCGCAAGGGGTGGTACCAAGATTTACACCTGGGCAGTCTGACTCCAAGGCTGCTCTTCCATCCTTACATTTATGAATGCAGGGAATATTATTAGCAAAACATGCCTGTAGTCCTGATCGGCGTTCACATGCTAAAATGCTTTCGCATTCGTGTTCTCTAGTAGCAGTTTTGTTCTTGGCTTTTGTTAGCTTCTCCACTAGGTGACTGTGAGTGGATACAGGGCTCCTTGGAGATACAGCCGATTCATTTAGCTGATATTTACTTAAAGCACCTGCTACTATCAGGCACTGTTCTAGATGTTGGGCATACCAAACAGATGAAATGATTCAGACTATTTTTGGTAGAACACTACTGTGTTGGACTACTGACTTTGATGAGTTGGGTGAATCCATGGCTAGAAGAGTTTGGCTTATCCTAAATCAGACTTCCTTGCTCAGTCCCAGCAATAAAAAATACCTTTAGGGGTGCCTGGGTGGCTCAGTTGTTTAAGCATCTGACTCTTGGTTTTGGCTCAGGTCAGGATCTCACGGTTCCTTGGATTGAATCCCAGAGTCAGGCTCCAGGCTGACAGCATGGAGTCTGCTTGGCATTCCCTCTCTCCCTCTCTCTCTGCCCCTCCCCTGCTTGTGCTCTCGCGCGCACACTCTCTCTCTTTCTCAAAATAAATAAGCTTAAAAAATACCTTTAAAAGCACAATCTAGATCCATTCACTTTTCTTTTTTTAAAGACTCTAACTTTTTTCCATTCCAAACTAATTTTTTGAAGGCTGCAGAATTGGCTCCTTGAGCTTAGAGGTCATTGACAGTGATATAAAGGACATCAAAAGTTCTTCCTAAAATGACCACTTTCTTAGCTGTGGCTTTTATAGCCTGATGATCTCTCCAAAGCTTCCGCTTTTTCTCTCCTGCATGTGCTTCCTGTGGCATCTCCCTGGATCCTTTCCAATTCCATTCAGCTTCTGCAGATGGGGCGTCAGAAGATGTCATGAGGTCGTGTCCGGCAACACTTCCTGCAGCTCTGTCAGATAGCTGCCGCCCTGCCAGCCTCTGCCTCAGAGCCCGCTGCTCTTCTGCACCCTGCTCCCCTCTGCAATGGTAAAGCCAGGGCTACCATCAACATCTCAGGCTCAGGGCAGCCCATACTAGAGATGTAAAGTTTTAGATTTTTCTCTGAACATCTTCAACAGGATGCTTGATGTTCTTGGAATAATTTCATATTAAACCATCCTGCGTGACGGTGTTCTTTAGAGAGAATTGGATTTTTTTAATCACCTTAAAAGATGTATATCTATTTTTATGATAAAGACAATGAAAAAAAAGAAGAATGTAACAAAGTTGCAGACTTCCAAAGTTAGAAAAGCAAAATTACCATTAATTATGCTATCTTAACCAAAGCAGTTAGTTCCATTTGTTAGTATGTTCTTGCTTTGCAATCATAATATACGTGAAAATTTATAACCTGCGTGTGGTCGTCATGTTTGAAGGTGGTGCTGCTGATGTGTGACAGGAGAGCGTGCAGTTTGTTTTTCCAGCAGGAAACCACCCTTAGTTTCCCATGAGTGACGCTTGTGACTTCTGATGTGTTTTGGGGAGACAACAAGAAGAACTGGGTTTGCAGTTTAATGAATCACTTAAAATAAACTGCTTGAGAGAGTTTGGGAGGTAGGATTGAGCTGGAATAATTCTTTTTTAAAAATTTTTTATGGTATAATTCTTTTTTAAAAACTTTTAAAGTTTATTTTATTATTTATTTTTTTAATGTTTATTTTTGAAAGAGAGAGAGGGAGCACAAGTGGGGGAGGGGCAGAGATGGGGAGGACAGGGGATTAGAAGCAGGCTCCATGCTGACAGCACAGAGCCCATATGAGGCTCAGACTCTCGTGAACCATGAGATCATGACCTGAGCTGAGTCGGACACTTAACCAGTTGTGCCACCCAGGCGCCCCGTTTGTTTATTTAGAGAGAGAGAGAGAGAACGAGTGCGGTAGGGGCGGAGAGAGAAGGAGAGAGAATTCCAAGCAGGGTCCATGCTGTTAGCGCACGATATGGGACTTGAACTCAGGAACCATGAGGTCTTGACCCCAGCGAAGGTCAAGAGTTGAATGCTTAACTAACTGAGCCCTCCAGATGCCCTGAGCTGGAATAATTCTTACAACCTCTAATCTTTTGTTGCTTTGGGAGGATGAAGAGGGGAGGTAAAAACGGAGCAGGGTGAAGCTGCTCTAGCTGGAAGGACCACAGGGCTACTTCTGTCCTTAGTGCCCTCTGCATGCCTCCAGGGTCACAACTCTAAGGAGGGCAAACAGCCACTTACTATGGCTGTGAGTGAGGCTAGTCCTCTAAGCCTTGGTTGTATTTCTACCTGGAAGATGGAAATCATAATAATAGTAATCTCTGATAGGTATATGTGAACATTTATGAATATTAAATGTGATTATGCAGATCCTTAGAGTACTTGGCACATGGATAACCCTCAGTAGATGTGGGCTGCTGTTGCTGTTACTCAGGTGTTGGTCAGGGCCACTTGGATGGTTTCAGAAAGTGCTTAATCATTAATCTTAGCATGCAGAAATCTTTCCCAGCCAAGGGATTAATGAAAGTGGAGTATTTAGTTGTGGTTGTTGCCATGGTATCGTGCCCGGAAAATGCACTGTGTGGTAACTCTTTCTTAGAGTATTTTTCACTATCTCTAAAAGTTTCTTTTCCTCTTTTCTTTGTTCCTTTATGTATTTGAGAATGATTTGATTATATTTAAAATTCCAACCTAATGAGAACACTTACTAGTTGACTTTTTTCATTGTTAACATTTGGTCTTTGACATTTTGCTAGTTTCATGCTGGGGATGCAGTTTTCCCTCTTCCTTCATTTCTTTTTTTCTGTTTTCTTTTTCTTTCTTTTAAAGTAATCTCTGCCCCCAACATGAGGCTTGAACTCAAGACCCTGATATCAAGAGTCGCATGCTCTATCCACTGAGCCATCCAGGTGCCCCCATTGTCCCTCATTTCTAATGACTCTGTCCTAGGCCAAATTTTGTCCACGTAGCATATCTGTTCAATGGTTTACTTAAGATATGAGTAAGTAAAATCAGATTACCCCTGGACGTAACAACTGTTTATTTAAAAGGCAATTGCAAGCCCTACTGTTTTGATTTCATGGGTAAATACTTTTCCTAAAATAGTATCATCATCACTTTTCCCTCCTGTGCCCCTGTCTTCCATCATTCCCTGTAGACGTGACTGGGGGCAGCCCTTCAGAGGTGGCATCTAAGCCCTCAGTTGTTTGCTTTTGGGAAAGGGAAGAGCTTCAGCCACAAGAAAAGCAGGGCTTGTGAATGGAAGTCCTGGACACCATGGCGAAATATTTTGAAGTCTGCTTTTCCTTTTTTTTTTTTAAGATTTTATTTTTAAGTAACCTCCACACCCCACATGGGGCTCGAACTCACAACCCCGAGACCCAAGAGTCACATGCTGTTCCAACTGAGCCAGCCAGACACCCCAGCCTACCCTTACCTTATGACAGATTGCCAACCCCTGTTTGAGACAATGGTCCTGAGCTGCTGAGTGTGTTGCTTTTCTTGCTAAGAGAGCTTTAAAATTCCCAAGAATACCTTAAAGGGAATGAGCCCAGATTTTTGGATGAAAAACTTCACTGTGTTCCTACCTTTTCTCTAGACATACAGTTGAATTCCTGTTTTGCTTTAATCCCTTGAGATCCACCTCCCAGTGTGATTCCACCTCTCCGATTTTCTTCCTCAGCTGTAACATTGAATGACCATCTTCCTGCAGGCTTACTGTGAACGTGAAAAGAAATACCCACGTGTACGTGACACAAGTGCTAGATGCTGTTATTATTGATAATCACTTGAATTGGGAGAATTCTCAATTGTGTCCCTCCCATTTGCACCATGTTAGAATTAGGAATGGAGAAAAATAGTCTGTGCTCTCGAGGGGTTCATGTTCTGTTAGAGAGCGAGCAAGTCAACAGATGGCTCTAATGCACGGAGGTAGGTGCCGCCTGTTGATGAAGGAGGCGTGCACAGAACGCTTTTGGAGTGAGCACAGAAGGCCCGCTGCAGGGCTGCGGCAGCATCCGGCCTCATGTGAAGGCAGCGTAGGACTTGGAAAGGGCAGTGTGAGGGTGGCTGCTGGTGTGGGGAGGAGGGGGGTGATGTAGTGGGCAGGCAACAGGGACAGCTCGAAAGGCTTATGGGCGTGTTGGGCCCAGGTGGTCGAAGCATCTGTCTCATACCTTACATAAGGCGTGGTGGGGGGTTGCAAGTGAGCTAAGTCCTGAAACGTAGAATCCGGGGGGTGCTGCTAGGACACGCAGGCTTGTTTTCTGCTCTCTGCGAGTGCTGCTTTACCAATAAGTCAGCCTGGCCCTTCGTGAGCCCGTAGGCACCTGCTCGTTTGCTCCTGGTTCCTCTCGGTCCAAGACCATGCAAAAGCTCCCGTTCCAAGGCTTTTAGGTCCTTGCCAGCGATTCAGCTGACCTAGGATTTGCGTAGAGGTCCTGGGAGGGGCAGGAGCTTGGTGCACAGAAGGCAGCACCATGTGTTTTGCAGCTGCTGTTAGTCACATCAGTTAGCTTCGATGCTGAGATGCTGACAGCCCGGTAACTGCCACCTGCTAGCTTTCTCCAGCGCTTGTGTACATGCCAGCGCTGCCCTCTCTAACTTTCAGTGTAATGTGGTTAAGAGCACAGCTTTGGAATTAGAGCTCTGCTACTTGCCGTGTGGATTTAGTCTGGGTATTTAACTTCTCTGAGCCTCGGTTTCCTGATCTGTGAAATGGGAATAAAAATAGTAGTATCTAGCTCACAAGATTGTTGTTAGTCTTAAGTGAGGCAGTCCATCAAAGTTGTTAACACCGTACCCAACGTGTAGCAGACCCTTATTAAATGTTAATTGTTGTAGTGACTATTCTCTTTACCCCAGCAGCTGCAGCTATGTGTGTGGTGGTTCTTTGGGCCACAAGTGCAGGTCCCGATAGTGCCAAGATTTCTTAGGTTCTAGCATTGTTCTTCTCTTCGCTCTCAGAGGCTGATCACCGGAGTGGGGGATACCATCCCTTTTGCAGGTGCCCACAGTGGGCACTCTTCCTCTCCATCCAGAGGCTTCCCTTCCCACACAGCTTTCTTATGAGTGAGCTTTTTGACGGATTCCTTCTGTGTCCTCCTGTCACAGTGTTATCCCTTGTCCTGAAGGTGTCCAGGAGGACTTGGGCTTTGGGCAGCGTTTTATGTCCTGGGCCTTCTATCCGATCCAACTTGGCTGTCTTCCTTTTAAATTAGCCTTCTAGCTGCTGCCAGTGGCCCCCTGTCTCCCTAGCCAGCCAGTTATACTCTAGCCATCAGTTTCCAGGGTTGCCTTGGGAGTGCCCTCTTTGCTGGTCTGTCTTCATTTCCATCATTCCGCCCTCTCTGCTAGCATCTCTTCGAGTGCTTGGAACCACAGACCATACCTGCCTAGCTGGTCTCTACCTCTACCTGGGCCACCCTGCGGGCACAGCCAGGCCCCTGCTGGGTGCAGCCTGCGTGTGTCCTTTTCCTATTTGAGTCTTCCTGTGCACCTGCCGCGTCCCCAAATCCTGACACCCTTTCCAGACTCACTGCAGATTCCTGCCTTCTTCTGGTTTGTTGAGAGAGCATTTGCATTTGGGAGGCCGGGGCTCTGCTCATTTTTTTTTCTGTGTGATTTTGAGGGAGCCCCCTTGACCTCTTTGGCTCTCATTTCCTGATTCATAGAGTTGGCTTAGGCAAGTGCTTTTAAACCTATTTTGCCCAAGGAAATTAAAAAAAAATTTTTTTAAAGTTACTTATTTTTGAGAGAGAGTGAGCGGGGGAGGAGCAGAGAAAGAGGGAGAGAATCTGAAGTAGGCTCTACACTGTTAGCATGGAGCCCAATGTGGGGCTCGAACTCATAAACTGTGAGTTCAAGACTCGAGCCAAAACCAATAGTTGGATGCTTAAGTGACTGAGCCACCCAGGTGCCCCCCACCCTTTTTTTGAACAGTATGGTTCTTTCGGGACCCTTTTCAAAATATACTGTCCCAAGTCCTGCTTTAGAGATTCGGATGTGCTTTAGGGTCAGGGAAGGGTGTGTGTGTGTGGGATGGGCACCTGCTGTAGGTATCTACATTTTTTTTTTCCTGGTAACTATTATTTCTTCCCTCATCACCTGTTGAGAACTGCCATTTCAAATGAAGTCATAGAGGAAACCCAAGTAGAGAAAGAAAAGTGAGCGAGGAATGTAGTGGGAAAGACCCCTGGCCAGGGAGCCCTGAAGGCCAGAGCCACTTTAGCCTCCCCGCATTCCCTGGTCTTTCCTAATTGGCATTCTCCCTTTCTTTTTGTCCATGGTACAGGCTGTCTGTGGCTCTGGGTTCTTTGTTGCTACAGTTGAGCATTTATTCTCTACTCCTTGTGTATACTTGCTCCATGTCTGCAGCTCTTCTTTCTCCAACAAAACCGTAAGCTCCTCGGCCTGTAGTGCCACAGAGTGTGGCCTTCTGGAGGTCAGTGTGGGCTTCAGAGTGGACTGTGGCCATCCCAGGAGGGGGCCTCAGAAGGGAGCTGGTGGGAGCATCATTCTGAGCCTCTTTTTCATTTCTCCGGGAGAGTGATTTGGGCCGTGAGGTGGAGAACTGTGGTAGGCCTTCAGTGTGGTTCCTGACTCTCTTCTCGGTCTTTATACCCCAACCGTCATCTGTTAGATGATATTGTCAAGAAGCGTGAATGAGTAATGCTTTTTTTCAATAAATGATGAGCTGTCAAACCAGAGTGAGGGATTTAATTTGGGTCTTAGTGAGCAGTTACTTTTTTCATTTAAGAAAAAAAATCTGAGACAAGGAACAAAGCAGTCTAAATGTGAATGAAAGGATTTAGAATGGGCGCATGAGTAAGTATTGCTTAGTTGTTAGGATAAAGCACTGTTAGAGGTGGTTTCCTGTTTCTCTGTCCTGAACACTTGTTACCGTAGAAAGGACACTTGATGGTCTTATTTTGTAATAGGAAAAAAGTTTAAGATTGGTAGTTACCGCGGGCTAAGAGCGGTGTTGAGGGGGTGGCGTTGGAGAATGGGGGGATGAATGCTAATGGGTATCGTGTTTCTTTTTGGTATGATGAGAATATTCTAAGATTGTTGTGATAGTGGATAACTGTGAATATACTAACCGCCATTGAATTATGCACTTTAAATAGGTGAATTGTATGGTGTATGAATTTGCCTTTTTTTTTTTTTTAAGCAAACTCTACACCCAGTGTGGGACTTTAACTCACAGCCTCAAGGTCAAGAGTCACATGCTCTACCAACCGAGCCAGCCAGATGCCCCTGAATTTGTATCTGAGTGCAGCTTTTACAAAAACAAAGTAAAAATGAAAAGTACTAAGCCTGGTGTCAGAACTCCTGAGAACGAGTTCTGGCTTCATCACCTGTTTTAGCTGTGTGAGTCCAGGCACATGATTTAGCCTCTTGGAGCTTCATTGGCCTTATCTGTAAAGCAGGGATGAGAATACCTTAAAGGATCATTGTCAAGATAAATGACTTGGGACATGCGGAGGTGGACGTAGTGAAACCTCCCGCAAATTCTATGTTTATGCATTTAAGGTAGACATGTTTTTGTGGATAATAGATGCTTAGTCTGAAATGTTATTGAGAGTTCCCAACCAGCCCTGTGAAATGAACACGTATTAAAGGCTAAGACCTGATTTGCATGGTGAGTAAATAGCAGAGTCCTTAAAGACCAGATACCTGAATCGGCTCAGTCTGTGGTCTGTTACTTTGAGTCCAGACAGACATTGTCAGTTCACCTCTTACTGCATGTCTGCTTTCCTGGCTTCAGATACTGTTTCCTTGTCAGAGTTAATTGTGGCTTGTATGCCAGAGACAGGGTGTAGTTAGTGGAGTGGCACTGTGGTTAGCAGCAGAGCTGTTACCTGGTCGTGCTTTCGCAGGGGCATGAGCCTGCTAGGCTGGCACTAAAGTGAGTGACACCCCTGGCCAGGAGCAGGGAGCTAGCAGTCTGGGAACCAGCTCCAGGAAACAAATCTTAACTAGATTTCCAGCTCCCTAGAACTGGATAGTGGCTAGATTCATTTAGCTTCTAGTCTGTATCTTCAGTGATAGAGCTTCAGATTTAAAAGTCTGGCTTTGAATATGCCCCTGCCCTAATTGATGGGACTAGAATGTGTTTCAGAAAGAAGTGTGACAAAAGTTTGGTAAACTTGGCACCAGTCATATACTTCGGTACTAATCGTATACTTACGTAGTACTTAAAAAAAAAAAAAAACTCTCAAGAACTATACTTAAGATAGTTAAAGAATATTACCAGGAACAAGAATTGCTCGTCTCTTTGTATGTTTTTGTTTATGCATTCTTTTAGTAGACGTTTCTTGACAATTTACTACCCGAGGCTAGAAAATACATGTATGTACAGCCTCAGCCCCCACTTTGTGTCATTGGTTGGGAAAGCTGACAGGGTAAGAGATTATTGCAGTACAGGAGGGAGGGTGGATCGGAGAGATCTTCGCAGAAGTCTTGAATTGTGTGGACGGTTGAATTGACTGGTGGGCTCAGTGACTGCACTGGGGGCTAGGTGGTGGCAGTGTGGTTCTGGGGTCCCAGGAGTGTGCAAGGGAGAGGTGATGGTGGCTGAAAGGAAGAGCAGCAAAGGGTTGGACAGATGTGGATGGATTCTGGAGCTGTTCATAAAGCAGAGCAGACAGGTCATGAGGGACAGGGAGTAGTTAAGAATGATTCCTGGGTCAAGGGAGGTCGAGAGGATGGGTTAAATAGGTGATGAGGATGGAGTGTGTTTGTTGTGATGAGCACTGGGTGACATTTGGAAGTGTTGAATCACTATATTGTACACCTGAAACTAATATTATACTATATGTTAACTAACTGGAATTTAAGTGAAAACTTAAAAAAAAAAAAAAAAAAAGAGGGACACCTGGGTGGCTCAGTCGGTTAAGTGTCCAGCTCTTGATTTTGGCTCAGGTTATCATGATCTCACGGTTTGGGAGCTCGAGCTCCGCATTTGCACCGACAGTGTGGAGCCTGCTTGGGATTGTCTCTCTCTCTCTCTCTCTTTCTGGCCCTTTCCCCCCAATAAATAAACATTTTTAAAAAATTAAAAAAGAGAATGAATGACTTTTGGGTATCTGCTGATGGGGCTGACCATCGAGTCAGAGCCCAGAGGAGGATGAACAGGTTTGGTGGGGGGCAGCGGAGTGATGAACTGATTTTGAAATGTGAATTTGGAGGATGTTAGGAACATTCCAGTGCAGGTGACGAGGAGGCTGTTCAGGTGTCTAGACCTGGAGCTCTGAATAGAGATCTGGAATGAAGAGCCATTTGGGGGTCATCTGCCGTATCGTTACAAGTGACATGAGTGGAAGAGCTCGTGCAGGCAACGTGGGTCTTGTGAGGAGGGAAGGGGACCTGGCCTGGAAAGGCGCCTTGCAGGGGAGCAGCCAGAGAGTGGCTGTTTGGCCTGAACTCATTTCTGCCTATTTTCGGGTTTCCATATAAATGACACTTCCTGAAGGGACCAATCTTCTTTGACCCCGTCCGAGTGCCGTTCGGCGTTCCTGCTGTGTCCCCATGGTGGCCTGTCCTTCCCCTTGTGCAGCGCTTTGCACACATCTTTGTCACGGCGTGTCCTGTGGTTGACTCCCGTGTGCTCTGGGGAGGCGGAGGCAGTGTGTTGCACTCTCTCCTGGGTGTGCTGTGCTGGAAAACAGGTGCATGAGACGTGCTGGTTCAGTCAGTGAAAGAGTGTGCGGAAAGGCAGGGGTGAGATGGAGCCCTGGAGAAGGATGTGGCCAGCAGGCAGAGGCAGGTTGTATCTAGAAGAATATGATTCTGGTCAGGTCAGGTAAACTGAGGCCCAAGTCCCACTTCACTTAACCTTGGTCAGCCTCGTGTTCCTCATCTGTAAAATGAGAGCAGTAATGGCTGTTAAGAGAGTTGTGAGGATTACCTGAGATGATGTCTCATACATAATCTTTTGCAGGCTTCCAGTAATTGCACTGCTCACCCACTGTTCCAATTAGGACTTTTATTTGTCTGAATGCAGTGAGAGCAGAAGTCAATTCTTGTTTACCTTGTTATCCTTAGCATTAGGTCTGCAAGATGTTGGGGAGCTGTTTGTTGGAACGAATCGGTATGTATTAGAGATGGCTCAGCTCACAGCTCTGACCAGACAGACATACAGCGCGAGTGTTGACTCACTGGTTTTGCTCCTCAGGCTCTTTCGGAGCCCTGTGCTTCGGGCCACTCCTTCTCAGAAACAGGTCTGAGAAGAGATCCCACTGACAGTGTCCAAGTGCCAGGCCATCTGGATGATCAGGTTCTGGTAGGTGTGTCTCCTGTGGGCCATCAGCTTGCTGAAGGATGGGTGGCAGTTCTCACAGATGGTCTGGCCCGGTTGCCAGGGGAGGGGTGCTTCTGGCTCAGCATGGGCCGGGGTTGTAGGGGGCGTGGGGGCACTGACAGCTGCAGGTCCTGGGATGGGTGATTCGCCTGTGGCTCCTTTTGTTGTTTTTAAAAAATTTTTAATGTTTACTTATTTATGAGAGAGAGAGACCGAGCATGAGCAGGGGAGGGACAGAGAGAGAGGGAGGCACAGAATCCCAAGCAGGCTCTGAGCTGTCAGCACAGAGCCCGACGCGGGGCTTGAACTCACAAGGGTGAGACCATGACCTGAGTGGAATTCGGACATTTAACCGACTGAGCCACCTAGGCGCCCCTCCTGTGGCTCCTTTTGATCTGTGGGGTAAAATGTGCGGAAACGACTACTTATTCATGCCCTTGTCCTCTTTTTAAATTAAAACAAACAAAAAGAGTAGTAAAAACATTGGGGTAAATGCTGAAATAAGGAATTAACAACAAACCCCAAGTCCTGTCCTGCCACTGTGGCAGAACTGTTCTCCATTTATGTCTGCCACTGTTCTAACTGAATCCAGGCCACTGGGATACCCTAGTTTTGAAACCGTGGACGTGCTGTGACTGCTGGCAGCAGTCTTTGCCATTCTTTTGCGCCGTAATGGCACAAAATGCCCACACTCAGGTGGAATAGCAAGAGGTGCCACACAGAGCATTCGGTCCATTTTAACTGCCACGCTCGTTGAAAATTTGCATCATTTTCTTTGTTTACTTAATGTTATTTTTGAGGGAGAGGGCATGAGTGGGGGAAGGGCAGAGAGCAAGGGGGCCAGAGGATCTGAAGCAGGCCCTGCGCCGTCAGCAGAGGGGCCAGTGCGGGGCTCTGACTCGTGAACCATGAGATCGTGACCTGGGCAGAAAGTCGGACGCTCAACCGACTAAGCCACCCAGGTGCCCCGAAAATTTGCATCATTTTCAAATGAGTTGGTTTTCAGGAGTGTTGCGGAGTTCAAGAAAAGTCTGTCAGTGTAACTAGGAGAACCAGTTCTGCTTAATTATTAAAGAATCATACTTTTCTACCTTTTTTTCCTACACATTGAACCAAGATAGTTAATTGGGGTCAGTAAGGACTTTTATCCCATGTTTCGTAGCCCTGGAAGTAAGATCGTCACCATTTGCTCTTAGGCGGCTGGGCAGGGAGTGTCAGCATTGAAGGATGGTGGGATAGAAGAAGTAAAGGGTTAAGGTGGAGTCCAGGCCCCCTCTGAAACCAGATGGCAGTGTAAGTAAGCGCACAGGCAGCTGTCACTAGAGGCTGGTGGATTGGCTGTCAGATCCTGGGACAACGCCAGCCCCATCCACGGCTGTTGTGCTACTGCAGCTCTTAACTGAACAGGCTTCGCAGTTTCTGGGCTTTCTGGATGAATACCACATGCATGACAGTGTTCAGTGGAACATACTCTTTTCTCCAGCACCTTACCATATGATTAGAGCATTTGGTGATGCTGTCTAGAGTAATGCATCCCAGGCCTAGATATTATATCTTAAGCCATATGTTTCTCTGGTCCCTGCTCAAGTGGTTTTAAAACCTCTTTAAAACCTCTTACTACTTAGTCATTGCTCATGAAATTAGTCAACGAAATCTTTTGAACACGTACCATGTGCAGGCCTGTATTAGATTCTAGGGATATATGGTGAGCATAAAAACAGATAAGGACCTACCCTCAAAGAGTTTAGATTGTTGGGGAGATAGACTTACATAATTACATGAAACAAATGTGAAATTGCAACTGTGACAAGGGCTAGGAGGGAGAGAGATACATGGGGCTGTGAGAACCTGGTAACAGAAATGGCCCTTGTTGCGAGATCTGATAGATACACAAATTCATAGGGCAGAGAAGGAGAGGAGAAGCATTTTATAGAGGGAGCATCCTGTGGAAACAACTCAGCATGGCAGGTATGGGAGGTCGAAAGGCCAGTGTGGCCGATGTGGAGACTGGGGAAGAGGATGGTAGGAAACCAGATTGGACAGGTAGGTAGGTAGGTAGGGGCCAGGCTGCACAGGCCCGTGCCAGGTCATTGTCTTCATCCCACCAATAATGCAAAGCAAACTGCGTGCTAAAAGGAACACTCCTGCTTTAGGGTGGAGAATGGATCAGAAAGGGGACAGATGCAGGTAGACCAGCTGGAAAGCGTGTGGTCCAAATGGGAGGTGACAGCTTGAATTCGGAGATGCGGGTGGAGATGAGAGAGGAACATGAATTCTAGAAACATTTTTAACAGGTAATATTGATGGAATTTGGTGATAGGTTGGATGTTGAGGGTGATGTAAAGGGGGGCTCTTAGGTTGACTTCTAGAAGGTTCCCTTGAAGGGAAGCACAGAATTGTCCAGGTGGTACATAGCAGTATTAATTGTGGCTGGAGTGTCATGAATCAGAAGATTCCCATTGAACCCTTGAGGGTTTGTTGGGGTGATAATCAGCGACTTCTGCCTTAGCAGACCCAATGGAGTACGTTACAAGAGGTAACTCAGTGGGGTTGGAGAAGCTGAGTTCTGTCCCACGCAGCCAGCCATTACTCCTGTGGGGTAGATGTTTTGGTGTTCGTTTTTTCTCTCCAGCCTCCTTCCACCTCTCTGCAGCACTCTCTCAGGTTTTCCCTGGGAACTCTACGAATCTTGGTTTGACTTGGTTTCAGATGGGTCTGGCAGATACACTCACTGATCATTTTGTCCTGTTTTTCCTTCATTCCGTGGAAGGGGTGATCTGGCATCCTGTAAGGACACAGACTGGGCCAGCTACTGGGTTGGACTTCACCTCCACATGTACTAGTTGGGTGTCTTCATCTACAAAGTGGAGATAATAGCGGTTATAATAACACCACTTCAAGGGCTTGCTGTGAGGATTACATTAGTTAATAAGTATAAAACTCTTTAACAATGCCTGACACATACATCCCAAGAAGTATTTGTCATTATTCACCTCTCGGCCTCAATAAAGGCTGGTCCTTGAAACTATCCACTGTGGCATTTATGGATTGGACGTTTATGATTTCTCTTTTTATTATTTATTTTTGAGAGAGAGAGAGAGAGAGAGAGAGAGACTGAGCATGAGTGGGAAGGAGCAGAGAGAGCGGGAGACGCAGAATCCGAAGCATGCTGTCATCACAGAGCCCAATGCGAGGCTTGAACCCACAAACAGCAAGATTGTGACCTGAGCCGAAGTCGGACACTCAACCAACTGAGCCACCCAGGCACCCCTATGATTTCTCCAGTCCACAAGTGACCCCTGAGTCATGATGTAGTAATTTGTAATGTTGATAGGGAAGGAATTGTAGTTACTTACCCGATTGTAAAGATCAAGTTGGACAGCCTTTAATCACTCATCTAATAAATTCTTCCATGAAGACAACAGCTTATACACTCAGGGCACAGCATGACCAGAAGTAGGATATACATGTGGGAACTTCACCCTGTCCTGTAACCAACCCACCTTAAGGTCCGTATCCAGACTCAGCACATCCAGGCATGGGTGCTCCTTGTACCTTTGTTGATAACTGCTTCTCCTCTCCTCCATTAGACTGTGTTCATTCTCCCAGAATCAACAAGCAACGGGTGTTATAACACTTTTCTCTTTCTCAGAAACAATGAGATAGAATCTCCACGTTTGTCAGTCTTTCTTTTCTGTGGAGTTCAGAAAACCATTGTGAAGTGCTGGAGTGAAGGAACTATGTGACGTAGCCAATGAGAATCCATTCTGTCTCTCCTGACTCCTCCCTGCTATCCAAAGGTTGGCAAATTAAATTTAATTTGGGATAGGTTCCCAAATTAAAAGAAAAATTCGGTTTTTTGAAAGGAGGGGTTTTTTAAAGATTATTATTTTATTTAGTAATCTCTACACCCAACCTGGGGTTTGAACCCACAACCCCAAGATCAAAAGTCACATGCTCTTTGGACTGAGCCAGCCAGGCACCTTGGGAGGGTTTTTTTTTTTTTTTTTTTAAACTGATTCTCTTTGTATACCCTGATTTATTGGCCTCCTCTAGGCTATTTCTCTTCTTAGGACTGGTGACTGCTTTGATTTGGGAATGGGTATTTGATGGTAGTAGTTGTGGTACTTATTTTTTCTTGAGTTATTTGTAATATTTGGATAGTGTATATTTATAATTATTTTGAAGTATCAACCAAAGAAGGGTTAGATATTAGTGATGTTTGCCTACAGTGTGGCTCCTTAAATTCCACTGCTCAAGTGCTTCTATAGGTTTTTATTCTCAAGTTGTTACCAACTTTCAGCAGTTTAGTCTACTTTCAACAGAATCAGCAGTCGGGAAAGTTTTACTTTTTGTACAGTATGCCTGAGCGGTCCCTTCCTTGGATGTGGTGGTCTTTTAAGGAAGCCATTAGTTTACTCTCTTGGTCTTGTAATGGGTTCAAGGACTTTGTATTGCAGAAGATAAGCCACAAAATGACCAGACCTAAGTCATTGTGGGCTTTTATTTTTTCTTTTATTTTTATGATTTTATTTATTTTTTTGAGAGAGGGAGAGAGAGAAAGCAAAAGCGTGAGTTGGGGATGGGCAGAGAGAGAGAGAGAGAGAATCCCAAGCAGACTCCACACTGTCAGCACAGAGCCTGATGGGGCTCAAACCCATAAACCGTGAGATCATGACCTGAGCCGAAGTCAGACACAGACTGAGCCACCCAGGTGCCCCAGTCTTTGTGGGCTTTTGGAAAACAAATCCTATTAATAGAAAAATGCCATTTCTTTTTCCTTTGCTTCAGATATGCCTGTGTACTCTTACGGAATTAGGACCAACTTGGTTGTCACTAATTGCAGGAGTTTCTGATCCATAGAAAAAAGAATTGAGAGGCCTCGTGAGTGAAGTAAAAATTATTCTTGTGACAGAATCTTGAATAATTGCCCCTCGTACGTAGTATATTTGAATTCTTTGTTTACTCCTCAAAGGAAAGGACGAGGGAACGAAAGAAAAGGAAATCAAGAAGCACAGATACTGCTGTGTCCAGCTCTCATTTACTGAACATGCGTGCCAGGCGTTGGCACACATTTTTCTTCAAGCCTCTTATTAGGTAGTATTGTTTCCATTTACATTGGAGCAAACCAACACTTAGGTGAAATGACATGCCCAAGGTCATGTCTGTAGGTGGCAGAGCTGGGTTTGAACTGTGGCCACAAATCCGTATTCTTTCTGATTGTAGTGCTTGCACTGAGAGAAGTTTGGAGAAATGGGAGAAAACAAAAATTATTCATACTATGCTGTATTAAAACTACAGCTTTCTGCTGTAAAAAAAAAAAAAAGGTATATTTCATTCCCACCTAATCTGTGGGTGCAAATACATTTTCCCCTTCAGATTTTCTATTTTATCAGAGAAAACAAGTGTATTAAATGTCCATTTTAGAGCATGGAGCGACTTTGAGGAAATAAAATGTCTGTGCTTTGTCTTTTTAGTATTTCGGTGCCAAATGCGATTGAGGGAAATTGTGTTTTGGAACCTTTAGAGATGTTGGCTCTTGGAATTTGCCCTTCTGGCTGGATGAAATTAAGCTGAGAATAACAGCTTCAGTTTTTGACTCCAGGCCCTCGCAAAAACAGCGAGGGCTGATGTGCAGCATTTCGGCCTATGTCAGCATTGTGGCCTGGTGAGAGTGCGGTTGTGGGATTGCCCTCCACACGCCCCTGTTCTTGTCAAGGTCGGTGATCTTCGGGCAGGACCCATCTTCTGCCTTTCCCAAGGTGCCCTGGGTCCATCACACTTTTGAGAAGATGGGCATCTTGAATATGAACATGGTAAGAAACTAGAGAATTTACTTTTTTGAGAATTAGTGGAATGCAAACAAGCAGGCTCCTTTTGAGCCTCTCAGCAGATTCTCAGGAGTGTTAGTGACTTTAGCTTTTACATGCTTTTGTCCTGCGTGGGGCAAATCCTGTACAGTGAAGTGCAGTTCTCTCAAGGGAGGTTTTCTAATTTGTCCTAATCACTTTTGTAATAGGAGACTAGTTTCCTGCTCTAGGCAGTGCCTGTTATAACTCTCCCCCTTTTGTAGGCGGAGACTGGAGACCATGTGTGTGTTAGAACCAGGACTTGGCAGCAAAGTGCGTGGGCTCTGGAGCTATTTGGGGCTGGGGCAGTACCCTTGCTTAGTGACTTCCTTTCTATAGAAGGAAATTTCCTGAACCTCTTTAAGCCGCAGTTTCATTTTTAAAATGGAGAGAATACCAGTGCTAGAGTTGTGAGGATTAATGAGATACTAATGAAGAGCCCTTACCTGGCACATAATAGAAGCTTAATAAATGTTGGTTAATTATCATTATAGTTAAAGCATGCAGTTGAAGTGAAAGCTGAGGACTGACACATCGTGGAGGGCTTTGATCGCTACACACATACCTGGACACATCTGTTTTTTACTGCTCAGAAATCCTTTGCCTTTATGATTTTTGACAGTGTTCAAAGTGGGCAAAGTTGCTGTACGACTTGTGTTTTGGAGGAATAAAGTCTTGTTATTTTTTTTTAATGTTTATTTTTGAAGGGGAGAGAGCATGCATGTGAGTGGGGGAGGGGCAGAGAGGGAGGGGGAGAGACTATCCCAAGCAGGCTCTATGCTGTCAGGGCAGAGCCCGATGCGGGGCTGGATCCCATGACCATGAGATCATGACCTGAGCCGAAATCACGAGTCAGACTCTCACCTGACAGAGGTACCCTGGACCCCCAGGTTATAATTCTTTAGTGGCATTTAGGGTAGGTGCTTGCATGCAGTTGATGATTTTTCATGGACGCTTGCTTTTCAGCAGCAGAGTAATCTTTTTTTTTCTTTTCAAATTTTTATTTGAATTCTAGGTAGTTAACATACCGTGCAATACTGGTTTCAGGAGTAGAATTCAGTGATTCATCACTTACACACAGCAGCAGTGTAATCTTTCTGTTACTCTGATCTCTGCTTTCGCGGTCTGAGTGCGGAGGGAAGTCCAAGGAGCAGGGGCAGTTTTAGTAGGAAGTTGCGAACTGCAAGGAGTCTTGGTGGTTTTTCTGTGATCCCCCTCCAGTGTTGAAATTCCCACACGCATCCTAAAATATGTGGCTTCTCAATGACTTCGCTAGCTGCTTTGTGTGTTTTCCCTTTTCTCTGTCAGATCAGTTCTTGGTCAGCAGCTTGTTGCCACCATCAAGATGTCTTTAATATTATTCTAGGGAAGGAAGAGTAAGTCAGTACTTTAAAAATGAAAAATGTATACTAAGGTTTTGGGGCATTTGACAAAGAAGATGGTGAGTGGGAAAAGGTCTCCAGCCTTTTCCCTTTTTCTTGCAGGAAAGGTTCTAGTAGATTGGTAGTCATTCCTCTGACAACTGAGTTGCTTGTTGTGCCAGTGTTCTGGAATGGAGAGCAGGTCTACAGCAGACTTTCCTTTCTGTTTCTAGGGAGGAAAAGCCATCAAGGACCCTGCCTCCTTTCTGGACACAAATACTCAGGCTCACCTCTGTCATGATTTTGACCTTGCCCGGGTCTCTTCTGCATTATCTCACAAGGCAGGCAATATGGCTCTTAATTCCATTATTTTAGATTGGGACACTGAGGACAGGACACTTGCCCAGGATCCCTCTGATATCTTTGTAGGCTAGAACCCGCCCAGGTTCCTGATTTAGGCCTGTGCTTCTTCCTGAAAGACCTGTCTCCGAGGTAATAAATGCTGTGTGCTTAATTCACTGCCCTGCTTAAAATCCCGCGTTTGCTCTTCACTACCCCACTACTTTGTGTCTTTGCACATCCTCTCTCTGCTTGACCGTCTCTTGAACTCTTGCACATTCCTTAGGAGCCACTTGCTTGGAAGCACTTGTTTGAACAGTCTCCCCTCTCTCCTCTCCTCCCTCTTTTGGTGAGTTAGGTCCCCTCTTTTGTGCTCCTGTAGCCCCACATCAATACCCATATTTATAGTAGCCATCGTGTTGTATTATTGTTGTACAAGTGTGTTAGTATTGTCTCTTCTCTCCCTGGACTGAAGACTCCTGTTTACCTAGCATTTAGTAGGATTCATTTAAATTACCTTTGTGTCTTATAAATTTTTCTTTCCGTAAACACACCAGTTATCTTTAGAAGCCTAGCATCCTTTGCTTAAAATATGTGTATGTGTATATGTACGCATGTACAAATACATAGATTACTTAGTTTAGAATGACAAGGCCAATCAGCTGAATAATGGCAAAACCCTATGAGGCTTTAGGGTTTGGAGGCCTCATACGTCCCCACTCTAATTTTTTTTAATGTTTGTTTATTTTTGAGAGAGAAAGAGACCGCATGAGCAGGGGAGGGCAGCGAGGGAGGGAGACACAGAATCCAAAGTAGGTTCCAGGCTCTGAGCTGTCAGTGCAGAGCCCGACGCAGGGCTCAAACTCATGAACCCTGAGATCATGACCTGAGCCAAAGTCGGACACTCAACTGACCGAGCCACCCAGGCACCCCGTCCTTACTCCGTCTAACACCCACATACTTGAGGCCATAGATGCTAGTGCTGGCATTTGGCTCTTTCCTGCCAGTCTTGTGAGTTGGCAACTGTGACATGGGTCCTAATACTACAGCCCTGGATATTTTGTACATTGACATGTTGCGGGACGTGATTCTAGTCATTATTTCTCTATTGTTAATGCAGTTGACCTAAGTCAGTAATTCCCTCGGTGACAATCAGAAACCCCTGTTAACTAATTTAGGCGAAGAAGAGGATTATTGTAAGGATGCAGATATGATTCATGGACCTGTGCGCCATAGGTGTGGCTGAGCCTTAGTGAAGCCTGGGAAGCCATAGGAGTGCAGGCCACAATTGTTTGTGTGTCTGGTGGAGTGGGCTTCTATCTCCACATAACCTTTTCGTGGTTCTCATTCTCTGCAGGACAGCTTTCTTTGCTTTACCACATTTGTGGATGAACCTATGAGGTTGTAGTTTAAGCAGCCAGCTTGATTAACTTCTCTTAGACCTTCAGCCAGATTAATTTAGGACATAAAATGATTAGTTCTTCGAGGGACTACTGTCCGTTTCCCAGGTGTTTGACGGGGAGGAGGGGGTTCACTCCAGGAAGTTGGGGGAGAAGAGAACAGTTGTTTAGGGAAAGTGAATTTTCGGTAGGACAGGATCCTAAAAGGTGTCTCCTGATTGTTTTGTTTATGGAATGTAAAGAAAGAATTCCACCCACCATTTCAGGAATTGATATAAGTAGTTTTAAGTTGTATAAATTCGTTATCATCGGAAGATGCTACTTCTGCAGACATAACGATGAGATAGCCCTCTCCAAGCTGGCTGCAGCGTTTGAACTGAATTCCAGGCACTAGTCAAGATGATCACTAGTTTTCTAACAGCTGACTGAATTTAATGGATAGTTTTGCTCTCTCCTTGGAGAAAGATGATAGACCTGTCAAAAATAATAGTGCTTTAATTTAGTTCTGTGCCAGTCACAGACGATGAAAACTCCGTGAGAATTTCTAAATTACCAAAACACTCGTAGCATACGCAATAGTCCCTCTTGCACAACATGGAGCAATGCATCAGAATCATCCAGGGAGCTTTTTGCAAAACCAAAGGCCAGGTGCCGCCCCCCCCCCCCCACATCTGTTACACTCGTGGTGAGGCCTGAGCACCTGAAGAGGTAACAAGACCTACAGGTGATGTGACAGTCCCCAAATCTAAGAAGCGCTGCCTCAGAAGGACTTGACTTATTGGCATCTTCTGGGATGTAAACTGTAGCCATCTCTGAAACACATCACGCTCAGAATGGTATATTTTCTGAAACAGCTCTGACTTTCTTCTTCAGCCTCAAGCTGGTTGTGTCTTATAGAATTTTCCACAGTTAAGATTTGACTGGTTGCATCCCTATAGTGTCATTTAACATGTTTCTCCTGTCCCAGTGTTTCTGTGTAGGTTGGTAGGTTGACATAGAAACTCAGGCTGATTGAGGTTAGATATGTTGGCAAGAATACTTAATAGATGGTGTGGTAAATTGCTTTAGGAGGCCCACCAGGCCTCTCTTGTGGTTATGTTAACGGCCATTTATGACTGTTGCTTTTTTCCATTAATTCGTTAAGGATTGCTAATTATGTTCAAATACCCAATAAACAGTGAACCCAGCATGAAGGCATTTGAAGATATTTTCATTGAGAAACAGTGACATAGAACCTGGCCTTGATTCCTTATCAGAAGTGATTGTATCCCATGGCAGTGCCTTGTGGTTTTAGGTTATTTATTTATTTAGGTTATTACTTATTAATAAATAATTTATTTTTATAGGTTTTTATAAATCTGTTTTTTAAGTTTATTTTGAGAGAGACAGCGTGAGCAGGGGAGGGATATGTGTGTGTGTGTGTGTGTGTGTGTGTGTATAGAGAGAGGGAGAAAGGGAGAGAGAGAGAGGAAGAAGGAAAGAGAGAGAAAATATGAATCCTATCCCAAGCAGGCTCTGCAGTCAGTGCAGAGCCTGACATGGGGCTCGAACTCACGAAACTGTGAGATCATGACAACCGAAATCAAGAGTCAGATGCTTAAACAACTGAGCCACCCAGGTGCCCTGGTTTTAGGTAATTTAGAATGTTCCTATCTGTCTTTACTGGGTCTTGGTACGCTACAGAGTAGATGGATCAGTACTGACTTGATACATTCTTATCTTCAGGCCCTTTACATATATTTTCTCTCAAGAACTACAGTCATCTTTTGTTTTCAATCCTTGAGTCTCACTGGACGAAGAGAAGCCATGTTGTGAAATATCTTCCATTTCCTTTCTGACTGTGTTTCAGCTGTAACTTTCCGTGTAACATATGTTCCTTTAGATAGGGAGTGCCCGTCCCTGTCCCTCCACTGGGGACAGCTAATAGTTGTCAATCCTAAATAGGTTAGTACATTAGACTAATTTGCTGGAATTTTCTGTCTTTTGTTAAAAATACATTTTTAAAAAGTAACTAGCTTGTCAAACAAAAAACTCCTGAGGGTATGTGATGTTTTAGTGTATATTCTGAAAACGTGGCTTTGTGTTACTCATTTTGAGCCTTAAACAAAGAAAAATATTACCCTTTGCTCTTCTCTTTTAGGAAATTCACACAAACGAGAAGGAAGTAACAGAGAAGGAAGTAACTCTTCACTTGTTGCCAGGTAACGGTCATGTTAGCATCAGACCTCATGTGCAACTCAAAGCCAGTGATAAATTATGTCATCCCTAGTATTGCTATATATAAACTCCTTTGTTTTCATCCAGAAAGCATATAACAGGAATGAGTTGGACAAAAATATCAAGGTCTTTAGTTCAATCACTACGTATTAGTTCTGAGTATTATAACATCTGCCAAGAATTTTTCTTGTTTCCCCTCCCCCCAAGCTGATGAAAATCAACCTGGCAAATCACCTCCTTCACAAGCAAATGAAGCCTTTTTTGGGTTGCTGTATTTGGACGCATCCAGGATTCTGGTCCCCAGTCAGGAAAATCCTTGTCCTCCACAGAGCCCTACATCCCACACTGTCGTGCAGCTGCCGGGGACGCACACGGCTGCCCAGGCCTCCCCCGGCAGCGTTGGTGGGTGCCCTTGCCTGTGGTCTTCTGCACCTGAGCATAAGTGCCAGCCAGGCTGGGGTTTCCTAACCTTCGGGCTGCCAGGGCTTTGCTCTGAGGTCATCACTGAGGAGTCTGGATTGGTTGGGTATTTTTGAGATGGAAGAGAGTGACTCTATAAAGTAAGTCAAGCTTTAGTCATTTCTGAATTCAGAAACGGAAACTACTTGGTAGTCTGTCTCCTTCCATATGTGGGGCTATCCTGGGAGCTGTGCATCCAGTTCTTCCGTTTTTCCTTTTTCAGATCCCAATAGCCTTTTTTTTGGGAGGTGTTTTTTTTAATTTTTTTTTTATGTTTTTTTTTTTTTAATTTTTTTTTTAGGTATATTTCCCCCAAACTATAGAGGCCCCATTCTGGTACTTTTTATCTTATTCCAGTTTATTGGGAGGATATGAATATGCACAAGTTTCTGACTGATCCACCTTATTTGGTAAATATATCGGGGTCCTGAAACTTAAAAAAAAAAAAATTTCTAAGTTTCAAAGGTTTGGGGTTTTTTTTTGTTTGTTTGTTTGTTTGTTTTTTACAATAATGGCCCAAACCTTAATCCGTATACTACATTTTCCTTCCTTTTCTTGGGTTATAGATCCTGATATTAACTTTGATTTTTAGTATAGTGTTACGCACATTCACCCATCCCCTGGAGTACCTGAGCTCTCTTCTAGATGTGTGGCCTCCATTTCCCAGACCAGACCATGATCTTTTCCAGCTCCTGCCTCCCATGATTCGACACCTTGTCTGCACGCGCAGGTTGGTGGCTGTGGCACAGCCCGGGCCCTGCTCAGGGTAGGCACGTCGCTGGGCGTGGTGTTAGCCACTGCGTGCCCACGTCTCGTCTCTCCAGTGCATGGCCACCGACTGACACGGCTTGCCTGGTCTCGGGGAGATGCTCACTCTCAAAAGCCGTTTCACACTAGGAGCTGAAAAAACACAAGAAGCCTTGCTCACATATCTCCCACCTTGAACTAGCTGAGGCGCTTTTTCTGGGACTATTTTATTTTTATTTATTTATTTAATTTTTAATTCAACTTTATTTTTTTTTTACATTTATTTATTATTGAGAGACAGAGACAGAGCACTAGTGGGGGAGGGGCAGAGAGAGAGGGAGACACAGAATTCGAAGCAGGCTCCAGGCTCTGAGCAAGCTGTCAGCACAGAGCCTGACGCGGGCCCAAACCCGTGAACTGCAAGATCATGACCTGAGCCGAAGTCGGTCACTCAACCGACTGAGCCACTCAGGCGCCCCTTAGGGGACTATTCTAAAACGTAATGAGGCCCCAGCTTCATTGTTTTCTTTAAGCGCTGTGGTCTCAGTAGAGGCTGACCTAGTCACTGAGCCATCTTCTCAGATTTCCTTAGGAATTACCCCCTTGGGAGATGGGAAAATATACCGTAATATCTGTCCCTTGATTGTCTCAGTGTCTGAAACTCTTCTTTATTTTCATGTTGCAAGTTAGACGAAGTGAATTTTGAGCCAAAAAGTAAATTTAAAGATATTGAAGAGAATATCCAGAGGGAGGTTCTGAGGGGAGATGGTTATCTGTGGAAGGGGAAGAAAAATGCCTTTTCTTTTTTGTTCTAAAATATTTGCATTTGGTTTTTTATTTCTTCCATAGCCTTCTCCTTTTCCTGCTCTCATCCAGATGTCCAGCCCTCATGAATTTCTCTTCCAGGGAGCAGAGAATGCTTACCTAACCCTAAACCTAATCTTTCTAGCTGTAAAGAGAAGTACTCTCTATCTGCAGGAAATATAGCTACCCATGCAGGTGGGGCGCCTGCAGATAGAGCAGGAAAGGCGACACACTGAGAGGAAATACTCTCAACTAAGAAAGAGAGGAGACGGTTTTTTTCCCACAAACCTCTGACCTCCCTTTTCCTCCCATCCTTGTCTGTGGAGCCAGAATGAATGTGAGCAAGCTGCCTCATGAATGTGTCTGAGGAAGCTGCCTGCCAGCCCTTTGGCCAGGGAGGCACCCGCCATCTTTCAGCGTTTCCAGAGTGAGAGATGGCCCGCTCTCGCCGCAAAGTGGGCTTGAGCTCTACTCTACGTTCCAGAGCCTTTCTGATTTCGCTTATTTACCGTGTCACCTCTATACCATACCTGCTTACGTCCAAGTGATAGGAACACCGAGGTCTGTGCTTGCAGGTGTAGCTGAGATCATTTCCACCTAGTGGACACTTTCCTTATTCACAGTGAGAAGATAGAGAAATGCCCTGTGTGAAGGCATATCAGCCATTTTGGGGTCACTTATGAGTGGTCCCCGCTCTGCTTCGTCTCCGCACCACAGGTTTGTAGCTCCTGCTGTGCTGGAAAGTGTAGAGTTCTGAAGGGCTGCAGTGGAGGGTGTGTTTGTCTTTACCGGGGACGGAGCCGGGGAAGCTTTTACTGTCTGCATACTGTATGTTCCCTGAGGACTCTGAGGAGGCCTTGTTTTGGTTTCGATCAGGTGAACAGCTGCTTTGTGAAGCCAGCACGGTGCTGAAGTATGTCCAGGAAGATTCCTGTCAGCGTGGGATCTATGGGAAACTTGTCTGCACGGACTTCAAGATTGCTTTCTTGGGTGATGACGAATCTGCATTGGATAATGAAGTATGTATGTGCTGCGTTTGGCTGAGTTTGTGGGGAGCAGTAAAATTGTGGCCCCATTGTCTTTTTTCCCAACTCCTCAATTCTCCACCACCCTTGCCACCCCGACAACACACATTAAACACCCAAGGACAGAAGTCCTCACCACTAGAATGCTCTGTGTCCTTTGGGATCTCTTTTCAGTTGGAGGGCCATTCTGAGTGCCCCAGGTCACGCTGGCTTGCATCTGACTTGATAGGTGGACACCATCAACTTTTTATTTTCTTCTGTATTTCAGCACAAGTATGTATCATTCATTGGAATCACTAATATCCCCAAATATACTAGTTCCCCATGTTTTCTGTGTACTAAGTTGTCCCTCAGATTCAAGGACTGAGTTTGATTGTGAAACTGATGCTTGCAGCACTAGAATTCGGGTTTCCTTTGCCCTGAGTAGCGGTGTCCTTTTAAGACCTGTCCCTGCTTCTGGAGAATGGACAGTGGAGTGAAGGAGAGGCCTGCCCATACCACTCGGAGAGTGCTGCACGTTGATGGAAACCCAGCTGTCCCAGCCCACCCTGGCTCTCTTGGAGTGTGGGCTTCTGTGCTACTGTCCACTCTAGTGGCTTGGCTCCTGGTCCCGTACAAATAAAGACCGCATTCACAGAAACTCGAATCTCCCAGCGTTTGCTTCCTAAACCTGGCTTCCTGTAGCTCTGTCACTCACCTCTTTGCATTTGTGAGGAATCTAACCTCCCAAAGTGATTACGTGTGGCATGGCCAGTTAGCCTGGGAGCAGCCCAGGAATGGCATGTTGTGCCTGGGTTTGAAAACAAGGTGCTGACCAGCTTTCCTTGCACACTTCATCATCCCTTTCCCAGGGAATGTGGCTTCATTTCCCTGTTTGTTTTTTAGAGTGTGCACTCTATTTTTCCTCAGTTTTACTGAGATATAAATAATAACATTGCATTAGTTTAAGGAGTATAACAGAAAGATTTTATAGATGTATATCAATATATGTATATATTGCACAGTGATCACCAAAGGAAGTTTAGTTAATGTCTGTCATTTCCTATAGTTACAAATTTGTTTTCCGCGTGATGAGAACTTTTAAAATTATTCTCTTAGCAACTTTCATAATAGATAATACAGTATTAACTATAATCACCATACTGTACATGACACCCCATGATTGTTTATCTCATAACTGGAAGTTTGTGCCTTTTGACCACCTTCACCCATTTCTTCCACTCCCTCTCTGGTTTTCTTAATGTGCACTTGGGAAATGGTGATTTGCTCTGCCTATAAATGTTTTCATAGGGCACAAAAAGGAGTCACGGTTGTTTCCTCTTGAATCTTTTAGGAAACCCAATTTAAGAATAAGGTTATAGGAGAAAATGACATAACACTCCACTGTGTTGATCAGATTTATGGAGGTAAGTATCTTTTCCCCTGGGGTGTTGCCAGCCTTTGAATGTATAGCTGATAATGATAGTATTTTTATGGTCCTTTACAGTTGACTAAAATTTCTTTATGTGTTTATTTTGTTTAAATCAGTTTTGTGGATGAAAAAATTGAGATGTATAGTGGCTTGTTTGGGGCCACCTAGCTGGGGGATCTTGGACTTGACCTTGGAACCTGTTCCAAGACTCCACAGTGCCATTAAGTGTTTGTTTATTTTGAGAGCGAGAGAGAGCATGTGTGTATGAGCCGGGAGGGGCAGAGAGAGAGGGAGAGAGAATCCTAAGCAAGCTCCACGCCTGTTGCAAGCCCGATATGGGGCTCAATCTCAACGACCATGAGATCACGACCTGAGCCAAAATCAGGAGTTAGATGCTTAACCGACTGAGCCACCCGGGCGCCCCCACAGTGCCATTATATGCTAGATCATACTTGTGGCTGTCCATGTTAGCTGTGTAGGTTTTACTATAAATTCTAATCTGATAAAGGCTTGTTGTACTGTACTCCGTGTCTTTTCTGCTAAGGGTCAAGCTTCTCTGTGCTTCACGTCTATATTTTTTCTGTCAGGGCTTTTTCAGAAATCATTCTGTAGCTATTTAGCACCCAACACCAATAGGTGCGGCCTGGTCCAAACTCAGGGACAGGGAGGGGCCTCTGGCCAGGAGTTGACTCCTGAAAGCGTGTCCCTAGTGACTCCCTTTCATCTTTTGTGAGGTCAGTTTTTGGAGTCCATTTTGCCAGTAGCGGCCAGTTCATTTTGATCTTGTCAGAGGAATGAAGAGCCTTGCGCATTCTCAGAGAGGCGGGGCCCCTGCCAACAGTTACTTAGAAGACAGCACCTTTCCTCTCACTTTGGAGGATCCTAATAGTCTCCCTTGTTTCCTTAGCATTAACTTTTTGCCTTATAACGTGATTTCCCTTCCTGATTTCATTGTTGATGTGTAGTGTTTGATGAGAAAAAAAAAACTCTCTTTGGACAACTGAAGAAGTACCCCGAGAAACTCATCATCCACTGCAAAGACCTCCGAGTATTCCACTTCTGTCTGAGGTACACAAAAGAAGAGGAAGTCAAAAGGGTAACTAGTTGCATGTATTTTTAGGTTTTCTTTCCCATCAGGTTTTACCATTAACTCTTAGTTTTGGCTTCTATTGCATGAAGGTGGAGGGGGAGCGTGTCTGTCTGTAAAGTGAAATTGGTTATAATCCTATATGCTTTGATTAGAACTGAGAGAGAATTTGGGATAGCGTGCCCATGTATTACGTGGGCACACACTACCTTTAATCCTTCAGTCCGTAATGTTTTTATTCCTGGAGCCTCTAAAGAGTGGAGGTGGGAAACCAGGGTCAGGAGGCAACCTTCTTCTCCCACACCTGCCAGTCTTTGCGAAAAGTAGGAGCAGCGGCCCCGGCTCCTGGAATGGATGAGTTCGTGTGGGAGGTAGTAGCAGTAGGCAGGGGGAGGAAGTGGGGCAGGGTGGGACGGGCAAAGCCGAGTTACCAAATGAGGCCTGTGATTTTGGACACTCAGGAAAGTTTTGCTGCAGCACATTGAAATATATAACCGTATGAACTGGTTACAGTGTTCACTGTAACTTCGAGGATTTCTCTTACTGAGGTATCCGAGGTCTCAAGCTTGCCACTGTCATGTACATACGTCAGGGGAGACCCCGAGGGGGCAGCTTACCCGTTGTTTCCGGCTACAGTTGAGTTGTGCACACTTACAAGCAACTCCTTGGTTTTCTTTTAAGGAGTGTGGGAGTTCAGTTAGAATAATAAGCATGACTCTTGTATGTATTCTGAGCAGGAAAAGAGTGGTGTAGACAGGGAAAAGTCCCAGAGAAGCCAGAAAACTTCATTTTGAATGATGATTTTAGTTATCTATCCAAACATACTTTTGTTTGCAACTTCAGACAAAAGCACAGTGGATTGATTTCTTTTTCTAATCTTCTAGAAGAAGGTTCTAAAGGGCACAAGTAGATTAGAATAGCTAAATGTCTTGGTTATTGTCTGATATTAGCCTTCTGTCTTTGATGTGTCAGATTTTTAGAATATTTGAATATGGATCACGTAAGTTACTGTAGCACCTTGATTTTGAGAAATTAGACTGTTTCTTTAAATTTCCCTAGAAATCAACTCTTAGAAAACCTGACAAAATTGTTAGCATTCTGCTTATTTGGCATTATTCCAAAGGATAGTGTCATAGAGACCTCAGAGAGTTCGTGTGCTGCCCAGAGGAGCCTATTAGCATGACTAAAAACCTAGACTCAGTGTTTATCTGCCAAAAGCATGACTGTACCCATTGTTTGGTTCTTTCCTAGATTGTCAGTGGCATAATCCATCACACCCAGGCTCCCAAACTACTTAAGCGATTGTTTCTGTTTTCCTATGCTGCTGCTGCACAAAACCACACAGGTGAGTGTCTTCCGGGCTGTAATTTGCAGCCAGGCAGACCCTTTCTATTCCTTCCTGAAAGTAGCAGGGGAAAACCCATCCATGAGCTGCTTTTTCCTCTTTCCCAGCAGTTGATTGCCTCTTGCTTGGGTGATTCATTCAAGATTCTTATTAAAAAAAAAACAAAAAAACAAAAACTTTTTTTTCCTCCAATCTTTGTTACTTTAATTTATGTTTTAGGTTATTTGCTTTTTTTTTTAGGGATTATTGGTTTGATTATTTCTTATGAAAGATAAAATCAACATATTATAACAGGGAATGTGAGATTATAGAGAAGCAAAATTCAGATAAATTTAAAATAATCCTGTTTGTTTCTGGGTTCTTTTTTTTCACTTTAATGTACTCGATTTCAGTTCATAAAACTCGAGAAAGTTTTGCATTCTAGGAAGGCTTTAAACGATGGAACATGTTCTGTAACAAATATTTTGGGGGAAATGGAATAGTCGTACGTAAAGGAGCACATCAGAAAACAAGTGTGCTTACAGAACTTAAAATCCCAGGTGTTTGCCTTTCAGTTCAGGGAGCAGTCCTTTACTAAGAAACTTCAGTCATCCGAATTAGCTATTAATAATGCCCAGCACTGTTCAGTGTTTCCACAGATACCTGTCTGCACCTTCCCTCCATCTCTCTCCTTGGCCCGTGTACTAGCTCTGCCCGTCACTCGTAAGGTCACATTGATGTTGAGTGACCGTGTGTGCTGTGTGCTTTTCGTCAGAGAAGTGGCATGCTGGCTTAGTGGCATGCTAGAGTGCAGAGTTGAAGTGCTCATTTGGTCAGCATGTTTTGAACACTTGCTGTAGGTCAGGACTGTGGGGACGTACGGGAATACAACTAAATCCCCGTCCTCTGTGAGCATGAAGTCAAGCAGGGGCAGTGGAGAGCCGTGTCCTCTGGTGGAAGGTCCCGCTAGGGAGGCCAACACAGGACACAGGCGGTGCCTGAGCGGATAGTGGAGGATGTGAGAGTGTCTGGTGGGCGCGGAGCAGTGTTTCAGGCAGAGGGATTAGTACGTGCAGAGATGAAGCTATCTGAAAGAGCAGGTTGCATTTTGGGAACTATGGTGACTTAGTAGGAAAGCTATGAATTTGGGGGTCTGTCCCACCTGAATTCAAATCCTGGCCCAGCTGCTCAGTAGCTGTGTGATCCTGGGGATGACACTAAACTCTTGGGGGATCTGTTTTCTCATTTTCAAAACAGCAACATTCATGCCTCTGTTGAAGTGTCGTGAAGATTATAAATTGTTAAACATGTGGCATGTAGCGTGCAGTAAATTAAAGAGGGTTAATTGAAAGTGTAACTGCATATTATTTGGAGTGGATTGTGTAGAGAATTACACACTAACTTAAGATATTGCTCAGCTCGGGGTGCCTGGGTAGCTCAGTCGGTTGAGCGTCCGACTGGCTCAGGCCATGATCTCACGGTTCGTGGGTTCCAGCCCCGCATCGGGCTCTGTGCTGACAGCTTAGAGCCTGTAGCCTGCTTCGGATTCTTTGTCTCCCTCTCTCTCTGCTCCTCCCCTGCTCACACTCTGTGTCTCTCTCAAAAATAAATAAACATTAAAAAAAATAAAGATATTGCTCAGCTCTACTGTTAGACTGAATATAGAATTAGTTCCTTAATTTTGTAAGTTCATCTTTGTGAATGACAGATCTTTTCATTGAAGCTGTACCTATAAGTGCTGGGTAGCTGGCTTACAACAGCTTGTTGCAATATGAGATATACAAAATATGACTTATTTGTTGGTTACTATAATTTATATAAACATTTATTGAGTTTATATTTGAAAAATCATAGTCTATTTTTAGGAATTCCAACTTTCCTTATATCCTGCTTCTTGGTCTAGACTCTGAGTAAGACAGTTTCTTGGCTCGCCAACACTAGGTTGATCTGTGTTCCAAAATCCTTCTCTTGATCGACTCTGGCAGTTTCTTCACTGGGTGGTGCGTTTTTCTTGTGCCAGAAAGCCAAGGACATGTGGCATCTTTAATTCTATTTTAATTCCATCTCTTTCTTATCCTCCTTCCCACCCCCATTTTTTGAGAAGTAAATGTTATAACTGATTGATGCTAATTGACCAATTGGCTTTTGCATTGAGTAGGGGTGTGTAGAGGTGGGTGCTTTGCAATCTGAACATCTTTAGTTTAATTCCCTGGCTTGATAATTCACAAGTGTGATATGGCTGAAAGATCCTGAATACTCAAGATATGGCATTGTAGGAAAGGACTTATTGGTGTTGCTAAGAAAATAATCTACTCTTGAGTTAGAGTATCATTATTTGTGTTCATTGGGAGGTTTTTTTTTTTTTTTTGTATTTATTACTTTATGGAAATCCTTTATAGGTGCCTGGGTATTAACTCTGGTTCTGCCAATTGTCTAGCCCTGTGACCTCAGGCAAGTTTCTTGACTTTTCTGTGCCACACCTATAAAATGGAGGAATTAATATTGCATACGCTTTAGGATTATGAAGATTGAATTAATAAAATGTAATATGCTCAGAATGGCACCTGGCACATAATAAGTGGTATATAAGTATAACCACTGTTTTTATCATTATTCCTTTTATCCTTTGCACTGTGATCTGATTTGATTAAAAGAAGCATGTGGGGGAGGGGAGCCTGCGTGGCTCAGATAATTAAGCATCTGACTCTTGATTTTGGCTCAGGTCATGTTCTCATGGTTTGGTTCATGAGTTAGAGCCCTGTGTCGGGGTCTGTGCCCTGACCTTGGGGAGCCTGCTTGTGATTCTGTCTCCCTCTCTCTGTGCCCCTCCCCTGCTCACATTCTCTCCGTCTCTTTCAAAATTAAAAAAAAAAAAAGCATGCAGGAGTTTAATCAAACACTGTTTTTCCCCAAAGTCTTGGGTTTTGTTTTGTTTTGTTTTTAATGTGCAACAAAGGGCTTGAAGTAACTGATTTGCATAAATACCTGAGACTGTTTTGATGCATGCCACCCATCGGTCTGTGGCTTGGAGGAGGACCACGGACACATCTGTTGGGCTGCAAGAGTAGTGCTCCTGGACATTTCCCCCTAGCAGGGAGTAGCAGGGCAGGGTGGGGGGCAGAAGTCTCCATCACCAGTGTGCAGTCTTTTATAAGCCCTGACCCTCTGATCTGGTGATGGCCTTGAAGTAACCAGGCGTCACACTGGAAAATCCTCTTGTTGGCAGTGCATCTTCAAACTGAGGGAAGATTTATATTCAGGCATCTGACATGCTATTCAAATGAGTTTGCCATCTTATGCACATATTGGTAGGGCTAAAAATATTTTATTATTTTAGCATTTGTGCCAAGGCTGTCTTCTAGTGCTTCACAGGATCCTTTATGTTATACAAATTATCTCACGGTCAGATGACTGAAAAAGGGAGCTATAAATTACTTTTGCAAGGAGTGGAGCAAGAAGACCTCCGGTATAAAAAGACAGGCCCTTGGTCATAATTTTGGGTTCATTACAAAAAAAAAAAAAAAAAAAAAGGAACAAGGTTAGGATTAAGCAGTGAATTTACTGTGCTTGGACAAAAATGGGCTTAGTGGACAAAACTGGGGTTTAGAGATCTGCTTTCACATCATTAAAATACTTGTGCTTCATGACAAGATTTTATTGCCTTTTAAAATTTGTTTTGTTAGCCACGGATCCCAGGAACCATACTGTAATGTTTGACACACTTAAGGACTGGTGTTGGGAATTGGAGCGGACCAAAGGCAGTGTCAAGTACAAAGCAGTGAGTGTCAATGAAGGCTATAAAGTCTGTGAAAGGTAAGCATTCAGTGCTCTTTTTTTAACAGCTTTATTGAGATTGAGTTCACATGGCCTACAGTCCACATATTTGAAGTGTCCAGTAGTTTGAGATCCTTTCACAGAGCGTGCAACCGGCACCACAGTCAACTTTAGAACCTTTTTGTCAGCCCTAAAAGAAACCTCAGAGCCCTTAGTAGTTGTTCCCCATGTGCCCTCAACACCCCTAGCCTGAGGCAACCTCTGGTCCACTCTCTTAGTCCACGTTCTGTCTCTATAGTTTGCTTATTCTGGAGATTTCATATAAATGGACTCGTACAGTAAGTGGTCTTTATGCTTCTTCCACTTACCATGGGGTTGTCACGGCTCATCCACGTTGTAGCAGGGATCAGGATTTCGTTCTTCTTTACCGCTGAATAAGACTCCACGGTATGGACGTACCACATTTTTATTTATCCGTTCATCAGTTGGTAGACATTTCGGTTATTTTCCCTTTTTGGCTGTTATGAATAATGCTGCCATGAACATTTGTGTACAAGGTTTTATGTGCACAGAGGTTCCCGGGTCTCTCGTGTGTATCTGTACACCTAGGGGTAGAATTGCCGGCTCGCGTAGTAACTGTTTCACTGTTTGAAGAACTGCTGGACTGTTTGCTACAGTGACTGTACCATCTCACAGTCCCGTCCGCAGGGTATGAGGGCTCCACGATTTCCACATTGAAACCATGCTTAAGAAACCCTTAAGGTGTCCCTTAAAACATTCAAAAATGAATTTGTGTCTTTTTGTGTGTCTGTGTCTTTTTTTCCATTGTATCCATAGTCTAAGCGTGAAACAATTAGAGCCATTTCTGAATTTATATTGTGTATTTGCTTTCCTTCTACTGGGCCCTTTATTTATTCAGTAAAAATCTTTGAGTGGCTACTATTATGCCAGCTAAGTGACCTAGCTACTGGAGATACAGCAGTAAACAAAGACCCAAAAAATTCCTGCCCTCCTGGAACTGTCATTCTGGTAGGAGGGAAACTATGATACAACGAGTAAGTGACTAGAGCGTATTAAAAGGTAGTAAGTACATGGAGAAAAATAACCCAGTGACAGCCTAGGGCGCGTGCTGGAGGTGTTGGTGTGGAGGGTTGCTCAGGCACAGGGGACCGCAGAGGCACAGACCCTGAGGTGGAGTCTAGTCTGGCTGCTGTGAGGAACAGCAAGGATCCCAGGGGCTGGGGAGCCCAGGGGGCAGAGGAGTAGGGGTGAGGTCAGGGCAGAGAGGGGTGGTTGGATGGTTACGGTAGGAGGCTTTGAGAATTTATCATGCAGTGAGGAGGAGTTTGAGCAGAGGCGTGATGTGATCTGACCTACATTTTTAAAGGATGACGCTGCATAATCCTCTTTTAGAAACTTGAATCTTATCATTTTGGAACATATTCCCCAACACCCTGGTAACAGTTTCATGAGATTGATATTTTTGTAGAGCATTTTGTATTTATGGCTCTGATGGGCCTTTTCACATCAGTTTTGATTTTGATCAATCTCAAATTTAGCTCTCCTGACACAGCGCAACCTGGGCTGACTGGTGGGGAGGGACCTGCAGAGCAAGTATCACCTCCCCATTCTCACCCTCCTCCTTCCCTCTTTCCTAGTCACAAAGCTTGGAGACGGAAAGGTAGCTCTCACTCAGGAAGAGCTCAGAGACCCCTGCACCGAGGAGGCGGTAGTGTGTAACACAATGTTGACACTGGGAGAAGGCATCCCCGTTCCCAGGATTGTTTTTCAAAATTCCTGCCACATGCTGATTAAATTCGTTAGCATTTGTGTAGTTTTCAGTGCACCAAAAAATATACCTGGTAGGACAGGCAGGTGGGGAGGAAACCTTTGATGAGTGGTTAGCAGGGCAAATGAAGCTTTAGCAGGATTTTAGTGCTTAGAGCACCTGATGCCAGCACCCCTCCTGCCCCCTGTGGGCTGTCCCAGCCATGCAGAGTCCTCTACCCTTTTCTGTCCCAAGGGGAAGTGCTTTGTTTCTCACCTGGACCTCGGTGGTGCTGCCTGCGTGGTCTCCCCCAGAGCCCATTGTCTGTACCTACAAGGCCCTTCATGGTTTGACTCCTGCCCGACTCCCTTCTGTCCAGCCCTTTGGCCACGCTGAGCCCTCCTGCCAGAGACCTTGCCCGGGGGGGTCTCCCGGGTGGGGGTGCACCTTCGGCTTTCAGCTACAGGAGCGTAGTTCCTTCCAGCTTGTGTGTCAGATCTTAGCCCAGGTGTTTCTTTCGAGGGGAGCCTTCCCAGGGCTTGGCCAGGTCTCTGGGAGAGCTTTCGTCGTGCTTAGTGTATGCCTCTCTTCACAGCACTTCCTACAATTGTGAGTTTATTTTTATCTGTGTCACTGTTTGGAAATGTTTGTTTCTGCAACCTGTCAGCTCTGGAAAGATTCAGGGACACTGTTTTCATTCATCATTATATCCTCAGTACCTAGTACAGTGCCTGCTTTTGAGAGGCACTCAGTAAATAGAATGAGTAAAGTGGCAGAAGCCCTTCCTTCAGTAGTTAGAGGGCACTCCCACCAGTTTAGATGAGAATAGGACACCGAGTGTCTGCTTCATCTCCCAAGGTCAGAGCTGGGTCTTCCAGGACCAGTCTTCCTTCTGAAAAGCCTTTGCTCATCCTGCCTCCTGTCAAGGTGTCGGAAGGTCCGTTACCCCTTAGGGTGCGTGTAACACAGCGGCACCTATAAACCGATGATGCCTCAGGAAGACATTGCTGCCCCGATGTGGTCACTCTGGGGGTTTCCTCACCCTCAGGAAGGCCGGGCCCGAGTGAATTGGACAGCTTTCCTTGACTATTTATTTTGAATATATCCTTGAACAATTATTCCTTGAGTAATAAAGTCATCCTGTATTGGGAAATACAGGAATTAGGAAACTTGGCCTAATGACTAAAATGACTGCTCTCCAAGGAGGGAAGGTTAGCTGTTGGTGGACTTTGGGAGCCTCACAGCAGAGACTTCTTAGAACCTCCTCGTAGTTCACTGGGACAGGAGAGGACCTCTCGGGCTCCCCTTGCTGGTGCACAGCTGTCCATCTCTGGGCGCCCTCCTTTCTTTAGCCACTGCATGCTACATATGCTAATATGCTTGCTTCTGACATTTTCCCCCCTTTGGTGAAAGACTATAAGAGAAAATTAACTGGCTAACCAACATTGTAAAATATTTAACCTCACTAGTAGGGGAAGACATGCAAATTTTTAAAAACAATGTGGCCCAGGGACACCTGGGTGGCTCAGTCCATTGAGCGTTGGACTCCTGATTTTGGTTCAGGTTGTGATCTTGTGGTTTGTGGGTTTGAGCCCCGCATCGGGCTCCATGCTGCCAGCACAGAGCCTGCTTGTGATTCTCTCTCTCCCCCTCTGTCTGCCCCACCCATCCTGCTCATGCTGTCTGTCTGTCTCTCTCTCGAAAATAAGTAAATAAAAATAAACTAAAAAATAAAAAAAGTATTGTGGCCTCAGCTTTGTAGAATGAGCCTCTGGGGAAGGAGCTGAGACTGGGGGGGGTGGGGTGGCTGAACCTGCCCCAAAGGTGGCCCCCTCTGCAGGCTGAGAACCAGTGAACTGTGTGTAAGCTGCCCTCCAGGGCAGGGCTGCTCCCAGTTTGTGCAGCGGAATCACCTGGGAGCTCGTTAACGTGCAGATTCTGACTCTGTAGGTATGAGGTTGGCCTTGAGAGCCTGCTGTCCAGGTACCGCTGCTGCATACTTGGAGCGGCAGGGTCTTCTAGAGCAGCTATCACCCTGTTCCTATATCGGGAGGGATTTTCAGCTTCAGATTTTCTTCTTCAGGCTTCTGATATTTTCTAGTTCTGGGGTGGAGCCTGGACATAGGGAGGTTTTTAATCTTCCCATGTGATTTTAATGGGCAGCCTGATTTGTTGATTTGTGAAGAGGTATTTATGTGTGTATGTCTTTTACTTCAGTGATAACACCTGAAGAAGGGACACTTACCACCCACCCCCGCAAGCACACATCTAATAAGAAAATATTCTAGACACTGCAAACTTCAAAAGCCAAATAATTCTTTTTTTTTTCCTTAAAGCCAAATAATTCTTAGCAATTTTGATGGTTTAAAGTATCTCGTCCTTGACCAATAGTTTCCAAACCTGGTTTTACATTATAATATAATGGGTGCTTTTTTTCTTTTTAATTACCTTTAAGATATTTTTAATGGAAAATTTCGAGCAGTATAAAAGAAAAGAGAATATGATGAATTCCCTTTTACCATCACCCACCTTCAACAAGCCTTTTTTGTTGTTTGTTTGTTTATTTTGAGAGAGACAGAGTGTGAGTCAGGGAGGGCACACCTTCCAGCCCAGTGTAGGGCTTGAACCCACCTAAACTGAGATCATGACCTGAGCTGAAATCAAGATTTGGATGCCTAACTGACTGAGCCATATAGGCGCCCCAGCAGTTCTTAACTCTTGCCTAATCCTATTTTCTCTGCGCTTCCCTTGAATTATTTTGAAGTAAATCCCAGACCTTACCACATTTCATTCATTCATATTTTTGTATACATCTTTAACAATTAAGGACTCTTTATAAATGTAATCATAAAACTTTTCAAATTTAACATTAAAACCATCAATACTATTCAGTAGCCAGTGTTCAAAATGTCTCCATTGTTTTATAAACTTTTAAAATAATTTTTCATCTTTTTATGTTTTATCATTAATGAAGACTCAATGAGATTGATCTCTTGCCATTGATTGATAGGTGTCTTAAGTCTCTTAATCTATAGATTTTCCCACCAGTATTTGTTTTCTTGTTTTTCAATGTTTATTTTTGAAGGAGAGACAGAGTGTGAGTGGGGAGGGGCAGAGAGAGAGGGAGACACAGGATCCGAAGCAGGCTTCAGGCTCTGAGCTGTCAGCACAGAGCCTGACGCAGGGCTCAAAACCATGAGATCATGACCTGAGATGAAGTCAGACGCTTAATGGACTGAGCCACCCAGGTGCCCCCATTATTTGTTTTCTTGCAATTTATTTGAAGAAACCAGGCTATTTGATTGTTTCTTGTAATTTGGATTTGGTTGGTGTTTAAAATGGTGCTCCACCCCCCTATGGATTGATTAGAGCTAATGATTTGATCACATTAAAATTCTGATCTCTTCTTATGAGGTGCCTGGGTGGCTCAGTTGGTTAAACATTGGACTTTGGCTCGGGTCATGATCTCACAGTTCGTGAGTTCAAGTCCCACATTGGACTCTGTGCTGACAGCTCAGAGCCTGGAACCTGCTTCAGATTCTGTGTCTCCCTCTCTCTCTGCCCCTCCCCCACTCTCTCTGTCTCTGTCTCTCTCTCTCAAAAATAAACACTAAAAAAAAATTCTGATCTCTTCAATTTAGAAAGTCCATCTGTCCAATCACCTAATACTTAAGGGATTTACTTCGAACGTGCAGCATGCATACAAGTGCCATCTGATTATTTTCTATTACAGTCACACCACAGTTACCTTCTTGTTTCCTGTGAGGCTTTATTTTAAGCTCTTTGACTGAAAGGTGTTTGTAGCTCCACAGCCAGGCAACTTAGGCAGGTTTCTTATTAATAGAAACCTACATCTGTTAACTAGAGGAAGAGGTGGTGTCCCTGTATAGCTCTGATCTTTGCACCTCTGAAACCTAACTTTCCCACATCTTACCACTTAACAGGCTATTTTTAGAACCTACAATTTCTCATGTAGAAACTGAAGTCATCCTGGTTGGGTTCAGGGCCTAGCTCTTCTAATGCTGCTTAGTTGTATAACCTGGGAAGGACCTTGGTGGTGCTGTCTCAGTCTCTTTATCTGTGAAACGGAATAATAGTACAGTACATACCTCATAAGAGTTGTCAGGAGGATTAAATGAATAATTTGTGTTACCTAATTAGAGTCTGGCATACAATGAACACTGAAATGTTTGTTGTTGTCGTAAGAGTGCTTGATAAAATGTCTAGGCAGCAGTCACCTTTTTTTTTTTTTTTTTTAAAGGTCATTTATTTTCAGAGAGAGACCACAAGCAGGGGACGGGCAGAGAGAAAGCGAGAGAGAGAACCCCATCCAGGCTCCGTGCTGTCAGTGCGGAGCCCAATGTGGGGTTGAACCCACAAACCATGAGATCATGACCTGAGCCAAAACCGAGAGTCAGATGCTTGACTGACCGAGCCACCCGCACACCCATAGGCGGCAGTCTTCTTAATTACTGGTTTTCATGTTAGTCTGACTGAAAACAACATGGATGCTTAATTGCCACTGTATGATGAGAAAGATCCCTCCCAATTTTGGAATTCATATATTTTTAGATATCACAGACTCCAGTCCCCTCATTTCATGGATGAGGAAACAGACCCAGAGAGATAGGGTAGCTTACTTAGGGTCACACAGAATCAGAGGCAGAGCCAGGATTTGAACCCATAGTCCCAACTGATTTCACCGAGATAGTTCATGTGCATTTGCTCTCTTAACAGGAAAATAAGGTTCGTGTCCTGCCACTCTGCTTTCGCTTCCTCAGTTCATTAAAGTTGAGCTTTCATATTTAGTGGATTACTCTCGTATTAAAACTGGTGACATTTCTTTCTTCTAGATTGCCAGCATACTTTGTTGTCCCCACCCCTCTTCCCGAAGAGCATGTGTCACGCTTCCAGGGTCACGGCATACCAGTAAGTACATCTAGAAACCCTCAGAGCCATGGGTTGCTCATCAACCCATTCTGACAAATTATTCTATTTAAAGCCCTTGGCTTTGGTCCTCCATTCAAAACTGATCCAAAAATATCTCAGGGATTCACTAAAAAAGTTTCTCTCTCAGACATGAGGCTCCCTAGGACAGAGCTCTAAAGTTTTCACAGATGCAGTAGAGTTTTTAGCAGAAACATCTTAGAGATTTAAGAGGATTACGTATCTGTCTAGTGTTGAAGGCCAGCCCGATTTAACACCTGAAATAATTTTGAGGCTGAGCTGACCACACAAAGGGTAGTAAGGTTTAAGATTCTTTTTGGCCCCGCTATTGATTTTTGAGTAGGCGTGGCCATGTTTCCTCCCAGAGACAACATAAGAGCTTACTTAGTTTTCACAGAATAGACTGGGATGGGAGCCATATTTAATGTGTCACTGATCAAAGAAAGCAAGACTTTGGCAGTTACTCCAGTTTCTAATTGGTAGTTGGGAGTTGCCAAGCCTTCAGGGAATTTAGTAAGGAATGAGAATTACAAATAAATGCTGTGCTGTGCACATGGCTCATTCACCAAAAAGGTCACTCCTGTATGGGAGGCAAGATGTTTAGTCAGAGGTCACGTGCTCAGAAGCCCATGTAGGCAGGGCAGGTAATGAGCTTGGCCCTTGCAGTGAACCAGATACCATCCGCCTGAGTTAGGGGAGGCTGCTTCTCTGTGCCAGTCAGTTTGTGCTATGTGGAAATGTGGGCCTTGTCCTGCCACATATCCTGATTTCTCAGGAGAAGCCAGAGATACGGATTTTTCTATGAGTTGTGAGTTTTCCCAATTTCTGAATGTATGCAACTGATTTCAGATGTTTAAAAAACTCTGGTCTTTGGGCTAGAGTTGGCTCATGTCCCACCAGTTTGGAACCTTTGATCAAGAGAGGTAGTTTTCACACTTTCTGGTCCTAACACTCAACACTCTAAAATGTTATTGAGTATTTCAAAGAGGCTTTGTTTATGTGGATTATATTGTTTCATAGTTGCCATATGAAAAACTAAAATTTACTGCTTATTTTAGCGATAAACTTAGCTACATTTTAACGTAAATAATGTATTTTTGTGAAAAATAACTACTGTTCAAAACAAACAAAAACATAGGATAACAATGTTTCACATTTTTAAAAATAGAAGACTGCCAGATTCTTATATCTGCCTCTTTCATTCAGTCTGTTGTAGGATGTTAGGGTTTGGGTGAGATACATGAAAATCCAGGCTCACACGGATCCGTAGGTGGGGAAGGGAGGATTATTTATTAGCCTTTTTGGATAATTGAGAATATTGTTCTTTGTCGGTACACCAAAAAAAAAAAAAAAAAATTGATGAGTGGTAGTTTCATAAAGGTTAATTGCAGTAAAGAATCTGAAAACATGATGTATTTTTCATTCTATGCTAAATTAAAATCCATCAGTCTGTCTTGTTCTTGGCATAGATCTTAAAACATGCATGATTTTATGACATTATATAGTGGTCATTTGGAAAGTGTTGGTTCACTGGGTTATATAGATCATCCAAATATTAACATATTTCCTCATATAATATAAAAATCAGGGGTGCCTGGGGGCTCAGTTCGTTGAATGTCCAACTTTTTTTTTTCTTTTTTAAGTTTGAGAGAGAGCGCACACAGGGGAGGGGCAGACAGAGAGGGAGAGAGTGAGAATCCAAAGGATTCTCACTCTGCTCCTCTCCCCCATTATGCTCCATCTCATGCTCTCTCTAAAATCAATCACATTCATTAGCATTGTCCTTGTCTGGTCAGAAAAGTCTGTATATTTTGGGAAGCTGTCCAGCGGGAGTCAGAGGTTAGTTTTCCACAATTCTAATTTTTTTCTCTTGAAAGTTCATTTTTTATCGTTTGCAACAATTTGTCAGTTGTTTTCCTTGAAGCGGTAGGGTCACTTCATTCTTTCTTGAGGATGCGTCTGCCAGATACCAAAGTCTGAACCCCCATTGTTTGACTCGCACTCATACTGTCTTTTTTTTTCCTCACTCATTCTTTCAATTCCATGGAAAGAGCAGAGGTTCACCTCTCAGCTCAGGCACGTGCGTGCTCTTCCTCAAGACAACCGCCATGTCAGTGCCCACTTCCTACTCCATCACGCAGGATATAAAGCATATTACTATTAAATTGTCCGTAATGGTCAAGATTAATAAAATTAATAATTTTTAGTCCTTCATTAAGGACATTCTCAAGTAAAACAGAGTTTTCTTTCCTGTGAGTGTGTGGCAGCAAAGAGTGCAGTGGTGACCAATGGTCTCTGGTAGCGGTACCTCGGTTGGTGCTCAGGCACCAACACTTTTGCCCACCAGGGCTTCGCCATTGGTGCAAATGTCAACCCCTTGAAAAGGACCGACTGCCTCTTAGTATTATTCTCAGAACACCTGAAAGAGCCTTGGCCCCCCCACCCCCGCACCCATCGCCACTACATGTTAAGAATTGCTGTTGTAGGAGAATGAAAATGAAGGTCTTCAGTTTTCAGGCTTTCGGAGATGGATCTAGGGAGAGAGGGTGAGCTCCATGGGAAGCGGCAGAGGTGAATTGTCTGCACACGTGCGAATAGGCTGCTTTTCCATCTGGCGCTGTATGAAATTTCGACACTGTGTTCTAGCCAGGCCTTCAGGCTGAGGAGTAGAAAATGTTCTGCTGAGACCCAAGTGTGGAGCCAGCAACATAACTTTGATAGAAACAGTGGGAAGAAGGTGTTCTCGCTTTTTCGAATCTGCCTTAATGACAGATAGGGCCTGAGATTTTTAGCAGGGTTCGCATGAGTGGACATCAGAGAGGTTTTGTACATGATGGAATGACACATTTACCCAGGGAACACAGAGCTCCCAGTACACATAATGTAAAATTTGTCATTAGTGGCATTTAGTGTATTCACAGTGTTGTGCGACCAGAACATTTGCATATTTCCATGCTTTTTTACCCTGACTTTTCAGCTAGTCTGTTTTTGCTTGCCTTCACTTATTTTCAGTGAAGACCCCCATCATTTGTAAGTTCAGTCACATCCTTGATCTAATAGTGACTTTGGCCTTGTCTACCCTCTGCTGATCTCCAGCCCCTGAGTATTGATCTTTTTTGACTGTGGGGCTAGTGAACATTGCTAAGGATGATCCAAACCAAACAGCAGAGTGTTCCTGAATGCGATACGTGAAAGCCATGTTACCTTGCCTTGGTCGGGCCCTTGTTCTGCTCAGCAGTCTGTTATTTGACTGCTTTTGGATCCTGAATCATTCTTCCCTGGGGCTGGTATAAACCATCTTTTCATTCTCTTTAAGTTTGTAATTCCATTCTTTTTTTTTTTTTAAGTTTTGTTTACTTTGGTAATCTCTAT
>CM053572.1:120117792-120176892 GCA_028646485.1 Cryptoprocta ferox
AGGACTGTGATTCTACACTTTCCTTCTCATCACCCAGGACTTGCAGAGAGGTGTCTGCCTTGTCGTTGATTTGAGTTTGCAGCTTGGACCTGTGTTAGATGTCCATGAAACGCAGGGCTCTCTGTATCAAAGGTGGGTGGGCGGTGTAGTGTAGGAGTGTGCAAGGAAACGGTGTTTGTGTATTTAGGATTCCAGCAGAAGCCAAGTCTCCCCCTTTGGGCTCCCTGGCATCAGGAGGTATCCTGTCGCCTTCCACTGCTAGGACAGTGTAGCCTGGGTGTCAACCGTTTCTGCCTAAAACATATTACTCTCCTTGTTGAGTCACAAGGTAGACCGTGGCTTTATATAAATATTGTGGGGCACTTTTTATTTGAACACTAAAAATCTAAAAAATCAGTTTTTGACTGCCACCCCCTTCCAGGGGCTTACAGTTCAAACACCATTTCAGCTGAAGTCGGGAAGTGTCCTTTCTTGAGAGTGGAGAGCTGCGCTTGGATTCTGCAGTTCAGGTCCAAGACTGACCAGCGCACTTGAGTAGCACAGATTTTTGGTGGCAGACATGTAAGAGAACGAAAACCTGACTTCCTTGCTCTTTTTTCTTTTTTCAGATAATAGTACCGAATTTTGGGACACAGATATAAAATGGTTTTCTCTGTTGGAAAGTAGCAGCTGGCTTGACATAATCAGGTATTTCAAAGCCATCATTTTGCTCATGCATCATACGCAGCTATTGCATCATATGCAGCTATTGCATCATAGCTCTCTAATTCAAAGGAGTAAAGCAAATTGACGAATAATTGAACTGTTTTATATTTAACAATTAGGTGTTCTTAGATCACATATTCTGTTCACGGCTCAGCTGGATTTTACATTTTTATTTATTATTTCTGTGCACATTTGATCTGAATTTGTAGACATGCTACCTGCTCACAGAGATCTCTCTAGACTGTATGTAGACTAGGCGTGGGAAGACTGCAGAATAGGGGGCGTGGCAACCCACCAGTCTAACTGAGGCAGCAGTGCTGGCCTCCAAGCAGGGAGCAGGAAGAAGGGGGGGGGGTGATGCTGACTTTTTATTGAATACCTTTTTGAATTACGTGTCTCCTGTGTATGTTACCTATTTAAAAATGGTTAATGTCAGTTTTTCATAATTTCATGATTAACGTCAATTAGGCATTTTGGGTTTGGGAATTAAGTTGAGATTCCTAGAGATGGAATTATTGTATTCCCTTCCCTACCTCATAGTTTTGAACAGCTCCTCTCTGTTGCTGTTGATAGAGGAGAGGGCAAAGGGAGGCACAGAAGAGAAATGATCAGGGCGTGAGAAGAGCCGCACCTCTAGGATACTTGGGAGGAAAGAGAAGAACTCCTCTCTCTCCCTGGCACCCCATCTCTCAGCTCTGCCAGAGAGGCTTGCGGCAAGGCCTCAGCCCTCCAAACACGTTGTTAGCACATCTGTTCCAGAGAGCCTGCTACACGTCCCGTGGTTTGAATTGCAGACAGTGATACACGTCACCCGGACAAGCACCTTTCTTCATGTGGGGTGGGCAGAGAAGGTTGGGCGTCCCTCCTCAGATGAAGCGCTGTCCAGGGAGGGGCCCCTGCAGGCGGGGAGCAGCGTACGTGAAGCCCCGAGTTACAGAGGAATGTCAGCGCTGAAAATCAGGGATAGTGTGTACGGAGGGAGACAAAAGGGATTTCTGGGCCTGCAGGATCTTTTCAGCCGCTTGGACACGTTGGGCGGGGGCCTTTGCACTAGACAATGTGGGCGTGCAGCACAGTTTCCGATGTGGGCATTTGTGGGTCTTACTAGGACTCTCCAGCCAGACTCAGGCATGAGTTCTCAATAGGAGGCTGTAGTACAGAAATCACCTAGGAACATTTTGACATCGATTTTGGGATTCCCTTTTCAAATTTTTCAGTTTCTAATTGGCAAATGAGTGTCTCGCAGTACGTGAGTAATGTAAATGGTAACTTCTTTTCTGGAGGATTTCAAGTGAAAAAACAAATGAGATTTTCTCAGTCTTCAGTTTTCCATCTCTGAATTTCTCATTGTTTTGATACCTCATTGTTTTGATACAACCTCAGAAACTAATGCCTCTTTTTCTTCCTCCAATGTAGACGTTGCCTGAAAAAAGCAATAGAGATCACAGAATGTCTAGAAGCACAAAACATGAACGTTCTTCTTTTAGGTAATACATTTAAAGCACAAAGAGTGCTTTTCATTTCCCTTCACTTGCGATTCAGTTTCTACATCTACAGCTTTATGTAATTGGAATTGTCTTATAAAAGGAGTAAGCTAGTGTAGAAATCTTTCCCATTCTTTTCTACCCTGACTTTGGAATCCTTTGTGTTTGATTTCAGTGTTACAGTATAAAAATAAATCCTTCATTTAGAACTTGGCAGACTTCTTTGCAGCCCAAGGAATTGTTTGGTATCTTCACCAAAGCTCACATTTCCTAATGCTTTGGATTTTGTTTTATATTAACTCACCTTGGTTAAAGTTAAAATCTTTTGATAATCCTTTTTACATAAAGAAATCAATGAATGGTTTAATTGTTATTTTTATACCTTTGTGTTTGACAGCCTTGTGCAGTTGCCAAAGAAACTTTGTGGGTCACGATTTCCTTTTCCTCAGTGGGCTAAACTTGCTATACATGCGGACAGGACATAAGCATTCAGAATGTGTAAAAACCGCCGCAAACCACTTTTATTTAAAGGTTGTTGCTGGAGTTGGTTAGACATGAGCTAAAATATGATGTTTGCTGTTTAGAATATTTTAAACTTCTTGTAACCCTGCACTTCAGTTCAGTAGATCGTCTCATGCTTTCATACCCTCAAGCTTTTACCATGGCTCTGATACGCTCCGTGACTGCTGAAATTTAGCCTCTGTGGGCAGGCTGGAAATGTGTCTCCCTGAGGCTTCTGTACTTGATGCTGGCTCACTGACTTGGATTTTATGACATTGACTGAGCACCTACCGTGTGCAGAGCTCTACACTTCTGCCTTCTAGAAGTTTACAGCCTAATGAGAGAGTTGGCCTGAGCATGTTATTGAAAAAGACTTGACCACCAGTGGCAGGACAGAGTACTGAGGAACTAAGGGGTGCAGTGGAGGACGGAGAAAGATGGGAGTCTGAGAGGAAGAAGTTCTCAGGCCAGTCTGCACTAATCAGAGTTGCATAGAACAACGTCTAAATCTTTGGCTGAGATGTGAGAAGTCACTCGGTCCCAGATGGATGACTGAGTTGTCTCCTCTGAGATCTCATTTCCTAGCCCCGCTTCCTGTTACCCACAGGTGTACTGTTAACACCCTTCAGAGGCAAGAAGGAAGATTCCCTTAAAAATGAAACTTATTTCGAAAAGTGATAGCACTCCAAAGACAAAACTCTGTTTCTTTTGAAGCCACATGTCCCCGTAGTTTAGACTTGTCTCCCTGGTGGAGAAAAAGAAGCACAAGTGTAAGCCTGGACATTAGTGGTTCCATGGTCAGAATGAAAGAGCTTTAGCAGTGGAGACACCCCGTCCTTACACCTGATAAGTTCCCTCGCTGTACCGACACGAGCTCCGTCCTCCTCTTGGACATTTGTAAATAGCAGCTTGAGTTGCACTCCTTTTTGTAAAGAGGAAGCGACGGGGATGTAGACCCTAATTTTTAGGATCTGAAAATTCTAAGGCAAATGCCTGGACAGAAACGTATGCTTTTATTTGTCGTGAGTCACGAATGCCGAACACACTGAATGGCGTTGTCACAGCACGCACGGGTTTTGTCCGGCGCGCTCCGGGGGTGGGCACGTGGACATAGACCGAGGGGAGTTTCTCCTCCAGGTGAGGCCAGGAGAAGTGGGCACCTCTGTGCTCTCAGACGGAGACGGGAAGAGCTATGGAGCTGGGAATAAGAGAGTCCAGAAATATTAAACTTCCTCCCAAGCAGAGGGAGGGAAGGAGAGGGGCTGTGAGGGGAGGGGAGTCTGAGGAGCAGTTGAGCCTTGGAACAGTGAGCCCAGTGATGGAGACTTTGACACGGTAGCTGGAAGAGTTTTGAACTTGGGCTGTGAAGGCCAGCAGATCGCTGTCACGTGCATGGCTCTGCCCTCATGTGCGGCACCCAGATGCCAGTAGGCTGACAGCAGATTTGACATGTGCTAAGTGCCAGCATATGCCGGACCCTGTACGGCACTGGCTAGAAGCAGTTTGTCTCTCAGTCTGAACACTACCTGTTTTCTCTATTGGCCCTCACCTTCAGGGAAGTAGACCTCGACAGTGACAGGCACACTTTGGTTTTGGGAACCCCACTGTTTAACTGTGTAAGTGTGAGCACTCTTTGCAGCTTTTTAATACCCCATACTCTCCTGCTTCTTTGCACTGCCGCTGGGGCCCCTCCTAGAGGAGAATGCTTCCGACCTCTGCTGCCTCCTTTCCTCGCTGGTGCAAGTGATGATGGACCCCCACTGTAGAACCAGGATCGGTTTCCAGAGCCTCGTCCAAAAGGAGTGGATCATGGGTGGACACTCTTTCCTTGATCGCTGTAACCATCTACGTCAGAGTGACAAAGAGGAGGTGAGTGTCCTCGTCAGAGAAGCTCCTGGTCTCTAATATAATACCTGTGTTCAGGTGTCAGATCAGTGCTTGCAAAGTGCACGCTGATGGGCTTGTTGGGAAGGCCATGTTCAGTTCACTGTTGGATGACTCCGAATGGTTTCAGCAGTCCTGAGACCCTTCCCAGAGGAAAGGGATATTAGTAAGTGTGCTCGGTGGCTTCTCTTCTAAATTGTGTGTGCCAAGGGTGCATATGTATTTCATGACGGAAATAACATTGATTTATAAAACTTAAAAATTAATTCAGAGAGACTCCTAAGTTCTGCTGAGTTAGTTGTTGCAAAAAAAAATGCATATTCCACATAATAATACAGTCAATTTTCCCTTGCACCTAAGTCTTTTCAAAATAAAGCATGAGGTTATGTTAATGCCATCCCTCACCAGGACCTTAACAGTGACGTAGTGCTGTGCACGTGACCTCTTCTGCGTCTGGCTGTGTGAATTGCATTGTAGTTGAGCTGGCCCCCACTTTGTGGTCTAGTCTCAGCTGTGCTATGCATACTCCTTTGGCCACATCAGTGACTGCTGAAGGGAAAATGAAGACAGGTGAACTTTCTTTAATGAAGTCACCGCAGAGCTCCTGTGCCAGGAGCATGACTCGTGGTTCTCCTACTGCAGATCATGAGCGTGTCTGTCTGCGGTGGGGAGCAGCATGGCGCAGCGTGCTGTGGGAATAGAGAGACCTGGCTCCTGCCCTAAGGGTCTTGGCGTGTTTCTGGAAGACTCCAGCTTCTCTCGCCAGAATGTGAGGTTTCTTTCAGGCCTGGTGTCTGCTCATCTGTGTCCCATCAAGCTGAATGGAAATCACCATTTTCAGCCTCGGAATGGACTTTGCCTTTCTGAGGAACTTTGCAAGGTTGATGGGACTCAAATAACATGATGGGCAGAGAGAGCAGATCCTATGTGGGAAAGAGTATGTTTTGGATATCTTGGGAAGATGAGGACTGACAGGAACCATGTCTGGGGAGGGAGAGTGAGTCCAAGAGCAGATCCAGGCTGATCTGCTTTCACTCAGCCTTTGGAGAAGTCATCCAAATGTTCTGAGCCCATTTTCTTGACTGTTCAGTAAGGTTCAGATATTTTCCACTCTATAATGATCTGAACAGAAAATGAGGTCTGAAATAAAGTTGCTATATAAGCATTTCTTCGCATCTCCACAACGAAATATTGAAGTTGTTGGGAGTTTTTTCTTCAAAATGTGGCCATTTTAAAAAATGTTTATTTATTTTTTTTGAGAGAGAGAGAGAGAGCAAGTGAGGCAGAAAGAGGATCCCAAGCAGGCTCTGTGCTGTCAGTGCAGAGCCTAATAGCAGGCTCGATTTCACAGACCGTGAGGTCATGGCCTGAGCCGAAATCAAGAATCAGATGCTTAACTGACTGAGCCACCCAGGTGCCCCTCTACTCCTGTCTCTCTTCTGAGCTGTGTGAGGCCTCAACAGCCTCCATAAGGGAAAGACCGTGACATGGCTTGTCCTTCCCACCTGACAGCTTTGGATAAACACTTTGTGAATGACGAAGCACCCTAGAAAACTCTCTACCAAGAAAGGGCTTGCCTCCGGGTAGCTAATAAAGGAGACTATCAGTTAAAAAAAAAATCTATACATTTGTGGAAAAAAAGGTTAGAAACTCCGCTGCTTCTGCCATCTTTCTCATCCTCTTTCTCTTCTGCATCCTCATCCTGTGGGGGTGAAGAAGGGAATACTGACAGAATTCAACATGATGGGGTGTAGGTTTTTGGTAATACAATTTACCAATGTGAAGAATGGAATTGTTTCGGGGGGAGATAATACTTTCACTTAGGTTCAGAGTGTTCCCTGTCATCAAAATCAGTTGCAAATGCTCATCTGTCAGTGAGCATTGCAAATGCTCATTGGTCAGTAATGAGATTTTACATATTTCATCCTAAAGTCCTTGCAGAACAGTACTGACAAATACTGATCTGAATCTATAGGCATGTGACTTTAATTGAGCGTATTCATTGCGTGGAATGGAATGGAGAGCACCGGAGAATATAGTGCTCAGAAGTGGTTATTCTGCGGCTCTTGAGATGGCTGCCCCCTGGACTCAGGACAGCTGGCCTTGGACTTGTAGTGCTTGCTCAGTAATGCGTATCTTGTTTTCACATAGGTTCCTGTGTTCCTGCTTTTCCTAGATTGTGTCTGGCAGCTGGTGCACCAGCACCCCCCAGCATTTGATTTCACAGAGACTTACCTGACTGTGCTGTCAGATAGCTTGTACATACCTATTTTTAGCACCTTCTTCTTCAATTCGCCTCATCAGAAAGATAACATGGTAAGAGTCCCTCTTAGGAACCTGCATCTTAAAGAAGGCCTGATTCACGAGTTTATTGCAATAGTTTTGATGATAAAAAATGTTTATGGAACACTAACTGTATACTGGGCCCTGTTTTGAGTGCTTTCTGGGCATTGATAATTGTCACAGCATCCCGTTAGGTGTGTATTCTTATCCCTGGGGAGCCGAGGCACTGAGAGGATGGGAAACTGGCCCAAGGCCACACTGGGAGCAAGTGTTGGAGCTGAGGAATTAAGCAAAATTAAAAACTGGCCTTCATAAAGATGGTCAGCCTTCTCTCCCACTTGCCTGGTGCCTGGAATTACTCTGGAGACCGTGGAGACAAGGCAGATCAGGGAAGCCGGGCTCTTATTTTCCATCTTACACCCTTGTCGTCTCTCCTGGGGCCTTGCTCCTGGCGGTTTTACTTTCTAACCAAGCTCAGTGCCTCTGGCCGGCTTTTCCTCAGCCCCGGCTTGCTTGAGCTGGCCCTTCAGGAGCAGTTCAGCAAATTCCTCAGTGAAGTGGGGGCACAGGACCTAGGCTTACAGTCCCACCACCCCAGTTTCAGATCCCAGCTGATTGCTCACCAGCTTCGGCCTCAGGCAGTTCACTTCAGTTTTCTGAGCCTCGGTTTCCTCAAATACAAAATGTGAGAAACAGTGACCTCACAAGGTTGGTGTGAAAGTGCCCATCTGTGGCTGGCATGTGGCCCACTGGAAAACAAGGTGACCTCCTTTCCTCTTTATTCCCACCCAAAGTCTTAAATGAGCAGCCACTGAATGCCGCAGCCTTTAAAAACGAGGAACCAGTGAGTGTTGGGTCTCAGGGCAGGGGCATCCTTTCTGGCGCCCCTCAGCACCGTGCATCTGTGCTCCCCCGCCCTCCCTGGAAGCCATTGTGACCTGTGCTTGTTTTGGCAGGGCAGGGAAAGCCAGGACGCACAAAGCAAGCCTTTGAACCTGCTCGATGTGTGGGATTGGTCTGTACAGTTTGAACCCAAAGCCCAGATGTTGCTCAAAAACCCTCTTTATGTGGAAAAGCCAAAACTGGACAAAGGCCAGCGAAAAGGAACGCGTTTCAAAGTAAGATGTCCACATGTCTAACCCCCTTTGTCTGCCCAGAATCCCCACCTATGGCAGGAAAAAGTTACGTATGGATTCTGTAAACAGTCTGAAGAGTCAAGATTTGTGGCCGGCAAACCGTCAGGGCCCGTGAGAATCATTTGCTTTCAGCAAATCAGACTTTGCCCTAATGAGAGCTAACCATTTGCTGTATGTCACCGGGGATGTTACTGCCAAGACAGTTGTGCTGCATGGGAGCGTGTGAACCCTTTACCTGAGTGTGGTTAAGCAGGGTAAAAGAGGCATTGATTGTGGGATTTGCTCAGTCTGTACTGGTTCATGTGATCAATAGCAAGACCTTTCCCGATAAGATGTATCTACGATTTTTACTGTTAAGGGCTGTCCGTCTCCCCACTGTATTGATGTGCAAAAGTAGCCACAGACAGCGCGTAAGCAAATAGGCATGTCTGTGTTCCATGATTTAGAAAAATAGACACCAGGCCGGATTTGGCCATGGGCTGTCGTTTGCTGACCCATGCTATAACTCACAAGTGTCAAATAATGTGGATATCTCTTCAGATACATGTTCCTGAATGTAGTTATTAAAATCCCATAGTTCTATACTCTAGTTTCTCTTCAGATCATATAAATCTTTCGCCTTTTAAAATCCCATAGTTCCCTAGATGACAAATGATTTCTGTGGCATTTCCTAGCTCGTTCTCCTGGCCTGGAGTTTCCCCCCACCAGACCCAACAAAGGGAAAAGTGGTGGTGGTGAATCCCAAGTCATTGTGTGTCTCTCCTTCTCTGCTGCCCTACTTCTGATCTCACTTGCTCTCCAGGGAGCCTGGCCAGTCCTGGTGCTGGAGGTGCTCCATTCTAAGAGGCTTGGGGGCCAGGTGAGCCACAGCCCGCACTTGCAGAAGATGCAGCCGCTGGACAACTTAGAACTGTTGCTTTGCTCTTTCAAGGGGCCTCAGGGCCGGGGTGGACGTTTCCCTTCCTGGTTCAGTCTCTTTCCTGCCAGCTGGACCAGAACTCCCCTGAGCTCCGCCACAGCTTGGCCAGAGGTCAGTTTTTCCTCCGTGTGCTGTGCCCCCTGGTGGCTGCATGCACACTTGTCACCTGTTCGGGATCTCAGGACTGCCCTGGGCCAAGGGGTGAGGGGACCTCAGAGACAGCCAGGGCCCGATCTCTTATTGTGCATGGGAGGAAACTGAGGCTCCCCTTTGCAAGACTGGATTTCACTTCTTTTTTGTTTTTTGATTTTTTATGTTTTATTTTGAGAGAGACAGACAGCGTGAAGAGGGGATGTACAGAGAGAGGGAGACATAGAATCTGAAGACAGGCTCCAGGCTCTGAGCTAGCTGTCCGCACAGAGCCCGATGTGGGCCTTGAACTCAAGAACTGTGAGATCGTGACCTGAGCCGAAGTTGGACATGTAACCAACTGAGCCACCCAGGCGCCCCTCACTTCTGTACTCGTACCCAGTTTGACCAAGTGTCCCTTCTCCTTGTAGTTAGGAGCAGATGGCCTAGGCTCTAGGAGCTGACTGATGCAGGAGGTTTGGGCCCAAGCTAAAGCGGAGTTGGGGTTGGGACCCCGGGCCCCAAGGCGCTTTGAAGCTTCTGGGTTAGGACACCACATGTCAGGCTTGGGGCCCCTTGTTGAGTTGAGTGGGCAGGCGGCCTGGGAGAAGTTCTGTAGAAACAGGAGAGGCTGTGGCTGATGAGCATGAAGCACTGCTTGTGAACGAGCACACGGGGCTGCGGGGCCTGCTCGGGCACACGCCATCAGCCTCGGCCCTCAGCCCTGACCAGGCTCACTCCCAGCTTGCCCTTCTTGAGCCCTGCGTTCCCTTAAGGGTGGAGAGAAAGGGCACTCGAGACAAGTGGAGTTCTGTTAGCGTGCCGCCTTTGGAGCCAGGCTGTGTTTTGTGAAACCACCTTCAGCGCTTTGTAGCCGGGGTCTTTGTGGATTACTTAATCTCTGTGCTTATTTTCCTCGTGTGTAAAACGGGGCGAAAACAGTGGCTGTGAGGATCGGCTCAGTCCATGCATGTGAAGCACCGAGCACAAAACCTGGCCGGGAGTAAACACTCAGTGGCTGCAAGCTTCCGCCTGCAGTCAGCAGTGCCCTGTGCGGATGGACTGGCCTGGATCCCTGGGGAGGAGAGGCCAGGCCGCTCTCCCACCCACCGCTGCAAAGCCAGAAATCCTGTCAGCTCTGGGTTGTGGCATTGGGGATGATTTTGCTGTTCTTCTCGTGTGTTTATTATTATTATTCTGTATTCCGCAATAAGAAATGCTCTTTTTCACAGAGAAGACCCACTGGCAGGAATAAGTTAGAGAGTCCGGGCTAGCCCACCCAGAACACTGTGGTCTGTTCTTATTTGAAACCCACACCCCAGGAGTAAAAGAGCTGGGGAGAAACAGCATCTCCCCACATTGCCAACCGCTCCTTGGGTCTCCAGGGTTCTTTGTAACCTTTCGACTTCTTTACTCATCTTCACGGCCCCTTCCCCGGGCTCCTCGGTGTCTATCTCCTTGCTCTGGCTGCAGGTAGAATTACTCAGGAGGGAAATAATGCACGTGCTTTCACATTTCTTACTCGGTGCAGCGTGTCAGGCAAGAACACCTGGCCAGCTTAGCCACTTCCTCAAATTCCTTTTGCTCCCAGCTGTCTCTCTGTCCAAAAGACTCTTCATGACATAGGCTTAAACTCCCAGATAATCCACAGATGGAGTGCACTAGAGCGATGGGCTCTTCAGGTAGTTGGCGCCGCTTCCTCACAGGTGTGCAGAATATTGTTCTCAGAGAGGAAACCCTGTGCAGTCTCCAAAACCTGAATAGGACTGACATCCAGCCCGGCCCGAATCAGCAGCTTGTCTCGAGTTAGGCTCAGTGCCTTAGTGCCCCTGTGCCCAGGGAAGGCGGGTAGAGCACCTCCCTCTCTGTCACGGCTCCTCTTTCTGCACAGCCCCCTGTGTGCCTGCTTTCACCCATTTGTTTATAAACACGATGTGCATCTAACATTTGCATCATGGAATAAACAAGAACCACCTCCCCCCCCCACCACCCGTTTAATGGCTTTCCAGTCTCATGGCAGTTCTGATTTCTCAGGATCGTAACTGCTCTCAGGCTAACCAGAGATTTTTTTGTGTTTTCTCTCAAAGCATCAACGACAACTTTCTTTGCCACTCACCCAATCTAAATCATCTCCCAAAAGAGGATTTTTCAGGGAAGAAACCGATCATTTAATTAAAAACCTTCTGGGCAAGAGAATTAGCAAATTAATTAACTCTTCTGATGAGCTGCAAGACAACTTTCGAGAGTTCTATGAGAGCTGGCACAGCAAGCCCACCGACTACCACGGTCTGTTGTTGCCTCACATCGAGGGGCCAGAAATCAAAGTGTGGGCCCAGCGCTACTTGCGTTGGATTCCAGAAGCCCAGATCCTGGGCGGTGGCAGAGCGGCCACCATGAGCAAACTCTTGGAAATGATGGAGGAAGTAGAGCACTTGCAAGAGAAAATCGACGCGAGGGCCCACGGCCAGGGGGTGCTCCCGACCGAGGCCCCTTCGTTGCTGAGGAGCTCGGCCCGCCTGTCGTCTCTGTTTCCTTTCGCTCTGCTGCAGCGACATCCCTCCAAGCCCGTCTTGCCCACCAGCGGCTGGAAAGCCCTGGGTGATGAAGAAGATCTGGCCAAACGAGAAGACGAGTTTGTGGATCTAGGGGATGTGTGATTCGTCCGCTCAGTGATTGTGAAAGAGGAGCATTGAAGGCTGGGACAGGAGCCCGCCACGTTTGATGTCCGGATTAGCGGCTCACGCTTACTGCTGTGGGGGTGGGAGGGAGTGGGGGGAGGTGTCAGTCCAGGCCTCCCTAGGAGGAAGCCTGGACCTTCAGGAAAAGAGCTGGTTCTCGTGTGTTTTTTTCATGCTCCTGAAAGACTATGCAATTAAAACCGTATCTCTAGTATTATTAATTGGAAGGAATTACTACTTGACCCGTCACAGAACTATGGCCATTGTCTGATGCGTAAGTATTATATAGAACCTGCAGTGGCTGGTTTACTACTAAAAAGGGCTTTGGTCAGACACTCTCGGACTCGATACTTTCTTCAGATCTTTTCTGTGCCAAGATAATTTATCCAGTCATGGGGAACAGTAAGTGTCTCTCTACCCGTCTTAGCTTGGAGAAAGTGCAGCTGTATGTGATGTGTGTATGGCAAATTGAAAGACTCACTTAGAGGTATTAAGAGTATGGCATTCATTTAAACATAGCATTTTTCCTTTCTTTATCCTCTTGCCTGAGAAAAGCTGGGGAATTCCACCGAGGTCACCTATCCTGACATTCCCAACCATCCCCTGGCCTGCGTAGACTTTGTCACTTTGTGTGGTGTTGGTGGGCTAGCCAAGCAACCACACCACCTTTTTTGTGTGCTGACAGCTCCCAGGTGTCTCTCTGCCCACTCAGTACCCCTCGCTACCGTCCCTCCGTGCTCCCCACCATGGGGCACGTAGTCTAGCATCTTGCTGCTGAACCTGTTAAACTGGGGGAATCCCTTTGGTTTGCCTGACGGAGCTCCTGTTCTTCGGAGCCTCTCAGTGTTTGAAGGTAATTGCTTCGCCTGTTTCTAACAGTGTGCTGAGGCTTGGGAACGCTCATGACCTCCGCAGCAGCCCTCACAGACACCAGCAGGATCATTGTTGAACGTGGCTTTCGTAGGGAAGCGACTGAGCGTAAATAGGAGAAGCAGTGGTTATCATTTAGTACCTCAATGATTTAAAAAGCCATAGAAGAAACTTGACTATGCCCGGTGACCTTTTTGGATCTGCTGTCTAAATGGTATATATTTTTTAATGCAGGAAAGTACACTTTGTAAGGAGCAGTTTTTTCATTCTCAGTGGAACCCTGTTAAATCCCACAAAAGGCGGGGTGGGGGTGGGGGAGACTAATGTTAGAATGTTTCAAATGGAATGTTTGCCTTTGATACCCATTTGTTCTCCAGGATAGATCCCAATTTGAATGTTACATGTTTAGAAAAACTTCAGTTCCTTAAGGGCAATAAGAAATTCTGAAACAAAGAAGTTTCTCAGTTTGCACTGAATAGTCTTTTTGTTTGTACAAGAACTTGCTTTGCTCCGCTCCCCCTCCGTGTTGGCACACGAGCCAGGTTGGTCTGTTATTGACAGAGGTTGAGGAGAGAGCAGGAGTCGTGCGTTGGGGTCCAAACACATGTCCGGTCTCGGTTGCCTTAAGTCTCACTAGTGAGTTCAGTGGTAGGCTTGCGATAGGGATTTTAAAAATACACTAGTTCATTAGCTACCTTAACATACGTTCTGTGGGCCTTCTTAAACTGGCACTAACCTCCACGTCTGCCCCGTTGCCTCCCAGATACACTATGGAGCTAACTATTTTTGTTACCATATTATAACATGAATATTTATACAGTAGCCTCTTCAATCTTAGAATCTTAGTAATTTTCATTCCAAAAATGCCTGGTGTGATGCTTTACGCTCCACAAAGTATGGTTTAAAGGCACAAGGTCATGGCCCTTGTCACAGCAGTTGAATGTGCATTGAAGTATTTTTCTATGATTTTTTTTAAAAATTACAGTAGAAAAATAAGCTGTTGTAACATGCGAGGTCATGACAATTTATGTATTTATATTTGAAATCAGATTTATATAAACTTGTATTTGTGTACAGAATTCTTAGTGGGTTTATATATTGTGACATTTTTATTCAAGATTGAGATATGGATTATGCTTAACAGTAAAAACTGAAATGAGACCATTTACTTTGTTTAAAATGCTGCACTGTGCAAGTTTGGAAATGTACATTAATTTACTGTATATAATATCTTGAGTTTGTTTATACCTCCAAGTTTTTACACTGAAGATAAACTAGCTTTAATTCCATTCAAAACTTTTTTTTAAGGGAATAAGCTGTTGGGCTATATCTGTATAAATGTGCTTTTTATTTTCTGGATGTACAATGAAGGTTTATACTTGTATCTCACTGCATCATACCTGATTGCAGAAATTAAAGCACAATTTACAAGCAGTGCTGCATTTGATGTGGTTGAAATAACGTGGAACGATTACTTTCATTCAGTGTGTGTTGGGTTGAGTTGGTGGTTGGTGGTGGTGGAGGAGAAACAATGACCAAATAAATATTTAAAAGTTTAGGGACACCTGGCTGGTTCAGTCAGTAGAGCATGTGACTCTTGATCTTGGAGTCGTGAGTTTGAACCCCACGTTGGGTATAGAGTTTACTAAAACAAACAAGTAAAATTTCAGGTGGTGATGAAGTACCTATGAAGAAAAACAAAATGGGGCAAGATCCCTGTACGGCGAATAAAGGAAAAAGTTTTTGCAAACATGTGAAATTAAATATTGCTGCCTCTTTGCTTTTGAGGGATATATAATATGAGACGTCTGCTTTATTGCTGAAAGAGATCCGAGTTCAGTTAAACCATGAATAAGAAGCAGCTTTGTTTTGCCTTCCAGAGAGGAGAAATGGGATGGTGTGTGATGGTAGGATTTTTTCTAATTCGTTCAATTTAACACTTACTAGATTGAGACCTATCACTGGTGTTTGTTGGGAGAGTTCCATTTCCGTGACCTTTCCTGCCTGCAGCGCTCCGCCTTTCAGGGACAAGAGAAGATGTCCCCTCCTCTGCTCACCTACTCCTATAATGTGCAGCCAGGCCTGTCTCTTTGTCACCAAGTCAGCTCTGAGACATCCCTGGAACTTAATAAGGCCTCATTGCTACCACATGCTTTTCATGGTTCTTCCGTAACAATTAAATTCCCGAGTAGTAGTTATGACCCTATGATGAGCAGATTCTAGTCCTGTTTACCACATTTAACAGCCCTTAGACTTTTGGTGGACTTGGCACTCTCTTTCTCCTTGATTTTGCTTGTTCCTTGATTTCCAGGTGAGGGCACTGGGGGACGGGTAAAGAGTGGGGCATACTCCATCTAACGTGAAACAGGATTGGGTGGGGTCTCCTGTGCTGGGAGGGGACCCGGGGGAGGGGGAGGCTGTTTTCCGAGCCCCTCCTGTGCTTGCAGTCAGCGTTGCTCAGCAGAGGTCATGTCTCCTCAGCGGTGCGTGCTGCGCTTTGGGCCCGCTGGGGCTCTGGAGCATTTATGAAGCTGGCCCTGGGGCGGGACAGATTGGGGCTGACAGGGCCCCCCCACCCCCACCCGCCAACCCATTGCGGGAACACTTTGTAGTGACCATGGTCTTCCACATATGCCGTTCCCACGGCCTCCCCAACACAGCTCACTGTCCTTAAGAATATTAGGATGGGGGGCGCCTGGGTAGCTCACTTGGTTGGGCGTCCTGCAGCTCAGGTCAAGATCTCACGGTGACAACTCAGAACCTGGAACCTGTTTGAGATTCTGTGTCTCCCTCTGTCTCTCTCTGCCCCCTCCCACACTCTGGTCTCTCTCAAAAAATGAATAGACCTTAAAAAAAATTTTTTTAAGAAGAATAGGGCGCCTGGGTGGCTCAGTTTTAAGGGTCCAACTTCAGCCCACGTCATGGTCTTGCTGCTCATGAGTTTGAGCCCCACGTCAGGCTCTGTGCTGACAGCTCTGGAATCTGTGTCTCCTCTCTGCCCCTCCCCAGTTCCTGCTCTGTCTCTTTCAAAAATAAATAGACATTAAAAAACATTTTTTTAAAAGAACATTAGGATGAGGTGGGTTAGGGGAGATCTGTTTGTGCTGTGGATTCCAGTGTAAGGAGGATGTGTATGTTGATAACCAGCCATGGATAATACTTTAAATATCATTTATAGATTGAAGAGGAAAATAATTTGTTGGAGTGGTGCTTTTGTGTCTTTAAAAACACAAGACACCTCAGCCTATTTTGTGGTTCAGGCCCAGGTTCTTTTTTTTTTTTTTTTTTCTTTTTAATCCTTGTCTGCCATTGTCTGCCTCTAGTAATTAAGGGATATGAAGTGTATAATCATATGGAAATACACACAGTAAGCTTTTTTGGCCCTCTGTTATGAAAAACTTTCCGGTTTTGCTAGCTAGTCCAGTTTTTGTAAAGCAGTGAACTTTTTAAAAATTTAGATTTGAGTATTACTTTTATAAAAGGCTGTGTGTCTTGCTTTTAACCCCCCTCCCAAATCCAGCGTGGAGGGCTTTGCAAATTATCATTTCCCCAGGGTCTGGGGCCAGGTGAATGTGATGCTTATCCCCAGCCCCGAAAGGGTACAACATGTGCCATTCTTGGGTCAGGAAGGAATGCAGCCGGAGCACATTTTATCCCTCAGACTCTGCCCCCAGATGCCCTTGGAATGTTCCTGCAGGATCTTCCGGGAGAGTCCGACACAGCACAGCCTATCCCCAGACGGTCCAGGGCCGAAAAGCAGCAGGAGCGATTGCCTGGGTGGGGGTGTGGGGACGGGGTGGGCTGGGAAGGGGCCTGACAGAGTGTTCCAGAATGAAGGTAGCATTCTAGATCTTTTTTTGTCTCCTTGAATTATAACTGACAGCCAATGCTGTATCCGTTTCCGGTACTGCATGTTGGTTTGGCCGTCCTGTGCGCTGCTCCGTGCTCAATGCAGTGTCCTTGCCATCGGGCGCCATACAGTGTCCTTATATTGTCGTCTGTATCTCTTATGCTGTACTTTCCATCTCTGGGACTTTTATAACTGGAAGTGTGTACCTCGCGATCCCTTTTATTTTGCCCCGCCCCCGCCCCCGTGCAACCACTGGTTGTCTGTATTTAATTAGAGTCTTTGATTTTTTTGTGTATACATTTGTGTTGTTTTTTGATTCCACATATAAGTGAAATCCTAAAATATTTGTCTTTCTCTGACCGATTTCACTTAGCACCCTACCTTCTAGGTCCGCTCATGTTGCTGCAGCGTTCTGTGTCGGTAAGTTTGGGATCTGCGGGTCTATGCCAAAACTCCGCAAAAGCTTGTTTAAGATGTGTTTAACTGTTGGAAATTTACATTAAAAGAAAAAAAAAACTAGGCAAATAGTAAACTCCAGTTAATGATACTGCCACTGAATTATGTGGAGAGAAGTGTCCTGTTGTCTGCCGTTGGAATGGCAGCAGCGACGGGATGGATTACTGGGTGCAGACGGCTGGATACGGCTAGGTGTGCGGCAAAGCAGGTACAGCAAAATGTCAGTGCTGTGACCTTAAAGCTGGGCATGTGTGAGTACGGGTGTTCATGAGACTCTCTAAACTTTGCTGTGTTGGAACCTTTAATAAATGTTGGGGGGAAATTTAAATCCTTCAAGAAGTAACTATAAACAGCATGTATAGAAGCATATTGGACCTTTATGGGAGATGAGAAACCCTATCCTAAACCAAATTTCTTGGCCACCAGGATATAATGGACCTCGGGGAAGGAATTAGAATTTCCATGTCCCCCTGCCTTGAGCCTCCTTTTCCATTTCCATTGTTCTGGGTGATTTTCTTTTGCCTGGATCAGTATTGTCAACTCCCTCCTCTGCTTTCACCTCCTCCTCTTGTCGCCCATGAATCTTCCCAGAATAACCATGTGATTTTTTTTTAATGTTTTTTATTTACTTTTGCGAGACAGCACGAGCAGGGGAGGGTCAGAGAGAGACAGAATCCGAAGCAGGCTCCGGGCTCTGAGCTGTCAGCACTGAGCCCGATGTGGGGCTCGAACCCATGAACCGTGGGATCATGACCTGAGCCGAAGCCGGACGCGTGACCGACTGAGCCACCCAGGGGCCCCAATCGTGATTTTTTTTGACTTGAAATATTTTAATGACTGCATCTATTAGAACCCTGGGTTGCAACAACTTACGTCAGAAAGAGGCATTGTGTGCGTTGGAAGGTCAGAGATGCTGTTGGGTCTCAGTACCGGAAGCCCCTGTGCTCTTCTCCGAGTGTTGCTGACCGCTCTTGCTTGGCACACCAGCTTCTCCTCTGCCCAGTCAGTGACGTGGGACGCAACTGCCACAGCAACTCTGAGATCAGGAGACCGTCACCGTGAACCCGGAATCTTGTCCTTATTCCAGATGCTGGGGAGGAGAGCCTGGGCCGCCAGCTGTGGGCAGGATCTTTGTGTGGCCTCTCCGCCAGCTCTGAGCATGGCATGCCTGTCTTCCCAGCCCCGAGTCCCACAGCGGCTCACTGCTCACAGACTGTGACATGGTCCTCTTTCTCTGTCAGGCTCTCACATTTTGTAACCGTATAAATGTCACATTTCTGAATTTCTCTAAATGAACTCTGGCACTGACCCCCATCAGAGGCCTGTGGCATAGTGGTTAAGGAGCCGGCTCCTCTGAATCTGAACCTCTGACTTTCACCTTATGAAGTGGGACTTTGGCAAGGAACTTAACATCCCTTCATCTCAGCTGTATTGGAGGGTTAAAGATGAGCTCCTTTTTTTTTTTTTTAATTTTTAATTTTGTTTATTTGAGAAAGAGAGTGTGAGCAGGGAAAGGCAGAAAGAAAGGGAGAGGGAGAATCCCAAGCAGCCTCCTTGCTGTCAGCGCAGAGCCCAACGCAGGGCTCGATCCCATGAGCCAAGAGATCATGACCTGAGCTGAAATCAACAGATGCTTAACTGACTCAGTCATCCAGGCACCCCAAAGAGGAGTTCATTTTAAGTGTCTGTCACATAGTAAACGCTCAATAAATGTTAGCTATGATTGTATTGTGGTGTGGTCATTTAAAAACTTCATGTAAATGTGTGTGTGTGTGTGTGTGTGTGTGTGTGTATATGTATGTGTAAATTAACGTCAATCTCCAGCCCAGGAGCAGTTAGCTAGTCTGAAATATCCTAAACAGGAATCCAGGTTCCAAAGGTGGCCATGTTAGCATTTCAAATGTTCTCAGGATCGGAGGATTTGTTGAGCAGCACCTGGAATGTTAATCCTCTTTCCGTGGTGAAATGAGTGGATACTTGGGATGTGTGATTGGCTAGAAATATCAGAGAGGCCCCATCCTCAGACCTACCGCATAAAAATCCATCAGGCCCAGCAGCATAAATACTTTGGAGCAGAGCACGAGGTCTAGAAACCCCGCTGGTCTGGTGACCACATCACCCAACGGGCCACAGAGTTCGTTGGTTCTGCCGTCTCGTTTCATCTGTCTTGGGAGTGAAACTTTCATGCCAGGAGGACAAAGACAACTTCCCACAACCTAAGTACGGGAAACACAATTGTTTTGTGCTCTTAATAAATGAGCACACATCTAGTAACTCGGTCTCAGGCTGGCTTTCATTGTGAAATGCCATCTGCTAAGAAGGTTGAGGTAATAGTACCAGGGAGCAATAGCCCCTAACTACCTCTGGGTTCCAGAAGCTACTGACATTTATCAGGACATCACAATGGCTGAATGGCCAAATTGACTTAGGTCAATTCATGACGTTCCACCAGAGTGACTGAAAATTTAATTGTAATATGTAGTTAGATTTACTGGATACCAACCATGGTCAAATCGAAGGGACCCCCTCCTCCTTACAGATGTGCGGGAGTCTTGGTGTCTTAGTCTGCTGTGGCCTTTGGTCTAGTGTGGCTGCCACCCAGGGGCTCCTTGCCTAGGCCTTAGTTTGCATTCCCCCAGCGACCAACCCTGAGACAAAGATTGGGGTGCAAGTGGGTTATCGAGTGATTCCAGGCAGCGCAGTGAAGAGTGTGGGGAAGTAGGAGGGGAAAGTGAACCAGCACAGAGTATGTGAACCAGCACGTTATCGTTGGGGCAACTGGGGCTCAACTTGATGAGGAGCCTCTGAGAGGCCATATTTGGGGAAGGGGATTGATTATACTGTATGGCTTCTCCCTCGGCATTGTCTTGTGGAAATTCCTCTATATCAGGTGGTAGAGTTCCAGTGTGTTCTTAGGTAGTAGCTGCTCAGAGAGCATCAACGCCTTGAGCTCTCCTCCCTCCACACAACTTCCCCGATTTCTCCCCCAAATTACAATGTGGGGCTGCCTGTGCCTCCCTTCTTCATAAAGGAATACCGTTTCTGTATCCTCAAAGCCTGTGGACACTTCTAAATGCCCTTCCTATTTCCCCCGGGAAGTTGAGTTTCATCCTGCCTCAAGAGCTTCGGGTTACAGGACCTGATTTCCCAGAATTCTTGAAGATCTGATCCACACCGTTTCCCTTGCCTCACAGGAAATGGCAAAATTAACGCGATGATTGTATGATTCATTTCTTACTGTAAAGTTGAAATTTTTATTTAATTAAAAAAAATCCAATAAAAACCACAGTGTTTCAATTCACAGAGCACCTCTTTATTCATCATCCAGTTCCCAGGATCCCTGCCAGCCCTTCGAGGTGCAATCACATTCTCAAGTGTGCACACCACCCCCAGATCCTCCAAGCTACAGAGCACCGGGAAAGGACAACAAGAATTCAAGAAATAAATGTTTTGAAATTAAAAAAAAAAGAGTTAAAAGCCGAGAAATCAAACAGTTTCTGTTTGTAGCAGTTGGTGAGAAAAACGTAATGCGGCACATGCCATTTCCTGCCTTTGCGTCCAGGTAGATGTATAGTTCTACTGTGTGAGCGGATTCAAAACTTGCTGGTCTTCCTCGCCCTATAACCCCGCACATGCCAGGGAATAAGGGCTCAGTGTGTTGCGGGACTTCTCCTGGACCGACTCAGGGCAGAAAGGAGCCACGTTGTCAAGACAAAAGGCCACTTAGACACATGAATTCCAGCATGACACCGTGACACTGCTCGGTTCCCAGATTCAGTTCTGTGGCCGTATCCCAGTGACCCACGTTTTGGGGTACCCCTCTACTTAGACCAGGTGCTTGAGGGTATTTGCGACTTGCAGAGCGAGCAGGCTGGGTAGAAGTAAGCTGCCCTACGATTGCAAGTTTCTTTCTTTTTTTTGGTAACGGCTTTATTGAGATATAATTCACATACTCTAAGAATTAAACCATTTAAGGTATACGATTCAATAGTTTTTAATATATTCACGGTTGCACAGCCATTACCACAGTGAATTACAGAACATTTTCATTACCTCAACAAGAAACCTTTTTAGCTATCCCTCCTCAACGCTGCCTGCTCCCCCAGCCGTAGGCAACCACTAATAAATCTGTCTGGTTGTTTATTCTGGACGTTTCATATAAATGAGATCACATAAATGGTCTTTTGTGATCAACTTCTTCCGCTTAGTATAGTGTTTTCAAGATTTATTCACATCGTAGCATGTATCAAAACTTCATTCCTTTGTATGGCCTAATAATAACCTCTTACATGGATACACCACACGTGGCTTATCCATACCAGTCTGGACAATTGGATTATTTCTGCCTTTTAGCTATTACGAATAATACTATTGCAAACATTTGTGTGCAAGTTTTTGTGGGGACATGTGTTCTCCTTTCTCTTGGGTATGAATCTAGGAGTGGAATGTCTGGGTCAAATAGGAACTCTTTGTTTAGCATCTTGAGGATCTGCCAGACTGTTTTCCAAAGTGGCTGCACCATTTTATGTTCCCATCAGCAATGTACGAGGGTTCCAATTTCTCCACATCTCGCCAGCACTGGTAATTTTTTTAAATTTATTAATAATTTATTTATTGTTTAACTTGCATCCAAGTTAGCATATAGTGCAACAATGATTTCAGGAGTAGGACAAAACAAAAACCAATGATTTCAGGAGTAGATTCCTTAATGCTCTTTACCCATTTAGCCCATCCCCCCTCCCACAACCCCTCCAACAATCCTCTGTTCTCTATATTTAAGAGTCTCTTATGTTTTGTCCCCCTCCTGTTTTTATATTATTTTTGCTTCCCTTCCCTTATGTTCATCTGTTTTGTATCTTAAAGTCCTCATGAGTGAAGTCCTATGATATTTGTCTTTCTCCGACTAATTTCGCTTAGCATAATACCCTCTAGTTCCATCCACGTAGTTGCAAATGGCAAGATTTCATTGTTTTTGATTGCTGACTAATACTCCATTGTATATATATACACACCGCGTCTTCTTTATCCATTCATCTGTCGATTCGCCGTCACTGCTTATTATCTGACTTTTGACTCTAGCCATCCCAGTGGGTAGAAGATGGTATTCATTTTATTTTTCATTTGCATCTTCCTGATGGTGTTGAACATCTTTTCATGGGCTTATTGGTTATTTGTCTGTCTTCCTTGTCGCTGGAGAAATGTCTGTTCAGAGCCTTTGTTCATTTTTTAATTGTATGGTCTTTTTGAGTTAAGAGTTCTTTAGATATCCTAGTTACAAGTTCCATTGCCAAATCCAAGGTCACAAAGATTTATCCCTATGTTTTCTTATAAGAGGTTTCCTGTTTTAGTTCTTATAATTTCGACCTTTCATCTTTTTGAGTTAATTTTTGTGTATGGTGTGAAGTAAAGGTTCAACTTGATTCATTCCATGTGGACATCCATGTCCAGTTTCTTTTTGAGGCCTCTCTTTTCATTCTGGCTGCTGGTAGTTGAAGCTCTTTTAACTAGAGGCATTCCATAGGATACTGACATGATGTGCCTAGGCATTGTAACCCTACTATTTAATTTTGACCCAGTAAATCCATGTTTAAAAAGCTAATTCAAGAGGAGATATATTTAGACTATTTAGCCTCAGATTTTTTATATTGTTATAAAAGATTATCTTTGATATTTGTGAATAAAGCCATCACTGGAGAGTAAGTGGGCAGTTTTTTAATAGATAAGATAGGAAAGAAAATTCTCCCTAGCTCTGTGGTTCTTATTCAGCACTGTTCAGGGAGTCTGTGGCTCCTGGTTCATACTCCCTGTCACCCTTGGTTTCCCATTGCCTTTATCCCACTATTTTTCCCTCTGTCCCTCCTATTACAGTGGAAGATGTGGCCTTCTTCTATTTCTATGGAGTCCCTACACCTGTGCCCTGGCTGCCATCACCTGTTACCTGCTCAGGAACCTTTGCTTTCTATTAGCTTCTGTCTCCCTGGTCCTTCAATCTCTACTGACCCTGTCCTGCATTTTAATGTTCTAGCGTATCTCAAAAACAAAACCATGCCTTGATCTGATTTTTTCCCTCAGTCTGTGTTCCCTACCTCCATGCCCTGCCTTCCACCAGCCAGCCAAACTTCTTGAGACCGTCATCTTCATTTAGGTTCTCCCTGTTCCACCTTACACTCACTTCTAATCCACTCCAGAACTTCTGAGTCCGTTATCTCAGGGCCCCAGTGAACTCCATGCCACCAAGCACTTTTCATTTCTCATCTTGTCTGTCAGTGAGGACTGAGCATGACAAGCCAAGAACAAGGAAAGAATGGACATCGGGAAGGCGACTGTCAATGATGTTATTTGACTCCCTCAGTGATCAATGCTAAGGGCCATTTCCTCCTTCTTGAAGTAGTCTCTTCTCTTGGGCTCCATGCTATTATGCTTCCCTAATTTTCTTCCCCTCTGGCTGCTCCTTCTTGACATTCTTTCTTCTGTCCTTAGATCTCTTTTCACTCTTAACTCTCTTCCTGGTGATATTTATTTCTGGGGATTTAATGACCTTGTGAACACAAGGGACCCCCAAATCCTTATCTTCTGCCTATATGCAAAGATCTCCAAATCTTTTTTTTTTAAAGGTGATATATATTTTTTTAACATTCATTTTTGAAAGAGAGAGTGTGAGGTGGGGGAGGGTCAGAGAGAGAGAGACAGACAGACAGAGAATCTGAAGCAAGCTCCAGGCTCTGAGCTGTCAGCACAGAGCCCAACGTGGGGCTTGAACACATGAGCGGTGAGATCATGACCTGAGCTGAAGTTGGACACTTAACCGACTGAGCCATCCAGGCACCCCCAAATGTTTTTTTTTTAAGATTTTATTTTTAAGTAATGTCTACACCCAATAAGGGGCTCAAACCTACAGTCCTGAGATTAAGAGTCGAATGCTCTACTGATTGAGCCAGCCAGTCACCCTTAAAGATCCCCAAATATTTATCTCTTGCTTTGATCCATTTGTCAAGATTGGAATGTTTACAAAGCACTGAAAATTCAACATGTCCAAAAGTAAAGTCATTTTATTCCCTCCAAACCTGCTTCTCCTTCAGAATTCTGTCTTCATAAAATGACTACCATTCACTCAGTTGTCCTAACTAGAAATCTGAGAGTTATTCTAGATGTCTTGTTTCCCCCCTTACTCTCTGACCCTAATTAACCCCCAAGGCCTGTTGAGTCTACCTACTACGTGTCTCCTGAGTCCTGCTTCTCTCCACCCCCACTGTCACCACCCTGGCCTTAACCTGCATAAGCAGTCCCCTGGACTCCTTTGTCAGTGTCTCTGATCTCATTTTTTCACATGTTTCTCTCTAGCCCGGTCCCAATTCTTCAGTCAAAGTCCTTCTAAAATGTCAGTCGGGTCAGGTCACTTACTTATGTATAATTCTCTAATACCTTCTCATTGCCTTAGGATGAAGATGCAAATCCTAACCCCCTAACCAAGGCCTTCCATGACCTGGCCCATGCTGGCCTCCACATGATAAAAGCAATGATTAGAAGAAGTTTGAGAAAGGAACCAAGGACAGAAGCTATGACCACATCGTTCAGCACTTAATTTTCAGGTACGTAGAGCTGGTCTTGAGACAGAGCAGGGACTGGACTCGGGTCCCTGCGATCCTAACCATGAAATGCATGCCTTGATAGCTGCAACCCTATGCCTCTTGAGTAGCACCTCTCACAGGAATGTGGAAGCAGGATGCTCACCAAAGGAGAGACTCAACTACAAAGACTGGTGAAGACCAAACCAAACCAGTCTGTGCCAAGGTGGACCCCAGTGCTGACCTTTCACTAACTTTTTACTTGTGCCCTCAGGTGGAGATTTAACATGCTAATGAGACACACAATGCATGAGGAAGCATGTTCCATCCATCCATGTTCCATCCATGCTCTTGTGTTCCAATTTTCTAGATCTCTCCTCACCCTTACGTGCTTAGATGTCACTCCTTGCCCACTTCAGTCTCTGTAAAAACTTTTCTGGGCCTTTGTTGGGAAAACCAGCATGAAGGACTCTTTCCTTTGTGCTGTCTCCCTTGTATTTGAGCATAACCCCCAGTAAAAATCTTGCCTGAAACTTCCAGTTTGGCCTCTATTGCTGGGAGAGCCCAAGGACCCTAGTCAGTTTCAGTCTCATGGTAAGCGATTTAATCAGGCCTAGACTTTTACCTTGATACTTCACTGTGACTTTTATATTAATACCAGTTTTATTATAAATCTTTTATTCTGAAACCCTTCTAGGATTGTATTGATGTCTCTTTTCTCTTGCAGTAAGTATCAAGAGAGGAATTTGAAATATCTACTTGTTAATTAGATGTCATATATAAATATTTAACTATATTTTTAGTATTTATTTATTTAATCTCTACACCTCACAAGGGCTTGAACTCATGACCCTGAGATCACAAGTCACATGTTTTACTGACTTAGCCAGTCAGGAGCTCCATATTTGAGTGTTTTAAAAAGTAGTTCATGACAACTCAATAGCAAAAAATAATAACTCAGTTCAAAAATGAACTAAGGATTTGAGTAAACATTTCTCCAAAGACACACAAATGGTCAATAGGTATATGAAAAGGTGCTTAACATCACGAATCATTGAGGAAATGTAAATCAAAACCACAAAGAAATATCACCTCATACCTCATACCAATTATAAAAAAACAAAAACAAACAAAGACAGTGTTAGCAAGGATGTAAATCGAAAACTTTGCACACTGTTGGTAGGAATGAAAATTGATAGAGCTACAATGGAAAATAGTATGGAGTTGGCTCAAAAAAATGAAAATAGAACTATATTCTGTGATCCAGCAATCCTACTCTTGGGTGTTTATCCAAAAGAATTGAAGTCACAATCTTGAGGCAATATTAGCATTCCCATGTTCCTTACAGTATTATTCACAATAGCTAAGATGTGGAAACAACCTAAATGTCCATTGACAGATGAATGGGGAAAAAAAGTGGTATATACACACAGTGGAATACTATGCAGGCATGAAGAAGGCAATTCTGCAATATACAACAGGGACGAATCTTGAGGACATCATGCTAAGTGGAACACACCAGTCACAGAAAGACCAATACTTCATGATTCCGCTTATATTAGTGCTTAGAATAGTCAAACTCATAGAATCAAAGAGTGCAATGGTGGTTGTCAGGGGCTGGGGGAAGGGAGAAATGGAGCGTTACTAATCAATGGGCATGAGGTTTCACTTAAGAGAAATAAGCTCTAGAGGGCTGCCATACAACGTGGTACTTAGAGTCTACACCACTGAATTGTACATTCAAAAACGTATTAGGAGAGTAGAACTCCTGTTGTGCTTTTAACACACACCCACGCGCGCGCACACACACACACCCACACACACACACACACAACTCAGTAGTCCATTTAAGGTGCATAGCGTAATGCCTGCCAAGTGGTAAGTGCTCAGTAAATGTTAGCTATTAACTTTTCCTTCTAGAACTATTTCCTTGTGTTTGGGTAAATAGTGAAGAGGGAAGAAATAGTGACCTTTACTGATGATCAGTTTTCCAAACAAATGACTTTATGCAAATACTTTATTCTTTTGTATTCTTTTTATTCTTATTATTTAACAAAACTCAGTAAATCACCTCTGTATATTAACCAGCTTTCTTCTTTCTTGCATACCATGGATCTTGTTCTCAGAAATGGATCAAATCAAACCGAGTTATTCTTTGTACTCATAGAATACATTTATTAAAATCTCATAAACATGAATTGTCCTAGAGCCATAAAAATATTTTTGAAGAATATATTGACACAAGAGAATGTTCCCAATATGATCATTAAGTGAAAAAGCATGAATTTAAAAATCTTGTCAAAATTCTAATTTCATTTAAATAAATGCATAGAGGGGCACCTGGGTGACTCAGTCTGTTGAGCATCTGACTTCCGTTCAGGTCATGATCTCATGGTTCATGAGTTCGAGCCCCACATCAGGCTCTGTGCTGACAGCTTAGAGCCCAGAGCCTTCTTGGGATTCTGTGTCCCTCTCTCTCTGCCCCTCTGCCACTTGTGTTCTGTCTCTGTCTCTCTCTCAAAAATGAATAAACATTAAAAAAATTAATAAATGCATAGAAAAGTGACAAGAAAAATATTCCAAAATGTTAGAAGAAATTATCTCAAAGTGGTAGAATTATTGGTCACTTTTTGTTTTCTTTATATTCAAAAAAATTGACGTTTGTTTCTATAAGGTTCTATAATGTTTCTAAAACTTGTGAGTTGGTTTTTTCCCCCTTTTAGTTGCAATGCGCAGAAACGCAAGTCACACGTGCTTTAACCAAAGTTGGGGAATTATTGCGAGGATCCTGTTCTCTCTCAGAAACTCAGTGACAAGAAAACAGCCAGGCCTTAGCAATTACTGGAACCAGAAATGCAAATGCTGCCTGTGTTCCTTCTCCAGTTCATTGGCTTTTCTCAGTATGTCTAGTTTGTCTCTCCCCGCCTTCTCCTAGACCAATTTTCTCTGGCCCAAGTGAGGGAAAATGTGCTTCCTGAAAGCCCCTGACTTCACAGTGTATAGTCCTGAAATTCTTTTTATTAACATTTTATTTTTTAAGATAATCTCTACACCCAAGTTAGGGATCAAACTCACGACCCCAAGACTAAGAGTCTCCTGCTCTACTGGCTGAGCCAGCTAGGCGCCCTTATAGTCCTGAAAAAAATTTTTAAGTTCATTATTTTGAGAGAGTGAGAGTGCAAGCGTATGACCGGGGGAAGGGCAGAGAAAGCAGGAGAGAGAGAATCCCAAGCAGGCTCCGCGCTGTCAGCATGAGGTCTGACATGGGGCTCAAACTCAGGAACTGTGAGATCATGACCTGAGCCGAAACCAGGAGTCAGAAGCTTAATTGAGCCACCCAGCGGCCCCTAGTCCTGAAATTCTTTTATTTACTTATTTATTAAACATTTACTCATTTTTGAGAGACAGAGACAGAGCACGACTAGGAGAAGAACAAAGAGACAGGGAGACACAGAATCCGAAGCAAGCTCCAAGCTCTGAGCAGTCAGCACAGAGCCCGACGCAAGGCTCCAACCCACGGACCACAAGATCATGACCTGAGCCCAAACCAGGAATCAGACGCTTAACTGACTGAGCCACCCAGGCGCCTCCCAGTCCTGAAATTCTTAAGAAAGACTGGACATCACCTGTTTCCAGATCTAAATCTCCAGGTAAGGACTGAGATTGTGCCCGCTTGGATGAGCACAGTACCCTGGCCCGGTCACCTGCAGACAGAATCATGGTGCGCTAACATGATGGCTTCCATGGTAGTTACGTGGATGGCGTGTGTGTGTGTGTGTGTGTCTGTGTGTGTATGTGTGTGTGGTGGGAGGAAGGATTGTGAGAAGAACAGTAAGGGGTTGTTTCCAGCAGGAAAGGAGCTCTGCATTTGCAAAACAATAGTCTTCACAACGACATGAAATTTTGTTAAGATCAGAAAAAATTACGTGATTTTTAAGTCTCATTAATTGTTTTCTCTACCTTAGTAAATCAGCACTGAGTTATCCCTTTCTCTTTCAAACAGCTAAACTCCTTCTTTACCAGCTAGCTCATAAATTCATTCTATTATTCATTAACCCCCAAACTGTAGAGATTATCTGCTTCAGTCCTGTCGTTTTAGAGAGGACGCACTCAAGCCCAGAGGGGTGACGGGACTTGCTCCCTGAGGGGGCTGGCAGAACGCCATTGTCAGCACCTTTCTTGTCCATTGCGTTTCTTCTCCTCTGCCCAAATCACCATCCTCCCTGAGGCCTCCCCACATCTGAGCTTGTGCCCCTAAGACTATTCAGAACAAAGTCTTAAAAGTATAGCAAGCCTGACAGTCCCGTGGCAATGGTCCTCGATTCAGCTGCATTTCCTAGACCCTGACGCGGACTGGAAACCTGGAGTCTTTCCTGCATAATCACTCTAACTCCCTGACATTCAGTGGAGCATGGGTAGTGCAAAGCGATTTCAAGGATATATTGGAGAAGAGATAGGCACATTCTGGGGGAGGGGAGCATCATGCCTCTAAATGTTACAGATTGTTACTTTTTTTTTTAATGTTTATTTATTTTTGAGAGCGAGCAGGAGCGCCTGTGAGTGCGGGAGGGGCTCAGAGAGCTGTCAGCAAAGAGCCCAACATGGGGCTCACGAACTGCCAGATCATGACCTGAGCCGAAGTCAGACGCTTAACCAACTGAGCCACCCAGGCGCCCCTAAATGTTACAGATTGTTGATCTGGGAGTCTAAATACTGGAACACATCCAATCAATAAGATTGATGTAAAAACCTCCCCCCATTCCATCCCCATTATGTATTCTTTTTTTTTTTTTTTTTTTTTTTTAAATACACACCATTGTATTAGTGGAAGAATGCAGGTGTGCTTAAAGTGTGACCTGTCGGGTCTGGGTTGACTGGTTGGCCATACCACTGGCCTAATCCATCTTATAGGGGCAGGATGGTAAGAACAGTAATGGACGAGAAGAAGAAAATGACCCAGAATGATAGTCAGCTGCTAAAATGACTCCCAGGAGTCATGTCTTTATTAATCTTCTTTCCTTGAGCAGGGGCTGGACCTAGTGACTCTTCTAACAAATAGGTATAGCAAAAGTTGATTAGGTTACAAAAGACTGTGCCTTTCCTCTCTCTCTCTCTCTCTCTCTCTCTCTCTCTCTCTCTCTCTCTCGTTTGAGGGAAGCAAGCTGCCATTTTGTTAGCTGTCCAATGGAGAGGTCCGCATAGTAAGAAACTGATGTCTCTGCTAACAGCCATAAGGACCTAGGGTCAGCCAATAACCGTGAGTGAGTTCGGAAACACATCTGCCCCCTGTTGAACATTAAAGTGACTACAGTCCCACCAGAAACCTTCACTGCAGTCTTGTAAGAGACCCTGAGCCAGAGAACCCACTAAGCCACGCCCAGAGTCCTGGCCTATAGGAACTGAGAGATGACAAATATGTTTTGTTGTTTTAAGCTACTAAATTTGGGGATAATTTGTTACAGAGCAATAGTTGGCTAATATACCCAGGTGGAAGCTACCTCATGTTGAGAACTCATCAGACATCTCACGAAATGAAGGCTACTTCCTAGTGAGCTGGAGAAATTCTAGATGTACAGCTGAAAGAGAAATGTAAAAAGAAAAAGATCTTGCAAGAACTCATACATCTTTTTAATAGAGCTGTTACTATAAAACTGGTGATATGAATTTTTCCATAGTCCTATCAGCAGATCACCAAGGATTTCCTAATAAGAAATGTCATGTATTTTTATTCTTGCATCATGCTTTGAAAACGGTTCTTTTTTAGGGAAATGAGTGTGCATTACAAATTCCTATTTTTTTGTCACTGAAATTAAGTAAAATATTTATGAGTATAAATCACTAAATATTTAGGAAAATGGATTTTCCCCATTTTCAGCCAATACAGTTGTGTGTTTTTTAAAATTTATTTTGAGAGAGAGAGAGAGAGAGAGTTTTGGGGGTGGGGGGGCAGAAAGAGAGAATCCCAAGCAGGCTCCAGCACACAGCTAAATGTGGGGCTTGAACTCACAAACCATGAGATCATGACCTGAGCTGCAGTCAGCCGCTTAACCGCCTGAGCCACCCAGGTGCCCCAACACCATTGTTTTTGATCACTGATAGCATAGTATCATGAGCAATAGCACTGATTCCACTCTAGCTCCACCAGTTACTAGCTCTGTGACTTTGGGAAGTTACTTAGTGTCTCTTTACCTCAGTTTCTCCATCTGGAGAATGGGGGATCTTAGTGGTATCAACTTCTCAGGGATTTTTTGAGTCTGGCACAAATTAATAAATACAAAGCAAGGAAAATAATGTGTAGTCCAGTTAGTGCCTTATAGGTATCTGCATGCTAGGAAGAGGTGTTGCGTGAACCAGTTTGCAGTGTATGCCCTAGGAACACTGTACGGTGATGTGAAAGTGTAGCAAATGCCCACCCTCCAAATGCTGGCAGACCAGGACCCAGCAGTTGATACAGGACGTCAGCCGTCCTTTGTCTGATTCAAACTGTTGGAGGAAAGGTGGTGGCTAGTATTTCAAACAGTTAATGGATATGTTTTTCTCCTGTGCAATGCTTTTTATTCCTACACCATCATTCATAAAGGTGCGTGTGCGCACACGCGCACACACACACACACCCTCCCCAACCTCTCTTTTTTTATGATTAATTTTTTTTTACAAAAGCTTATTCTCGAATGCATGAGATCTAAGACAACACCGCATTCTAGCTATAGGTGGCAACAGATGCCGTGACAGGGAATCCAGATGTTTAAACAGGAATGGAATTAGGGATCACCATTGCCTCAGGCACAAGGGACAGCTTACTTTTTGCCAGATTCCTTAATTTCACCTGTGACCAGGGGCCCTTCCCTTCAGCCTTTGCTTTTAGCTCCTCGAGTTTCCTCTGCTCCTCTTTCTGTTCTGTTTGAACATCTCAGCTTCCTCATCAGTCTCCTTGGCCTGCTTCTCGTGCTGCCCGGGGCTGCTTCTTGCCACCTTTGCAGGCCCTCCTCCCCAATCTCTCTCGACTAAAGATCCTTCAGTTGGGAAGAGAGTCTGTGGAGAGCAAGGAATGGCATGTGGCACCCTGCTCCCTCCCCCCACTGCGTGAGTTCCCTGGATGCGTGCAGAGGAGTGTTAGGACCCCACACAGAGGAGTGTTAGGACCCCACAACAACATTGACTTGGGGAATCAGAGTAAAGGGGACTTGTGTCTCGCTCCTATTTGTAGCTCTGGGAAGGAACACGTTTCGAAAACCTCTCCAAGCACCATCAAGGGGATGATAGAAGAGAGGGTTGGGGGGGGGGCCATGTGGGAAGAGAGGCCTGAGGTGGCCCAGAGTGACAGGGGACAAGAGCAAGATATTTTTCATGCTGCTATGGACTGAATGTTGACCAAATTCATACGTGAAATCCGAGTCCCCGCTGTGTCGGTAGGGGGTGGGTGTCTTTGGGAGGTGTTTGGATCATAAGGGCCGAGCCCTCATGAATGAGATTAGGGCCCTTAGAAAAGAGACTATAGAGAAGTCCCTCGTCCTGCCCACCATGTGAGGACACTGCAAGAAGACTGTCTGAAACCAGGAACCAGGAAGCAGGCTCTCATCAGACATTGAATCTGTTGTGACTTAATCTTGGACTTGAACTGCGAGAAATGAATTTCTGCTGTTGATAAGTTATAGTAGACTGAATGGACTAAGACACAAAGCATCAACAATGATCTAAAGAGCTAAGAAGGAGGGTCAATGGATTGGAGGGGTCTTGTAAGTAGGAAGGAGAGCACATAGCTGTGAAGTCCAGGATAGAGCCACTTCCTGTCCCATGGCCACCTCTTGATATACTTTATCTTTCCCTGGAACCTGGACACGACCCTGGGAAGAAGTGGGGAAACCCCCAAATCAACTGAGAACATTCTGAATTGACAGTTCAGCCCAAATTAACTAAGATTAAGTTTTCAGACCAAGACAGAATAAAAGCTTTAGACAGAAATTAAGTCCAAGTGTAGGCAAGTTTATGTTTTTGCATACCTAAGTTTGTATCCTGGCTGTCTTTACTTAGTCATACAAGTTGAAATGTGGCTTGGGAAAAACATAAAATTACACCATGAAATATTCATTACAGAAGAGGTTAAATGATTCAGATTAGCATCTCTTCACTAGGCCACACCTATTTGCATCACACATGGATTTGGTTCAAAGCTGGGTCAGTGGAGATTTCCCTGAAATATCATCAACATTTCTAAACAAACATTTCCACCCAGTATCTGATCTCATCTCCTGCGACAATCTCTCTTGAACTAACATTGCATTTATGGGTGAAACAAAACGTATTAGCCATAAGCGTAGCTACTCCTTGAAGGGCAAAATCAAGTACTCATGTGCTTATAAAAATTAATTCTTGCAGTACTTGGCTGGTTCAGTCAGTGGAGATATGATTCTTGATCTTGAGGTCGTGAGTTCAAGCCCATGTTGGATGTAGAGCTTTCTTTAAAAAAATTAATTTGTCAAAAAAAGTTTAATTCTTCAATTTTACTTAGGACCCTAGTTATTTCATTTTTGCTCCCGGTAGCAGAATTATTTTACATACTTACATCAAGGAAAATTTTTATCTTTGCTTTCACCTTCACATCCCCTAAGATCTGAAAATACTTAAAGGAGAGGCGCTCTATTGGAGACAGAGCATGTGGATTGTTTTTAAGAGCGGGTAATTTGAGAGCTCAGAGTAGTGCTTCCTTCATCCAATTAACCAACACTGAATGCACCTGCTGTGGTTAGGCCCTACGCCCTGCTGGAGGTCTGGAATGACTAAAACATAGGCTCCATCCTCAAGAAATCTACAGTCACATCAGTCTCAAGGTAAATTCTATTAGACACAAAGGAAGACCTGACTCAGTGAGAGACACACATTGCCCTGGATTGGAAGACTCGACGTTACGAAGGTGTTGGTTTTCCTCATTTATCTCAAAGTTTAACCCAAGCTCAAATTAAATCCCAAACCACATTTCACCTCCAAAAAAATGATGTTAGAGTTCTACTGGAAAAGAAAAATATGAAACATGAGAACAACATGGAGAACGAAAAATGAGGAGAATTTCCCCTGCAGACAATGAGGCGTATGATCCAGATATCATATCAGAACATAAGATAATTGGAAAAAATAAGATATCAAAATGGAAGACAAAGGTAAATGGAAAAAAAAGTTTAGAATGGATTCAAGTATGGGGAGCCTGGGTGGCTCAGTCAGTTAAGGGTCCGACTCTTGATTTTGGCTCAGGTCATGATCTCGCAGTTTGTGAATTCCCCCCCTGCGTCCCTCTCTGTGCTGACAGCAGAGAGCCTGCTTGGGATTCTCTCTCTCCCTCTCTCTTTCTGCCCCTCCCCTGCTCTCTGTCTCTCAAAATAAATAAAATAAAACTTCAAAGAAATGATTGTTCAATAAGTACAGTTGGAGCAGAGGTCTAACCATTTGCAAAAAATGAAATAAGGTGGAGATTCTTACCTTATACTTAGAGTCAATACAGATTAAGGATTAAATGTAAGAAGTGAAGCCATCAAAAAGCAAGAAGAAAATGTAGGTGACTATTTTTTATAACCATGGGATGAGAAACACTTTTTTAAATATGATACCAAAGGCACACAGTCTCTAGTAGATATTGCTGGTTTTCCAAAGTGGTTATAATAGTTTACACTTCTGTGAGTAATTTATAGAGTTCCAGTTGCTCCATGTCCTTGCCAACAACTGGTATTGTAAGTTTAAAAATTTTTTGACACATTTTAGTAGTTGTAAGTATCTCGTTGTGGTTTTAGTTTGCATTTCCCTGATGACTAAAAATGTTGGGTACATTTTCTTTGCTTATAAATATGTATACATTTTTAATCCAGCAATTTTAATTCCAGGGATTTATCCTGAAGAAATACACACGTGTGTGTGCGCGTGAGCACACACATACACACACACACACACACACACACACACACACACTGGAATTATCCAATAATTGTATTTTGGTGAAACATTTTTGATGTATTTATACTGTGAAATACGGTTACCTAGTGATAATTACCATTAATGTCTTGATGGTAGTTAATCCTAGGTAATAGAATAATGGGTGATTGTTTTTAAGTCTCTAAACAAAACTTTAATACTTTTCTAGTTGTGTCCTGACAGGAGATTTTTAATATGTTCTTAACTTTTGGACATTTTCCAAATTTTTCACAGTGAGCATATATTTTATTTTTGGAAGATATGGGAGAAAGTACTTTTGTATTACTTTGTAACGGATAGAAATAAAAAATCTAATCACAAATAACCTAACAGAATACCCACAATTCATTATAAGCAATGTTATTTGCGGTCAACTTTTTCATTTAAAATACAAAAGATACCTGGTGCCCATATCTTTCTAAATATGATTTCATCTTTTGTTTTTTAAAGTAAGCTCTATGCCCAATGTGGGGCTTGAACTCACAACCCCAAGATCGAGTTGCATGCTCTAACATCTGAGCCAGTCAGGTGCCCCTGATTTCATCTTTAAAAAGAATCAGGCTCCTTGGAGAAACGGCTGAGACCAAGGCACAGGCAGGGGAAGCCCAAGATGAGCCAGGAGCAAGGAACATTGTGAAGTACCAGAAAATATGGAAGTGAAAAAAACAAACACAAAAGAGAGATGGGAACATGTTAAAAGGACATAGGAGCTAGTTTCAAGGAGAGCCCAGTGGCCATGTCTAGGATAATTTTTCAGTTAAAGATAAATCAGGAGAGTAAAGGATTATTAAATAAAATTAAATAAAGTCATTAAATAAAACAGGAATCCATCAATTCATGCTGATGGTAGATAACTAAATAAATGGGGCTGAGCAAGGGAAGCCTCTTCCTTTCAGTGAAATGCAGATTGAAAGTGTGGAGGGAGGGGCACCTGGGTGGCTCAGTCAGTTAAATGTCCAACTTCGGCTCAGGTCCTGATCTCAAGGTCTGTGAGTTTGAGCCCCTCATCAGGCTCTGCTGACAGCCAGGAGCCTGGAGCCTACTTCGGATTCTGTCTCTCTCTCTCTCTCTGCCCCTTCCCCACTCACACTCTGTCTCTCCCTCTCTCAAAAATAAATAAACATTTAAAAAAAATAAATGTTTATTTATTTATTTTGAGAAGGTGGGGGCAGAGAGAGAGGAGACAGAGAATCCCAAGTAGACTCCACACTACTCCCTGCACTAGAGCCCAATATGGGGCTTGAACCCACAAACCATGAGATCATGACCTGAGCCAAAATCAAGAGCCAGATGCTCAACCGACAGAGCCACCCAGGTACCCCAAAAATAAACATTAAAAAAAAGTGTGGAGGAAGAGGTAGAGTTGAAAGGTCACCATTTACCAGCCATCGTAGTAAAGAATGGTTTGGGCAAGAAATAGCAACGATTGCTAAATCTAGGAGGGGGTGGGGAGTTTGATGAGGAACGGGATATTTACTCAATTCTAAAGTGTCTCTCCATAAATTGCGTGTTAATTATAAGGGAAAAATAGTAACTATATACAGTGGAGAAACTGGACATTTGGATCAATTGATCAAAATTAACCAACAGGGGGCAGATTGACATGGTGTGCTTTCTGATATGATACCCAGAGAAAAACAAAACATCACTTTTGTGCTATTTTTGCAGGGACCCATGACCTGAATCAAGTCATGAGGAAACACCAGGCAAGTCTGACTGAAGAACATTCTACAAAACAACTGGCTTATATATTCTTTAAACACATCAATGTTATGAAAGGCAAAGAAATACTAAAGAACCGTTCCAGATTAAAGAATATTAAAGAAACATGACAACTTAAGGCATGTGCGATCTTTGGTAAAAGCTTCTACTAAAGGGGGAAATGCTATAAACAATTTATTGGTATAACTGACAAATAGGACTATGAATTGCAGAATAGGCAAAAATTATGTATCAAGGTGAGACTTCTTGATTTGAACTGTTTTGTGGCTATGTAGGAAAATATACTTGCTCTTAGGAACTATACAATGAAGTATTAGGAGCATAACAAAGGCATGAGCTATATAACTTCAAATGGTTCAGAGAAAATAAATAATTACAGAGGGAGAGAAGGAAGATAAATGTGATGAAATGTAGAAACAAAATAATTATTCTGGATAAAGGTGGAGTGGGAGTTCTCTGTAATTTTGGCAACTTTTCTTTATGTTTGAAATTACTCAAAATAAAACATTTGATAATACACCTAGTAGTAGGTATGAGCCTGGTTTTAATTATTTTATCTCAAACACACGCACACACACACACACACACACACATACACACACACACACACACACACAGGTACTGAGATACATGGAAGTAATTTAGGGGAGGGGAATAAGAAAAGGACTAATTTTGGAATGTTTAGGCATGTCCCTCAGTTATGCCTTAATGGAGGACAGGAAGGTGAGTAGACCATGGTAATGGGTCTCAGAAATGGAAAATCATGGCTCAGGCTAGAGAGCTGAATACTGAGAGTCCCAAGAGGTCAGTTTGCTGTCAGACATGGCCCATGGACATGGACATGAACATGGTCATAGTAAAATGGAACTCCCAGATTATAAATGATGGAAGATAGAAGGGACACCATTAGAACCTGTGCAGGAGATGCTGGTTGTGAGGCCTGAGGGATCCACGGGGCCACAAGGAAGCTTGGAGATACACAGGTGGCTTTACAAACAATGTTTCCTTTGTTGGTGCATTATTTAAAGAACTAGAGGCACCTGAGTGGCTTGGTGGGCAAAGCATCCGATTCTTGATTTCATTTCAGGACATGATCTCACAGCTTGTGGGATTGAGCCCCACATCGGGCTCTGCACTGACATCGTGGAGCCTGCTTGGGACTCTCTCTGTCTCCCTCTCTCTGCCCCTCCCCCACTCACTCACCCTCTCTCAAAATAAATAAACATTTAAAAAAAGAATTAAATGGGAGATTTGCTGCATTTATGGTTACTGTAGGGCTGAATATCACCTGAAAGAAAGATAAGGAACATTACTGAAGGTAATACCTACCTACAAGTATCTTAGTGGCTTCTTAACTTTCTTAAAAAAGTAAAATGTCTTCACTGTAAAACAACAAGAACAACAACAAAAACCCAACAAAATGGAAGATGACGTGACCTACATGTTTACAGCACATCACCGTGTTAGTCTTTTCTTTTTCTCCTGATGAAACACTAAGCGCAGAGTCCAGTCCACACTCTGGTACTTCATCTCCTTTGTTTCAGTTGCTGAATCTCATCAGCCAACAAACTGATATCATTAATCTCTTCTTTCTCCATCTTATTCCAAATCAAATTCGTGGTTAGAGATTCGAATTTTAGTTCAAACTTCAATAGCCTGCTGGAGGCTTATTTTTCTCTTGTGAACAAACTAACAAAACTCTTATATTTTTGAAGCTAGACAGTTTGAAAGCTGCCTGTCAACCCACATGCAAACAGACCGACATTGAAGAGGAAACTTTCTCATGAGGAACAACGCAGAGCTGCCTGTCGTAAGTGGAATAGGACCGTCACAGCCCTCGGGAGTTATGGTTATAGACGGAAACACATTTTAGAATGGTAGGTGATCTTGTTTTGTTTCTGTTTTCTCTGCAGAAAACTTTATTGTTCCCATTTGGCCCCCAGCATGGGAGAGGGCTCCGGGGTCTAGTGGCTTCTGGGAGAGGCTCAGACAGAAGCCCCATCACCAGGGTGTTGCTGGCGGAACTTCTCAAGAGCTGCCTGGCTCAGGAGGCTCCTAGTTGTGCTGGGGGGTCCACTCTCCCTGCCCAGCCTGGGGTCCAGCCATCCTGCGGAAGTGAGTCAGATTGCCGCCATGTTCCCGATGAATTCACTTCCTTATCTAAGAAGTGGTTCTCCAGGAAGTCACAGGGATGAGGGGCTGCTAGGGCAGAACCCAGGGCAAATCCAAAAGGACCAGCTTCAGGTTCTTCTCTAGAACCTGGTGGCTTCCATGTGTCCTGGGTTTTACCCCACTCATCTTGGGACAGCTTCTGCAAGTCCTTGAAGAGGAAGTGGCTGCTGCACTGTTGTGCGTCTTCCAAGATGTACTCAGTGCCTTCATGCTTCTGAGCCAACTTGTGTAAGAGGTCACCTGCTCCCTCCATGGCCACATCCTCGAGGTGCAAATAGAAACCCAAAGAGAAGTAAGTGTAGGAAGCCCCCAGACACATGTTGACTAAGTGATTGATGGCAGACCACTCCTTGGTGGAATAATTCTGATAAATCTGGAAGCTCATCATTGACAGGCAGTTAGGGGCTAAGCTCAAAATACAGTCTTAGCTGGTCTGAAGGCAGAGGATGGCCAAGAAGATGGTTCCGAAGGTCGCAGCTGGAAAAGGGGTTGGAGGGTGGTCGGAAGCTGGAAGAAGGGGATATCCTGGGTCTGTTCTGTCCACACACTGTTGAAGCAAGAGACAAGTCTGCAGGACCACTGCACACACTGTCAGTGGGTAATCTCTGACATAGGTGTAAGAAATGCTATGGCTTTACTCAAATGACAGGTGGAATATAATTCAACCATGTAAGGCCCATCCAACAAGGATTTATTCTATTTAGCTTTGCATTTGAAGCCTCCCACTGGTCTGGTCTTTGTAAAAGGCCAACCTAACCTATTCATTTTCCCTCCCAGTCTCCAACCCTTATTGAGACAAATAAGTAAAAGGAAAACTGGCAGGACAGACCACAAGGTTGGATACCGCTATGATTTAGACTTGGCTAGAAGAGGTTTGGAAAAGACATTAAGGTTTTTTGCTTTGTTATGTTTTGTCTTGTTTTTTAGAGAGAAAGTGTGTGAGTGAAGGACAGAGAGAGAGAGAGAGAGAGAGGAAGAGACAGAGAGAGAGAGGGAAGCGGGGCTCACCCGAAGCAGGTCTGGTGCTCTCTCAAAGCAGGGCTCGAGTTCACCCGATGTGGGACTCAAACTCACTGACCTGAGCCGAAGTCAAATGCTTAATGACTGAGCCATTCAGGCACCCAACAGTAAGGTTTTAAGGTCATGAGGCACAAGTTAATATAGTTAGTATATGAGACAAAGGTATCTGTCCAAAGTGGCTAATGGAATAAAGAAGTTCATGGTGCTTCGAAGCATTTATGTCATTCACCCCAAGGTGGGCAGCTACAGTGGGAGAAGATGGCTAATTTTAGTTGAAACTTCCTAGGTTTATGTTATAAGGCTTCTTTTCTTTTATTTTAAAACATGTATTTATAATCAAGTATTAATTTTGCCCAAAGAACTAAAAATAGTAGGGGTAACAAGAAAAGTAAACATATTTCAAGGCCATCTTTGTTAAGCTCTTTGGGAGAGCAAAAGTGCTTTCCTGTTACTCATGTTAAATTTTAGGTCTCAGTTAACCTCAGCTTCTGTAGCTTAATTTTCCTGCTATTGAAGTCTTCTGTTTCCTCAGTGAGTACCAATTCTAGAGTTCCTTGGAAGAAGTCATTAAAGAGCTGGTTCTTTTTTCCTTTTTCATTTTTATGTTTTTAGTGTTATTTATTTTTGAGAGAGAGAGAGAGAGAGAGAGAGCGAGCGAGCAGGGGAGAGGCAGAGAGATAAGGAGACACAGAATTTGAAGCAGGCTCCAGGCTCCAAGCTGTCAGCACAGAGCCTGATGCAGAGTTTGAACTCGGGAACTGTGAGATCATGACCTCAGCCAAAGTCAGACACTTAACTGAGCCACCCAGGCACCCCACTAAAGAATCAGTTCTTAAAGGCACAGGAAAAATGGGACATCAGGGAGTATGTGAGTGTTGCATCAGAGAAAATCAGGACATAGGCTTAAGACATGGAATTTATCTTACAGAAAGTGCACACAAAGGTTTGTACAAAGGGGTTTATTGCACTGTTGAAACACTGAACATTTAGGAATAAGTTAAATATCCACCATCACAGAACTGATCTAGTGAATTGTTTGCCCATACTGTGAAACACTCTGCAACCATTAAAAAGCATGAGATAGAAGCAAGTGCACAGATATGGGGAGATTCCCAAGACTTATTATTATTATTATTGTTATTATTACTATTATTGAGAGAGAGAGAGAGAGAGAGAGAGACAGAGAGAGAGAGATCAAGATCTCAAGCAGGCTCCATGCTCAGTGCAGACCCTGAGGCAGGGCTTGATCCCATAACCCTGGGATAATGACGTGAGCCGAATTAAAGTCAGACACCCAAATGACTGAATCTCCCAGGCGTCCCCCAAGACATATTATTAAGAGGAAAAAGCAACTTGATGTATAGCATGACCCTTTCATATTACAAATCTGTATAATGTATATACATGTGTTACATGTAAATGCATAGACTGGGGACGGGAAAGATGGCCACCAAACCACAGGCCTGGCTAATTTAGAGGAAGGATATAAAAATGGGGATGAGGATGAAAGATGACTTTTATATTTTTGCTCTCTAGAAATGATTCTTGTTTCAATCCTTTTTTTTTTAAGTTATTTTATTTTAAGAGAGAGATCAGGGCAAGTGCAGAGAGAAAGGGAGAGAGAGAATCCCAAGCAGGCTCTGCACTGTCAGCACAGAGCTCTGCATGGGTTGTAGGATCATGATCCTGAGCTGAAATCAAGAGTCAGACACTTAACCAACTGAGTCACCTGGGCTCTCCTCTTGCTTGGATCTTTTATCATAAGAATGTGTTCATGTTACTTGTGGAATTTTCAAAAGATCATTTGATGTATTCAATTTTCCTGAAAACAAGAAATACTAAATTCATAATGGTATGTTGAACCCCTGGTGTGCGTAATGCTTTGGCACCAGACCTCTTCCCACCACCCCCTTTAAGAGCTAAAAAAACAAGAGAGATGATTTCTGTGACAATTCCTCAAATTCATGCTCAGATCACTTAACTGGCTTGAGATTTTTTTTAAGTCTTTAAAAAAATTTTTTTAAGTTTATTTATCTTAAGAGAGACAGAGCCAGTGAGAGTAGGGGAGGGGCAGAGAAAGAGGGAGAGAGAGAATCCCAAGTGGGCCTCACACTGCCAGCGCAGAGCCTGACATGGGGCTCGAACCCAGGAACGTGTGAGATCATGACCTGAGATGAAACCAAGAGTCTGGCACTTAACTGACTGAGCCACCCAGGCGCCCTAACTGGCTTGATCTACCCTCACAATTCGAGGGTTTTCTCCCTGTCTCTCAAGGGCATATCTACCTTCTTCTCTTCTTGACTGCTGCATTAACCTGATTATTTTTCTTAGTCAGGCTCTCTTGTCCCTTGTGTCCTCTGGTGGCTTAACTCCTCCTATTTAAAATGTCACACCTGGGGGTGCTGGCTAGCTCCATCAGTAAAGCATGTGACTCTTGATCTCAGGGTTGTGAGTTTAAGCCCCACACTGAGTGTGAAGCCTATTTAAAGTCCCCAGCCTATAAACTGAGTGTAGGATTTTTCCTACAGCTTTCACTACATTACTTACTTGGATGAAGGAAGCTGATAAAAGGTTCAGAGTTGTATTGGCAGTGAACAATTTTCTTGATTACTGGCTTGATGGTTTTACCTCAAAAAGAGGGAAGTCCTTTGGCTCTCAAGATATGCTAGACTCTGCTCTAGAGAAGACTGAGCCAAGGAACCTTCTTACCCTGTGTTTCAGGTATCTATTTCTCCCGAATTGATGGCTCATCTCTGCTCCCCATGTCATCAGCTGTGACAACTCAACTATATGATGAAGGATTCACTTTCAAGATGTCTCACTCACCGGGCTGACACGTCGGTGCTGACCCACCAGGGTGCTCAGCCAGTGCTGTGGGCCAGAAGCCTCAGTTCCTTTCTAGGTGGGTCTCTGTGCAGGATGCTGGGGCTTCCTCACAGTATGGCGGCTGGATTCCAAGAACAGTCTTCCCAAGAGAACAAAGCAGATGTACATGGCATTTCAATGATGCACCCTTAGAAGTTACATGAGGTAAATTCTACCATACTCAATTGGTTGAGGCCATCTCGAGGCCTACTCAGGTTCAAGAGGAGGGGGGATAGACGCTATCTTTTGATTAGGGGGAGATGTAGGCCACCTACTGGCCTACCTTAGTTTTGAGAGAGAGCACAGACGGAGTCCATTCCTGGATCTGAAGTAGAATACAAAAGCAGTGAGGCAAATGTGAAGACTGAGAAACTGATCTTCCCAATCTCCCTCAATCAGATCTTGTTTTTTTTTGTTGTTGTTGATTATGAATTTTCTAAAATCCACAAAAACACTGAACTTCAAATGCAAGTGCAAAAAGAAAAATAATATTTTAAAAACCTAACCAATGATGCAACTCTTCAAAAAAAAATTCATCAGGTACCTGGCTGACTCAGTTGGTAGAGCATGCAACTCTGATCTCAGAGTTTGAGCCCCATGTTGGGTGTAGAGATTACTTAAATAATTAAAACTTTAAAAAATGTAGCCCAATTTCGGGGCACCTGGGTGGCTCAGTCGGTTGAGCATCCGACTTCAACTCAGGTCATGATCTCATGTCTTGTGGGTTCGAGCCCCACGTCAGGCTCTATGCTGACAGCTCAGAGCCTGGAGCCTACTTCTGATTCTGTGTCTCCCTCTCTCTCTGCCCCCGCCCCCACTTGCACTTTGTCTCTCTCTCTCTCAAAAATGAATAAACATTAAAATTTTTTAAAAAGTTTAGCTCAATTTCAATGTCAAATTTAGGATTATTTATTACTTATGTACATTTTGACTTATCTAAATTTGTCTTTCATAAAGAAGGAAATAGAGACTTAATGATATCCCACTATCTTATTTATTAATTAAGTGCAAGGTAAAGTTTACCAGGATTTTGAATTAAAGTAGATATAGTCCTTATTAAGATTATTATGAAAACTGTGAGGTCACCTATTAAGATGACTTTTTGGATCCTCCTTTTTTTAAGATTTAAAGGAATGTTTATTTATTTTGTGAGAGAGAGAGAGAGAGCACATGTATGTGTGTGCATGTGAGCAGGAAAGATGGGCAGAGAGGGAGATAGAGAAGGAGAGAGAGAATCCCAGGTGGTGTCTGTGCTGTCAGCGCTGAGCTGGACACAGAGCTCAATCCCACAAACCGTGAGATCATGACCTGAGCTGAAATCAAGAGTTGGACACTTAACCGAATGAGGCACCCAGGTGCCCCTGTTCTGAATTTTGTTAGTGAATTGATGGGAAGGGGTTTTGGCGGTGAGAAGGCAGTAGAGTAGGACCAAATATGGCAGAACTGTTGGGGTAAACCTTACAAGGGCATTGTACCAACTAACACCCAGTACTGAAGAGTATTGTGAGCTTCTAGAAACAGATATATAAATGCGAAATAATGCAACAATTTTATCTTTTAAAGATGGATAGGAGAAGGGAGAAGACTGCAAAGTCTTCTCATGTGGATGTCCCTCGGCAAAGTTCCTCTGCTCTTCCTCAGGTGAAACAGCAGGAGAGGGAGGGAGCGCCCCACTTCAGGAGGGGACAGAGCAGGAGGCCACATAGGAAGCTCCACATCAGCTAGAGACAGTGGCCTGGGGCAGTTGGCAGCACGTTGCTTGTTACTGACATGGAGGATCAATAGAAATAAAGCAAATGAAGTATGATGGCAGGTGGTGAGGGCGATGTGTGGACTGGCATTGGGGCAAAGTAACCAGGGTGGCTGGAAGTGAACAAATGGACTACATTTGTGCATGAGGAAGGAAAAAGAAGAATCACCACTCCCACAGAACAGGAAAACAGGCTAACCTATAGAGACAAAAAATAGATTACAGGTCACATGGGTCTGGGAGTGAGGTTGACGAGCAAAGGGGAATGACTGCTAGTGGGCAGGCATTTTTTAGGGGGAGAGGGTGATGAAAATATTCTAGAATTGATTGTGGTGATGGTCGAACTTTATGGTATATGAATTATATTTCAATAGAGCTGATGTTTTGAAAAAATAAGCCTATAATTGAATATACATAAAAATACATATATGTGTAGATTTGAAAAAAAAAACCAAATACATCAACTGCATGTTCACTACTGTGTCCCTATTCTTTCTCCCAGATCATGGAATGCCTTTTGTTAGCTTCTTCTGGATCTTTCCAGGGCTTTAAAAATGCATATATATGCAAATATGAATATATATTCTTTTCTTCTTTCCTTTCCTACACATAAGGCAGCATGTTTTATAAAGTGTTCTGCTCTTTGTATTTTTCTTTATACAACATATGTCAGAGATCTTTCCATATTAGCAAACAGAGAGCATCTCCATCCATGTTCAAAGGACACAGTCTTCCATTGTGTGGATGGATGTTATACTCTAGCCAGTCTTCTATTGATGAACCTTTGGGTTATTCCCAATATTTCACTTTTACAATGTTACAGTGAACAACCATGCATATGTATCATTTTATAACTAGCACACAAATCTGAGAGGTGAAGTGAGGTTGTTAGATCAAAAAGTAAATGCATTCACAATCTTGATATATATCACCACATTGCACCCTATTTTGCACTCTCACCAGTAATGTATCATAGCTCTACTTTCCCCATAGATTTGCCTACCTGCTGTGTCGCCCAACTTTCTATCTAGTTGGTGAAATGGGATTATTAGCATAGTTTTACTATGTTTTTTTTATTATTAATGAAGTCAAGCACTTTTTTTCTGTATTTAAAAGCCAACTGTATTTATTTCTCTGTGAATTGTCTGTTAATGTTCTGTGACCATTTTTTTTTCCTATTTGCCACGTGTCTTGACTTTGTAGTATTTTTATCCATGTGGAAGTTTTTGATTTTTGCAAAATCAAGTTTATCAATGTTTTCTTTCATGGTTCTGGATTTTGTGTGACTTTAAGAAAGGCTTCTCCTCTTCAAGGTTACAAAAGAATCCATTCATAGTGTTCTCTGGTACTTTTATGGTTCATTTACTAAGTGCTTTGAAATCTTTATCAAAATAAATAGTTGAAAGAAAAAGGAAAGCAGCTAGCAGTATTTAAGACAAACACTTATTAAGAATAAACCTAGGGGTGCCTGGGTGGCTCAGTCAGATAAGTGTCCCACTCTTTTTTTTTTTTAATGTTTATTTATATTTCAGAGAGAAAGAGAGAAGGAGCATGAGCGAGGGAGGAGCAGAGAGAGATGGAGACAGAATCTGAAGCAGGCTTCAGGCTCTGAGTTGTCAGCACATAGCCTGACGCAGGGTTCAAACTCACTAACAGTGAGATCATGACCTGAGCCAAAGTCAGGCTCTTAACTGACTGAGCCACCCAGGCGCCTCAAGCATCCTACTCTTGATTTCAGCTCAGGTCATGATCTCACGGTTCATGAGATTCAGCCCCACGTTGGGCTCTGCACTGACAGCACAGAGCCTGCTTAGGGTTCTCTCTCTCCCTCTCTCTGCCTCTCTCCCCTCCCCCTGCTCGTACATACTCTCTCTCTCAAAATGAATAAACATTAATAAAAATAATGAACCTAGCAATATTTAAGACTAACTTGTGGAGGTATCTGGAGATGATAGCTTCTAGCATATAAGCAAAGACAAATTAACTACTGTCCTTTAACAATCATAAACATGAAATGTCATTAAAACTTTAACCAGTTAAGAAATGCTCTTCTATATAAAGATGGATATTTTGGAACAGTTATTAGGTAAATCTTAAAGGGTTCTTGGGTTTGAACTTTGCCCAGTTCTGGACTGGAGAAGAGGCGGGGTATACTTCCCTGCTCGTTGCGTCTGGCTAGCCTTGGGACCTTTGGCCAATAAAATGTGGCAGAAGTAATAGTGTACAACTTTGGAGGCTTGCAGCTTCTCTTACTCTTGAAACTCAGACACCATGTGAAAGGACTGGGCCATCCTGTGGGAGACATGTGGACTGGCCTACAGTCGGCACCAATTCTTACACATGTGAGTGGGGCCAGGTTAAGTCAACTAACTAGTTCAAGTCAAGCTGCAGTTTGACTACGGCCATGTGAGTAACTGCATGGGAGACCATAAGTGCAGCTCAGCTAAGCCCGGTTCAAATAGCCAAGCCACAGAAAAATGAGCAAATTTTTGCTGTTTTAAGCCACTATTTTGAGGCTATGTTTTATTACATAGCCATAAATAATTTATACACATGTTTTCCTGGGGAGTTATGCATAAAGAAATAAGATAATACAAAATATTGAAAGACAGGTTGAGTTCTGTTCATTAATTTGTTCATTCGCATCTTCTCCATCTCCTGCAGAAAGGATTCAGTACTGCTGCGTCGGGCAGACCCAATGATCCCTGTCTTCTGGTATTCACGCATTTATGTAATCCCCTCCTCTTGAGTATGGGCTAAAATCTATGACTGTTTCTTTTCTTTTTTACTTGAAATTATGTTTTATGATAATTCCTCATATTTTTTTTTTCTGGGTAGAGATTTTACTTTATTTTTATTCTTTTTTTATTTCAAGTTCTTATTTAAATTCGAGTTAGTTAACATATATGGTAAAATTGGTTTCAGGTGTAGAATTTGGTGATTCATCACTTCTGTATAACACCCAGACTCAACACAAGTGCCCTCCTTCATGCCCATCACCCATTTAGCCCATCCCCCACCCACCTCCCCTCCAGCAACTCTCAGTTTGTTCTCTATAGTTAAAAGTCTCTTATGGTTTGCTTCCTCTCTCTTTTCCCCCTCGTCTTTTATGTTCATCTGTTTTGTTTCTTAAATTCCACATATGAGTGAAATCATATGGTATTTGTCTTTCTCTGACTGACTTATTTCGCTTAGTATAATACACCCTAGCTACATCCACATCGTGCAAATGGCAAGATTTCACTCTTTTTGATGGCTGAGTAATATTCCATAGTGTATATATACCATATCTTCTTAATCTATTCATCAGCTAATGGACATTCGGGCTCTTTCCATTGTGTGGCTATTGTTGAAAATACTGCTAAAAATATTGGGGTGCATGTGCCCCTTCAAATCTGTGTATTTTTGTCCCTTGGGTAAATACCTAGTAGTGCAGTCGCTGGGTCAAAGGGCAGTTCCTTTTTTTTTTTTTAAGTCTTTATTTTTGAGAGAGAGACAGAGCGCGAGCAGGGGAGGAACAGAGAGAGGGTAGTTCTATTTTTAACTTTTTGAGGAATATCTATACTGTTTTCCAGAGTGGCTGCCCCAGTTTGCATTCCGACCAAGAATGTAAGAGGGTTCTCCTTTCTCCACATCCTTACCAATCCCTTTTTGTTTCCTGTGTTATTAATAACCATTCTGTCAAGTGTGAGCTGGTATCTCACTGTGGTTTTGATTTGTATTTCCCTGATGATGAGTGATGTTGAGCATCTTTTCATGTGTCTGTTGGCCATCTGGATGTCTTCTTTGGAAAAATGTCTGTTCTAGGTAACAGTGAGTAAACTAGCCAATTTGCATTGAGCTGAAAAAAAAAAAGAGGAGTGTTAAGTGCAGCAAAAGGACAGAGGATTTTACTTAAACCTGAAGTAAATTCTAAGAAGACAGCTTTGACCTAAAAATTCCAGGTGCAGTGGAGTCCCTTACATATAAGTCAGGAGATGCCTATCCCCAGGCCAACTACTTTCCATATCTTGCCTCATATAGACTAATAATCAAGGATTTAACTCAGAAGTTTCAAAAATTTCCTGAAGACCACAGCAGAAAGATACCAAACTTTATCTGGGAAAACCATGAAATCTTGCCTTTCTAGATTTCTAGGAAAAACGAGTAGTCTATTGGAAAAGTTTCAGAATTGTGAATTGTTTGACATCTTGAGAGCTCCTTAAACTACATAATTCTAGAATTTGTGACAGATTGCAAACAAAGAACGAAAATTATTTTTATAGCTTATCTAGTCTGTGCATTCCTTTGATGTTTGTAGTATTTGTTTTCTTACTATAATCTTCAATGAAGGTAAATAGACACTTTTTTCTATATTTGTTCAAAAATTTGAATCCTGGGGCTCCTGAGTGGCTCAGTCAGTTGAGTGTTCAACTCTTGATTTTGGCTCCACGGTTATGGGATTGAGCCTGTGAGTCAGCCTCTAAGCTGAGCATGGAGTCTGCTTAAGATTCTCTCTCTCTCTCTCTCTCTCTCTCTCTCTCTCTCTCTCTCTCTCTCTCTCCCCTCCCTCCCTCCCTCCCTCCCTCTACCCCTCTCCCCATCTCATGCCCTCTCTCAAATTAGAAGGAAAAATTTAAATCCTAGTTCAAGTTTATTGGTTTAAAAAACATGAGTATGTTTTATTATCCTGAAAGTATGTTTGTTTTTCATCACCTCCCTAGGAGCAAACCTTGTTCACAACATTTTAACCTACGGGCGCCTGGGTGGCTTAGTTGGTTAAACGTCTGACTTTTGGTTCCATTCAGGTCATGAATTCGAGCCCTGAATCAGGCTCTGCGCTGACGCTGCAGATCCTGCTTGTGATTCTCTCTCTCTCTCTCTCTCTCTCTCTCTCTCTCTCTCTCTCTCCCTCCCTCCCTCCCCCGTTCATTCTCTCTCTCTCTCTCTCTCTCTCTCTCTCAAAAATAAATAAATAAATAAATAAACTTAAAAATATAAATAAAAAAGAAACATTTTAACCTAAAAGTTGAAAGCATGTATTACAAAAAGTACATTTAAAAAAATCCAAACTTTTTCTTCTCTCAGTAATAAAGTATCTTGGGACATATTCCTAGCCAAACCTAAGTCAAAGATCCCTAATTTCCATTAATAACAGGGTTATTGAAATATAATTTACACACCATACAGTTCACCCTTTAAGATATATAACACAATGGTTTTTCGTATATTCACAGTTGTGCAAACACTACCACAACCAGTTTTAGAACATTCACAGCACCCCAAAAAGGAACTCTGGATCCATTAGCAGTCATTCCCCATTCTCTACCTCACCCCCAACCCCCCCAATCCTAGGTAATCACTAATCTACTTCCTGTTGCTATAGATTTGCTTATTCTGAGCATTTCCTATAAACAGAATTGCGCAACATGTGGTCTTTTGTGACTGGCTTCTTCTACTTAGCATAATGTTTTTAGGGTCTTCAAGTATTAGTATTCTTTCCTTTTTATTACCTAATATTTCATAGTATGAATATACCACATTTTATTCACCCATTCACCAGTTGATGGATATTTGAGTTGTTTCTACTTTATTATTATGAATAATGTTGCTATGAATTTACACATCTAAGTGTTTGTGTAAACTTATATTTTTATTTATCTGGGTCATTTGGTAACACTGCTTTTAAAGCTTATGAGAAACTGCCATATTTTTTTCCCGAGGTAGTGCGCTAGTTTACATTCCCACAAGCGCTGTATGAGGGCTCTAATTTCTCCACATTGTCAATAACACTTATTAATATCTGTCTTTTTTTATAGCCATTCCAGCAGGTGTGAAGTGGTTTTGACTTGCTTTTCCCTGATGATGTGGAACATCTTTTCATGCGCTTATTAGCCACTTCTTGATCTTCTTTGGCAAAATGTTTAATCATACATTTTGCCTATTTTTAAATTGAGTTATTTGTGTTTTTATTATTGAGTTGTCAGAGTTATTTATATGTATATATATTCTGGATTGAAGTCCTTCATTAGCTATATTATTTATAAAAAATGTTCACCCATTATACAGATTGTCTTTTTCTTGATGGTGTCCTCTGAAGTACATTTTCTTTTTAAAAAAATTTTTTTTGTGTTTTTTATCTATTTTTGAGAGACAGAGACAGCGCAAGCAGGGAAGGGTCAGAGAGAGAGGGAGACACAGAATCTGAAGCAGGCTCCAGGCTCTGAGCTGTCAGTCAGCACAGAGCCCGACGCGGGGCTCAAACCCACGAACCGTGAGATCATGACCTGAGCCGAAGCCGGACACTTAACCGACTGAGTCACCCAGGCGCCCCGAAGTACATTTTCGTAAATGGTGTTCTTTTAATGATGTTTCTTTTTTCTTTTGTCATTTGAGTTTTTGGTTCATATCTAAAAAACCTGCTCCAAGATCATGGAGATTTATGCCTTTGTTCTCTTCTAAGCATTTTCTATTTTTTAGCTCTTACATTTAGATCGCTGATCCATTTTGAGTTAATTTTTGTATATAATGTAAGGTAAGGATTTATTTGAATTTTTTAAATTTAATTTTAAGTCATCTCTACACCCATCATGGGGCTTGAACTCATGACCCTGAGATGAAGAATCCCATACTTCACCAACTAAGCCAGCCAGGCACCTCTTCATTTTTCTTCTTCTTCTTCTTTTTTTAATGTGAATACACTGTTGTCTTGTACCATTTGTTGAAAAGACTATTCTTTCCCCATTGAACTGTCTTGGTACCTTGTTGAAAACCAATTGACTGAGGCACCTGTGTGACTGAGTTGGTTAGGCGTCTGACTTTGGCTCAGGTCATGATCTCACGGTTCATGGGTTCAAGCCCTGCGTCAGGCTCTGTGCTGACAGCTCAGAGCCTGGAGCCTGTCTTCGGATTCTGTCTCTCCCTCTCTCTCTCTGACCCTCCCCTGCTCATGCTCGCTCTCTCTCGCTCTCTCTCTCTCTCAAAAATAAATAATAAATAAACATTAAAAAAAATGAAAATCAATTGACCATAAATCTGAGAGGTTATTTCTAGTAACATTGTTTTTATTTTAAAGTCTATTTTGTCTGATATTATTATAGCCATGCTAGCATTTTTTTGGTTCGTTTGCATGATGATTATTGATATATTTTATCATCATTTGTTTAAAATATTTTATTTTTGAGAGCATGCAAGTGGGGGAGGGGCAGAGAATGAGGGAGACAGGATCTAAAGCATGTTCCGGGCTGACAGCAGCGAGCCGGATGTGGAGCTTGTACTCACAAACGGTGAGATTATGATATGAGCCAAAGTTGGACACTTAATCAACTGAGCCACCCAGGTACCCCATCATCTTTTTTCTTTTAAAAATATTTTTTTAAACATTTATTTTTTATTGAGAAACAGAGAGAGAGCATGAGCAGGGGAGGGGCAGAGAAAAGGGGAGACACAGAATTCAAAGCAGGCTCCAGGCTGTCAGCGCAGAGCCTGATGCGGGGCCCAAACCCACAAACTGTGGGATCATGACCTGAGCTGAAGTCCGACACTTAACTGACTGAGCCACGCAGCCGCCCCCTCTCATCTTTTTTCTTAAAGTAGGTTCTACGCGCACTGTGGGGCTTGAACTCATGACCCCAAGATCAATAGTTGCACACGCCACCAACTGAGCTATCCAGGAGCCCCTATCCTTTGTTTTCAACCTGTCTGCATCTGTGGCATAACAAATTCCTACTAGTTGAGTGGCTTAAAACAACACATGCTTATAATCTCACAGTTTCCATTGGTCAGGAATTTGATGTGGCTCAACTGGATCCTCTGCTCAGGGTCTCACAAGTTTGTAATCAAAGGATCAGCTGGGCTACATTCTCCTCTGGAGTGTGGGTCCTCTTCTAAGCTCATTCATGCTGTTGGCGTAATGGGTAATTCAGTTGCTGTGTTTCTAAGATTGAGACAATCAGCTCTTAGAAGCTACATTTCTTCATAGGCATTTTACAACATAGCTATTTTTTTCATCAAGGGAAAGAAAATCGCTCTTCTTGAGAACCGTCAAGAACACCGAGAACTGTATAGAAATAGTGAATCATTATATTGTACACGTGAAACTAATATAGCACCGTATGTTAATTATATGTCCATAAAACAGAAGAAAGGGAAGCCACCCCCTATGGAGAATCTAAAAAAAAAAAAGTGTCTCAGCTGACTTGGGTCTCTCTCATTAGGGAAGGGTTGGCTCTGCTTTCAAGGGACCACCGGATCATGCCAGGCACACCTGGGGTTCGCTCTCTTTTGATTAACTCAGTGAGTTAATTACCGACCTTAACTACATCTGCAATGTTGTGTCCCCATTTTGCCATATTCTAGTAGTTAGAAGCAAGTCACAACTTCTGCGCACACTCAAGGAGAGGGGATCACACCACAGTGCAGATACCGGGGTGGCATGAATCACAAGGGCCATGTTAGAATTATGTCTATGACAGACGGGGACATAGGTAGAATTGCAACTTCTCGATGTATATTCCTTTTATCTTTTTGATTAAAAAATTTTTTTCAATGTTTATTTTTGAGAGAGAGAGAGAGACAGAGTGACAGAGTGTAAGCGGGGGAGGAGCAGAGAGAGAGGGGGACACAGAATCTGAAGCAGGCTCCATGCTCCGAGCTGTCAGCACAGAGCCTGACATGGGGCTCATACTCACAAATCGTGAGATCATAACCTGAGTCCAAGTCAGCGCTTAACTGACTGAGCCACCCACGAGCCCCATTTTGATTTTTGAAGTATGTGAATTTATTACTCATTCCAAAATAAAATTCTAAATCTTTGAGGGGTGCCTGAATGTCTCAGCGGGTTAAGCGACCTACTCAATTTCAGCTCAGGTCATGATTTCACGGCATTGAGCTCTGCACTGACAGCATGGAGACTGCTTGGAATTCTCTCTCTCTCTGTCTCTCTTAAAATAAATAAAATAAAACATTGAATTCTGGATTTCCTATTAAAATTTTTAAAAATCTTTTTTTTAATGTTTATTTTTGAGAGAGAGTGTGAGGGGGACGGGGCAGAGAAAGGGGGACAGAGGATCTGAAGCAGGCTCTGTGCTGTCAGCAGCTAGCCTGATGCTGGGCTTGAAATCACTAACTGGGAGATCATGGCCTGAGCTGAAGTCACAACTCAACTGACTGAGCCACCCAGGCGCCCCTAAAAAATGTTTTTTAATCTTTGAAACTTTGCATTAGTCTCACTGGAGTTTTATGCCTTTTATAACAAAAACCACTCCACATAGTTGTTTTTGCCCTAAATTCATCGAGTCACTGTGATTTCCTGATTAAGAACATAGACTTGGGGGGTGCCTGGGTGGCTCAGTCGGTTAAGTGTCCAACTTCAGCTCAGGTCATAATCTCACAGTTCGTGGATTCGAGCCCCGCGTCGGGCCCTGTGGTGACCGCTAGCTCAGAGCCTGGAACCTGCTTCAGATTCTGTGTCTCATTCTCTCTCTGCCCCTCCCCTGTTCACGCTCTGTCTCTCAAAAATAAATTAATGTAAAAAAAAAAAAAGAAATCTGGTAAAGAACATGGACTTGGGAATCGGGCTGTGGAACTTTAAGCAAGATATTTAATCTCTTTGTGTCTCAATTTCCTTTTCTGAAAAATGGGGCTAATTATAGCACATAATCAGGATGTCATGAGAACTAAGTGAGCTGTTCGATAACACAAAATCTTAGTGTCATAGAACAGTAAGCATTTATTTCAACAATCGCAGGGTGGCCGGAATGGCTCTGCAGATCTCAGCTGGGTTGGGTTAGGCTTGGCTCCAAGCTGTGTATTCGCTTTTTTCTGCTTCATTCTCATTCTTCTGGGACCAGCAGACTACCCCGAGGAAGTGTTTTCATGGCCATCAAAGAACCTCTTCTCATGGCAGTGGCCAGGAGCACAAAAGGAAAAGTACAACTGCATAAGCCTGTTTCCTGCCTCGGCATCATATCGGCTGACATCCTACTTGCCAAAGACAGCCACATGGCCAACCTGGAGGTGGAGACTTAGGGTGAGCCTACTGGCAAGGGGATACTGGCAAGGATACTTTAGTATCCTCCACAGACTGTAAGGTGATAGCAAGGATGTGGATGTATAACTCTAGGGGAGTGAAAAATCATGACCTATAGATACAATTGAGTCTAAAATTAATGTGTAAGGCACTTAGAGCCATCTCTGGAATATAACAAATGCTCAGTAAATCTTTGCAATCATTGTACCAAATTAAAAATAGTAATAATATTGTTGAATATCTCTAAAAGTTTTGCTAGTTATGTCGATAATATTGCTGTGCTTCAGGGCATAGCTGGGGTAGGAATGTAAAATGGAATAGCCATTCTGGAAAACATTTTGGCAGTTTCTTAAAAAGCTAAACACATACTCACCATATGACCCCAATTGCACCCCTGGGTATTTATCCCAGAGAAATGAAAACCACGTCTACACAAAACATGTACACAAATGTTCATAGCAGCTTTATTTGTAATAGATACAACTTGGAAAGAACCCAGGGGCTTTTCACAGATGAATGGGTAAACAAACTGTGTAACATCCGTACTGCGCAATATTCCTCAGCAGTATAAAAGGAACAAACTATTGATACATACGAGTTGGATGGATTTCAAGGGAATTATGCTGAGTGACAATGGGCAAGCTCAACAGCCTACTTAGTGTATGATTCAATTTATACGACATTCTCAAATGATAGAGTTATAGGAAAAACAGATTGTAGGTTGCCAGGGGTCAGGGATGGAGTGGGGGAGGGGTGGGACTATAAAGGATCTTTGTGAAGGATCTCTGTGCTGATTGATGGTGGTAACACAAATCTGCACATGTGGTAAAATTGCATAGACCCCCCCCACACACAAGTGCATATAAAACCTGTGAAATCTGAATAATGTCTGTGGGCTATACCAATATTCCTTCCCTGGTTTTGGTATTGTAGTAGAGATATAGAAGATGTTACCACTGGGGAATACTGGGTTAAGATAACACAAGTCCTTTCTTTACTAATTTTACAACTTCTTGTCAATCTATAATTATTTCAGAAAAAAATTTTTTTTCAAATTTTGAGTCATGGTAAGAAACATGTCTCCTCTCCAAGGTCATAAAAGAGTTCACTCATAGTTTTCTTCTTGTGCTTTTATAGTTTCATTTTCTAGGTATTTTGAAATTTTATTCAGATTAAAACAGAAGCACCTGTATATCCAACTACCTACATAACATCTCTTCTAGGAGGTTTCAGAGGCTTCTCAAAAACTGAACTGAAATAAACTCCAATGCAAACCTGGCCAGGGCCCCAGGGTCCCCCTCTCAGTGAATGGCTTTCCTGTGTGATCTTATGCAAGCCAGAGCTCAGGAGTCATCCCTGAAAACCTATCTTCCTTGTGACCCACCCACTCCACAATCCATCTTCCACTGACTTCTACTACTTTTACTTCCTAAGTATCTTTTGGAAACTTCCACTTCTTAATGTCTCTGCTTCCATAGTTAGAGTTAAGTTACTATTAGGTCCTATGGGATTATTACAGCACTAACTGGCTGCTATATCCGATGTGACCATCTCATTCGTGTGTTGGGGGAGCTTTTTAAAATGCAAAGCTGATAATTTTACACACCCACCCATTCCATCCTTCTTCCCACCAGGGAGGCATTTAAAAGCACCTTTGATGGCTTCTCATTATTTTTGGTTGGAAAAAGACCAAAATCTTTAAATGGCCCTACAGCACTGCATGATTTGATCCTTGTGTGTCACTGCTGCTTTTGATAACACTCTCCCGCTTAGCCTAGCCAAAATGGTCTTCTGTTTCATTCTCCATTATCCCGTGATTTCTGCCTGCCACAGGGCCTTTGCACATGCTATTTTTGTTTCCTCTTGAGTGAGAGGTTTGGTTTAGTTAATTTCTGGTTCATTCTTTGGCTTACTACTTCCTCAGAGTTGCTTTCCTGAGTCCCAGATAAAATATAAACTTCTCACATATTTAAGAATACATTCTCTCATAATACTGTATTCCTTCTGTATTCAAATATGTTCAAAGCATTTCTCAATTTATATGTTAATGTGTGATGATTTGCTTAATATCTGTGCCCTCCACCAAACAGCCTCATGAAAGCTATGACTGTGTCTCTTTTGGCTTATTATAATATCCTCATTGCTTAGCACAGTGCCTGGCATACAGCAAATATGTATAAGTGCAAATATTTGTTTAATGATTGGATTAAGAACTGGGGTTCTAATGAAAATATGTTTTTCATTAATGCATGCTTGCAATTTACCAGATGTGTAATGTTGGACAGATTACTTAATTTCTCTAAACCACAGTTTCTTCACAAATAAAATGAGTGTCTTTTTTAAAAATTTTAAATGCTTTTCTTTATTTTTGAGAGAGATAGCACACATGGGGGAGGGGCAGAGAGGGGGGGCGGGGGGACAGAGATTCCGAAGCAGGCTCTGCACTGACAGCAGTGAGCCATATGCGGGGTTCAAACTCCTGAATCCTCCCGAACCGCAAGATCATGACCTGAGTCAACGTCTGACGCTTAGCCGACTGAGTCAGCCAGCGGCCCTGTCTTAATCTGGGCTTCTGAGAAAGCAGAGCCTGAGACAAAGGCTTTTGTTCCACTATTTTATTAGGGAGTGTAGCGCCCAAGAACAGAAGCAAAGAAGAGGTAGAGGGAGGAGTAAAGGGGGGGCAGCCACATCAGGAGTGTGTTGTTGAGGGTGCTGCAGCTAAGTGCCACTGAGAAATTGTATAAGGATTCACAGATCCATTTGAAGAGAGAAAGGGGAACTTTATCTACCAGTTCGAAGTGCTGACTCCTGCACACTTCCAGCTTCTTCTGCATGGGCATGAGATATGCAGACAAGCTTTGCTGTACCAGGAGGTTGGAGTTTATGCAGAACAGCCCACACCTAGTCTGCAGGATTTGGGTGGGGGTTCCTGGAGAACACGCCTGCCACATTCTCTGTGGTCTATAAATAAATGGTTGTTGTTACTTGGAATATATATGTTGGTTTCCAAATATCATGTCCTTCTTTCCTTCCTTCCTTCCTTCCTTCCTTCCTTCCTTCCTTCCCTCTTTTTCTTTCTTTCCAGATAAGGTGATTTTGAAGTCTAGTTTGTGGAAAACAGACAAGGAAAAATGCTAGAAAAACTGAAAAAACAAACAATGAAGCTGTGGAAAATCTCAGTAATTTGAAGAGTGTGCATGAATAGACCATGAACATATATTTTTGTGGGCAAAATATACATGGCTGTTCATTATATTTATTATAGCATTGTTTGTAATAGCAAAGAATGGGAAACAATTAAATATCCATCTATAGGGGATTGACTAAAAAAAAAAAAAAGGTGTATTACAATAGAAAATGAAGCAACCGAAACAAAGTATGAAGAAACTCTTACGTATTGATAGAGAATGTTTTCCAACATTATGTGAAAAAAAATCGATACAAAACAATGTGTATTATGTGCTATTTGCATAAGAAAGGAAGGAAAACATATTTTCATACTTGTTTGAATATACTTAAGAAAATCTCTGGAAGGATATCCAAGAAAGTGTTAGTAAAAGTCAGTTATTTTACCAGCAAAAATGGGTTTACGTGGGAACACAAGAGAACTGCAATTCAGAACACATTAAGCTATGGCAAAACCGCAGGCAAGTCCAAAAACAAAAAAGAAAAACGTTATTTGATGTAGAAGGAGGAAGTTGGGAGGGGTTGTTTGAAATGAAAGTCCATTGGAGAAAAGCAAGAGTCATCAGGGTGGTTATCATTTCTCATTGGCTGAATTAAAGCAGAGATAGCTGATTTCTTTTTTTAATTTTTATTTAAAAAAATTTTTAATGTTTATTTATTCTTGAGGAAGAGAGGGAGAGAGAGAGAGATGGAGTGTGAGTGGGGGAGGGGCAGAGAGAGAGGGAGACACAGAATCTGAAGCAAGCTCCAGGCTCTGAGCTGTCAGCACAGAGCCCGATGCGGGGCTTCAACTCAGTTTTAGTATATGTGCTGCTGAAGTGAGCACGCGGGGTGGGGGGCTTCAACTCAGGAGCAGTGAGATCATGGCCTGAGCCGAAGTCAGATGCTTAACCAGCTGAGCCACCCAGGTGCCCCTATTTTTATTTTTAAAATTTACATCCAAGTTAGCATTGATGTAGCTGATTTCTAGTAGGAGAAGCAATATACATCCTTTCCCTGTTGGGGCCTGTAACTGATAATTCTTTCCTGTTGAGGATTCTTCTGTTGGGGATCTGAAATTGACAATTCTTCCTGTAATTGAGGTTGAGTGGGCTGGCTCCCCCTTGTAGCCTTCCCTTTCTAGCCTCCTGACCTTTACTTTAGTGAGGTTTCCTGGCATATTTTCATAACAATACAATCTCATTACCCAGGGTGGGGCTTGAACTCACAACCCCAAGTTCAAGAGTCACATGCTCTACTTTGGGGCACCTGGGTGGCTCAGTCGGGTAAGCCTCTAACTGTTGATTTTGGCTAGTTCATGATCTTACTCATGGTCGCGAGGTGGAGCCCCATGGCTTTGTGCTGGGCATGGAGCCTGCTTAAGATTCTCTCTTTTGGGGAGCAGCAAGAGAACCCCAAACCCAGCAGAAGAAGAGAAATAATAAAGATCAGGGCAGAAATAAATAATATAGAATCCAAAAAAACAATTGAGCAGATCAATGAAACCAAGAGTTGGTTTTTTGAAAAAATAAACAAAATTGATAAACCTCTAGCCAGGCTCCTCAGAAAAAAAAGAACACCCAAACAGACAAAATCATGAATGAAAATGGATCTATCACAACCAACCCCTCAGAAATACAAAAAATCATCTGAGATTACTATGAAAAATTATATGCCACCAAACTGGACAATCTAGACGAAATGGACAAATTCCTAAACACACATGCACTACCAAAATTCAAATGGGAAGAGATAGAAAATATGAACAGACCCATAACTAGTGAAGAAATCGAATCAGTGCTCAAAAATCTCCCAATGAATAAGAGCCCAGGGCCAGATGGCTTCCCAGGGGAATTCTACCAGACATTTAAAGCAGAGTTAATACCCATTCTTCTCAAGCTATTCCAAAAAATAGAAATAGAAGGAAAACTTCCGAACTCATTCTACGAAGCCAGCATCACTTTGATTCCCAAACCAGAC
>CM053572.1:120177392-120269686 GCA_028646485.1 Cryptoprocta ferox
CACATGTACCCCAATGTTCGTAGCGGCACTTTCAACAATAGCCAAATCATGGAAAGAGCCTAAATGTCCATCAACGGATGAATGGATTAGGAAGATGTGGTTCATCTATACAATGGAATACTACATGGCAATGAGAAAGAATGAAATCTGGCCATTCGTAGCAACGTGGATGGACCTCGAGGGTGTCATGCTAAGCGAAGTAAGTCAGGCCGAGAAGGACAGATACCATATGTTTGCACTCATAGGTCTAACAGGAGAAACCCAACAGAGGACCATGGGGAGGGGAAGGAGGAAAAAGAGTTAGGGAGAGAGAGGGAGACAAAACACGAGAGACTCTTGAATACTGAAAGCAAACTGAGGGCTGAAAGGGGAGGGGGAAAGGGATGGGGGGGTTGATGGTCATGGTGGAGGTCGCTTGTGGGGAAGAGCACTGGGTGTTATATGGAAACATACCTGACAATAAACTATAAAGTTAATAAAAAAAAATTCTCTCTCTCCCTCACCCTCTGCCCCTTCCCGCCCCCCCCCCAAAAGTCTCATGCTCTACCAACTGAGCCAAACAGGTGCCCTCGATTTTCATAAAAATACTATTAATTGTTACCTATTTGTATAAGCACCCAAGTATTTTAATACCTATATACTGCTTAACAGATGACCCAAAGTTAGCAGCTTAAGAAAACTGATATTTATTATCTTGCAGTTTATGTAGTTTAGAAGTTCAGGAATGGCTCAGCTGGGTGGTAGTGATTGGCTCAGAATCTTTCATGAGATTGAAGTCAAGATGTGAGGTAAGGGCTTGGCTGGGGCTGGGGGATCCTTTGTAGACTCACTCCTGAGACTCTGTGCTAAGTGCCTTCCCAGCTGGACCTCTCCATAAAACTGCTTGAATGTAGGCGTGCTTGGGTGGCTCAGTGTATTAAACCCCTGACTCTTGGTTTCGGCTCAGGGCATGGTCTCACAGTTTCTGAGTTTGAGCCCCATATTGGGCTCTGCGCTGACAGTGTGAAGTCTGCTCGGAATTCTCTCTCTCTCCCTCTTTCTCTCAAAATAAATAAACTTAAAAAAAATAAGTTTGGAACCACCATCCATTATAAGGAAAACAAAAAGAAAAGTCTCTATTTAAAACAAAACAAAACTGCTTGAATGTCTTCATGATAAGGCAGCTGGCCTCCCTCAGGGTAAATGATCTGAGAAACAGAGACAGGGAGAGAGAGAGAGAGAGGGAGCACAAGAGAAGAAGTTGCAGACACCTGCATACATTCTACTCATTTGAAGAGAGTCACTGAGTTGAGTCCACACTCAAGGGAGGGGAATTAGGCTTGATCTTTTTTTTTTTTTTTTTTTTAACATTTATTCATTTTTGAGAGACAGAAACAGTGTGAGGGGGGAGGGGCAGAGAGAGAGGGAGACACAGAATCTGAAGCAGGGTCCAGGCTCTGAGCTGTCAGCACAGAGCCAGAGGAGGGGCTCAAACTCACAGACCTCGAGATCTTGACCTGAGCTGAAGTCAGGAGCTTAACTGACTGAGCTGCCCAGGCGCCTCAGGCTTCACCTTTTGAAAGGAGTATCAGAGAATTTTATTGAAGTATTCTGAAACCACCGGGGGAGGAGAAGGGGTGAACAACTGGATGAATAGGTGTGGGGCTGGAAGGAAGATTTTCACTATATTCAATCTTAAACTCCTTGAACTATGTATTTGACTATACTAAATAAATAATTACATTTCTTTTAAAAAGAAACATTTTAAGCTACTTGGGAAAGAAGTGCTACGGAAATAAAAGGGGAAAAAAGTTGAACACGATGTGAATTGGAGAAATTGAATGAGGTGAAATTGATCTTTGCCCAGAAAGATAGGAAAAAGGGAGTGTCTACTTTGTGTTTACCTTACTCTCTCCTCACCCCAGATTTAGCGTTCTCACTTTCCAGGGTTTGGGGTGGTGATGGTGTGCAGCCAATAGGAGTTCTGGATAATGGGTTCGTAGAAGCGGGAGAACTCTGTAGCCAGAATGTTCCATGGGACAGTTTTACTGTGGGTGTTTATCATTTATTACAGCTCCAGTCCTGTTACAACGATATATTTCTCCTATCTAAATCATTCTGTAGCCACGCTGTGGTTACTGTTGATTTTAAATAATATTGGATGGCATACAATGCCATTTCTGGATGTTTTATTTATAAGCTCCATCCTGCTGGCCCTCCAAACTCCCTCCTCAGGTTTGACACTTATACTGTAACATAACTTGCACAAACTGTCAAGAACGCCAAGGGGATTTCACCTAGTAATTAAATTGGGGGGAGATTTAATTTGCACAAGGACGTGGCATGAAACCCAACAGATTTATTGTCTCTATAAAAAGATCGTTAAGGTCAAGTGTACGGAAGTGTACAGCACTAACTGTACTCACTGCGCCCTGATCATTTTACAAGTCAGGAGGCGAGGAAAAAGTTCTACAAACAAAACTATTCAGTTTGTTTTAACTTCTCTTTAATACTAAAAGTCCACTTTCAAGCCATTTAAATGCGGTTACTCCTTCGGAAGGGTCAGGGAGTGTGGGCAGAGAGAGAGCTCTCTCTTCTATCGGCAGCGAGCAAAGTCCTTCCCGTGTCTCTTGGGGACCCCGGACTCCAAGCCGGGTCCCTTCCCCGCCCCTCTCCGCCCTTTCCCCGGCCGAGGCCAACTCTGAGGATGGTGGTATCTGCCGTGGCGAGGGCACAGCTTGAGGCTAAGCGGGGTCCAGCCTCGCTAGGCCACGACTCTGCCGATTCGTGGGAGGCCTCGCCAGTCTCTGGCGCCAGGCCCAGTTTCCCCAGGGGCGAAGGGGGAGGCGGACGGAGGGGGGACACGTCACCGTGTCTCCGGAGGAGGATCGCAGGCCCGGCGGCCAAGTGACGCCTAGCAGAGGGCGAGGGCCAACGGTGACCCGAGGGCCCAGCAGGGGGTCGTCGTGGACGGATCCCCACCCTCGGCCCAGCCGCCGGGTCCCCGCCCGACGCTTCCGGCGCCCTCCGGTCCCGCCCCGCGCCGGTTGTGCCACATCCTCCGGTGACGTCAGTCAGCGCCGCCATATTGGGAAGGCGCAGCCGCCGCCGCCGCCGCCGCCGTCACCACCTCCACCTCCGCCTCCATCTAGGAGCTCGGGCTGCCTCGGGGCCTGCGGACGCAGGAAGGAAGCGCCCCTCTCTCGCCCCGCCGACGCCCGTCTCGCCCGCTTCGGCCCGACCCGTCTCCCCATGACTGCCCCCGTCTCAGCTGCCGACGGACGTCGCCCCAGCGCCGGGATTTAACACGGAAGCCCGGGTCAGGGGCCGCGGGGGAAGGAGGAGGGAGACCCGGTAGGTCCCGCGTCCCTCGGCCCAGCACGGCGTCTCGGCGGGAGCCATGACCTCGCTGACCCAGCGCAGCTCCGGCCTGGTGCAGCGGCGCACCGAGGCCTCCCGCAACGCCGCCGACAAGGAGCGGGTGGCGGGCGGCGGCGGCGGCAGCGGCGAGGACGACGCGCAGAGCCGCCGCGACGAGCAGGACGACGACGACAAGGGCGACTCCAAGGAAACGCGGCTGACCCTGATGGAGGAGGTGCTCCTGCTGGGCCTCAAGGACCGAGAGGTGCGGGCGCGGCGGGCAGGGCGGGGGCGGCCGGAGGCTGGCGGCCGGTGCGGGGCCCGGGCTCAGGGGGAGCCCGGCCTCCGGCTCCGCGCGTCTGCCCTGCAAGTTCCTGAGCTGAGCGCCCCGCTGGCCCGGTGCTTCCAGATCCTCCCCGCACAGATTGCTTGGATTTTCCCTTCCTCCTTACACAGTCACTCCTTTGGGTTGACTTCCTGGCGGTCTGTATTTCTTCCTCCCTTTTTCTGCCTTTTTAACCCGTGTAGACCCCAGGGTACAATCCCGCCCGGAGACTGCACGTTAGAGTGAAACACCCGGAACCACCAGCGCCCCGAACTCTCAGGGGTTTTGCAGGTTTTAGGACCTGGGAGGGCTCCACGGATCTGCTTTTTGGGAGATTAAAAAACAAAAACAAAACTTAAGGTGTACTGTGTGGAATTTTGAAAAATTTCGGTGAAATGGTAATGGAGGCAAAAGTTGTTTTACATCCGATAAAGTTAAAAGTCCAACAAAATTCTCATGACACCTTCTGGAAAATGACTTCCTAGGTAGCCTTGCTTTGGGTAAGAGATGACTTTTAGTATCCTTTTTATATTTTATCAGTTGACTCGTCTCCGGAAAGTCTTGCCATCTTAAGGAAGGGCTTTTTTCGTGGTGTGCTTGAAAGGCTAGGCTTGTGATTCACAGCGATAAGTGGCTTAAAGTTGCTGCAGATCTGTGTGTTACGATTTTGAAAGATGATTTTCACTTCAGTATCTTGTGAGAATTTTTGCAATAGAGGAGTTGGGGGGGGGAGCTAAAGTGGACATCTGTGTACTCTCCTCCTAGGTTCTGTCATTAACATTTTCCTGTATTTGCTTCATCACATTCCATTTCTCTACAAAAACTAATTTTAGACACCTGCAGCGGGTCGCCCAGGTGAATGGATATTCTATCAATCACGTATGGTGAGGTGGTTCCAGAAGCTTGAATTATCTCGGCTTGGAAGCTACAAACAACCCGTTTTAAGAATCAGATACAGAAATATCCAAGTTTTGTTTTGATTTTTAATAAAGTGTTTCCTATTCACAAAGGTGGGCAAAAAAATCCTTATAAAACAGTTTGGTTTTATTTCACCAAAACTTACCAGGTATTTTATATATTATACTTTATTTTATATACCAGAGTTTTATATGGACTGTGGCCTCCTAGTATTTAGTTTTTTAACGAATTATATCTTGGTTTCCCATTTTTAGGTTTTAATACTGATCACTTGGAAAAAAAGGGCCCTCTGGGTGTGAAAGGGACTCAGTATGTTCATTAATTACTGGGTTATGATGGGAGCAGACTGTGAGATTCTTTTTCGTTCTTTGGAAGAACAAGCTACAGTTCCCATACAATTTATGTTCTCATAACCCCATCGTAAATGGAAGGTTGAAAATGCATTTAATACACCTGACCTGCCAAACCTCATTGCTTAGCCTCGCCTACCTTAAACATGATCAGAACACTTACGTTAGCCTATAGTTGAGCAGACTCACCTATCACAAAGACTTTTTATAATGAAGCGTTGAATATCTCGTGTAATTTATTGAATGCTGTACTGGGAGTGAAAAACAATGGTTTTAAGTGCATCAGTCGTTTACCTCTGTGGTCATGTGGCTGTGCCTAGCAGATCCTATGTGTATGCATATCACTGGCCCAGGAAACGATCAGAGTTTGAAGTATCATTTCTGTGCAGTCATAAAGTTGAAAAATTAAGCTGAGAATGGTCTGTAGATGTACAGTGTCCTAGAAATGTGATTTTAGAATGGATTCAACCTGCCTTTTTAGGCTGGACAATTTAGAATTTTGGTAATAACATTTTTCTTTAAGTCTTTTTCCTTTGGAACTAAAGTAACATTTTAGAAAATACAGAAATATGAAGGAAACAAGTCATCCATATTCCTGAGTGACCATTTTGGTTTGTATGGTTTTTGATAGTTTTCTGTGTGGCTATGTCCTGTGCATAAAACTAAAACTTAAAAACTTAAAACTAACCTAAAAACTTAAAAACCAAAACCCCAACTAAAAGCAAAACTAGCTTTTGGATTTGAGTCACTTCCAAGTGAGAAATTATGGTGAAAAAGTACCTTTCCCCCCACCAAAGTATGTGGTACTGAAATAGTTTAAGCTAAAGCATATTGACTTGCTCTTTTTCTGTGCTTGGTTGTCGTGAAGATAATCTAAAGCATTTGTTGAAGCTACTTAAACAATGTGGACAATTTAAATTTCTTTGGTGGCAGGTAATTGAAACCATATGTTGTGCTTATGTCAGGAGTCCCTGTACCTTGCCATGTCGTGGCTCAGGTCCAGAGGCAGCTGATTCTGGGCATGTCTTGCTGATTTCAACAATCACCTAGAGAAACTTTTTATTTCCCCTTTTGCAGGTGAGCCCAGGGAATTGAAGTAGAGGTGAGTGAGTTTGGGATTTGACGCTGCTTTAGATTTAGGTTTTAGGGATTAATCTGTATAACTTCTCTCCTTACATCTTTACAGTAATAATGTACCTGTACTAATGTAATAATGTAATGTACTAATAATGGACCTGTCCCCTCCTCCATTCAGAAGTTTTGGGAGATTTTCCCCTCAAGTCTTCAACTTGTATCACTCTTTTTAGTGGGGGTAGGAATTACTCTTACTTAGAGTGTAGGCATTTATGCTTGTTAACACTAGATTTTAAGTTTGATATTAACAAGTTTCAAGCTTTAGGCATAATATTATAGCTTAATAAATTCACTGCTTTAGCTTAGCATTCACCTTTGTTACGTTTGGGTACTTTTAAGACATGAAAACCTACATTTTAAGGTCCTTAACGATAGATAAATTACCTATGCAGGTGTGTGAACTATTGTATTTGAATTCCAAATAATTGAGAAAAAGTGTAAAGAAATTGTAAGACGGTGAAATTAGCTTTACTTTGACTCTTAAAAACAGACATTATGGCTTTTTAAAAATATTTTCGTTCAGTAAGTATACAGGAAAGTGCAGTGAAGTGTGAATTTTCACAAACTGAACGCAGCTGCTCAGCCAGCACCTAGACCAAGCGACAGAACATGCCCGCTTGATGCCTTTTCAGTAACTACCTCGTCCTTAAGAGGAGCCACTAGCTTGACTTTAGAATTCAGCATAGAATAATTCTGTCCATTTTTGTACTTCCGTTTGCAGCGTTTGTTTTGCATTGTGACATTTATCTGTATTGTGTGAGGTTGTCATTTGGTCATTTTCTTTGAATTATCAGCTCTTCACACATTTCTGATCTACGGTATTTAGACCATTACGTTGACTTACATCCGAATCTAGTGTTCGTCCTGTCCTCCCTTTACTGAACACAAGGCTCAGCTTGCCAAGAGCGGATGGTCCGGCCTCAGTTTACCTATTAGGAGTGACTTTAAAGTCATTGTGAGGGACATTTTCCTTTTTTAAGTTTAGGTACGGATTTTACATTTTTTTTTACCAGTGATTTTCCTTTGTGGCTGTCATTGAGCTGCTTGGGCCCTCTGGGGGTTCCGGTGTCAGTCTGGATGGAGTGTCGGTGACTTAGGTATTGAAGTAAATCTTTGGAGACCACAGTAAGGATGGCAGATAGACTTAAACTTGAATTCAGCTTCCAAATTAGCAAGATTTTCTATAATCTTCTGTGTTTGAGGGGGAAGGGCAGCAAATGAGCCAGAAGTTTTCCTTTCCCCGACTATTTGCTTTTCCACTGATGCCTCCAAGAGTCAAAGTTTTCAGAACGCCTCAATTACCTCAAATACCTGGTGTCATTTTTTTTTTTTTTTTGCTTTTTATTTATTTCTTTATTCTCTCAGGACATCATTATATTTATTTACTTATGTTTTAAAAAATTTTAATTGAAGTATAGTTGTATTAGTTTCAGGTGTATAACAGTGATTTGACAATTCTAAACATTTTGAAATACCTTCGTAAGTGTGGTCGCCATCTGTCAACATACAAAGTTATTACCATATTACTGACTAGTCTCTATCCTGTATTTTCTATCCCCTTGACTTATTTTATAACTGGAAGGTTGTAATTCTAAGTCCTTTTCCCCTATGTCACCTATCCCTCTGTCGTCTCCCCCCCCAACCACCATTTTGTTCTCCGTGTTTATGAGTGTTTTTGTTTTGTTGTCACATACTTCGTTAAGTTTGAGAGAGAGCATGAGCAGAGAGAGGGAGAGAGAATCCCAAGCAGGCTCCACGCTGTCCACGCTGTTGGTGCGGAGCCCTTAGGGCTTGATCCCAGGAACCTTGAGATCCTGACCTGAGCCGAAATCAAGAGTTGGACACTTAACCGACTGAGCCACCCAGGAACTCCTATTGTCAGATACTTTAAAAAAAAAAAAAATTTTTTTTTTAATGTTTATTTTTGAGTGAGAGACGGAGCGTGAACTGGGGAGGGGCAGAGAGAGAGGGAGACAGAATCTGAAGCAGCTCCAGACTCTGACCTGTCTGTCGACACAGAGCCCTGTGTGGGGCTCAAACTCATGAACCATGAGATCATGACCTGAGCTGAAGTCGGAAGCTTAGCTCACCCATCCGCCCCTTGTCAGATTATTTTTGTTGGTGGCAGATCTTAGTGCTTTAAGGTTGGATTTAACTATTTTAAGTGGCCAGGTATAGTCTAGAGTGTGCCTGTGGAATAGAAGTGGAAAGAGGTATTGTAGTCCTCGTCTGAGGTATATCTTTTGTTTTACATGTATTAAGCCCCTTGGGCCTCAAAATTCTTCTTTAAAATGGAGAAAGAAATAGTTTTTCCCAATGGTTCTGATTGGACTGTTTTGTTAGACATTTATTGTTTTACTCTCCACCATGTTGTCTCCTGTCTGTCTCTCCCCCCACCCCTCCTTTACTATCTTTCATAGGGGTTCCCCCATTGTGTGTAGCCCCTGCAGGCCCTGTTGAAGCATTTTCCCCTCCCCTTTTGTTATGCAGTCACACCGCCTTGTCCAGTCAGGTGTTTGCTCCCAGGGCTTTGGATCTTGAGAGTGGAACAGGCTGTGGTATTTTGGAGACCTGTCACGGTTAGTGCCAGTGTGTGGATCAGAATGTTTTCTGACATGGTTCTTTGAGCTTCTTTCTCCCTAACCCATTGATGCTGTCTTTTCTATCCTTTCTGTCCTGGTTTTTAAGGCACATTTCCCTTAGTGTTTTTTTTTTTTTTTTTTTTTAAGTTTGTTTATTTTGAGAGGGAGAGAGAGAATCCCAAGCAGGCCTCCTGCTCAGCACAGGGCCCAACATGGGGCTCAATCCCATGAACGGTGAGATCATGACCTGAGCCCACATCAGGAGTCCAACACTTAACCAACTGGGCCACTCAGGCACCCCTGATTTTGTTTTGTTTTAAAGTAAGCTCTACCCCCAGTGTGGGGCTTGAACTCACAACCCCAAGATCAAGAGTCATCTGCTCTACCAACTGAGCCAGCCAAGTGCTTTCAGTTTTGTAATGATCTTAAAGATCCTTTCATGAAAGTCGTTTTTAAGGGGCAAGGGGCACCTGCTGGGCATGTACTAAGATTTTAGTAACTTAGTGTATAATAAAGGCTTTGAGCTTTGGAATTTTGTGACTCCTTTACTAATACAAATAATATTCTCTTCATATTTTTTTTTTAATTATTTTTTTTAGGGGTGCCTGGGTGGCTCAGTCGGTTAAACCTCTGACTTCGGCTCAGGTCATGATCTCACTCTCATGAGTTCAAGTCCCGCGTCAGGCTCTGAGCTGTCCGTCTGCTTCAGATTCTGTGTCTCCCTGTCTCTCTGCCCCTCCCCCTCTCATGCTCCGTCTCTCTCTCTGTCTCAAAAATAAATAAAACATTAAAAAAATTATTTTAATTATTTTTTTTTATAGTTTATTTATTATTGAGACGGAGACCGAGCGGGTGAGGGGCAGAGAGAGAGGGAGATACAGAATCTGAAACAGGCTTCAGGCTCTGAGCTGTCAGCACAGAACCTGACGCGGGGCTCGAACCCACAAACCGTGAGATCATGACCTGAGCCGAAGTCGGACGATTAACCAACTGAGCCACCGAGGCGCCCCTCTCTTCGTATTTTTAAAAGAGTGAATCTTCATTTATTTTTTCAGGTGTATTTAAGAGTAGGTACACAGTGAAAGACACACAGGATCTCAAAAATTAGTTTTTGGAGTTCATCTAACCATTTGTACCTTTTAAACGAGTTTATACTGAAATCATTTTCAGTGCTTTGGGTTCTTTCACAGTGTGGCCAACATAATTCACTGATGATTACAAGCCATACTAATAATATTTCTCAGTTATAACTATCTGAATGTCCCTGTGTGGATCATTTGAGATTCTCTTTTAGGATTATACTTTGAAATCATTTTGATCAAAGTTTGACATATTTGATATTTAAAGAAGTAAACTGTTACAGTGTCAGCTTATGTGTAAGTCTTAAAAACCTAAATCATGCTTTTCCTGTTATGTCATGTTACATTTTTGGCCCAACACTCTTCTGTGTCCAAGCAAACTTTCCCCACTTTTTATCAGCATAATTTTTCTGCTATTAATCATAGTAAATGGTATCATTCAAAGTTGCTGTAGTCTTTGTTTAGGTCATTCTGTTTTCATGTGAGTCTCCTTTTAAAGCAACACAAAGATTGTGCTTGTCCTGTGTTTCTTCCATTTAATAAGTCTAGTGACAAGTGCCAAAGTGGGCCGTCTGGTTTCATTTTGAAATTGATCTCTGTGGCTTTAGGTTTCTCTAATCAAAGCTTGAAAGACCGTTACCTGTTTCAGTAGCATGTACAGTATTATAATGCAATGTAGTAAATATTGAGATTTTAGGTATTGCAGGAATATATAGAAAATAGTTTGCTTTCAGACACCTGGGTGAAGCTACTGTGAGGTCATGACCTGAGCCGAAATCAGGAGTCACGTGCTTAATGGACGGAGCCACCCGGGCTCCCCTCTGGAGTTTTTTGACAGTGAATATCTGGCCTGGCATATACTACCACCTAAGTATTTATTAAGTAAATCGTGTTTTTTTGATGAGGGTAATGTCATCTCTAAGGGAGTGAAAATTGTTTCTGGGGTTGGTGGTGAAAAGTCCTTAGTCTTTTTATGTATAAGCATAAATATACATCTGTCCTATAAACAGATCGTGTATCCATCTTACTAGAATTTTTTTCTTTTTAGTATTAGGAAGAGAGGCTCACAAGCTGGAGAGGAGCAGAGGGGAGAGAGAGAGTGCATGAGAGCAAGAGTGAATCCCAAGCAGGCTCCATGCTGTCATTGCAGAGCCTGACTTGGGGCTCCATCTCATGAACTGTGAGATCATGAGCTGAGCCGAAATCAAGAGTCAGATGCTTAACTGATAGAACCACCCAGGTGCCCCCATTTTATTAAATTTAATGGGGAGAGGGTAGTTAGGGGGGAAAAAAGTCTGAAAAAGCTCCTTTAGGGAATAATAATGAAAAAAAGTTGAGAAACACTGAAGTGAATCAATATTGAAAATACTAAATTTGTGCTCTTAACTGAGGTTTAGAAACCTTTTTCTCTGATTGGAATTTTTAAAATTTTTAATGCTTAATGTTTATTTTTGAGAGAGAGAAAAGGAGACAGAGCATAAGGTGGGGGGGGGATGCAGAGAGAGAGGGAGACACAGAATCCAAAGCAGTCTCCCCGCTGTGAGCTGTCAGCACAGAGCCCTATGTGGGGTTTGAACTTGCAAACTGCGAGATCGTGATCTGACCTGAAGTCAGACATCCAACTGACTGAGCCACCCAGGCGCCCCTGGAGTTTTTATTGTAATAGAATTTGGCTTCTAGTTGTGAGTGAAATTTTAAGATAAAAGTTTTTCTTGTTGGTTGATGATGGGTAGGTAAAGTTTTGTGTTTCCCCTCCCAGTATCCTCAGGGAAGGGCTGGAAATTAAAGGACTGCATATAAGCTGTTGATGGTTATTTTTACTCTGGTTTTATTTTCGGTTTTGGTTTCTTAAATAGTACTGTTAAAGTTTTATGCTATGTTAACAAAATAAGCTGAAAATAACATTTAGAATTGAACTTAAAAAAAAAATTGAACTTTCAGTTCATGCACTGAATTGAACTTGTCATATTTAATTTTTGGATCTATATTAGCTAAAATGGAAGGCTGGTTTAGTGTCCGTATGTTCAGTTCAATCTAATAATTATTGAACATGTTCTATATGTCCATCTCTTTCCTTGGTGGTTGGGTTTCAAAGAAAAATTTCTTACCTTCAGGAAGCATCCAGTCTGTGTAGAAGACATGTGCAAATGAATTCTGTAAAAGAGATTGCTGACTTAGGGGTGGTACATGTTAAGTGTAGTATGGACATACTGGGGATGCCTTGGATCAGCAGCCAGAAGCTGTGCCGTGTTCTTGCCTCCCTGCCTTGCCTTTGACTAGTTAGAAAAACTAGGATAAATGATTTGAATTCTTAGAACCTCAGTTTTTCCCTGGGCAAAATGGGCCTACATTTGTGGGCTGTCCCATAATCTCTAGATTGTAGGGATCCAGTGAATTGGCATATATGTAGGGTCTTTGAAAACTGCAAAGTGCTGAACAAATGAGTAATGACCTAGCCTCCAGAAGTGACTTACAGTTTGTAGTGATACTGATAAGTATTTAATATTTTCACTATTTTTGTTTCTTGGCCCTCTTATACTTTATCTACTGGGCTTAGTAGAACGTTCCTCTTCTAACCCCGGTGGTCACCGTTTCTTCCCACTTTCCATAGTCCTACTCCCTGTTTTTGATGCCCTCCCCTCTTTAGGAGGGAGGGGGTCCTTGCTACCTGAGTTCAAGGCTAGGATCTTCTCTTAGGGTGTTAGAGCTAGGTCCTCTGGACACGGCATTGGCACACAATCCTTTTTCTTTAAAAAATTTTTTTTAATTTTAATGTTTATTTTTGAGAGAGTACAAGTGGGGGAGGGGCAGAGACAGAGGGAGACACGGAATCTGAAGCAGGCCCCAGGCTCTGAGCCGTCAGCACAGAGCCCAATGCGGGGCTTGAACCCACGAACCGTGAGATCATGACCTGAGCCGAAGTCGGGCGCTTAACCAACTGAGCCACCCAGGCGTCCCCAATCCTTTCTTTTTTTTTTAATCTTATTTCATTGAAATTTTTTTTTCCTGTTTTCTTCCTGTCTTTTAATGTACTGTTTACTTTTTCCTCACTATAGGTTCTTTGGCTACCAAGGCCAAAGCCCTGTCGGGTTTGAGAGTGGAGACAGGTGGGAACACAAATTTCCAAAGTTGCACTAAATTACGAAATTGTACTTTGGTGCAAGTCTTTTTGTTAAATGAGTCTAGGAATAAAAGTAGCAAGGAAAGCCCTAGTCTTCACAAGTTTATAGTCTAGTGGTGGAGAGACAGGACAGGTGAGAATTAAAGTAACAGTGTATAGTAGCACTTTCATAAGTGCCACTTGGATAGTGGATACTGTACATTTTTCCTTCAGAGGAAGTGGCAGATTGGGTTGAGGCTGGCCAGGAGAGTCCGGAGCAGGGGGGGTTGAGCTGGGCATGGCCTCCCTTACAGAGGGGTCGGCATTCCATTCTAGGAGAGGAGGGGAGCTGGGGCTTACAGCAGAATCTCCTGGGGGATCCTACCCACTTCGAAGCTGGCTGGAAATTGGTTTTGGAATTAACTTTCATTTGATTGTCACGAATAATCTTTTAAGATGGCATCTCAGCCAGGTGCGCCCCATGCATCTATAAAATTTTAAATTAGAAAATTGTTTCAACGTATGTTGTAGTGATTTTCTTAAAATATTTGCTGTGTTTAGAAATTACTGCTTATGAATTTGAACATAATCTGTCCATCATCTTTCGTGCTCAAATAATTGAGGATCTTTTATGATCTGGGCAGGTCCTGACTGCTGGGCTAGAAACATTAAGATGGTTCCATTCCATAGTCTCCATAGTCTTAATTGTGACTGGTAGACCTGAAAGAGTAAAAGGAAAGCTGTAGGTTCCTTACTGTTATTTTTTTTATTGTGGTAAAATATTTGTAACATAAAATTTACCATTTCAGCCATGTTAAAGTGTATAAATTAGTGGTATTAAGGACATTCAGATTGTTGTGAATGTTGCAGCCATCATCACTAACCATCTGTAGAACTTTTTCATCATTCCAAACAAAGTATACCCATTAGACACTAACTCTTCCTTTCCCTCTTCCCCTAGTCTCTGGGAACCACTACAGATGATCCCCAACTTATAGTGGCCTAACTTACAATTTTTTGACTTTATGGTGGTGTGAAAGGGATATATAGTCAGTAGAAACGGTACTTAGACTTGGCTTTGGATTGTTTGCTAGGCTAACAATGTGCCCTACGATGCTCTTCCCTTATGCGGGGCAGGCCGTAGGGAGCACCAGCTGCCAGTCCATGTGATCATAAAGGTGAAAAACTGGTAACACTTAGAACTATTCTCAACCCATACAACAGGTCTGTTTTTCTCTTTCAGTACAGTTTTCAGTAAATTACATGAGACACTGAGTACTTTATTATAAAATGGGATTTGTGTTAAGATGATTTTGCTTAATTAGAGGCTACTGTAAGTGTTCTGAGCATGTTTAGGGTAGGTTGGGCTAAGCTATGATGTTCAGTGAATTAGGTGTATTAAATGCATTTTCCCCTTAAATTGTATTTTCCCCACTTATAGTGGGATTTATTGGGATGTACCTCCATTGTAGGTTGTGGAAGATCTATATGCTACTTTCTATATCTATGAATTTGACTATCCTCGGTACCTTATACAAATGGAATCATGCGTTTGTCCTTTTTCTTTTAATTTTTTCTTTTTAGTGTTTACTTATTTTTGAAAGAGAGAGAGAGAGAGAGCATGAACTGGGGAGCGGAGACACAGAATCTGAAGCAGGCTCCAGGCTCTAAGCTGTCAGCACAGCTAGAACCCACGAACCGCGAGATCATGACCTGAGCTGAAGTCAGACACTTAACCAACTGAGCCACCCAGGCGCCCCGCATTTGTCCTTTTGTGCCTGTTTTACTTAGCATATTTTCAGTGTTTATTCATGTTGTAGCATGTATCTGAAATTTCATTCCTTTTTAGGGCTGAATAATATTCCATTATATGAGTATACTGCATTTTGTTTATCCACTCATCTGTTGATGAACATTTTATGTTCATTTTAACCATTGTCAATAAGTCTGCTTTGAACATTGTTGTACAAATATCTGTTTGAGTCCCTGCTTTAATTATTTTGGATACATACTTGGAGTGAGATTACTAGAAAACATGGTAATTCTGTGTTTAATGTTTTGAGGAGCTACCATATTGGCTTCCACAGTGGCTGGACCATTTTACACATTGCAGTTTCTGTGTCCTGGCCAACACTTGTTTGTTTCTTTCTTTGGATGATTGCCACTGTAACAGGTGTTAAGTGGTATCTCATTGTGGTTTTGATTTGCATTTCTCTAATGATTAGTGGTGATGAACATCTTGTGCTGATTGGACATTTGTATATCTTTGGAGAAATATCTATTTAAGTCCTTGCCCTGTTTTTTTAATCAGGTTTTGTTGTTGAGTGTTAGAAGTTGTCTATATATTCAGGAAATTAATCCCTTATTAAAATCTATGATTTGCACGTATTTTCTCCTATCACGGGGAGTAAATGTCAACATTTAGTATGTTGACATTCCTTTGATCTACAAAAGTTCTTAATTTTGATTGCTTTATTTTTTACTGTTGCCTATGCTTTTGGTGTCATTCAGGAAGTCATTTCAAAATTTCATGTTTTTAGGATTTTCTGCTATGTTTTTTCCCATGAGTTCTATAGTTTTCTTATGTTTAGGTCTTTGATTGTTTTGAGTTAGTTTTTATGTGTGGGGTAAAGTAGGGGTCCAACTTCATTCTTTTTGCATATGGATATCCAGTTTTGTCAGCACCCTTTGCTGATAAGATTGTTTTGTCTCCATTGAATGGTCTTGGCACACTTGTCAAAAATCATATGGCCATACATGCAATAATTTATTTCTGGGCTTTTATTTTGTTCCATTGGTCTGTATGTCTTTATGCCAGTACCACATTGTAGCTTTGTAATAAGTTTTGAAATCAGGGAAATGTGAATCCTCCAATTTTGTTCAAACTATAAATTTTTGAAAATGAAATTAGATAGTAAAAAAAAAAGTATCCCATTTGTCTAAAAGGTTAGAGGCCTTGAAAAGAGCCCAGAAGTCTCACACTAAAGTTTGTTGACTTTATTGTGTTTGTTTAAGCTTTTGGCTGATTTGTGCTGGGTTTTGAGTGTGTTTAGGAGATTCAGAAGGAGAGATTCTGTAACCAGTTATTTATACCTAACCTTATTTATTTATCCCTTAATGCTTCAGTAGGCAGTTGCAAATTTGGGTTTGATGTTGAGAAGAGGTGTCTGGATTGGAAAGGGAGATTTGGAGTTGCATCTCCCCCCTAAGATTGTTGCTGCACTCCATGTCAGAGTCCATTGCCCTCCCGCCACACAGTTATTTAGGTCAGACTTCCCAGTCTTCTCTCTTTCACAATCCATGCCCAGGAGGTAACTCAGTCTGCATTCTCAGAATTCTTTGAATTTGTCTTCTGTCCATTTTCAAGGCCACTGCCTTAAGTTCCAGTCCTCACCTATTCTCCCTTGGATTGATTATCCCCAGTGACTGTTCAAAATCTTCACTCCCTTCAAGTTTCTTGTTTTACTCCTTCCTTGCTCTGAAGCTTATGGAGGCTTCCTTACCTGTCTTCCCCTATCTATCTTTATCTAAACTCCTGTTACAGGGGAAGGGGCTTCTGCTTAAGGTTAACCCCCTCTCCCACCCCAATATAGGCTCTTTGCTTCTTTGAGGATTGTGCTCCCTAAGCTCTTAGATCTTCTTCTCCATCTGTCCCGTCTCTTCCAGTAACCCTATGTTACCATTTAAGCTTTGTCATCATGGCTTTATTTTCCTCATACCTTTGTAGATGTGTTCTGATTGTAAACCTGGTTATTAGAAACTATTTACCTTCAGCAGAACTGGTATTGAATTGAAGGTCTAGGGTTTGTATTTTTATGTGGTTTCTTTTACTGTTTGGTGAGAAGTGATGATTCTCTCACCTTCAGATTTCTTAGATCACGTTTTGGCTGATGGTTTTGCCTGGTCAGTGGAACAATGGCAGTCTTTTCCTATTCCTATAGGGGAAATGTGTTATCATCCTAGTAGCTGGTGAGAGAATTCCTTTGAAGGGAGGAGTTCCTCCTGTGGGCTGTTGTCCAGATTTGAGTGAGGAAGGGCAAAGTGATTCTCTCATCACTGGTAGAGTGGGTAGTAGGGCTGAGTGCTGTGAGGAATTGGCAGAGAAGACCTGCAGTTGAGGAGTGTGCCCGTAGAAGAATGTTGGGAAGGGCAGGAAACACTTTAGGGAGATAAGTTTTGAACAGAATATTGAATGAGATGTGGCATGTCACTTGACAGGAAACTGGCGCTCTAGACAGGATATATTGTGACAGGGTATATGTGAAAGTAACTATATGGGAAAGTCATCTTTCTAAGAATGATGTTGTTTTACAGTAGCTAAAGAAGAAAATCTGTTGTATATAATGAGAACTAAGTTATGTGGGGGGGAGTTTATGTGGAATAGGGAAATGAAAAGTCATTAGTACCTTAGGACCTTTATTTACTAAAAAAATTTTTTTTATTTTTTTAGTATTTATTTATTTTTGAGAGACAGAGACAGAGCATGAGCAGGGGAGGGACACACACACACACACACACACCCACCCACCCACCCACCCCACCCATCCCCGAAGCAGGCTCTGAGCTGTCAATACAGAGCCCGATGCGGGGCTCAAACCCATGAACTGTGAGATCATGACCTGAGCCGAAGTCGGACGCTCAACTGACTGAGCCACCCAGGTGCCCCCTCTTAGGACCTTTAAATATAAGTTGGAAATGATACTGGAGGCATATTGGAGTTGGAGGTTTTAAAGATAGCAATAATGCTGTAAACTGGATTTTTAGAAAGGTGATTCCTTTAAGCGAAGAAATAATTGGTAGATGGAGAATATGGCGGCAGGAAAATTGGTAGTAGGCTTGAGGTTATTAGAATTTGTGAAATTTGGTGCCTGGATCTTGGATGCAAAGGGAACAGGCTTGATCAGAAAGATAATTTTTATAGAAGAATTAATAGGATTTAATTACCATTAAAGCTTAGAGGAGAGAACATGGTTGGTTTGGGTTTAAAGAACTATTAGAATGGTAATACTGTCTTCATTATTTTCCTTTACAAGTCTGTGCTCCTTATGGAGAAAGATGTAGAAAATGAAATCCACAGTTCAGCTTTTATCCCTTTGAAAAACATTTATGGAGTGTCTACTATATGTTAGGCACTGTACTAGGGAAGACAGATACATAGATCAACATAGATTTCCATATATGTGTATAATTACACATTGTGATCATATTATGGAGAAAAATTAGAGTATGCTGTGAGAGAGTGGGTGTGGGAGGAGGGTACAGGGAATAACTTTGCAAGGAAATGACATTTAGGTTGATGCTCAAAGGATGAGTAGGAGCTATAGCCCCTGGAGATAGATTAGTTGAGTCTACTCCAAGGCCCTGAGGTGAGATCTTTGTAACCCCTTTTCTCTTAATGATACCTCTTAGTGATTTCTCTTAGTGACCACCTTCCCATGATGCATTTACTCCTGTAAAAACATTCAGGAGGCACAATGAGAAATATAGTGTCCCATTATTTTCAGTGACTACATTATAGAACATATTATTTGATGTACCATAATTAATAGGGGTGTATGTTATGGACCTTCCTTTATTTTTCTAATGGCCTGGAAATCACATTATTACTTTGTTAGGCTTTCGTGCTTATGTTAGCAGGTTCTCCTATATATGTTCTTTCTATTCTTCACCTAGCAGCCAGTTCTTTTTCACCTAAGAGGCAATTCTTACTCACCTAGCAGCCAGTTCTTACTTATCTTTTGATGGCTAGCTGAGGCTCTTTCATCTTATTCTAGCCCCCTAGGCAGTGTCAGTTGCCCTCACATCCCTTTTGCTTATTGTGTATCTAGCACCTACCACAGTGCCTTGTATGTTCTAGGTGTTTATGCATATGTGTTAGCCTGCTGGGGCTGTAATAAAAAATCTCAAAAGAATTGGTTTAAACAGGTTTTCTCACAGTTCTGAAGGCAGGAATTCTGAGGTTAGAGGGTACCTACATGGTTGGCTTCTGAAAAGATTCCTCTCAGTGTCCTCACATGGCAGAGAAACAGCAAAATGTCTAGTGTCACTTCTGATGAGGGCCCCACACTTGTGACTTTATCTAAACCTACTTACCTCTCAGAGACTCCCATCTCCAAATAACATTCACATGGGGGTTAGAGCTTCAAAATACGAATTTTGGAGGCACACAATTCAATTCATAGCATGTTTTTGGAATGAAGGAGAATAAATGGTTGCCATTTTATTCATATTACCATTATATTCATATTGAATTATAATTTTATTTTCATTGTGTGCCTTCTATCTTGGTTATCTTTATCATCTCAGCTTAGCAGTGTCTTGGCACTCAATAGATGTTTATTGAATTAAAATTATATTTTCTTATTTTAAGAATTACAAGATTATGTTTTACTTTATACAGTTTTGTGTCTCTGCCTCCCAAATGGGATTGATTTTCTGCTAGAAAATCATGCACACACCTGCATTATGGTGACTTGGTAGAAAACTTAACATGATTTCATGATCTGTAGTTTTCAGAATGTCCTCAAAATACTGATAGTGTGATGTAGTGGTGAAACACCATATTTGCAGTCACAGCACTGTGCTATTAGATATGACCGCTGATTGGAGTGTGAATGTGGTCATATTTCTTCTCTAAACTTCAGATTTTTCAAATGTAGAATGATAATATTTTACTGGGTTATTGTGAGATGAGATGGTAACTTATGTATGTGAAGAGAGCTTGGCAAATTGAAATGTTTTTGTGATGTGTCTATTAAGTAAACCCTTCATGATCCCTAGAGAAGAATTAAGACTGGGATTGGAGTTAGGTTTTGTTAATAAGATGCTGTTAAATACACTTTGAAACTTCACTGGTCAAGTGAGTATACATTTTGCCATGGATCCTTTAAAAGATCATTTCTTTGCGAGGGAGTCAGTTTCTCCTCACGCTTAGTTTTTGTGCTTTCTGTTTTGAAGTGATCCTTGGCAGATGTGGAAAGAAAGATGAGTACAGTAGCACTCCATTATCCACAGGAGTAATGTTCCAAGACCCACAGGGATGCCCGAAACCCGGGAGAGGACTGAACCCTGTATAAATCCTGTTTTTTCTTATTCATGCATATTTATGATAGTTTAATTTATAAATTAGGCACAGTAAGAAATGAAGAACTAATAATAAAGTAGGACAGTTATAACAATATCCTATAATAAAAGTAGTGTGAATGTGGTCTTTCTCTTTCTCAAAATATCTTCTGTACTGTACTCCCCTTTCTTCTTGTGGTGAGTTGATAATATGCCTACATGGTAAAATGAAGTGAGATAAATGAGTAGGGGCATTGTACTTAGCGTTAGGCTACTACTGACCTTCTGACCATAGAGTCAGAAGGGTTATCTGCTTCTGGACGGGGGTTGAGCATGGGTAACTGAAACTGTGGGTAAGGGACGAGGGGACTGCTGTGTCTTTCAGGTTCATGGTGCTGAGGTGAAGCATACCTAGATTACCCATTAAACAAATAGGTCTTGGATGGCAAGACAGAATAATAGAGCCAGGGCTCTGGAGCTAGAGAGACCAGTTTCAGTTCCTGCTTTGCCACTCAGTAACTGTGGCCGATTCCTTAATTCACTTGAGCCTCAGTTTCATTATTTTGTGCATATGGAACACTAATGCCCACTTGATAAGGTCTTCTGAGGATTAGACATGGTGTACATTAAATGCCTTGTCTAGTTTTAGCATATACTAGGCATCTGCTTTGTGGCAGACTGTGTGCACATTGAGGAAAAAAGGATTTGGGGAGGGTCTCTTTGAAGTGTTCATAGAAGTTACCCTTGAAGGAGTGGGTGTGGATGAAAGGGAGGGAGGATGTGGGGACTTTCATTTTCTCTCATATACTTCTATTTGAAAACAATTTTTAAACAAGTGAGGGTGACTGAGAGGTCTCAAGAAGAGTTTATAAATAGGACAAGGGGTGCCTGGCTGGCTCAATCGGTGGAGTGTGTGACTCCTGATCTTGGGGTTGTGAGTTCGAGCCCCATGTTGGATGTAGAGATTATTTAAAAATTAAAAAAAATTTTTTTAAACATTTATTTATTTTTGAGAGACAGTGTGAGCGGGGGAAGGGCAGAGAGCGAGGGAGACACAGAATCCGAGGCAGGCTCCAGGCTCTGAGCTGTCAGCACAGAGCCTGATGTGGCGCTTCAGCTCACAAACCTTGAGATCATGACCTGAGCTGCTTAACTGCCTGAGTCACCTGGCGCCCCTAAAAATAAAACTCCTTAAAAAAAAAACAAAACGTAAAAGACAAGACAAGACCACTGAGTGTTACGCTTAAGGAATAGATGAAAGAAGAGTAACCGGTAAAAGCCTGAACGGAGCTGCTCAGTAACAGAGTGGTGTTAGGGAAGCCAGGGGAGGAGGAGGGAGTGTGCATAGCATCAGACGTTGTGGGGCAGTTACTTGAGACCAGCTTAGTTGAGAACTGTATCAGATTGCATGGGTTCGGAAGTGAAAGGGGAGTGGTGGCGAGTTATTTTTAGACTGAACAGATGACCCTTGAACAATGTGGGGGTTAGGGGTACCAACCATTCAAAAATTCATGATAGCTTTTGACTTCCCCAGACCTTAACTACCAATAGCCTACTGTTGACTGGAAGCCTTACCGATAACATTAAAGTCAGCACGTATTTGTATATATATTATGTGCTGTATTCTTAAAATAAGTTAGAGAAAAGAAAAGGTTATTAAAATTCTGAGGAAGAGGAAATACATTTGTAGTACTGTGCATATTGAAAAAAATCTGCGGATCAGTGGACCTGTGCAGTTTGAACCAGTGTTTGGGTGTCAACTGTACTTTCAAGGAGTTTGTGGTGAGTGGGCAGGATATAGGGCAGTGCTGGTTCCTTTCTGTCTTTTTCTCATAACGGGCAAACTTGAGGATGTTGAATGTCAATAGGAAGGTACTAGGATAGGAAGGACAGGAATTGAGAGGAAAGGTACTTCCTAAGATGCTAGAGCATTAGTAGAAGGGTGAGCCTCAGGCTATTGTTAACAGCCAGATAAAAGAATGAGAGTATGGATAAAGTTGAGTTACATGTTTGGTTCATTGTTAGAAGTTGACACCGTTCCTGTCAGATGTCAGATGGCGTTTACTTCCTATGAAGTCATCTGCCGAAAATGAGCAAGGTTCAGAGATTTGAGGAGAATGGAGTTTTGAAATAGCTGCTACAGGGAGTGGAAGAGTTTTGAAGAGGGAAACGCAGAAGGATTTGCCAGGTATCATTGGCAGTTTAAATTGTACTGAGATTGCAAGATTTTTTTCCCCCACTAGCAGTTAGGAAGCACAGAAAAGGAGAAAGTCGACAGGTGGATTGATCTGGAGTTGGAGTTTTGCTAGGCAAATGCAATAGAACAAAAATAGAAAATGCATTTAGGAAATTAACAAGAGTGTAGTCCAAGCAGTGTATTCTGGGCTTGTTTTCTCTATACGTGAATTGGGAATAATAATACTTTACCTCGGAAGGTTAATGGGTTACTACATGTTCAGTATTTAGAACAATACTTGACACGCTGTGGGTGCTTAGTAAATGATTGTTCTGGCTAGAGGTGAGGGTGAAAATGCAGGGGACTGATATGAAGGAAGGAGGGGAGCTTGGAATTGGAGTCCCCACAAAATTGAGGAAGAATTGGATGTGGATTAAATTTATTAGATTGGGTTCTAACAGGTTCTTGAGGTTGGTTGGTATCCAGGTTCCCAGGGAGTGGAGGTTGTTAGCCTGGAGTCATTGGTAGAATTCAGGATAAAACATTTTGAGTGGGAAAACAATTTCTTTGAAAATAAAAAATTGAGATATAATTGACATACATTAGTTTCATGTGTATAACTTAGTGACTCAGCAATTATATACATTATGAAGTGCTCACCGCAAGTGTAGTTATGTGTCACCATGCAAAGTTACTGCAGTATTATTGACTATACACCCTATGCTGTACTTTTCATCCTTGTGACTTACCTGTTTTATAGTGGGAAGTATGTACCTCTTAGTAGCTATTCACATATCCCCACACCTGCCTCCTCTCTAACAACCACCAGTTTGTTCCCTGTATCTGTGAGTCTGTTCCTGTTTTTTGCTGTTGTTGGTCTGTTTTGTAGATTCCGCAAATAAGTGAAGTCATACAGTATTTGTCTTTGACTTATTTCACTTAGCATAATACCCTCTAGGTCCATCCATGTTGTGAAGGGCAAGATTTTATTCTTATCTATGGCAGAGTAATATTTCATCGTGTATGTGTACCACATTTTCTTTATCCATCTCTGTCATTGGACACTTAAGATTACTTCCGTATCTTGGCTCTTGTAAATAGGGATTCATATATCTTCTCAAATTAGTGTTTTCCTTCTCTTTAGGTAAATATCCAGAGGTGAAATTAATAAATTGTATGGTGCTTCTATTTTTAGTATTTCTTAACCTTTTTTAAGAGAGGGAGGGTGCGTGTGTGAGTGGGGGAGGGGCAGAGAAAGAGACAGAATCTTAAGCAGGTTCCATGCCCAGTGCAAGCCTGAGAAAGGGGCTCGAGCTCACAACCTCCAGCACAAGATCATGCGTGACCTGAGCAGAAATCAAGAGAAGGCCTCTTAATCGACTGAGCCACTGAGGTGCCCCCTTCCTTTTTACCCTTATGGCCTGAAGATTGTTCTACATCATTATATAGAGGTCTTTTATGGCTCCATAGTATTTTATTATGCGTATATAGCTTCCTGTGTTCATCAGGTCCCTTACTGATGGATTTATGGGGTGTTTACAAGCTTTCCTGACTTCAAATAATGTCTGATTTGTTAACCATATGTATATATTGTTTCATGTTTATGAAATTTTTTTTTCAGAGTAGTTTCCTAGAAAGTAGGATTGTCAAGTTAAAGGGCACATATGATTTTTCTAGATTTTCAAATTCCCCTTGGTAGAAGTGGTGTCAGTTTGTATTTCCATCATCATGTATGAGAGTGCCTGTTGCTCTCATCTTTCTTGACAGACTATGTTGTCAGATTACTGAATTTTTGCCAGTCTTGATAAGTAAGCAGTATCTCTTGGAGTTTTAAAATTGTGGTAAAATACACATAGCATGAAATTTACTGTTTTAACCATTTTTCCATGTATTGTTCACTGGTGTGAGGACATTTTCATTGTTGTGCAGCCATTACCACCAAAACTCCCATGTCATCCCATACTAAAACTCCACCTGTTAAAAACCCCCATGCCCCTCCCACCTACGTGGGGCAACCACCATTCTACTTTCTGTCTGTGAATTGGACTCTTCTGGGTGCCTCGTGTAAATGGAATCATTATGCCTGCCTTCTGTGACCGGCTTATTTCTAATGTCCTTCAGGTATGCATGTTGTAGCGTGTGTCAGAATTTCTTTTTAAAGCTGAATAATGTTCCATTATATGTATATACTGCATTTTGTTTATCTAGTCATCTATTGATGGGCACTTGTTTTACCTGTTTTTGAAATGGGTGGTTTGTTTTTTTGGTGCCGAATTCTTATATAATTTAAATGTGTATTTTCTTATGAATGATAAAGTATCTTTCCATATGTTTAAGTCTTTTTCATTTCTTTTGCGAGTTTTTCTGTATCTTTTGCTTTTTAAAAATTGAGTATTGATCTTATTTTCCTTTAATTTTTAGGAATTGTGTATTAGAGATATTAGTCTTGTGTCTGTGATCTGTTATTAACTTCCTACATTTTCATTTGTTTTTTGACTTTGTAGTTTTGCCATGCAGATTTGGAAAAACTTGTGTAAAATCAGTCTCTTTGTTTTAGATTGGAATAATAGCTGGAAAGTTTTTTCTCTCGCTCCCAGGTTATGAAGGTATTCACCTCTGTTTTTTTCTAGTACTTTATTGTTTCATTTTACATGTCAATCTCTGATCCATCCATTTGGAGCTTTATTTAGAAGTATAATATGAAGTATGGATCTAATTTTCTTTTTCTAAATGGCTATCCAGTTGTCCTAATTATTAATTAAAATACCCATCTTTCCATTTACACTGATTTGAGCTTACAATTCTATCATTTATTAGTTTCTGGATTTTATTTTTTGGGCCTGTTCGTGCATTGGTATCATATTCTTTAATTTCCAGAGGCTTTTAAATCTGTTTTAGTATTTAGTAGGACAGTTTCCATATCTCTTCCTCACATACGGCTCCCTCCCAAGTTTTCTTGGTTATTCTTTTGTATTTATCTTTATGAACTTTTGTTTTTAACTTCTATAACTCCAGGAAAAAACACTTGCTATTTTTATTCGGACGTTTATAAGTGAGGAAGAAATAACATTATATTGTTTTTGTATGCAAGACATCTTCCAGGTCTCTTTTTAAGTCTTGCAGGAAAGTTTTAACTCTTCTTTGTATAGATTTGCCTAGATATTTTCTTTCTTTGGTTAAGATTGTAAATGAGGTCTTTGAGACTATATCTTAACTTTTCATATTTTATTTCTTTTTTTTTTTGTTTGTATATGGCAGTTATTGATGTTTGTCAATTTTGTAGTCCTGGTACGTTTTCAGGTTTTCTTATTGTATAGTAATTTTTCCATTTATACTTTTCAGTTTTTCTGAGTATCCATTTTTTTTTCAGTATCTGGTTATATCACCTGCAAATGTAGATAGTTTTCCAGTTTTTCTGTTTTCATTTGCTTATTCTTGTCTGATTTTTGAAGTGTGTCTTTATCTGAGGTCACCTTAATTGTCTTGATCAGAGTAATTTTTTCTGCGAAGAATTTTTTCACTCTTAGGTCTTCCAAAATAATGAAAAGTTCTTTTAAGATTTCAGGAGTAATTTCATATACAAGGTGTGTTAGTTGCCTTTTTGGTAACAGCTTTACAGAGGTAGAATTCATACACCATACAATTCCCCTACTTAAAGTATACAATTCAGGGTTTTTAGTATGCTCAGAGTTGTGCAACAGTCATTACAATCAATTTTAGAGCAATTTTGTTATAGCCAAGAGAAACTCCGACCCTTTGGCTATCACCACCTTTTTTCCTGTCTCCTCAGTGGTAGGCAGCCCCTATGTTAGTTATTCTGTGTAAAAATTTAGCAGCTTAAAATAGGAAATGTATTTTATCTCCTAGTTTTCTGTGGATCAGCAATCTGGGTGAATCTTAACTGAGTGCCTCTGGCTCAAGGTCTTCCATGAGATTGCAGTTAAGTTGTAGGCCAGAGAGAGCTTCAGTTTCAGCCGAAGTCTCAACTGGAGGAGGATTCTGTTTCTTGGTTGTTGGACTGAGAGCCTCAGTTCTTTGCCTGATGTGTCTGTATAGGACAGCTGGAAACGTGGCAGTTGGCAGAGCAAGGGCAGAGGCCCAAGATGGAAGCCCACAATGTATTTGTAACCAACCTCTGAAGTGACATACCGTCATATTTGCCACACTCTTGATAGAAGCAAATCCCCAAGCCTTGCCTGCATTCACAAGGAGGGGATTACATGAGGGCATGAATCTCAGGACGCGGGGGTTATCGGGGGCCACCCCAGAGGCTGCTTCTGTTTCTGTACAAGGATAGGATAACTTATTTTTTTGAAACCTATTTTATTTTTTGGCTTTTAAACCCATATTCTTTTTGATAAGCTACTTTCTGTAGGCCTCATTAATTATCTTAACGTACTGGGGTGTGTGGTTTTTAGGAAATAGTTGTTATCTTTATAGATTTCTTTGTACTCCAGAATTTACCAACCCTTAGAGTCTAACTTGGATTCTTAAAATCTGAATGTAGTACACACTTGCCGTGCCTCTGTAACTGTTAAATGTGCCAAGATATTCCCAAAATTTCTTAGCAGTTTGACATTTAAGAAGATCACCGTGTCAAATGAAAACTTGAATTTGTTTTGTCCTCTTGTAGACTACAAAAAACAGTGCCAAATACCAGTTTTCATGTACCCCATCATAAATGCTTATCTCTCCTGAGATACATTTAACTTTATTCTTCAGACAGTTCTTTATATGCTATTAAGGAGTTTTTAAAATACCCTTGATGATTGACTTGCAAATGCTTTTTTGGAAATTAACAGGATCATTTATCTGGTTTTGCCCTAAGTCACATACCCCCTTAGGGAATTCTTAATTGGTTCTCATACTTCTAGAATGCTTGAAGTCTTTTTCATGGGGTAGGTGAGAAAGTGATGGCACAGAGAGGATATTAAATGACCAGCTTCAAATTCTATAAAATGAATTTTCCTTGTGGCCGGGACTGGATTAAGAGGTTTCTCAATATCTTGTCCAGCCTGATTACTCATACGTCTTAATGACACTTTGTGGAAAGATTTTTGTTACCTAATTCTGTTTCTTGTTATAGGTTTATTCTGAGATTTATTTCTTTTTCATTTGGGTTTGGTAATTTGTATTTTTCCAGGAATTTGAACATTTTGTCTAAGTTGTCTGATTTATTGGCATAAAGTTTTATGGTATTGCCTTATAATCCTTTAAATTTTTGTAGGATTGGAAGTGATGTCCCTGCTGTTATTTTTTTGACTTTGGTAATTTGTGTATCTCTTTCCTCTCTTTTTATTTTTTTAAATTTTTTAATGTTTATTTATTATTGAGACAGAAACAGAGCATGAGTAGGGGAGGGGCAGAGAGAGAGGGAGACACAGAATCCGAATCAGGCTCCAGGCTCTGAGCTGTCAGCACAGAGCCCGACGCGGGGCTCGAACCCACGAACCGTGAGATCATGACCTGAGCCAAAGTCGGACGCTTAACTGACTGAGCCACCCAGGCTCCCCCTCTCTCTTTCTTCCTCTATTCCATTCCCCTGTTTTAACTGTGAATTTTTTTTAAACAAATAACTTTTGGCTTAATGGACTCCCACCTCCCCTTTGCATTTCATTGGTTTCTGCACTAATTTTTATTGTTGCCTTCCCTTTGATTTTGGATTTAGTTGGTTTTTCTAGTTTCTAAAGGTGGGAGATTAGGTTGTTCATTTGAGACGTTTCTTCTTTTGCCATATAGATATTTAATAGAGATACAAGTTTATTTCTAAACACTGTGTTTCATAGATTTTGATATTTTGTGGTTTTGTTTTCATTCAGTTCAAACTTTTTTGGTGATTTCTTTGACCAGTGGATTATTTAGAAGTCATAGATTAATTTCCCAGTAGAAATTTTCCAGATTTCATTCTGTTGATTTCTAATTTAATTCCTTGGAGTAAAACATACTTTATATGATTTCAGTTCCCTTGTTTCAAACTGTCGTTTGAGAGTTTTCTAAATGCCATTTAAGTCAACTTGGTTGATAGTGTTCAGTTTTGTATCTTTGTTGTTTTTTGGTCTAGTTCTTTCAATTATTGTCAGTGTAATCTTCAACTACTGTTATTGTATTGTTTCTCTTCCTGATAGTTAACTTATTTATCATATGAAAATGTCCCCCATTTGTTCCTCTTAATTTTCTTTATTCTGAAGTCCACTTTGTCTTGTTAATATATCTGTTCCAGTTTTCTTTAGTGTTTGTATGTTCTTTTTACTCTTTTAAACTTATTTGTGTCTTTGAGTTTAAACTGTCTTTTGTAGGCAGCATATGGTTAGTTAGGTCTTTTATCCAGTCTTGCAAGCTTTTATCTTTGATTGGAGTATTTAATTTATTGACAATTATGTAATTATTGATAGAGTTTGATTTACGCCAGCCACTATGCTCTTTGTTTTCCGTCAGAGGTCCCTTTTGTACCTCTCTACCTTTTGTACTGCCTTCTTTTGTGTTAAATAGAAAATTATAATTAAACAATTTAAATTTCCTCCCTTTTTTTCTTTCTTTCTTTTCTATATTAGAGTCCTTTTCTTAATAATTACTTTAGAAATTACAACATATGTCTTTATCATAGTCTTCAAGTAAATATTTAATTCCAGCAAAATCTAGAAGTTTTGCTTCAGTGTAGCTTAACTTACTCCCGCTGCTTCTGTGCATTGTCAGAAATAATTACAAATTTATGTTCTGACCCCAACAACAGTGTTTTATACTTATTTTTATGCAATCTTTTGCTTTTAAATAAGGTTTTAAAAGGAAAAAGAGGGGCTCCTGGTTGGCTCAGTCAGTCGAGCATCTGACCTCGGCTCAGGTCATGGTCTCACAGTTTGTAGGTTTGAGCCCCATGTCAGGCTCTGTGCTGACAGCTTGGAGCCTGCAGACTGCTTCGGATTCTGTGTCTCCCTCTCTCTGCCACTCCCCTACTCACTCTCTCTTTCTCAAAAATAAGTAAAGATTAAAAAAATTAAAAAAAAAAAGAAAAAGCAAATATCCTTTCTTTAAAGTGTTTATTTTGAGAGAGAGGGAAAGAGAGAATCCCAAGCGTGCAGAGTCCGACATGAGGCTTGGTCCCATGACTGAGATCATGACCTGAGCTGAAATCAAGAGGCTGACGTCTAACTGACTGAGCCACCCAGATGCCCCGAAAATACAGTTTTAAAAATGTACCTTTGTATCTATCCTTTGTTTATGTGGATTTGAAATACCATCTGACTATACTTCCAGCAGCAGAACTTCTTTAGTTAATTTCTTGTAAAGTTGATCTGCTAGCAACAAATTCATTCTTTGTTTATCTAGGAATGTCTTTGTTTCAAATTCATTTTTGAAGGATAATTTTGCTGAGCATATGTGAGAAATAAGCCACTGACCCAATCAAAGGAGGGATGTGGAGATTTGGAGCACAGTGAAGTCAGGGTTTAATCAACCAAGAGCGGGTGTCTGATGGACAGGCACACTCCAGGCAGTTGCAGCAGGCAGTTTATCTCCTAGCGTGAAGTCCCTCTCCTGATACCTCATTGGCTGAACACTACAGAGGTTACAGCCTCACCTGGACGTTGCGTATACCCGTGTAAGGCCAACAAGTAGCCCGATTGGAACAAATGTGCATTCCCTGAGGTGATGCAGAGACTTTCAGTCCCTCCTGCCTTTATTCTATGGAGCATGCTCATTGCAAAGCCTGGGAAAATAAGCCCGTGAAAAGGAGAGGGGAAGAACCAGGAAGTGAAGTGTCCAAGGACTTGGGACCCCATTTTGGCGGATGGGGAGTGGTTCGTACATATTTCCAAAAGTTAACCTGTTGTTAACCAGACAGCACTGCTTTTATTGGGTATATCTGAAAATGAATCCTCTCACTCTTCACAGTATAGATTCTTGGTTGATAGTTTCTTTTGGCATTTCAAATATGTTATCTCAGTGCCTTCTGGTCTCCAGTAATTGCAGTGAGAAGTTAACTGGTAATTTGTATTATTCCCTTATATGTGCTAAGTTTTTTTCTTGCTGCCTTCAAGATACTTTCTTTTTTTCTTCCTCAACAGTTTGACTATGATGTCTAGGTTTGGTAATCTTTGTTTTTATCCAGTTTGGAGTTTGTTGAGCATCTAGATCTTAGAAGAATATATTCTACCTGGTTTGGGAAATTTTCAGCTGTTATTTTTTCTACTTTGTCTCTTTTTGAGATTCCTTTTATTCTGAGAGTCCTGAAGACCTTATTCTCTGAGGCTTTCTTTGTCTTTCTCTCTCTCTTTTTTAAATTGAAGTATATTTGACAGTCCTCATTTTCTTTTTTCTTACTGTTCTTAAAATTCAAGTTCCTTGATTTTCTTTCATTTCAAGTCTGTTGAGCTCTTCTAGTGAACTTTTCATTTAGGTCACTAATTTTAACTCCAAAATTCTCATCTTTCTTGAGATTCTGTATTTGATGAACCATTGACTTTCTTAATTAGTCATTGTGTTATTCGTTCCTTTAATTCTTTAAATTTTTTTTTAAACATTCATTTTTGAGAGAGAGACAAAGCATGAGCAGGGGAGGGACAGAAAGAGGGAGACACAGAATCCAAGCCGTGTCTGTCAGCACAGAGCTGTGAGCTCTCAGCACAGACCCTGACGCGGGGCTCAAACTCACAAATCGTGAGATCATGGCCTGAGCCAGAGTTGGCCGCTTAACCGACTGAGCCACCCAGGTGCCCCTTGTTCCTTTAATTCTTAAAATATGCTATCCTTTAGTTCTTACCAGTTACTTAGTAGACTGTCCCTCAATTTGGATTTGTCTGTTGTATACTTTTTTTTTTTTTTTTTTTTAAGAGAGAGTGTGAGCAGGGGAGAGGTGCGGGGAGAGAAAATCTTTAGCTTGGGGCTCAAGCCAGTGACCCTGGGATCATGACCTGAGCTGAAATGAAGAGTTGGATGCTCAACTGACCGAGCCACCTAGACTCCCCTGTTGTATAATTCATTTTTAAAAAAATTTATTTTGAGCAAGGTGAGGGGCAGAGAGAGCAAAAAGGGTGAGAGATAATCCCAAGCAGGCTCCACGCTGATGTGGGGCTCAGTCTCACGAACCAGGAGATATGACCTGAGCCAAAATGAAGAGTCAGACACTTAACTGACTGAGCCACCCGGCACCCCATATAAATACTTTTTTAATGTGTATCTTAGTGTTGTTGTTTTTTAATTTTTTAAAAATGTTATTATTTTGAGAGAGACAGAGACAACATGAGTGGGGGAGGGGCCGAGAGAGAGGGGGAGAGAGAGAATCCCAAGCAGGCTCTGTGCTGCTGGTGCGGAGCCTGACATGGGGCTCAAACTCATGAAACTGTGAGATCATGACCTGAGCTGAAATCGAGTTGGAAGCCTAACCGACTGAGCCACTTAGGTGCCAATGCTTCCCCCCTTTTTTAAGCATGTGTGTGTGTGTTTCCCTTTGTAAGGAAGGGTATATTGGATTTAATTTGCTTCTAATTAGGTGAGATTAATTGGAATGTGGCACTTAAATTGTAAGTGACATTTATTTGGTTAATCCTAATTTGCTCTCTTACAGAGATAATGTGGGTGGATTGGGCTGCCTTTTGTTTACTAGTAAGCAGCTGCCCTTATAGTTATAATCAGACTAGTTTTCTAATAATTAAATGTTAAGTGCATGCAAATTTGAATTTTTTAGCTATGCATAATATTGGCCTGTGTAAATCTTTTAGTTGTGGTTGCTTTATTAAGAGACCTTTGTCAGATATGTAAAATCAGAATTTATTAAATTCTTTTTAGCCTTAGGAGAAATTACTTGCTTACTTGAACAAAAATACCTTCACAGTAGCTTCAGGAGAAACAGGTGTTCGGGAGTATAGCCCAATACACAAAATGGTTCTGTTGTTAGGATGCTATTCTGTGTGCAAACTGGTGCGGCCACTTTGGAGAACGGTAGGGAGGGTCCTCAGAAAACGGAACGTAGAACTGCCCTGTAGTCCAGCAGTTACATTATTAGGTATTTACCCACAGGATACAAAAATACAGATTTGAAGGAGTGCAAGCACCCCAATGTTTATCGCAGCATTATCAGTAAGAGCCAAACTATGGAGAAGAGCCCACATTGACTGATAAATGGATAAAGAAGATGTGTGTGTTTCTGTACGCATACCCCTACACACACACGCATATACACACATACATATGTACAAACACAATGCAGTATTACTCAGCCATTGAAAAGAATGACATTTTGCCATTTGCAATGATGTGGATGGAACTGGGAGTGTATTATGCTAAGCAAAATAAGTCAGAGAAAGATAAATACCATATGATTTCACTCATATGTGGAATTTAAGAAAACATGAACATAGGGAAAGGGTGGGGGAAGAGAAGAGAGGGAAACAAACCACAAGAGACTCTTAATGATAGAGAACAAACTGGGTTGATGGAGGGAGGTGGGTGGGAGATGGGTGATGGCCATTAAAGAGGGCACTTGTGATGAGCACCGGGTGTCATATGTAGGTGATGAATCACTGAATTCTACTTCTAAAACCAATATTGCACTGTATGTTAACTAAAATTAAAAAAAAAGAAAAAAACCCAAAATAAAAATAAATTTAAAAAAGGATGCAATTCTGTGTGTGCCCCTGTCTATGTTTTGGTTTGCCTCAACATTCTCTTATTTCTGCTCTGCATATCTTTTCTGTTTTATTTTTTTCTTCTGTTTTCCTTGCTGTATACCTTCATTCTCAGACTGCGTTTGAACAAAATGGCTGATGGCGTTGCAGTCCACATAGCATTAGAACTCAGCCATGTGACTGACCCAGCCTCTGTGTCCCCAGTTTAGATTCCCAGGAGGGAAAGTTTGATTTGCCCATCCTGGTCCAAATAGATGTGTCGGCACAGTAAGCTCTTTCTGTAGAATCTGAAGATGAGGGCAAAGTTTCAAAATAGGGGATGTGAACCAAGAGTGCCCTTACTAGTATAATTTTTGGATTGACTTTGGTAGTAAACACAAAATGTTTTGGTAACCTGGTATTTTCTTTTGCTGAGGAAAGTCCATTTAGAAAGCCATCTCCAAAGACATTGGTCACACCAGAATTTAACATTATATAGAAGATTACAGTGTTGTGTTTTAGTGATCTCATTTTGTGAAGTACTTTGTGCATTAAACAGAAGCATGGCTGTTAAAATAATGAAAACTGTTTGATGTACCTTGTATGTATATTAACTAGTTGTTATTTTGAATTGCGGGGTGTTTGTGGTTTCAGAGTCTGGACACTTGAGGACTGTCCTGTACTACCTCTCAATTCTTGTTTATTTTGTGGTTCTTGCCTTTATCATATTCCTGCCACTATCTTAAGTCTGAACAGTTTAGTCTTTTCCTTAACTTATCTCCTTGCCTCCAATTTCCCTCTCTAATGCATACAGAAAAGTAAAGAAAATAAAGATCCCCTTAGTTACCAAACATTACTACTGCTATTCAAATCCACTTCAAAAAATGGGACCATACTGTATCTATATTAATGTATGATTTGGTAATGTATGTATTACATTTTGAAGTCATGTTTTGAAATAACTGTCTACACTGGAATTTTAAAAACTGATTTTCACAGAATTGTAAAATATTCTATAGATTGTTAAAGGTATTCTATAAATAAAAGCATTCCAAGGTCAAGGAAGGTTGGGGAAATGCTACATTTATTTAGGGCTGTTAACTTTTAGATTGCTTCCATTATTTTCCTGTAATGAACTAATGTATACATTAGTTATTTGTACATAAATTATTTGTGTACATGTTCCCTGACTAAAGGCCCATAAGAACTTTTTTGGACCTGAATTTTAAAGGACATGAACATTTAAAGAGGATTTTTTATCTATTCATACAGTATGTCTTATGTACATATATTCATAACACTTCAACTTAGGGATCATACTTTATATAATTTGTGTCTCACTTTCATGTTATATACATCTATATACATCATATTCTATGAAGGAAAATTGTATAACACTTCTTGTATCTCATTTATATGACATTCTGGTTGTATCCCTCTTACATGTTTTTATTATATTTCATTGTGGGTGGCCAGCTTTCTGAGTTCATTTTTTTTTTTTTAATGTTTATTTTTGAGAGACAGGGATCAAGTGTGAGTGGGGGAGGGACAGAGAGAGAGGGAGGCACAGAATCCCAAGCAGGCTCCAGGCTCTGAGCTGTCTGCACAGAGCCCGACGCGGGGCTTAGACCCATGAATCGTGAGATCAAGACCTGAGCTGAAGTTGGGTGCTTATCCGACTGAGCCACCCAGGCGCCATTGGGTTCATTTTTTTTTTAATTTAAATTTTTTGCCTTAAAAATTTTTTAATTCCAGTATACTTTACACACAGTATTGTATTTTAGGTGTACAGCATAGTGATTCAACAGTTCTATATATTACTCAGTAATATACAAAAACACTAAATCAGAGGGATACACATGGACCCCTGTGTTTATTGCATTATGTACAAATTATGGGAGTCCAAGTGTCCGTTGATAGCTGGATGAGGAAGATGTGGTATATATGTACAGTGGAATATTACTCAGCCATCAAGAAGAATGAGATCTTGCCATCTGCAACAACATGGATAGATGGAGAGGGTATAATGCTAAGTGAAAAAGTCAGAGAAAGATAAATACCATATGATTTCACTCATGGGGAATTTAAGAAAAAACAAAAGAAGAGACAAACCAAAAATTAGACTCTTAACTACAGAGACCAAACTGATAGTTACCAGAGGGAAAGTAGATGGGAGGGTTGGGTGAAATAGGTGAAGGGGTTCATGTGTACCCCTTGGAATTAGTGTTTTTGTGCTTTTGGAGTAAATACCCAGTAATGTGATTACTGGATTGTAGCATATTTCTATTTTTACTTTTTTGAGGAACTTCCATACTGTTTTCCCCAGTGGCTGCACCAGTTTGCATTCCCGCCAACAGTGCAAGAGGGTTTTTTTATTCTCTGCATCCTTGCCAACACTTGTTTCTTGTGTTTTTGATTTTCACTATTCTGACAGATGTGAGGTGATCTTTCATTGTGATTTTGATTTGCATTTCTCTGATGAGTGATAATGAGCATCTTTTATGTGTCTGTTGGCCATCTCTGTGTCTTTGGGGAAACATCTGTTCATGTCTTCTGCCCATTTTTAACTGGATTATGTGTTTTTTTCGTGTTGCAAAAATTCTTTATATATTTTGGATACTAACCCTTTATGAGATATGTCATTAGCCAATATCTTCTCCCATTCTTTTGTGGATTGTTCCCTTTTTTGTGCAGAAGCTTTTTATTGAGTTGATTCTTTTTTTTTTTTTTTTAAATGTTTATTTTGAGAGCATGCACAACCAGCAGGGGAGGGATAGAGAGGGAGGGAGAGAGAGAATCCCAAGCAGGCTGTGTGGTGTCAGTACAGAGCCCGACAGGGGGCTCCATCCCGCAGACTATGAGATCATGACCTGAGCCATATCTAGAGCAGGAGGCTTAACCAACTAAGCCACCTTGGCACCCCTCTCGAGTTGATTTTTTTTAAATCATTTATTTAAAAATTTATATCCAAGTTAGTTAGCATATAGTGCCACAGTGATTTCAGGAGTAGATTCCTTAATGCCCCTTACCCATTTAGCCCATCCCCCCTCCCACGACCATTCCAGCAATCCTGTTTGTTCTCTACTTTTAAGAATCTCTTCAGTTGTGCCCCCCTCCTTGTTTTTATATTTTTGCTTCCCTTCTTTTTTGTTCATCTGTTTTGTATCTTAAAGTCCTCATATGTTTGAAGTCATATGATACTTGACTTTCTCTGACTAATTTTGCTTAGCATAATACCCTTTAGTTCCATCCAGGTAGTTGCAAATGTCAAGATTTCACTCTTTTTGATTGCCGAGTAATACGCCATTGTGTATGTTTGCGTGTGTGTGTGTATACGTACATATATATATATATATATATATATATATATCACGTCTTCTTTATCCATTCATCCATCAGTGGACACTTGGGCGCTCTCCATACTTTGGCTGTTAATAGTGCTGCTGTAAACATTGGGGTGCATGTGCCCCTTCGAAACAGCATATCTGTATCCCTTGGATAAATACCTAGTAGTGCAATTGCCGGGTGGTAGGGTAGTTCTATTTTTTTTTAAAATTTTTTAATTTATTTAAAAAATTTTTATGTTTTTTATTTATTTTTGAGAGACAGAGAGAGACAGCATGAGCAGGGGAGGGTCAGAGAGAGAGGGAGACACAGAATCCGAAGCAGGCTCCAGGCTCCGAGCTGTCAGCACAGAGCCCGACGCGGGGCTTGAACCCACGAACCGTGAGATCATGACCTGAGCTGAAGCCGGATGCTTAACCGACTGAGCCACCCAGGCGCCCCGGTAGTTCTATTTTTAATTGAGTTGATAAATAGCAAAATGCTTCTCTTCAAGTACATTTGGAGCTTATACTGCAAACGGTGAGAACTCAGTGTTCGCATTTTTAGGGGCCCAAAAAAACAACACCCTTTCCCACCCACTCAACTTGAGCCACCTGAGGGACTCAGGCAAATAGAGATCCAAATATTTTCTTATCATGGAGAATAAGCTGTGTTGAAGGTTGTTGCTTAGATGTGTAGCAGCATTGGGCTTTCTGTAGTCTCTGTCCCCTAAACTTAGACCTTGGAACTGCCCATCGAGGGAATTATGTCTGTAGAGCACGTCTCTGAGATCATTGCCTCATTTGTTATTACATTATTCATTCTTTCTGCTTGTCGCCTTGCTTTGGAATGGCATACTATATGATAAGGTAATTTATATCTCGGTGTATATTCCACAGCCTTCTCATAAGATCCGCCCAAAAGTTTGGCCATTTGTCCGAGTGAGTCTGTGATACTGGGAACTCTGAACAACAAAAGATTGATTAAAGCACAACTCTGTAATTAATTAAGCTGGCACCCCATTGGGAAGATTTCTACTTACCTGGTTATTATTTGTTGTTACTAAGTAGATGGTGAAAGGCAAGTAGTTTCCAGAGCCCTTGGATTCCTTGTCTCTCGTGTTCTGTTCTGTTCTTTGTTGGAGGCCTTGTGAGCTGCACATGTTATATCTTCAAATGTGCCTGTTGTTGATTTTTTAGCATCCCAGCTCATTAGTATGACCATATTAGTTAGGCTCTTAATGCATTTTCTATTGTTGTATGTTCCCTCCTGTTTTGGACCCTTGAACCTAATGAAGTCACATTTCTTTGGGTTTTGTGGGAGCAGCTTATGACCTATCTCTGCTTGAAATAGCTCTGCCTCTCCCATCCTCGTATTTTAGGATGTTGGAACTGATAACTTGTAGGGCCCCAAAGTAGTTTTCTTGCGGTCTTCTACCAGTTGTTTCTTCTGTAGTGAATGGGGGTCGTCCTCAGGGTCCCGTGGCTCCTGGTATTCCCAGTGCAGCTGCTGCTGCTTCATCAGTAAGTTGGTTGGCCAGTGGTCTCCTCTTAGTGTGACCCTGAACTTTGAGTACCTATCTTTGGACTACCCAAGGGCGTGAAGATACTCCCGTTGCTGGTGGTAGAATCTCAAACCCATTGAGGGATCTGAAATGATTATTGACTTGTAAGTGCAAAAGCTGTGTGGTGTCACTGGGTACATAGTCATAATTGGGGTTTCTTTATCTTCTTAAAACATGGTTGCAAATGTAGGTAGTTGTGCCTTTTGAACCAAATCATAAACTGCTTTATATTATTGCTGGGTCTTCCTCACCTAATTTAACTGTTATTTTTATTGTGTCTGGCTTGCCCTCCTTAACAGAGTGTATTTTTATGGGGCACAGACACATCATGTCTTGAATATATAACCATCCCGTCTAGACTACAGTTCTTGCAATTGTTTCAGGGAGTAATGGTTTGTCTCAGGACAGAATCCTTTAGGCAGTGGTTATTGACCTGCCCTGGTAAAAAATCTTTTCCACTGAGAGGGCAGGTGGATTGATGGCATGCCTGGAAGTGGTTATTCAGTCATCCAGTCTTGTACCAAGTTTTAAGTACTCCAGGTAATTGACATCACTACACGGCTATGGACACGTGGGGCCTATGCCACCTGTCTCTTCTCTCTTCCATGGGGTTAGGCTCAATAGCTATAATAAGGCATTTCCTTTAAGATACCATATTATTTGAAATGCATACCAGTTTTGGAGATACTAAACTTTTTTCCCCGCAGGATTACTGAGAAAAATTGACGTATACATTGCTGTGTAAATTTAAGGTACACAGCGCGGTGGTTTGTTTTATAAATATTGTGAAATGTTTACCAAAATAGATTTAACTAACATCATCATCACATATAGAGACTCTTAAGTTTTTATTTTTTATTAAAAATTTTTTTTAATGTTTGTTTATATTTGAAGGAGAGAGAGAATGTGAGCTGGGGAGGGGCAGAGAGAGAGGGAGACACAGAAACTAAAGCAGGCTTCAGGCTCCCAGTTGTCAGCACAGAGCCTGACATGGGGCTTGAACTTAAAAACCATGAGATCTTGAACTGAGCTGAAATGAAGAGTCGGATGCTTTACTGACTGAACCACCAGGTGCCCCACCATTCAGAAATTTAAATTTCATCTTGTCCTCTCCCTCCTCCTCCTCCCAACTTGGTTAATTCCTGATCGTGTTTTGCTATGGAACTGTCTGCCCATTAGTCCACTTTCCCAAGTGAATTTAATTGTTTGTCTTTTAGTGGTAATGCCCAAAAGCTGTTCACTTAATGTAGGTTTTAAAGTCTGCTATTAAAGACTCCAGATTGGGGCGCCTGGGTGGCTCAGTCGGTTAAGCATCCGGTTCGGCTCATGTCATGATCTTGTGGTTCATGGGTTTGAGCCCCACGTCGGGCTCTGTGCTGACAGCTAGCTCAGAGCCTGGAGCCTGCTTCAGATTCTATGTCTCCCTCTCTCTCTGACCCTCCCCTGCTCACGTTGTCTCTCTCTTTCTCAAAAATAAATAAAACGTTAAAAAAAAGACTCTAGTTTGCTAACATCTCTGGATATTCAGTTATCCTGGGAGTAGTTGAGATTGAGACATCTCATCCTTAGATAACAAATGGGAGCTTCTAAGTACAGTTCATACGGAATTTCTGGGCTTGTAGACAGAGACAGGGCGTGGTCCTGTCCACACCCATTACTGCTTCACGAGGTGTATGTACTCGGTTGTTTACAGCTCATAGAGGCTTAAACCTGGGAGCTTCATCTCGGTGTCCAGGTCAGTAGAAGCCAGACACCTGTAGCTTTGATTTCATGTGGAATCCATTCCCAGGCTCCCCAGGGCTTTTTAGGTGGCATGGGTACATAGGCCATGGTATTACCTAACCTCTGCAACTTACTGATCTCACTAGCCACTTCACTAAACCTCTTACAGTATTAATTTAATCAGACCCATATCATTTATTGAGTTTAAAAGTATTCTCTCAAATTCAGTCAATTTCTGCTTCTCCTGCTTCATATTTAAATTGGCCTAGGGACACCTAGGTGGCTCACGTGGTTAAGCGTCCAACTCTTGGTTTCAGCTCTGGTCGTGATCTCGAGGTTCCTGGGATCGAGTCCTGTGTCAATAGTGGAATCTCATGGACCTTGATGGTCAGTCACCATCTGATACACAGGCTGACCACTTGGCAGAGTACCAAGATTGACCTTGAGAAACTACCACAATCAGAAGGCTGGGTCCCTCCCTAAACCTAGACTCTCCGTTGACCTGCCCTCCCTCCTACCAAGACTATATATTACCCTGTTCTGAGAACCATTTATCAGTGCTCCTTTCTCCTCAGAGTTGGGTGGGCACTTTATTATTTAACATTTAAAAATTTTTTTTAAGTTTTTTATTTTTTGAGAGAGAGTGCATGTGCAAGCAAATGAGGGAGGGGCAGAGAGATAGGGGGAGAGAGAGAGAATTCCATGAAGGCTCCACGCACAGCATAGAGCCCTAAGTGGGGCTCAGTCTCACGAGCTGTGAGATCATGACCTGAGCCGAAATCTAAGAGTCAATGTCTAACCTCTTGAGCCACCTAAGTGTCCCTGGAGTTGGGAGCTTTAGATTAGTAGTTGGCAGAGTTCATGGCTTCATATTTTGGAAAACTCCAATTATTTGCCCTCAAAAAGTGCCCAGACGTCATCTGGTTGATAGGAGTATCCCCAGATCTCTAGATGTCTGTCAGTCTCGTTCTGTCTGGTGGTTCTTCCACCTTGGATGTTGCCCTTAAGTTTCTCTTGGGGTGGGGGTGGAGCATCTGATTGCCTTACTGTTTGTTACTCAGAGCTTTAGGCATGGGCCAGCACAAATTTCCTAATATATTCTTTCACAATTTATCTTGTGGGGGTGCCTGGGTAGCTTAGTTGGTTAAGGGTCTGATTCTTGATACTTACTAAGTTCATGATCCTTCCTTGCTGTCATGAGATTGAGCCCCATGTTGGGCTCTGTGTGCTGAGTGCGGGGCCTGCTTGGGATTCTCTCTTTCCCTCTCTCTGTCCCTCCCTTCCTCAAAATAAAAAAGTATGAAAAAAATTAACTTCATGTTTTTATATTAAAAAGCATTGAATGAATGATGTTTCAATTCTCTTTGAGGCCACATTGGGCTAGATAAGAGTCCTGGTCCTTGGAATCTGAAAGAGCCTAGTAAACACTTAATGAGTAATGAAAGACATATTTTTAAACCTCTGACTTCCAAAGTTATTTGTTTAACTGCATGTAAGGATTAGTGGTGAAGAGATGATAAACACCTGAAAACTCTAGATTAGTAATGCATAACAATTGTAATTTTTTAGTATTTTATTTAAAATTATAATTATTTAAAGATGAGAAAGGTAAAACGTACCAGAAATAACTTTGCCTAAGAATATTTGTTTTTGATTCTGAATTCAAAGTAAATTAGCTATTTTCTTTTTCTTTTTTTTTTTTTTTTAACTAGGGTTACACATCATTTTGGAATGACTGTATATCATCTGGATTACGTGGCTGTATGTTAATTGAATTAGCACTGAGAGGAAGGTTACAACTAGAGGCTTGTGGAATGAGACGTAAAAGTCTGTTAACAAGAAAGGTAAGAGGCCTTGTTAAAGAGTTTGTCTGACTAAAAGTGAAAATTTCTTACTAATACCTTTAAAGAGTTAAGGAGGAAGTTGATTTTAAAGTTAAGACTTTATTGGAAGTCATATTTCCATATCTTTTTTGTAATTTTGGTTTCTTGGTTCTTTGTATATGATGACTTCTGTAATTCATTGTCCGGCTCCTGGCCACTGCATCTCACATCTTCAGAAAGACTCCAGACTTCATTCTGCTTCTGAAAGCTGTAATTTGGAAAGACCTGACATAATTTTCTTTTAAAACTCAAAGGTGTTACAGTGCAAATTAACTATCCATAAGCTGTTGGTCTTTTTAGCAGAATATGAATATGTGCTATTTAGATCTCTGCCTTCGTTACTGTGACGGGCTGTATAAATTGTTATTTTGGCTAGTTTTTAGGATTTTTAACTCCATCCTTAGTCTGAAATACTCAAGACTGTTTCTCTTCTAGTCTGTCATTGTATTTCTTGGGGGCATGGTGTTTTCAGAACTGTTTTTTTCCCTTTTTTTAAGAAGTTTTTTTAATGTTTATTTTTGAGAGAGCGTGAGAGCGAGAGGCAGAGAGGCGCAGAGGGAAGGAGAGAAGAGAGAGGCAGAGAAGCAGAGAGGCGCAGAGGGAAGGAGAGAGAGAGGCACAGAGGCAGAGAGAGTCACAGAATCCAAAGCAGGCTTCCAGGCTGTGCGCTGTCAGCACAGAGCCCAACACCAGGGCTTGAACTCATGAACTGTGAAATGATGACCTGGGCCAAAGTCAGACGCATAACTGACTTAGCCACCCAGGCGCCCCAAAACTGTTTTTCCTTAATACAGCATCTTCAAGAAGTCTACGTAATTTTAGGTCAGAACTGAACATTTTTTGATTGATATGCTATAATCCAATAGGAAAGAAAGCGATTTGTATATTCTTGAAAGTTATATGCAAAGTAAACATTGAATAGCAGAACATATTTCTTATGGGATTTTAAAATTAATTCACTTTTAGTTATGCAAAGTAGAGTTAAATGAGCTGGCATGAGATTGATTTTAAAATTACTGTTTTAGAGAACTATATCATAAAGCAGAATATAAATTTTATTCTGTTTTACTGAGCAACCATAGATTTATGGAGGAAAAAAAACCTGAAGAGTCTACCATTATTGCTATCAATAAAATATACACATAGGTTGCTGTTGATTATAGTAGTTACAAACAATTTTGCATTAATGTTACGAAGCCCTGACCTAAAGTGAAAATATTTTGATACTAGTTCTTTTTGTGGGAATAAGAACCAGCTTTGTGTTGGTTATCAGCACATTATTTGCTCTTTGTTCATTTATTCATTGGTTAAATATTTAGTTAGGACTTAAGTCTACCGTATACTGTGCTCCACACTGGGAACCCAGTGGAGGCCAAGAGACACATGTTCCCTGCCTGCATGGGCTTTCTGTTTCGGTTAATTGTTGGTGTGACCTTAACTAGGTGGTTGATGGGTTTTTTGGAAAAATACTCCATATGATTTAATTAATGGCCTAAAAATAATGATGGATTTTATTAAGATAATCCATATTAAGAGTTATAAAATCAAATTGTAAAGGAGTTTTAACAAAAAATAACAATCTTCTGTTCACTTTCCCTCACTTCTGAGTCCCGCTTCTGAGAAGCAGTCATTCCCTGTCTTTTATTAGTTTTGCAGGGTCTCCTTAACAGATTATAACACACGTGATGACTTAGAACAACTGAATCTTACTCTCTCAGTTCAGGAGGCCAGCATATGCTGTGCTCTAATGGAAGGCTCTAAGGAAGATTCTGTTTCTTAACTTCTAGCTTCTGGTGGCTCCAGGCTTTCCTTGGCTTTTGGCTGCATCTCTGCTCTGTCTTTGCACTGCCTTCTCCTCTGTGTCTCTCCTTTTGTGTGTCTTTTTTAAGGATGCTTTCATTGCTCTGTATGTTTTTCATAAGGATGCTTTCTTCCTGGGTAATCCAGATCTAATTAATCCTGGATACTCCAGACTGTCTCCAGATCTAATTTAACTTAATCTCATCTATGAAGATTTTACTGAGGAGTAGAGTCCTAACATAAACACCTCTTGGGGACCGCTGTTCAAGTTGCTATAGTTCTCTTAGTTATTTCCTTTGACATTTACCTCCATATTTCTAAATGAGCTTATACTGCCATCTCTCTCTCTCCCTCTTTTTTTTTAAGATTTTATTTTTAAGTAATCTGTACACCTAATATGGGGCTCAAACTCACAACCCCGAAATCAGTAGTCACATGCTGTCTGACTGAGCCAGCCAGGTGCCCCGCCATCTCTTGATAAATCACTTTGAAATGCTGTTTACTTTCTATTAAGAAATATTGGGGGGGCGGAAGAAAAGATGAATATTTGGCTCTCTTACATACTACATATCTCTATTCCCAATTTTCCTAATAGAGTTATAATTTTCAGCAAAACCAAACGATTATAGTATTATAATTAATATTCCCTGCAGAGTTAAGTTATATCCTATATTCTCCTTTCATTTTTTTTCCCCTAGAGTTTTAATAATTTTCTTTTTAAAAACTTTTTGGGGCTGCTGGGTGGCTCAGTCAGGTAGGTGTCTACTTTAACTCAGGTCGTGATCGTAGGGTTCGTGAGTTTGAGCCCCGCGTCGGGCTCTGTGCTGACAGCTCAGGGCCTGGAGCCTGCTTCAGATTCTGTGTCTCCCTCTCTCTCTGCCTCTACACCACTTACTCTCTCTCTCTCAAAAACAAACAAACATTAAAAAAAATTAAAAATATTTTCTATGTAGCTCTTTTTTCTAGATGCTTCCTCAGAGAAAAACTAAATTATTAATTTTCAAATGTTCAAGTACATTGGACTGGTTATGATTTGGTGCTACTGGAACTTTCTGTCATTTTTTACTGCTTTCAACCCCCTGTTTTCTGTATCTAATGTAATTTTTTTTCTATCCTGGGGGGAGGAAATGTTTTGAGACTTGGCATGCCTGAAAATTTCTGTACCTCATTTTTATTTGACAGTTTGGGAATAGAATGTTACATTTAAGTTATTTTCCCACAGAATTTTGAAGTCATTTCCCCATTGTCCTCTAGTATGCAGAGTTGCTGTTAAAGTCTGGTGCCTTTGGATTTTCATTCGTTGTCTGATACCTGTTTTCCAGTCTGGAAGTGTTCCAGATCTTCTGTTTATTCCTGGTGTTCTGAAATTGTACGCTATCCCTTGCTGTGGGTCTTCTCAAATTCATCATGCTGTGCTCACTTTGGCAGCGCATGTACTGAAAATCATGCATGGACTCTTTCGTTGTAGAAGTGTTTGGGTTTGGTTTTAGAAAGTTTTCTTATGTTTCTTGTATATTCTTGCTCTATTTTCTAGACCTCTGTAAGTTTCATGTGGACCTCTTGACTAGTCCTATTTCTTAATTTCCTAGCTTTATTGAGATATAATTGGCATTCTCTTTGGCTCCTGTCCCTTTTAACCCTCTGTTGAGTTTTTATTGTGGCTCTCAAGGTTTTGATTTCTAGGAATCTTTTTTTTCTTGCTTTGTTTTGTCTTTTAATCATGACTTCCTGTTTTATGGATGTAGTATGTTCCTTTAAATCTCTAAGGATATTATGGCCCTTTTGAAAATTTCTTTTGTTTCTTCACAGTTCTTATTTTCTGTCTTTTGGTCTCTTCGATGCTGAAAGTTTTCTTTTAGTATCTTGTTACTCTTGGTTATCTGTTCATATTTAAGAATGAAGCTCCCCTCTAAGGAGAAATACACTAAATAGAAATTAAAGGTGTGGGCAGAGCGTATTTACTAGTGGTCTACACATTGCTGAATTTTGTTAAGGGGTTTAGAACTTACTGTAAGCATTGAGGAGTTTTAGGCAGAAACCGTTGTGATACCATGATAAGACTTGCCTTATAGAAAGATCAGTGAGGGGGATGGGTTAAATGGGTGACGAGCATTAAGGAGGGCACTTGTTGGGATCAGCACTGGGCGTTATATGTAATAAATTAAGTGATAAATCACTAAATTCTACTCTCAATCATTATTACACTATATATTAACTAACTTGAACTTAAATAAATTTTAAAAAATTAAAATAAATCAGGAGAATGGATTGGAAAGGGCTCGGAATAGTGTGGGGAAGCTAGTTAGGAAATGTAATACAAGTGAAAGGTTACTAGATTAAGTAGAGTAGAATAATTACAGAGTTGATGGAGAAGAGTACTCCATCTCCGAGAGATTGAGGGGACAGAATTTCGTAAGAAAAAAGACCCGCCTATACCCAGGTTATTGTGACCTGATAGAAGACATGTCTCAGGAGGTGGGCATGAGGTGATTGCAGTGGATTTAAAGAGCAAGCAGGACGTAAGAAGTGGTGGCAGGACTACAGTGTATAAAGATACAGCTTTTTCTCCCAAGGTTCTCCTTTCTTTTTTCTTTTTCTCTCTGACCCCTCACTAAAAGCCTGGCCCAGAATAGCACTGTCCAATAGAACTTTCTGTGATCATGGAAAATGTTCTATATCCGCCAACACTGTAGCCACTAGACACATGTGTCTGTGAGCCAAACACTTGAAATGTGGCTAGTGCAGCTGGGGCATGTTGTGAATAAAAACACACTGGATTTTGAAGACTTCCAGTGGAAAAGAAGAATGTAAAATATCTCAATTTAAAAATATTTATTACATGTTAATATTTTGGCTATAGTGGGTTAAATACAAATATGTTAATTTCAGCTGTGTCTTTTTTAATATAAAAAAAGTTAAAAAAATAGATTTGTGGCTTGCATTTGTTCTAATTATATTTCTGTTGGGTCATGCTGTCTCAGAAACAGAGATACAATTATTTGTATTTTTTAAGTTTTCAGAAGATTGAGCAGAAAGGTAAGGACACATTGTTGAGGACAATTTTAAGGGAAGACTGCTGCGTTTACAAAATAATAGATTTTATGATGTTTTAATAGGGAACATAAGCAATATAGCAGATTGCAATTTGATAATAGAGAATTTCAACCAGAAATTTGTTGTTTAGCCTAGAACTCTGTGAAGGCTGCAGAAATCTAATGCTTGGCCAGACCAATAAATAGCATTTTCTTACTGTTCCCCACTCTTTTTCCACTTTTAGATGGAGTGAGTCGGTATCCATCTTAATTTTAAAAAGTTCTGTAGTGTCTAACAATTTTGTTGCCAAATCTGTTGGTATTTTCAAGGTTCTGCCAGTTGTCACAATTTTGAAAAAAACCCTTTTCTCACCTGCCAAATTATATATTATATTTTATATTTAAATTTTTATCTTTTATTGTTGTATAAGCTCTTGAGCCAAGTCTTACTTAATTTTTACTTCTAATTGGCTAGCCATTTTTTTCAATAACATCTATTGAAAAATTCATTTCTCCACTGCTGTAAAATGCCACGTTTATCATATACTGAATTTTTATATGTAATTGAGTTTATTTCTATAACTAATGAATGTTTAAAAAAGGAGTTTCTTGATTAAATAGCCCAAGATTTAGCAATGAAAAAGAATTAGTATCAACTAATCCACTAGCATTGGTCTTTACTAAATCTTGCACACTTTATTTTCATTCATTATCGTGGCTAATCTGGTTAGGTTAAATGTTAGATTTGTGAATAGAGAATTAATTTCAAATCTGAACATTGACACTGCGTGAAGAACTTTAAGAAGTTTTTGCATAATTGTTTAAAATTTTCATTTAAAGAGATGAAGTGAGAAAAAAGGATTAGTGATCATTCCATTCTTCCTGCTTACGTTTTAGGTGATCTGTAAGTCAGATGCTCCAACAGGGGATGTTCTTCTTGATGAAGCTCTAAAGCATGTTAAGGAGACTCAACCTCCAGAAACGGTCCAGAATTGGATTGAATTACTTAGTGGTAAGCTTTTGTGTATAAACTAAAAGCTGAATGCTGTTTAAAAGATTTTTGTAAAAAGGGGTACCTGGGTGGCTCAGTCGGTTGAGCATCTGACTCTTCATTTCAGCTCAGGTCATGATCCCAGGGTTGTGAGATCGGGCCCTGCAACTGGGCTCCTTGCTGAGCATGGAGCTTGCTTGAGAGTCTCTCAAGCAGGCTCCAGATTCTGGGCTGTTAGTGCAGAGCTCGATGCAGGGCTTGAACCCACAAACCGTGAGATCATGACCTGAGCCATAGTCGGACACTTACCTGACTGAGCCACCCAGGTGCCCCACTGCTCTTTAACTTTTAAAAACATTTAGATGTTGTGAGATTGGTAATTAACATTGTGTCATTTTTCTTACTTATAAGTAATTTATTTTTTGTTCCCACTTATAAACCGTTTCTGAAAATAATTCTATTATGAGGCTGTTCTTTGAGTAAAAGATTTTGAGTTTTGCATCTGTGTTTATTTAAAAATACACATATTCCATTGAATACATGTACTCCATTCTTAGCTAATAGGGCAGTAATGAGTACTTTACACTTAGGGCAGTGCTCATTCTTCTTACAGATGGAAAACAAGCTTATTCACAAGGTTGTTTTGAAGAATTTTGAAATTTTTTTCTTTTGGCCATCCTCTTATAGATCTTCTGATAAAGGTTCTTTTAACTTCACTTGAGTAAGAGGAGTTTTGTCCATTTGGGACACCTGGGTGGCTCAGTTGGTTAGGTGTTCGACTTCGGCTCAGGCCATGATCTCATGGTTCATGAATTCGAGCCCCGTGTAGGGCTCTGTGCTGACAGCTCAGAGCCTGGAGCCTACTTTGAATTCTGTGTCTCCTTCTCTCTCCCTTGCTCACGCTCTGTCTCTCTTCCTCTCAAAAATAAATAAACATTAAAAAAAAAAAAAAGAATTACTTTGCCCATTTGATCAGGGTTTGATTAAAACTTAGCAGGCACCGATTATGTCCCATTAGCCAGCATGTCGTCGGTCCTCTTTGGGTTAGCCTTCCAGTTACGCCTGTTGAAGACATAGGGCCATTTGACAGTGACTCGGTGAGGGCGTTAATGTTAACTCCAGATGTTCAGTATTAGCAAATATTTTTTCGGATAAAACTGAAAGTGGTAATAATTGCTCACTGCACCCTGATGGGTCATTCAGGAGACCACTGGCCTGGGTGGTCTTTGGGTCATGCTCATGTGCTGCTGCTATTGGCCCATTACCCCTTCTGGTAATGCAAATTGCACCTTCTGGTGGTGCAAATTAGAATTTGTAGTTAAGTTCTCCACTGGTGGAAAAACAGGGTTTTCAAAGTTGTAGTTAATTTTTTGGCAGGTAAGTCAGAGTGTTCTTTTATGGAACGTGGTTGGTTCGTGCCTTAATGCACATTACTGATACCCACTTTGGTGCCACTTAGCACTATGGAGATGTTTTCAGACCCCTCCGTCCACCAACAGTCTCTTTATATAAACTTATATCATACGTGCTAATGGCATGTTGGGATTTGGTTTACTAACCTATCTTAGACAACTAAATTTCCTATGACGGTTTACATATCTGTCATGCAAGCACGCATGCGAGGAGTAGGGAATGCAAGTATCACATGCAGGGAGAGTGAATCAACATATAAGGTGGCTGTATCTTACATTCGTAAAATGTTACAAACCAGGTAAATGTAACTTGTCAGTACTCAGTATCAGTGCTGATTGGATCAAGTTGGGCTGTTCTCTTGCACTGTTGTCCCCTGATTGAAGACAGTGAAGAGATGACAGAAGTCTGTAAAATTTTCTCCGAAGTATTTAAATACACTGGAGATTTTGTGAAACAAAATCTTTATCGAAATTATCTCCTGCTACCTGGTACTGTCTTGGCTAGGCTAGGCTGAGCTGTGGAAAGAAGCGACCCCAAATCCCCAGAAGCCTCCGGACTTGTCACTCCTGCTGTGGGTCAGCCACAGGCCACCTCATTCTCAGCAAAGGATTCTTGAGTGTCCATTTGGGCTGGGAATTCAGAGTGTCCATTTGAATTAGGAATTTGGGTAAACTGTGAGGCTAATACTTAGAGCAATTAAAAAAAAACAATACCCTGTGAAGTTTAGGGTGGCCATAAATGCTAGAATATCACCTGTAGCACCTTAGTCATGTGTTTCTGACATTAGGAATGGCCTGTAATTTCAGCTTAAAAGAAGGGAATCCAGAATGAGAGGAGAAAAAACCACATTTCTTTTAAATTGAGAAAGCATCTGCTTCCTGCCTCGTGAAGGTACTGATAGTAGTACCTTGCTGATTTTGTTTAAAAAGCATGTTTTTTATACACAACACCATTTTGACCATTTTTAAATGTTCAGTTCTTGTTGAATTTTAAATTCTTAGAATTTTAAGTTGCTTCCAGGTAATGAGTGGTGGCAAATCCCAGTTCATGTCGCCATACTGACAGGTGCTGTGAACCTTGAAGTGCTTGAAGAATCTTAAAATCCATTTGGGGAACGCTTGCATATTTGTAATAATTTGATAACTGATCAGGGTTTAACAATATGGTTCTCTGAAAGTACAGTAGCTCAGAGAAAAGAGAAATTTGGGGAGCTTTAGTAATTGGAGGAGGAAGCAAAACTTGGATTAGGCCTTTGCAGGGTAAGAATGAGACGGAAGGAAGGAAGTGCTCTTGTTCTGAGGGGTTGGAGGGAGTGGTAAGATCGGGGGCCTGTCGGGGGGATTGCTGCGTGGCTCTCAGGATGTGCTACTGTGCTGCGGTGTTGGGGGGGCACATGCAGAGGGGTTGAGATTATATGTGACAGTCTGGTGATGACCCGAGTGCACAGGGGGGTCTGATTGCCCTGGGGATAGGAGTGCCCAAGGGTTCGTTATATTATTTACACTGTACATTTATACATGCCAAAACTACCAGTTGTTTCAAACAATTATATATCTTGTTAATTTAAAAATTAATAAATAAGCATATGCTTGAGGCAAAGTCTACTTAGTGTTTTTAATACACTTTTGCCTTTCTGAAATCTTAAAGACATGTAGTTGATCAGTTTGATCACAAGGCGTCACTAGACTGCCACATGTATGAACAGAGCTGCTTTTGGTTTTGTAACACAAGTCAAGGAATATAGAATTTTTTTGCAGCAAAATTATTAAGGTACCTGTCAGTGTGTCACTTTCACTGAAGTAATTGTTGGGCAGTGGATGTAAAGAACCGGGTCCTCTCTGCATAGTCTTCTCACAGTTCCCTTTACAAAAAAGTGAACTACAAATACATTCTATACATTTCAAATTAGGTGGAAACCTTTATTGTGTACTCACTCATCCAGCTACCCTCCCAGCCCAGTTTTCACCACTGTCCTAAGGATGCTAATCTCAGGGGTGACTTTGTTCTTTGGATTTAGCTTAATTTACTATTATTTTTAAACAAATGTCAGGATGCCAAGACACTTTTACCACTCAGGTATTTTATTGTACCTTTTTTGGGGGGTGCTAAAAATAGTACACAACATTTGCATATTACCTGCACTATTTTTCAGCCTTGTGCACGGGATTTCTTCCGTTTTTCAAGTACCTGACGAAGTCTGAATAACCTTTTTATTGGCGTGAGCATGAGAGATTTGCCCCTTTCCAGGAAATTGCTGCAAAGGGAGATGATGTCTGTCTTGAGTCCCTTTTTATTACTTCCTCTGAGGCAGAAACTATAGCTCAGAAGAAGATCCAATCATAAACGGAATGAATGCCTGATCTGAAGTTAGTCTGTGTTAGGTTCTTCTCATTTTTAGTAGTATAACTAAATTGTAAATTAGTGTGTTTTGGAATTGAGAAATTTCCCACAGGAACTTTGTAAGCGTTACTTGTTTCATTGGTTGTAATATATAAGATCTAATTTTGGATACAGTGTGGATAAACCTTAGTGTGACTTGGGTACAAAGTTGTAAATTGCTAATCTCATCGATTTCCCATGAGAAAGAAAAAAAAATCATTGTATAGCAGCATTAGAGGGATTTTGTGTTTCTAGGTCTGCAAAGAGAAGTTTAACTATGGGCTTCTCAGAATAATCTTGATTTCCCTTCCCCCACCCCCATTTTTGGAACTGGATAGCCAAGATACTCTCTGGGGGCATGGAATAAATACCTTTCTGTTTGATTAATGAGTTGCTAGGGAGAAGTGCTTGTTTGATAATTGACACGTTACTGTAAGCATAGTTAGTTAATTTTAAAGTTGAACTATAATTTTTATGGACTTTTATATAAATTTCCTATTGATCACTCTATGTTTATTTAAATTTCCGAAGGTCAGAAAACACAGTCTAGCCAATGCTAGCTTAGTGTCGTCGGCTGCTACCATGTGCTGATGGTACTAGAAAACAACCCCCAGTCTGCCTGGTGAAAGGTGCAGCAGGCAGGCATTAGCTGGGGAGGAAGGTGGGTTGGTACATTTAAAAAATGAAAGTGCTAAATTTTTGAAAAATGTGTATGTACCTCCATTCCAGGGCCCATTATAGTCTGCGTATAATCGCTGCCTGTCCGCTTTGTTGTTTTCTTTTGCCTGTAATGCAGGCGCCTCTTCTTTCATGGGGTGTAGAACCCTGCGTTTCAGGATTGAGCCGGAAAGTTCTTTCCCCTGGAACTTCCCTAGAAATGTCCCTTACATCAAACCCAAATAATTTCTTACTCCCTCTAGGCTCCTTGTTCGTATCATTTTTATGGGCCTGTGCATCTTATTCTTGCCAGCGTTGTTAATTATATTATGAGTCTATTTCCTTCACTTGATTTAAAAACTTTTCAGAGTTGGAAATGTCTTACTTATGTTTGTATTCTTAGTGCCTGATAAGATTTTTTTAGACCATTGTGAGCACATTAAATTCTTTCTTTCAGAGTGCTGATTCTGCATATGAATAAATAATAACTAACCTTTGTTACCAGGCCCTTTTCTAAGAACCTGGTATGTCTTTACCTCATTTAATCCTCATAGTAACCGGATGAGGTGGGCAGAGTTGTTATCTTGACTTTACAGATGAGGAAACAGGAATGGAGAAGGTAAGAAACCTTGCCCAGGTTTGCACAGCTGCTGGATGACCAGGTTGGAACTCACGTCTAACCAGTCTGGCTCCGGAGCTTGCCTGGTACGACCTGTTAGCAATGATGCTTCATCAAGTAACTTTTATTAACTTAACATTAAATGTAGGTATGGGCTTGTTTAACACTAGAAATCGAAATAAGTAGAATTTAATTTATTATTAAATTACATTTATACTATTAGGTTTTAAAATCTAATAGGGCCCCAAATATGTTTCTTTTCCTTTTCAAAGTTACCAAGGGAATTGAATGCAATGATTATTTTTCTTTTGTGGAAGGTTGGGTTTTTATGGAAAAGAATGTTTCTTTTTAAATGCAGGAGATGACTTCAATTTACTAATAATTCATGGCACCAACCCTTTATTATTTGATAGGTTTGTTTCAAGTTCCTAGTTTTGTAGAGTGAGTCATAAATTCAAAATGGCACTTCCAGATCACTTATTCTCTTAAAAAATAGCTCTTATTTTCTCTTCATTGCATTCAGGTTTTCCTTTAAATTATTTTGAAATTTATAATTGTTGTTTGCAAGTCCTTGTCTGCTAATCCATCATCTCTGTCATTTCTGGGTCACGTCTAATTTGGTTCACTGTTTCTGTTGAATCCCCCCCACCCCCCCGTTTGGGTCACATTTTCCTGCTTTTTGCAAGTCTAGTGATTTTTTTTTATTTATAGTTTATTGTCAATTTGGTTTCCATATAACACCCAGTGCTCTTCCCCACAAGTGCCCTCCTCCATGACCGTCACTCCCCTTCCCCTTTCCCCCTCCCCCTTCAGCCCTCAGTTTGTTTTCAGTATTTAAGAGTCTCTCATGTTTTATCTCCCTCCCTCTCCCTAACTCTTTTTCCTCCTTCCCCTCCCCATGGTCCTCTGTTGGGTTTCTCCTGTTAGACCTCTGAGTGCAAACATATGGTATCAGTCCTTCTCCACCTGACTTATTTCGCTGAGCATGACACCCTCGAGGTCCATCCACTTTGCTACGAATGGCCAGATTTCATTCTTTCTCATTGCCATGTAGTATTCCATTGTATAGATGAACCACATCTTCTTGACCCATTCATCAGTTGATGGACATTTAGGCTGTTTTCCATGATTTGGCTATTGTTGAAAGTGCTGCTGTGAACATTGGGGTACATGTGCCCCTATGCATCAGCACTTCTGTATCCCTTGGGTAAATCCCCAGCAGTGCTATTGCTCGGTCATAGGGGAGTTCTATTGATTTTTATTGGTTGCTGGACATTGTGAATGCTATGTTGTTGGGTGCCGGATTTTGTTGTTTTCTTTAAAGCATGTTGAACTTTGTTTTGGTAGGCCATGAAGTTACTTGTGGATCAGTTTGTTTATAAGCTTTATTGGGCCAGGTCTAGAATAGCCTTTTTTCTCAAGGCTAGTTTAGGCCTTACTACTAAGGTGTGATCCTTCTGGAGTCCCTTCTGAATGTCTTGGATGTTCAGTGAGACCTTTCCACTCAGGCCACTTGGCACACAAACTTTCCGCAGCCTTATGTGAACCCTTGCAGTTGTTCATCTTACAGTTTTTGGTGAGTTTTTCTTTGCCTACCCCTGCAGAGTTTCTCATCTTAACTCATGTGGCTTTGTTTTTAACCAGACTCAAAGGAACACTGTCCGATTTCAAGAGCTCTTGTTCTGCATAGCTCTCTCTTTTCCAGTACTCTCTCTGCCTTTGTATTTCAGCTGCCTTACCTTCTTGGAACTCTGATCTCTGTCTTTTTAATTTGTTTAATTTAAATTTTCAATTAAAATTTTCTTTCTGCCTGTTTTAAACACGGTGTTACTTCTGTGCTCTGTTTGAGGTCTTCTGTCCTACTTTGCTCCCTGGGATGTGCCATCGGATAGTAAGCTTGGGCAAGAGTATGGCTCACTTTGGTTTCTCTCAAGGGTCACAGCTCTGGACTGCCTTTTGACTAGAGTTGGAGAGCAGTTGTTCCATATATTTTATCCAGGTTTCTATTTATGTAAGATCAGAGGTCTAATTGTAGAAGTCCAAGCCTGATTATTATAGCCCCATATTCTTTAGTGTTAAGTCATATGGTAAAATACTTTTGCTTATGGTCAACTAAATAGTAATATATTTTACGACAGCACTCTTCACTAGAACTTTCTGTGATTATGGAAATGTTCTGTTTCTGTGCTGTCCTGTCAGTAGACACTAGCCATACATGGCTGTTGAACATTTTGAAACATGGCTGTTGAACTGAGGAACTGAATTTTTTATTTATTTAAATTTAATAGTCCCGTGTGGTTAGTGGGTCCTATAGTAGACAATATAGTTTGTTTTCTCTCAATATTATAAAATTTCAGCCTTGGGGTTCCTGGTTCCTAGATGGCTCAGTTGGTCAAGCATCTGACTCTTGATTTCAACTCAGGTCATGATTGCATGGTCGTGGGATCGAGCCCCATATTGGGCTCCATGCTGAGCATGGAGCCCATTTAGGATTCTCTCTCTCTAATAAGTGAACATTAAAATGATTTTTTCAACCTTATTGCTATTTCATATAATAAAAGTGCCTGTGGTTGATCTCTAACATGTCCCAGTTTGGGAAATTGCTGTAGTATTTTTTCAAATTAAAAAATAGTTACATGTGCCATAGAGATAATTCCGAAAATACAGAAAGTACAAAAAATTTGTCACATCTTATCCCAGAGAAAACTGTTAATATTTTGATACATATCCTTCTAGTCTATCTATAGAGAAAAAATTATCTTAGTGAAAATTGTTTGGTTTTACTTTAAATATTTCTGTCTTGAAAGGAAATGTGCATAGGTGACCAGATTAAAATGGTGAAAATGTTTTGTTTTTCTAGAATTGGCTTTGTATTAATTTGTTATAAAAGAATAGCCTTGTCTAAACAGGCTTTCCTAGCTTTGTAGGCTGTTATTTAGCAGTTTCTGGAGTAGCATATTAATCAGGAAAACTTTTTTTTTTTCTTTTGTCTCTTTATTGCACACTGGCGTTTTTAAATAGAAAAGAAACAGTTTGCTCTGGTTGCTTTTTGACAACAGCTGGAGAGAGGCCAAATATATTTAGTATTTAGCTCATGTCCACATTAGGGTTCCTGGTTTGAAGACTGCCTTCAGTTTGGTCTTTTGAGTAACTGTTGTGGCTGAAAACGTGCCAGGTGCTTAGAATCCAAAGGCCTGGCCCTCAAGGGGTTCATGGTTTAGTTGACAGGAAAAATAGTTGGATTTTCTTCTATTTATGTAGAGGGGGTGGAAATCAAATTTTATTGTCTATTTTAATAGTACACTTCATAAAATTAGCAGTATAATACCTGTCATTTCTAACTTCTGAAATCTTTTGTTTAGGTGAGACATGGAATCCGTTAAAATTGCATTATCAGTTACGAAACGTGCGGGAACGATTAGCTAAAAACCTGGTGGAAAAGGGCGTATTGACAACAGAGAAACAGAACTTCCTACTTTTTGACATGACGACCCACCCCCTCACCAACAACAACATCAAGCAGCGCCTCATCAAGAAGGTGCAGGAAGCTGTTCTTGACAAGTGGGTGAACGACCCTCACCGCATGGACAAACGCTTGCTGGCGCTCATTTACTTGGCCCACGCCTCCGATGTCCTGGAGAACGCTTTCGCTCCCCTTCTGGACGAGCAGTACGATTTAGCCACCAAGAGAGTACGGCAGCTCCTCGACTTGGATCCGGAAGTGGAGTGTCTGAAGGCCAACACCAACGAGGTCCTGTGGGCGGTGGTGGCGGCGTTCACCAAGTAACCGCTCAGAGCGAGGTTCCTTTCTCTCACGTAAACCAGTGGGTTCTCTTCTGTTGACTTCTGGTTCTCTGCAGTCTGTACTTTCCACACTCTAATTGGCTTTTGTTTTATGAAACGGTGGGTGGCTTTTTCTTCTGTGTGTGTATGCAGGATTCTGCTGGCACGAGAGGCCTTCCTCTTTCTGTTTTTAAAACAAAAAGTTGCACTGCCACATCGGCAGCCCGCTCCTTGTTGCCATCCTCACCGTTAACCTGGTCTGGGGATCTGGCGCGCTTTGACTTTCAGAGTGACTCCAGTCTCCTCACATGCACATCTCCTGGATTACCTCAGCTTGAGTTCTTCCCGCGTGTGCACGTCCAGCTAGCATTCTGCCTCCAGTTCAGACAGAAGTCACAAAAAGGCCTTTAACTCACCAAAGGTAAATACCTGTATCTATTAGGACGTTTTATACATAGACCTCAGTTGAGATGTATACTTAGCAAAATTATTTTTAAATTGAAACAACACAGTAAATAATATAAAATGCCCCTTGGATTTTGTTTCCCATGTAAATCTGTTGTATTGTTACACTTGTTGTGATTTTAACTTAAATCATAAAGGTCCAGTTGTTTCACAAGCCGGATCAGGGTGGGCCGCATTCCACATAGGCTGTATATAGTTTGAACTCTATATACATCACCCCTTCTGGCCACACCTGCCTCCATCTTAGTATTTTGCAAGATTTCACTAGTTGTACACCTGGTGCCCCTCACTTGCTTCAGTTGATATTATTTGATGGCAAAATAGACCTCTCCTCCTTGAAGGAAAGAGAAAAGATGTGTCTGATGGGTCCCGAGACTTTCTGAGCTGTGTCGTTCATGGCTCTCTCTGCCTACTCATCTCCTTTTGGAATTAGTTTTGGTCTTACACGTTTCTGTCATTTCTATAGGGAAGAGGCTTGTGACCAGTACTAATCTTGAGTACAGTTTTTTCTTTTTCTGTCCAAAAGTAGATTAATGTCTGCTATTAAATGTCATTTATCTACTCATACTTTTTTGGGGGAAAACAAATCAAATGTCAGTTTTAGCAGATATTGCATGTAAATTGTTAGCAAGTAATGACTACAACTCAGATGATTAAGAATTTTGTAACAGAAAGCTCTGCTATGTTTTAATTTTTATATACAATTATGATAATTAGCACATTGTAAGGATATAAACCTTTGCTTTTTAAAGTTTATTTTTACTATTTCTTTATCACTGTTTATGGTATCAGCGTTGGTTTCATAATGTAAATACTATATATTGAACAAATTAAATGTCAAATTTTTTATTACCATAGTTCATGTTAATAGTGGGGCTTTCAGGTGTTTAGAGATTTTTTTGGTTAACATTCAATGCAAAAGAACTAGATGGTGTATAACTGTAGAATTGAATTTTAAGGGATTCCCTAATATGTATACTATCTTTTTATCTGAAGTAATAAACTATGATCTTGAAAGTGCCTGAATCAGAGCAAGCATGTCATTTGTATTTTTGTATACTACCATCGCTTTCTTTCTAATTTTTACTTAGCCTTAGTTCAGGGTGGTGACACTTCTTTGTTTTTCTTTTAAGTTTATTTATTTATTTTGAGAGAGAGACAGCACAAGTGGGGGAGGGGCAGAGAGAGAGGGAGAGAGAGAATCCCAAGCAGGTTCTGCACTGTCTGCGTAGAGCCTGATGCGGGGCTCGAACCCGTGAAGCCATGAGTTCATGACCTGAGCCAAAACCAAAGAGTCGGACACTCAACCGACTAAGCCACATAGGCACCCCTAGAGTGGTGATATTTCTTTCAGTGCAGGGGCTGGCAAGCTTTTTCTTGTAGGACTGGATAGTAAATACTTAGGTTTTGTGAGCCATATATAATGTCAGAGCTACTCAGCTCTTGAATGGAAGTTGCTGTCGATAATACAAATAAATGGATGAGGCCGTGCACCAATAAAACTATTTACAAAAGCAGGCAGCTGGCCATTGGTAGTAGTGTGCCAGACTCTGTTTTTTTAATGCATGGAGAAGGAGATTTTCTGTCCTTTAAAATAACCTCCAAAAATGACATTACTGGTGGTAAATAATAACTATGGAAACTTATTTCCCACCCACCCCCCCAAAGTAGATACTGAACTGATAATTGATTCTATCCTGGAATTTCTTTTCGGGTGAAGATGTACTGTTTTTTCCTTGCAAAGATTTTAGAAGTGAGGTCATGGATGTTTTTCTTTCTTTTTTTTTTTTTTTTTACGTATTTTTAAAAATTTTTTATGTTTTTATTTATTTTTTTGAGAGAGAGAGTACGAGCAGAGGAGGGGCAGAGAGAGAGAGGGAGACACAGAATCCGAAGACAGGCTCCAGGCTCTGAACTAGCTGTCCGCACAGAGCCGGACGCGGGGTTCGAACCCACGAACTGTGAGGTCATGACCTGAGCCGGATTCAGATGCTTAACCGACTGAGCCACCCAGGTGCCCCGTTGGATGTTTTTCTAAAGTATTTTTCACCTCGTCGCCAGCATCTATTTTCTCAAGGGTGGAAAAGGGCCTTGCCCGAACCTCTGTCAGTGTTTGTTTCAGAGCCCAGGACCCAGTCCCCTCTACCTATGTGTGGCCCCAACTGCAGTCCATGTTTTTGTAGCCAGAGGAGAGGAAAGGGAGTACAGTTTGGAGGTTGAGGGGGGGGTGTTATCTAGAACTCTTTCTCCTATAAAACGCTACTGTAGACAGTCTTCTTTAAAGGAGAAATGATATGACCCCATGGAAATAATTGTGCTGTGTGGTAGGAGCGGTGTTTCCACAGGTTTATGCCACTCAGATCTAAAAATCAGGCAGTGAATTTTAACATAATAAAACTTACATAAAAGTCTGTTGTGTAAAGAATCTGCTGCTTCCTGAATTCTTCATATGTTAAGTGTTGAGTGTTCCTTAAAATAACCTGATCTTTAACAGTGCTCTAACCTGATCTAGAACAAGGCTCCAACCAGAAAGGAGCGAGGAGACTTGGTGAGGGCACACTCTGTGCCTGGTGAAGTAGTCTGTGCCTCGCCTTGAGCTCCCCAAACCCCGATTACGGTCTTCACTTAATGGAGAACAAGCTTGGAAAGGACAGTTTGCTCAGTCTCACGTTACCTGGTAAGTGTTGGAACTTTTAATCCCAAGCGATTGAGTAGTAGTTCTGGCCTTCAACTCCCCCAAGTTTTCCTTTCTTATTTTGGCACTAGGAGGGGACTTGTTTTCTCTAACAGAGACAGAAGCAAAAGGGCAGGCCTGCAAAAAATTCTCATGGTGGTCCAGAATTCACTGATAGAAGGATATTCCTGCTTGCTTCTAGTATCTTGGTATAACTTAACATAAATTGTCTTTTGGGGATGGAAAAGTTGGCCAATTCTCTGTTCGTAGAGGAAGGAGACACTGTCAGATGTCAGGTGGCCAAGAAAGCCCGTGATCTGCAGAAGCAGGATTGCCCAGTTTTCTCGGACACATCCAACATTCAGTTCTTCCTGTTGTTGGTGAACAGAACAATGCTCTTTTTAAATATCACCTCTGAGTTTGGTCATCACCCAAAGGGAAGCGAAAGGGGCTGGTGTTTGGTTCGGTGGCAATATAGGACCAGTAAATAATGACATTCAGCCTGTTGATGACAAGGGTCCGTGACTGCCAGACATGGCCACTCTTGCCCCCAGAGCATGGAAACTAGTAGTCACAAGTCTGTGTGAGGTATTTATGATGTTTAATTCCAGCTCTATGGTCTCTCTATCCTGTATTTCCTCGTTATATATATTTACAGATAATGTTGCTCCATTTCGCTTTCATCCAGATCAAGATGACTGACAACCTGAGTGATTTCCTATTCATTGCAGCCCTTTGAGTCCCAGGACCATATCCTTGGCTCTCATAAATTTTGCACAGATTTTCTGTATTCTTTAACAGCACCAGTAAGGTATTAATGTACATAACCTTGCAGGCTACTTTCAGAGAAGTATGGATGGTAACATAGTTAAATTGATACGTATACTTTCTCAGTTGAATGTTAGAATTTACTCTTGGTAGACCAGTGGTTTACTGTGATTCCCACTAGCATCATAATGGGAATATGCAATATTCTTTTTCCATTTATGTTGTGGAGAACTTTCAGAATAAGCACACATTCTTTTTTAAGCATTTTTGGCTTCATTGTATAACTTTCCCACTAATGAACATTTGGATTATTCTCCTGTATGTATGTATGTATGTATTTATTTATTTCTTGTCTTTAAATTTAATTTTAGAAAGAGTGTGAGTTGGGGAGAGGGAAAGAGAGAGAATCTGAAGCAGGCTCCACATGCAAAGTGGAGCCCGACATGGGGCTCCATCTCATGATGCTGGGATCATGACCTGAGCTGAAATCAAGAGTCACATGCTCAACCAACTGAGCTGCCCAGGCACCCCATGTCTTTATATTTGATTTCTATAGGAGGGATAATAGAAATGAATTTGCTCAAACAGTAGGTCTTGAAAATGTAAAAAGACAAAATCAGATTCATGTTAGACTTCCACCAATAATGTGAACACTGGTTTCTTTAGACCTTAGCCAGTACTATAGAGGGTCTCATCAGTTCTGGTCTTTACCAAGCTAATAGAGGAGAATGGTCAAATTATTTTAACTATTGAGGGGTTATCATTTACTATCTTTATTGGTGATTTGCATTTGGTTTTTTTTCCCCAGTGAGTTACTTGTTCATGTTCTTCATTCCTTTTTTTTAAAGGCAATGATCTTTTTTTGTGTTGCTTCATCAGGACTTTCCCTATATTATGCATATTAACCCTGTGTCTGTGATGCAGTTGGTTTTCCCAGTCTTCGGAGTGGGTATATGGTAAGGTTTTCTGTTTTTGTTTTTTTAATATTTGGAAAAGTGAATGGTGCAGTGCTCAAGCCTGGCATCTGTGCAGACCTTAATTGTCCTACTAAAGAGATCTGCTTGGTATTCAGATTTGGGATATGTATATATCATAGGAATTTGGGGGTACAATTAAATATGACATCTCAAAATCACATGTGTAATTTATGAATATTTGTGTATGCAAACATTTAGTTTTTATGATTAAAATACAAATGGAAAATCACATGAGCAAATGTGTAGGCTAGTAATTTTAAGGCAAATATGCTTGCAGCCATCACCCAGATCAGAAGATAGAACGTTCCAGAATCTGTTCAAGGCGTCCTCACAATTACAGTCTCCCTGGAGTACTCTTCTGACCCAGTATGCACCTCTAATAATTTTGTTCTGTTTGGTTTCCTTTTCCTTTTTTTTAAAGCTTATTTACTTATTCTGGGAGAGAGAGAGGTAGAGAGAATCCCAAGCAGGCTCCATGCTGAAAGTGCAGAGCCTGACGCGGGACTTGAACCCATGAACCATGAGATGACCTGAGCGGACACCCAAAAGTCAGATCCTTACCCTACTGAGCCACCCAGGAGCCCCCTTTCAATCTTTCATTTGATGTCTTTTTTTAAGTTTTTTTTTTTTCTTAATGTTTATTTTTGAGAGAGTGCAAGAGGGAGGGGGCAGAGAGAGGAGGACAGAGGATCTGAAGCGGGCTCTGTGCCGATAGGCTGACAGCAGCAAGCCCGAAGTGGGGCTCGAGCTCACGAACTGCAAGATCATGACCTGAAGTCAGACACTCCCCTGACTGAGCCACCCAGGTGCCCCAGGTTTCTCTTAAAATATAGGTCTCTCTCTGACACCCATCTCTTGTTTTTTCCCTTGCAAAATATTTGTTGATGAAATTGGATCACTTGTAGAGTTTTCCAGAGTTTGGATTTTGCTGGTTGTATCCACATGGTGCAGTTTCCTGTGTTTTTCTGTCTTGTGTACTTCCCAGGTATTGGTAATTGGATCTAGAGACTGTCAGATTCAGGTTTGTTTGGGCAACAGTATTTCATAGGTGGGGGTTTGTACTTTCATCAGGGAGTTCTTAATCTCTTTCCTTTTGTGATGTTGGCAACTCTGCTGGTCAGTTCTTACTTACATCAGTGAGTTATTGGGATTGCAGAGGGGTGATACTTTAATTCTTACCATTTCTTTGCTTATTAGCTAGAGAATGTCTACAAAAAACTTCAGCTTATATCATTGCTGTTATCTCTTAGTATTCATAGAGGAAAAGTAGGATAGAGTCTTTTTTTTTTTTTTAAGTCTTTATTTTGAGAGAGAGAATGAGCTGGAGAAGGGCAGAGAGAGAAGGGGACAGAGGCTCTGAAGTGGGCTCTGTGCTGACAGCAGAGAGCCCAGTGTGGAGCTCGAACTCATAAGCCGTGAAATCATGAACTGAGCCACCACCAAGGTGCCCCAATTCTACCTTTTTAAAAAGTGTTTATTATTTTGAGAGAAGAAAGAAAGAGTGTGTGTGTGTGTGGGGGGGGGGGGGAAGGGGCAGAGAGGGGGAGAGAGAGAGAATTCCAAGCAGGCTTCACCCTGTGAGCAGAGCCCAATGCACGGTTCGGTCTCATGACCATGAGATCATGACGTGAGCTCAAATAGAGTTGGACACTCAACCAACCGAACCACTAGGTGTCCCCTAAAGTCCACCTTTTGTTTACCAAGTTTCAAAATAGAGTTGGTTTCCTAGCGTTCTCTAAAGGTGACTGCTTCATTAAGTATTATGAACTTAACAGAAATCAATATTCTTTTATCATCATCACTTCCTTGATGAGAACCAGGATTCTTGATATGGAAAACTTGGAGGTACAGCTATAAGACAAAAGGTAGTAAAAACCTTGTAGTTCTACATTTAAATGGGAAGTGTCAGTGTAAATTTAAGAAGTCCTTTTTTTCCCCCTTTTTTTATTGTGGTAACAAAATTTACCATTTTAACCATTTTTAAGTGTACAAGTCAGTGCCCCATTTTGAGCTGTATCTGCACTGTAAGAACAGTATCATTATATAGTACAGTCTCTCTTTTAACTCTTACTTTGGTCTTAACTCTTCAGGTAAAAGCATATTTAGTGCTCACTACCATTCCTTATGTCATTGTCCTATCATTTCGGTTGTCTTGCTCATTTGCTAGGTTCTTCAGAAAGGGCTTGTGAGAATAATAGTCCCTGAGTGTTTGTATGCTGATAACAGTTTATCTGCAGCCTTTTTATTTGAAAGTCAGTTTGTTTCGATAACATTCTAGGTCATAATTTTGATTTTTGTGTGTGTATGTGTGTTAAGTATGTTCTTTTTGGCATAAAGAATTACTGTCAAAGTCTGTAATATGATTTTCTTTCTCTCATGAATGCCTTGTTCTTTTTGCCTGGAGCCCAGAGAACTTTTCCCCCCAGTTTCCCCCCAAAAATGTTATTACACTGTGTTTGGGTGTTGCTTGTTCTGTATCAGTATTTCCTTTTTAAAAATTTTTTTTTTAACGGTTATTATTTTTGAGAGAGAGCCAGAGAGAGACAGAGTGTGAGCCAGGGAGGGGCAGAGAGGGAAACACAGAATCCGAAGCAGGCTCCAGGCTCTGAGCTGTCAGCACAGAGCCTACGTGGGGCTTGAACTCATGAGCCGTGAAATCATGACCTGAGCTGGTCAGACGCTCAACCGACTGAGCCACCCAGGCGCCCTTGGATCAGTATTTCCAAGTACATGGTGCGTTCCTTCAATATGTAGTGTCAAATCTTTTTTTATTCTCATTTTCAGGAAAACTAAAGTTTCATTGTGTGTTCTGTCCCTTGCTTTAGGTTTTCTTCCTTGAGGACTGTTAACTACAGATCCTTATATTTGTCCATCTGCTTGGGCTCTTTTTTTCTCTTTACTGTTGATCTCTAAGCCTCTCACCCTTTTTATCTTCTCTTTCTCTTAAGATGTTATCATTCTAGTTTCGTCTTTTCTGAAATCGTTTTTACTGAGTTTTAATAACCAATTTCTGAATTGTTTTTCTAATTTCAGAGTATCTTACTCGTATTTTATGTCATTTGCTGGATGTATTTTAATTTGTTTTGAGGCATTTGGTTACAGTTTTCACTGGTTTCCTGAGCACGTCTTTCTGGTGTGCTTTGTTGTCTATAGGGATTGTATTTGCGCCTCAGCCTCTTTGTTATAATAACGGATTATCTTCTGTTGCCTATTTTTACATGAAATTACTTTCGCTGCTGTTTTAAAAGGGATGTGAGTCCGGATAGCTCTTCTAACTGTATTTATTCTCTACACCTTCCTCTTCTGTTTGGGTGCAGTGGAAAGAAACATGGCAGATTACTTTCTGAGATCTGATTTGCTCCCCCATAGATGATGTTGATTGTGGTGGGGATCGTGGGTTATTATAGGGCTATCAGAGTTCCCGGTGCCTCCTCTGCCTCCTTTGCACACATCTTGCTGTTGTTGGTAGTTTATCCCTGCCTGTTTGTATATTATGGGGTTTGTGGGGGTACTTTCATGCCTTTTGTTGTAGTACATGTTTTTTGTATACTAGTTGGTGTGTGTGTGTGTGTGTGTGGCGGCGGCGGCGGCGGCGGCGGCAGGGAGCAGAGAATGGGTGGGATGTGAGGAGAATAAAACACAGTCACTGTCCGGCCATCTTGCCTGGATCTGCTGGGGTAGCCCGTAGGTTTGTTTTTAGTTTGGATGTAGTCTGTTTAAATTATGACTCTCTTGTCTTATAGTTTCTGAATTTAGCCTCCTACTTACTTTATGATTTAAAAAATAATAGCATGATGCAAACTTTAAAAAAAAGTATTTATTGATGTCTTTTATAATTTTTTATAATATTTTTTCTTTTTAGTCCTACTAATGAACTACATTTGAAGATTTCTTAACATCACATTTCATTAACATCACTTAGGCTTAGTATTTTCTTTAATGTATTACTGGATTACTGGATTCTACTGCCTAACATTTCATCAGGATTTTTATTTTATTAATATCCTTTGTCCATTTCCATTGTATTTTAAGCATTTTTCAAGTTCATCTTCAATGTCAGTGACTTGGGTTTCTGCAATTTGATTTGAGTTGTCGATGCATCTGATAGGTCTTTAGTTTGGTAAGGTGGTCTCTTCAGTTTCTGTTCTTAGTTACACCAGATCCATATTAATCTTTCTTTTCTGACTTTTTTTATTTTGTTTCTTAGAAGCTACATTCTAAGTACATTGAGAATGCAAATCAGTTTGAGTTTATAATCTACTGATACCCAAGGTATTCCTCATTATATTTTTTTATTTGCCTTTTGGATATTGTGTTTCAGCATCCTCCCTCCACCGTTCCCAGTTCCGTCTTCATGAGGAGGACCTTTGCTGTACCAAATTGTTTTTAGTGGGGTCCTGTCCAAGCCTGTTGGTTGGTAGTGGATACATTAGGGTATGTTCAGTTCATCCTTTAGGATGAGAGAAGAAGGCTGGATAGTGGCCAATTTTAATCTTGTTCCATTCAGATAGCTGCTTTGGGGGGATTGGGAGGAGGGTATGTGGAGTGGTACTTGCTGGAGCCCTTATGGGGTGGGCGAGCTGTGGCAGCTAAGCCCTTATGGAAGTTGTTCAGCCCTTTTGCGGTAGGGCCCTGTCTGGCAGGGGCTCCATTCAGATCAGACCCTTGTGTTATTCCCAGGCTGACCCACATATCTGGAAAAACCAAAACAATTCCCCCTCTTCAACCTCACCCTCCTTACCTTTGAGGAGTGTAAATGGTTCCAATTCTGGGTGCTTCCTGCTTTTTCTGGGGCCCACGTTCTCCTGTAATCCCCTTTCTTCAGGTTAAAACTTCTGGTGGCATTCTTCAGAACTCTCATTTCATACATTTGCTTTCTCTCATTTAGAGAGCACTGTATCCCATTTCAGCTCTTGAGTTTGGTCTTGGATTGTATTGCACCTGGTATGTAGCCTCCAGCACTTACAGAATGGGCTATTCCCGTATTAAACCACAGGTTTCCCTCTTTGTATTTGGGCGTTAGAGAAAAGACTTACGTGAACAAATAAGCTCGCTCTGAGTAGAAGTTCTACCCAAGTAGGAGTGTGCCAGTCGGCATCTGACTTTTGGGGTGTATATGGAGAAAATCAGGCAGGTGGCAGCTGTAAGTCCAGAGAATTCTATGATACAGAGTGAGGCCAAAGGATAAAATGGCATTCATAAGGTTTCTAAGTAAAGAAAAGGTATGAAGGGTTGGTGATAAGGCCACCAACTGCTAGAGGGAGAAGTGGGTCTGTAGAAACAGACCCACAAATTGAAGGACGGTCTTTTTTTTTTTTTTTCTTAATGTTTATTTTTGAGAAGTGCGTGCGAGCAGGGAAGGGCAGAAAGAGGGGGAGAGACAGAATCCCAAGCAGGCTCAGTGCTGTCAGCCCAGAGCCCAATGCAGGGCTTGAGCCCACAAACCATGAGATCATGACCTGCGCTGAAACCAAGAGTCGGACACTCAGCCGACTGAGCCACCAGGTGCCCCAAGTAGCAGGGGAGTCTCATCAGTGGAGGGCACGGCATGAACATCATGAACCCCGTCGCTCAGTCTCAGAGGCACGGGCATTATGCCAAGTCCCATTTTTACCTTTCTGTGACATGACGTCGTCTTTCTTGGCTACTCTTGGTTGGTGTCTGCATCTTAAAATCAAAAGAGACTAAGTAAACTGATGCTTTTTAGTTTACTCTGTGAAGTAGGATCCCAGATCATCCAAGTGTGGGGTCGCGGGAGGTGCTGGGAGGTGGGTGGGTAGCGGTTTTGAGGAAAATGAGGAATTGTCCTTATAAAGACAAAAACTGAGAAGGAAACAATTGCTGAGTAGCCTGGGGAGTCCAGCCGTCGCTGGAAACCATGAATTCATAGCAGCAGCATTCTGTGTGGTTGTGGGATTTCCTCTACGAAGACGAGTTTAGGAACCACAAGCTGGCTAGTGGAAGGAAGGATCCAGGATTAGCTGGGACAAGGGTGCCGAGTCTATGGGCTGGATTGGGGGGTGCTGTGGCTACCATGGTGTCTAGTCTAACAGAGAAGAAGTGAAGGAGGGGCGCTTCTGATGGGGAGACGGGATTAGAGGGCTTGCGGAAATTGAAGACTTTAGTAGTAGTATAGTGGGAGGAAGGAGAGTAAAATCCAGGTCAGAACTTTGCAAAGGCGTGGGATGTTTAAGGTCTCATAGCTGGAGTGGCTTTAGATGGTGTCAGATCCTCAGTGTGGCCGTGTAAGAATTGATTAAAAAAATATTTTTTTAAACAAACAAACATTTTTGAAAGAGAGCATGAGTGCGTGGGAGGGTGGTGGTCAAAGAGAGAGGAAGACACAGGATCCGAAGCAGGCTCCAGGCTCTGAGCCATCAGCACAGAGCCCAATTCAGGGCTCGAACTCACAAGCCATGAGGTCATGACCCAAAGTCGGACACTTAGCCAACTGAGCCAGCCAGGCACCCCAAGAGTTGTTGATTTTAGTTCTGTTGCCTTTGGACCGCTCATTTATGTAATAATTTAAGTAATAATAAAACCTCTTTTGATCTTTTTATATTTTTATTTTAGCGAGCACAAGCAGGGGCGGGGATCCCAAGCAGGCTCCATGCCCAAAGGCAGGGCTCGATCCCATGACCCTTGGATCATGACCTGAGCCGAATGCTAAATCAACTGAGCCACCCAGGTGCCCCTTATCATTATATCTCAAAAGGTTACTTTACTTTATAGATGGCAGAACTAAAATAAAAAAACCACCCAAGTAGTAAGCAGAGTGTTTATTTTTTTAAAATTACTTAAAAAAGGTTGTTTACAGAGTTGTGGATTTACATAACTTGGCGACAACATTTTAAAAATGTACAGGCTATTTCATATTATTGCACTTACTCTTTAATATATAAGGCATTTTATTTTACATAAATAAAGGATAATGTATATTATCATACAACAGGTGTGGTGCCAATTAAGTCAACCATAAAATCAAATGAGATGTGTATGGAAGGACAGCAATGAAACCCGACTGACTTCAACCTTCACAGAATATCCTTGCAATACAATTACTTGTAACACGTATTTACCCTCATAGCTTATTGTGGGTGACTGACGAGTTAAATAAAAACCCCAAACAATGAAAGTTTTAGTAGGATACTAGAATACCATTAGTGCTCACGTCAGGAAGTGTGGGAATTATAATTAGCAATACTAGTCATGCCTTGAACACTGAAGACAAAGAAGTAGCTTTCTAAGAAAGGGTCAGAGATATTTAGCCTTTTGCTTTCTCCCTTAAATTCCAACTGTTGACCAGGGAAACCCTTCTCGCAAGATCGAGAAATGGCTGATGAGTGAGCCCCAAAGGTCTGCTCTCTACACTCTTCAGATACAACGATCAGGGACTCGTGGAAGGAGACTGTCCCATTGCTCCACATTCTCTAGAAATTCCTGTCTGTTCGCATAGGACTGTGAATCTCTTACTGGTAGGCACAGCTGGAAGAGTGGAGGCAAATATTCTCTTACCATTTAGGCAAGAAAGCAGAAACCACAAAACTGACCCCAGAGACTTAAAAACAATCGAGCATGCACCTTGCACTGACTGCCTATAGTTTCCTACCTGGAACTGTAGTGAAAAGTAGAAGCTAAATTAATCAGATCTTTCTAGCTAACTCTTGTACGACATTCTCTTTTGTATATAACCTATTGGGGAAAAAAAAAAAAGAAATCTGGGCTCACACCAGCCAGATACTTCATTCCCGTCTGAGGGACCCCTGGGGGCCGACTTTACAGAGATTTACTGGGATCAGTCACTTGGAAAAGCAATGTACAAAGGTGAGAAAGCACCGCTAGGATCGGATCGGGGGAGGGGGAGGGGGTACGGTGACCTTCGTTCTTTTCTCTGAGCCATAGACCCAAGCTGCAGGTTCCTGGAAGTCCCGACATGAAACCTCGGCGTCCTCCCATAGGCAGCTTACAATTCTCACCCCTACTCCCAGGACTCAATCCGCTGGCCTGCGTCACCCTTGGATCTGGCTCGTAACTACACAGTTCTGCTTTACCTTCAAAGAGTGACTCACCCTTGTTCTCCATTTTCTTCTTTTTACATCTCGGTAAATGTAGCTGGTGAAGGTTTGGAATTTAAGAAAAGCAGGTGCAATAGAAGGAGAAAAGCCAGTTTTGTGAATGGGAACAGCCACTATGAACAAGTCATGCTTTGAAAGGAGAGCGGCCAAGACGAGTCTCACAGGCGGTAGGAGTCACAGCAGTCTTCTGCACGGAAACGGTTTTGGCAAAAGGAAGACTTTGCAAAACAGGAAAACAAAACCAGCCAACACTTTACTCACTGCAGAGCCGTCATGTTACACCCGGGTCAGGAAAAGCGGTCCAATGCTTTAGAAAGGTTCTGTTTCTTAAGCTTGTTGGAAAGGGGAACACAACCAGCTAGCCAAACAAAAGTCCCCTAAAAGGATTGTTTTTAAGCTCCTCCATTTGGATTGTAAATGTAATGCCTATGTTTATAAATCCAAGGGTACTAAAAAGATTTCTAAAAATTTGGCTTAAATTAGTGGTTGGAGTGCCTAAAATAGAGAAATGGAAACCCAGTGACTATGATCTTTCTGCCCACTCTTGTGCTGACTGGTCTTGAATCGAAGCACTTATTCAAGACAAGTTCCAAACTAGATGCAAGGTGCTTTCAGAGCTGGAACTTTCTGCTCATTCTAAGCAGCAAAGTTCATGGCTAGTTAGTGCGGTTTATCAGAACGGCATTTCTGTAAAATAGCCTTACGACTTACACTTTTAGATCACGATCAGCACTTCATGATGATCGATAATCTACCGAGTTGAACTCTACATCCATACATTGCACATTACACTCACTAAAATATATCACTTTCTGTATTTTGCTTTTTCATTTTTGGATAATTCCTGAGCTCAGCTTAACTGTTAGGTCATAACTGATCTTTTCTTTCTTTCATTTTAGTCTCATTTTCTTTTCACGGTAAGAATACAGACCCACAGCTCCTTCCACTGAATGTGCCTAAAAGCACTGTTATTTACTTACAAAATTATATGAAACTGTAGTCCTTTTAGTTGTGACATTTGTGCCGCCCCCTGGGACCTGGTTACCTCCCTCACTGCCAGGATCGGGTATGGTGCGAGAGGAGGCAAGAAGGAGGCGAAGGTCTAGGTAAATGTTTTGATTGAAGAAGGGCACGCCACGTCTCGTATCCCCATCAGTAAACATGAAAAGGAGGGGACAGGCACTGGAACGAAAGGGTCCCTCCTAGCCTAGGTGGTCAAGGTCGAAGGCTTCCCGGGGTCAGCTTCATGTAGATGTCAAAACGTGGAGATGTCTATAGTCCTTGCCTGTTATCCGTGTTCCTGGGTTGTTTTAGGAACCCGGCGTTTGAAGAAGTTACTCTGATTTGCTCAAGTAAGGGAATTGCAAAAAGGAGATGCTTGTTTGAAAACGTAACAAGCGTGACCACTGAGTGTCAGTACTGGTGACAGTTTCAGGAAGAATTTCTATGCTTCCTAATCACTAACTGCACAGGTCCCTCCGGGACAGACTTCATAATATTCCAGGCATCAAAGTGCATGAGGCCAACCAGGGGTTTCCCATTAATGGCGAGAATTTCATCTCCAGCTTCTATTGTTCCCGCTTGTTCAGCTGCACCCCCTGCGAGAATAAATGCAGAGTAATGGCTGGGCACTTTCACAGTAGTCAAAACAAATACCGAGGAAACGAAAAACTTAAATGACACACAGTGCATCTACCCATAAAAATATCCAGATCTGTAACCTCCTCCCTTCCTCCTACAGCACATAAGCAGTGGACTAGGAGAAGATCATTTTCAGCGTATTTAATCAACAGGGGGAATACGCAGACCAGATAAAGAACTACAAATCAGTACCTAAAATCCAAATGGCCAGTAAGTGCAGGAAAACAGGTTCCACTTCTATCCAATATACCATGACCGCCAACCAGGGACTGTGGAGATTACTTACACACAAAGCCTGACGTATTTCTACACTGCAGCGTGCTGTATAACCAGCTCAGGAGTATACAGGTGTATGTTACATGGATGCTGTTAGTATAACTATCGTGATACATAGCATATTACATATAACAGGATATACAGTAGTGTATTTTTATATATACTGATATTGTTCATATAATTATATTTTAAAGAAATGTTAGTGAGGTGGGGGAGGGGAGGTGCAGAGAGGGATGATCCCAAGCAGGCTCGGTGCTGTCAGCACACAGCCCACCATGGAGCTCGATCCCAAGAATCACAACATCATGGCTGGAGCCAAGATCAAGAGTCGGACGCTTAACTGACCCACCCAGTCTCCCCTATAATTATACTTTCGTTTAGCTCAGGAACCTGAAGGGATTTTTGAGAGCTGTCCAAGATCATAAAATGATGATTCAGGATCAGAGACAGACCTCAGATCTACCACGTTTCAATGATCTCTACTCCCATCCTAGTATTTGCAATCTTAAATGAATGGGATCTTGGTCCATGTTGATTACCCCTGGCTGGAAACACTGCTGGCCTCACTTAGCCTAGTAGGTTTATGTCAGCTACAGCTACTGCTAGTTCAGATCATGGGGTGGGGCGCAGACCCTGGAGCCAGACTGCCTGGGGCCCAAGCCTTGTTCTGCCACTTGCACCTGTGACCTTCGGGGCTTGTGTGGTCCCCTGTGGCACAGTCTTCTCTGGTGAAACGGGGCTAATAACAGTACCTGATAGGACTGTCATGTGGGCGACATGCGTTCACAGGTGTAGAACACGACAGGGCGGACACACAGGACACCCTGCATGTCACAGAGAATAAGAACATTTTCCAAATGGAAGGCACCATCCTGCACAGAAAGAAAACAGACCACTAGCTGCGTTTTTTTTTAGGGCGTTACCTTTGTACACTCTTTTAATGACCAGGGGCCCATCTCCAGCCATCGATGATTTTCCTCCATCCAGACTCAGTCCCAGGCCAGCGGAGGTCTTCAGCACTTCAACACACAGAGCGTCCTGGGAAGCTACACCTCTCCCTGTAGCAGATGTTCAGAAGGATGAGAATGACAGGGCCGCTCATCACCTCCTGTCCAGTCCCCTAAATGCATTCTCCCAGCACCCTGGAGTCCCATCTACCTTCGAAACCAGCGTTGGGGTTGGTCTCCCAAATTTGGAGCGGGCCTCGCAGCTATGTTCTGTATGCACCATGTGCTCTGAGCACCTTCTGTTGTGCCCAAGCAGAAACCCCCAGGAGCCAAACTGCTCTCGGCAAGCCCCGCGCACTTGCTGTGGGTCGCCGCGAAGTCACGCTTGGGGAGTCAAATTCGATCTCCTGCCGACCCTGACTGCCGACGGCAGCAGCGTGTCACAGCCTGACACTGAAACCCCGCAACACCCAAACGCCAGACCCCATGTGAGACCGAGGTCATGGAATCCGAAGCTCCCAGGGGTGCCAGGCTCCTTGCCTTCCTCCTCCTGCCACGCATGCTGCTGTTGGGTGCCTTCATCACACACCAGCTGCCCTCACTGCCATCTCCTCTCTCCGCTGGGGCTGGGGGTGGGGGGGCGTTTCCATGGCAACCTGCCCTGCAACAACCTGCTTAGTGTGCTAGTGTGTAGAGGCCTGGCTGAAACCCATCTCGGAGATCTGCACAGAGATTGTAAGCCTGCCTTTTATTTCTCTTATTTACACACTTTCTCAGGGAAGCGTGTTGAGGAAGGGAATGGAAAGCGCACTGAGGTGTCCGGGAGGCAGGGGAAGGACCACCCTTCGGGCTGAGGCCAAGCTAGCCAGCATCACTGCTTTTGCACATAAAGGTCAGGCCATTAGTGTGGTGGAAAGAAGGCGGCTCCACGTCCCATGTGGGGTGAAGGACATGTGCTGACGGGAGCAGCGAGATGTTTCACTTGCCGTTAAAAGGAGCCTTAAAAAGATAGTGTCGCTGGGCCCTGGCCCTCACCTTCACCCCCATCCCTCAGAGTTTATGATTGAAATGAGCCAGGGAATTTGCTGGGCAGGAGGATTTTAAAAAGCTTCCTACGTGGCTCTAACGTGCAGCCTCCCTCATCGGCTCGCAGTGTGTGTCAGGGGTGATCGCACAGGTTCAGGTAGAGCCCCCGGCAGGGGCATTTTAAGGAACAGGAATCTGAAAAAATAAAGTTTAGGCCCTGAATGTGCCACAGGACTACTTAATGATTATGAACGACAGGATTAGCCTTCCATATCCTGAGTTCACGAGTCTTTAAAACTCTGGAAGCCACTGGGGTTAAGTGTCAAGTGGTTTCCTTCGACAAGTTTCTCGGATCCCACTGCAAGTACAAGCAGTTGAGACCGTGCTGGGGCACAGGTGCGTATGACAAGGTCTGCTGACGTAAGGTGTCTCCTAATATTGGCAAGGGCTTTGGTTTTCTAGAAGAGCAAAGGCAAGAGAACAGAGAAGGCTGCGAATACTGCTGGCCTGCGGAGGCATCTGGACAAGAAGTTTCTCTTTGGTTCAGTGGCGGCAGTGCCCTTTCCCGCAAAGCAGTCGCAGCCCAGGCTGCCACAAAGCCACGCTGAACGGAGAGGAATTCACTACCCTTGACTTCATTTGGGAGAGATGTTGAGCCAAAACAAAAGCCTCCCCAGAAGGCAATGCCCCGACCTGAGTCATCGGCTCTCCTGTGCCTCCTGGACTAAAGCCATCGCTCCTGAACGCCAAGGTAGAGGACACCACTGAAGTCTGGTGGTGTTACCTGAAGGCCAGAATCAGCCTGTGCTTCAGAAACAGAAGTGGTACTTAGTTCCTTCCGAGTAAGTACTTCGTACACCTTCCTGGCCAGCCTTGGTGTGACAGTGCGGAGGGCACACAGAAAATCTACTTCTGAACCTCTTTTTATAAGCTCTTCTTGGTTGATTAAGGCTACAGTCTCTGCCTTTACACATCTGTACCCCCTCATGTCCTTACATCCTCCTAAAACAGGAGAGGACACAAACCTTGATACTTTGCAAGGACAGATCTCAGTACTGGAACTTCCCTTTCTACATTCTCAACATGATCCCCCTCCCGTACCACAAGAGTTTCTTGCTTTACTTACTGGCCACTTAAGTCCTAAGAAGAAGATATAAATGTGAAAAGGGCTTCCTTCTTAGCACATTTAGAGAAGCCATCCAGTGGCTGTTAAAAATCTTCAATAGTGTGACTATAACAACTGAGGGCGGTGGTTTATAACTCACTTGTAACACTGCTTTTGCAAGAACCATCCGCCAACATGAGACTTCACTACCTTTGATTTCTCTGACCCGGATGATGGCAGTTACGTTCCTTCGTGCTTAACCGACTTGACCCTGCCAGGTGTGTACACCCCGCTGGTGGTTGAATCTTACCTGCTCCGGGTTCCAGGAGGCTGGTCTTTCTGGAGAGCAAGCCCCTCCCATTGGCTTCCTGTCTGGTGGAGGATCTGGGCTGCTCATTCCCTTTCTTGATGACGACGAGGACATCTTTCTGCAGCTGTGCTTGGTGCAGAATCTTCAGGACATCCCCATGGGCCAAGCCAGCCAGTGAGGCGCCATTGACTGATAGAAGGAAATCTCCTCGGTTCACAGTCCCTTCCTGAGAAGCAGCCCCCTGAGAAAACACCCTGTGCACCTGGGGCAAGGAGAAGACAAAAGCCAAAGTCATTTTTAACAGCCAGGAAAGGCAAAAGGATAGCTGCTTGTAGTAGAGGAACTTTCTCACGGCAAGTTTTCAAAATTATACAAACGTGGTTCACCAAAAACCAATTATTCAGTGTGAGGGATGGAATATATATTTTTAAAAAAAATTTTAATGTTTATTTAGTTTTGAGAAAGAGAGAGAAAGAGAGGGCACGAGAAGGGAAAGGGCAGAGAGGGAGGGAGACACAGAATCGGAAGCAGGCTCCAGGCTCTGAGCTGTCAGCACAGAGCCCGATGAGGGTCTCGAACTCATGAACCGTGAGATCATGACCTGAGCCAAAGTCAGACACTCAAACAACTGAGTCACCCAGGTGCCCCTGGAATATATTTTTTACTCAACTTCTTGCTAGTGTCTTATATATGCCTGGCACTCCATGGGGGCAAGAAGACAACAATGAACAGGACCTGGTCTTGTCCAGTGAAGGTGACCTCTCCAATGATCTCAAAGTCCTTTGAGTGATATAAAATTTTCGGTTGTTCTTGAGAAGGAAGTGATTTCAAAACCAAATGCAGGTTTGGTCAGTTAATTCTAGTGTTTTTCTAGTGCTTGAATAAAACGTTTAGGTGAATATGAGGGTACAGAAAACTGCTTATACGTATGCACATCTCATCACTCTGTATCACAGCTCTGTGGTAAGAATGTGTATCTTTGCTAATGAATCTGGTATATCCTACTTTCTCCACTTTCCCATTTTTGTTTTGTTAGGAGGGAACAAACACCAGCTTTCTTTGAACTCACGGACATGAATTCTGTCCTGAGCAAACGTGAGGCTGCTTCGGGAGTGACTTTCCTGAGAGCATCTTGACTTTGTCACTTACCACAATTGATTTTGGCTCCACATCTGTTCCTCCTGCCACAGTGAACCCCAGACCTGAGCCTTCTTTTTTACTCAAGACGACGAAGCAAACATCTTCTTTGTTCTAGTAAAAAGAAGTACAAAAAAGTACAGTTGATCCTTGAACAACATGGGGTTTGGGGCCCCGACCCCTGCGCCGTTGAAAATCTGCCTATAAATTTTGACTGCCCCTCACACTTAACCGCTCATAGCCTGGCCTTGACTGGAGCCTCACTAATAACATAAACAGTTGGTTAACATATATTTTCTATTCTATGTATTCTATGCTGTGTTCTTACAGTAAAGCGAGAGAGGGGTGCCTGGTGGCTCAGTCGGTTAAGCATCTGACTTGATTTCAGCTCAGGTCATGGTCTCTCGGTTTGTGAGTTTGAGCCCGTCATTGGGCCCTGGGTTGGCAGCATGGAACTTGCTTGGGATTCTTGGTCTCCCTCTCTCTGCCCCTCCCCTGTTCGCTCGCTCTCTCTCAAAATAAATAAATTAATAATAATAAAAAAAGGCTAGAAGGGAAACAACATGATGAAGAAAGTCCTAAGGAAGAGAGCGCATTTAGAGTACTGTAAACCCGTTTTGTTCAAGTGTCACGCGTCTGTTCCCTGTGCCGGGAGTTAGGAATTCTGCTGGGAGTCCTCCCGCTGTGCTGCACGGCCTGTCAGCACGAGCCCCAGCGGCTATTCCAGGGCTTTCACACCTTTCCCGAACTCGACTGTCCTGCACCCCTCCTGGGCAGTGCTTGCTTGGAGTTTGGGGGTCCATCCTGTACCTATACAGCCACGGGGATGGTGGACATGAGCCAGAAAGAGGCAGGGATGGGACAATATAGGAGCTATTCTAGGCGCCCGATTGTGCCTTCCCAAATCTGATGATAGCACGTAATTTCATCATGAAGGGCATTCTTTTTATTTTTAATATTTATTTATTTTTGAGAGAGAGAGCGTGAGTGAGGGAGGGGCAGAGAGAGGGAGACAGGATCTGAAGCTGGCTCTGTGCTGAGAGCGTAGAGCCCAGTGTGGGGCTCGAACTCATGAACTGTGAAATCATGACCTGAGCCGAAGTCAGAGGCTTAACCTTAGACCGTGCCACCCAGGCGCCTCTCAAAGGGAATTCTTTATTCTATGATTTAAACAGTTATAGACTTAAACAGTCTATAATTTAGTCAGGCCAGGGTCAACAGCAGCAGAGAGAAGTAGTGCCAAGAGGCAGGATGAGAGCACGCTGAGGCCAACTGTTTTCTGTCCCCTTCCCGCCATGTTCAGTTCATTGGATTTGAGGTGCAATTAATGAACGGGTATTTCCAAAATACAAAGTATGTTAAAAAATATAAAGTCCCCTAAAACTAACTGCCTGGTTAGTTTTTGAGACTAGAACATTCCTAGTAGTGTCCTAGGCTTATGTAAAAAAAAAAAAAAAAGACTGTCCTATGTTTCAAGCATCCAACAAAAGATACCTTGAAATAAAATATTTTAAAATAACTGAGTTAGGCTAATTATTCTGAATTGTGACTTCCTTCACGCACGTGGTATATATGATTCACAACATTTTTCAAGACCTGCATTGCTAGGTTCCCCATGAAGTGATTTATAACCCATCAATTCAAGGTATTCTCAACCCAGCAACAGAAAATGAATCTAAAAATAAAACCTAAGTGTTGCTTTGACGAGAGAAAGTGAAAACACTGAAAGAGAGAACCACCTCTGTATTGTGCTGGGGTAGGAACCCATAATTTAAAAGTAAAAAGAGTTTAGGATTTAGGAGCTCCTGGGTAGCTCAGTTGGTTAATTGTCTGACTCTTGATTTCACCTCAGGTCATAATGTCACGGTTTGTGAGTTTGAGCCCTGAATCAGGCTCTGCGCTGACCGTGTGGAACCTGCTTGGGATTTTCTCTCTTTGCCTCACCCCCACTCACACACAGGCTCTCTCTCTCTCTCAAAAGAAATAAAACATAAAAAAAGAAAAGAAAAAGAGTTTAGTCCCGAAGAGTAATCTCAAGGATTTTACGTCTCCCCAAAGAAGTTCATTCAAACCAAATCTCCATTTGCCGACACTAGAATGTCCCGCAGACCTTTTGGGGGATTTTGACTTTGCCGGGAAGTCCAACCATTTACAGGCTCATTCACGTTTGGAGAGAAGAACGAGGACCAGGCGTTCTCGATGAAAATGGGGCATGTGGTCTGGTACACACAAATTTTAATTTACTCAAAAAACTTTTTTTCTAATTGTGTCTGAGGATACAAGCATGCTGGAAGCTGCTCACAGCCACTCTGAAAGCAACTGAAGACTGCAGGGAGATGAGGGGAGAAGCTGCATCTGATGCAAGTAGGAGTGCCGCTCCACACCAGACCACAGGACTTGTCTGGGCATGACTGTGGAACCAGAGTGATGGGGGGGAGGGGGAGACCCCCCAGTTGGCGCTCAGCATCCCATCCACACAAAAATCTCCCGTTGTGTCTGTGGTCTTGAAAATGTGCATCTTGTTTGTGCGGTTGGTTGAGACTTTTTGGTTTTCTGCTTGTACTTATTTGAGAGAGAGAGGCAGAGAGAGATGGAGAGAGAGAATCCCAAGTAGGCTCTGTGCTGTCAGTGTAGAGCCTGACTCAGGGCTCGATTCCATGAACTGTGAGATCATGAGCTGAAATCAAGAGTCAGATGCTTAACCAACTGAGCCACCAGGCGCCCTGCCTTCTACATTTTATCTAACACTATGAAGTGTCTGGAGGAAAAGGGACCCAGCAAAGTGTCATCCTGCCACACTGACTGTAAGTCCCAGAAAGAGACTTGCATGCATGAAACACTTATTGTCACAAGTCGAAGAAAGAAGGGAGATGACAGAATAGTCCCTTTTACTGAAAGTGACAACTGCTGGATGTCTCAAGCTGTCTGTTAACCGCACAGACCCAGACCAGCGGGCTGACGACCAGAGGGAGTGTGTAAACTAAGGGGAGCTGGTCTCCTCTCCATCCTGGTTCCCTCCTCAGGAGATGCCAACATCGCAGCCCTTCTGGCTAATGCCAGAATTTCTGGAACAGTGTTCTCGGATCTATGAGTGGCTGAGGTACGTTACCAGTCAAGAAAAAATTATTCATATTTGCTTTTTTCTCAAATCAGAAATATTCATCTATTAGGGTTCAAATCTCTAAGGACAGTTCTGAGAAATTAACGTTGTTGTTCAGAGAAGTATTCTAGATATGAACCCATGGCTTCTTCTGTTAGTGTTTATCATCACATCCAATTTACTGAAAGACAGCATTCTTTTAATTTTTTTTTAAATGTTTATTTTTTTTTAGAGAGAGAGCACAAGCAGGGGAGGGGCACAGAGAGAGAGGGAGACACAGAATCCGAAGCAGGCTCCAGGCTCTGAGCTGTCAAGCACAGAGCCTGACGCAGGGCTTGAACTCATGGACCGCGAAGATCTTGACCTGAGCTGAAGCTGGACGCTTAACCAACTGAGCTACCCAGGCACCCCAAAAGACTGCATTAATAATGATCAATTAGCCACCTTGTCTTGAACCCCAGGCTTCAGAAGCTCTTATGCCTGGGACCAGGGTAGAGCTACACACATGCTAACTCATTTCCCCAGCAGGTGGCTCCCTTGACAAGTAGTTAATGTCCACGTAGGTGCACAGATGTGCTGTGGTTGTTCCCTCAGGTTTCCAAGATGCCCAGTTCAGTTCTGAGGACCCTCTGTAGACACACTCCAAGTGTGGGGGGTGAGGAGGGTGGTACCTCGTCCCTACTGGGGAATTAACACAGCGGCTGCACCAATCTGGCACCTGAACTTCAAGACAAGGTCTGGCTTGCAAAGCCAGCTGCGAGCGCGAGAGGTCACACCCAGCTGAGGGTCTCTGTGCGCGGGCTCCGAGCAGAGCTCTCCTTGGCTCCCAGAGCTCCGGCTGCACCTGGGCACCCCCCTACCGCCCACCCCGTACCCCGCCGGCCTTTCCCTGTGTGGCCCCAGTTCCACTCACCTCTGATTGTGCTTTCGCTTCCTGAATGAGGGCCGGGACTGTGGATTTTGACCCCACTGACGATAAAACAGACTGTAATCTTTGCTGGTCTCCTGCTGAGACTAGAAGTTGATCCAAACTATATAAAAATATGAAAGAAAAAGGCAATTTTCCCATTTCATAAGGATGTATTTACAACACTCTTCCTAACAAATTGCAGGTGTTTTCTGATTTTCATGCTCTCTTTAGTTTTTAAAAATAATTTTTTTAACGTGTATTTATTTTTGCATGAGCACGCGAGAGCAAGTGAACGAGGGAGGGGCATAGAGAAAGGGAGACACAGAATCTGAGGCAGGCTCCAGTCTCTGAGCTGTCAGCACAGAGCCTGACGCGGGGGTCGAACTCATGAACTGTGAGATCATGACCTGAGCTGAAGTCGGACGCCCAACTGAGCCACCCAGACACCCCTTCATGCTCTCTTTTTGTCCCAAGAACTCTCAATTCAACTGCCTGAGGAATCCTGGGTGCTTTGCGGGAATGTCATCCACAGGAATTACGGTGGCTTCTGGGATCCCCTCAGGATGTTAGGGAACCAATGCTGGAGCTCAGCAGACAATTTCTGACATTTAAAAAAATATTCTTTAAAATGTTAGGAATTTTCTGCTTAACTTGGGTCAGCTTCAAAGGCCCAGGTTGTTGTCCCCTTGAGGTGCAGCCCTCCCTGTCCGCGCACATCTCTCTGACGGCGCTCTTGCCGAAGTACCCTGTCCCATCAAGACTTCCCTGCAGAGCGACATTCTGGAAACCCTTTCTCTGCAGGCAGAGTCTTTTTCTAGTAATGATACTAAAAAAGCAAAGAGGGCTAAATGTAATGTGGTATCCTGGCAGAGAAAAAGGACATTAGTGAAATTTGTTCCGTGAAATCTGAATAAAGTCTGTGGTTAATTGTGTTCTTCCAGTGTGAATTTCTGACTTTTGACGACTGGACTGGGACTACATAAGATGTTCACATTAGGAGGAGCTGGGTGAAGGGTACTTGGGTGCTGTCTGCCACTGTCTTTGCAACTTTTCCAAAAATGGAAAACTAGTTCATAATTAAAAAAAATTTTTTCTTTGAGGGGCGCCTGGGTGGCTCAGTCAGTTAACCGTCCGACTTCGGCTCAGGTCATGATCTCACAGTTCGTGGGTTCGAACCCCGTGTCGGGCTCTGTGCTGACAGCTCAGAGCCTGGAGCCTGCTTCGGATTCTGTGTCTCCCTCTCTCTTTGTCCATCCCCCTCCTGTTCTCTGTCTCTCTCTCAAAAATAAATAAACATAAAACAAAGTTTTTATAGGGAGAGACAGATACTCACTTAACTGACCAGCCTTTTCCAGAAGGCAGATCCCGGGTGGTTTCACCCACATGATGGGCTGGACTGGGTGCCCCTGGCTCACTGGCTTTCGGGCTGCTTCCTCCTGGACAGGCCTTGTCCCCCCGCTTCATGGGGCAGGAAATGGCAGTGGACCCGTTGAGGCCTCCAGCGGGAGAGCCAAGCGACCTCCTGGGGATGATTTCCAGCTCGGTTTTGAAGAGCACGGCTGTGGGCCCTGCTGAGAAGTCCTCGCTGCAGAGCTTGTCCAGGTCGGGCATGCTCAAGGCCCTCAGTTCCTGGAGCTTCGAGCGGGATAAGGGCGAGGGCTGGGCGTGGCGCACCGAGGACTTGTTCCTCTTGACAGGAGAGGCTGGGGTCAAGGCTGGGGTGGGAATTCCAGAAGGACTAAGTGATTTCTTTGGGTCCGAGTCAGGGCCCTTGCTACTGGCCTCCACTGGGTTCTGCCGGGAGACTGTCAACGCCGTGCTGGACGGGGACTTGGTCATTTGGGGGATCAGGGTGCTGGCTTCGCTTTGGCTTTCGCTGCAGGAGCTTAGGCTGCGTCTCAGTGACCTTGCTGCTGGGTCACCGGGGTGGCTGAGGCTCCCGGAGGCAATGCTGCCAGATGACCGTCTCCCAATGGGAGGCTTGGAGCTTGCCGACAAAAAAGGAGACACCCCAGACTTGGCCACCAGCCGGTCAGAATTGGCTAGGTTCTCAAAAGACTTGATCCTCTGCTTCACAGAGAAAAATGAGGTAGATTCGTAGTTCTGCTCAGAGTAGTAATGTCTTCTGGTGACTCTGATTTTGTCCGTGACTAGGCAGCTCGTCTCTCGCACTGAAAGGACATCCCCTTCGTCTGTGGTTGGAAGGTTCCTCGATGTCTCCAGGAGGGGCTTGACGCTGTACACGCCCTGTCCGTTAGCCAGGCCAAGACCACCACCTCTGGCTGCCTTGGCCTCAGGGAGGCCCCCACTTGTTGCAGGAATCTGGCTGTCCCGGTAAGGGCGAGCTGGGCTGTGTAGAGCAGGCCCTTCCCGTCCAAAATGGCTTGAAAACTGGGCCGGCATGGAGTAGGTCCTGGTCGCTGGCCTTGGTGTGAAGTACGGATGGTCGTCTGGTGCTGGGCCCACTGGTGTGCCGTTCTTGGTCATCCCGAGGGAGCCTGACACCTGGCTCGTCTTCCCCTGCGAGGAATCCACCTTTCTAGTAGGCAGTTGCGGGGAGGAGGAAGAAGAAGCCAGTTTTGCCACACCAAAAGATCGCTGGGTTTCCTCCCCCTGGGAAGCACGGGATGTGAGTGACGGTGGATGACTTGGGGACGTCTCCCCTGACTGGTGACAGAGCCTGACCTCACTCTTCTGACAGTTGCTCTGGGCCAAGAACCCTCCTAGTCTGTCACTTTCAGCAAGCTTGTCACCACATGCGTTTTTAGGGATTCTTTCGGAAGAAATTTCAACTATTTTCAGCTGGTTTGTTCTTTCTAGGATGTCACCAGTAACTATTCTGCCTCCTTTGTCACCGGTCACCCCGGGTCGGGCTGCTGCTGGTGCTGAATCCATTCGGCTGGCCGCGCGTCGCTCGCTCTGCCCAGGAGGTGGGGCCGCTTGGCCGTCTGTGGCTGTGGGTGCGCCGTTCCCTGAGGCCGCAGGGGGAGCCCTGCTCTCTGGCCCACACTTGGGAGATCTGGGGGTGGGCTCTGAGCGTAAAGCCACGTGGGGTCTACTGCACGCACCCTGCTCAGGGAGAGTCCTGGGGGGGGCGTGAGGCAAAACGAACGCTGTGATGCTCGTTTCGGAAGCTGACAGCTTCAGTGACCCCGGGGCAGCAGGTGGCCTGCTCTCCAGCACGCCCTGGGGGGACCTGGGGGTGGCCGAGGCGTTTTTGTCAGGCTCCTCGTGGTCAGCTATGTGGAACCGGTTTGATGCTCCCTTCGAGAGCATTTTGTGGGAGGTCTGGGGTGAAATGAGGGGTTTCCTGGGGTCTGTCCCACCAGCCTTGGCCACATGAGCGGCAGGGGCCTCGGAAGTGACTTTGCTTTTGCTTTTGATGCTCAGTCTCTTCAGCTTAGGGCCGGATTTGGGTTTCTGACCGTTACTTAAGAGTGTTTCCATGGAGCTTTTTTTAGGTGAGTCTTTATTTTCCAGGTTCACTTTCAGCTGGGGGGAGCTATTAGGCACAGCACCCCCCTTCCTGTGGCTGGAACTCAACCCCTGGCTTTTGGAGTCAGGGCTTCTGGGGGGTGCCACAGGTTGCTCCTTCTCAGTTTTGCCCTGTGAATGCGTCCCTTGGTTATTTTTATTTATTTCTTTAAACCAGGCCATGATGGGCCTCCTGGAAACCATTTTTGGTTTCTGTAGCAAGTCATCCAGCTCCGGACTTTCGGAGATGTGCAGATTCGTCAAAACAGATTCTCCATTCTTAGCGACATGCACACTAAAGGGGGACCGATTTTCGGGTGCGTTGACATTTGTCTCTTGTTTTTTATTTGGGGTTTCGACACCCAGCAAGTCATGTTCGAAACCATTTACCATATTCAGATTGCTGAGAGTGACCGGCGTGTTGTGAAAACGTGTGGCGGCTTGAGGAGGCCGGCCATTCTCCACAGATGAGCCAGCACCGGTGGCGTCCATGGCTGCTTCTCCACACGAGGGCCTGGGGTTCTGTAAAATCCTTACGTCTGCATGAAGTTCATGCTCCTGAGAGCTTATATTCAAGAGAGAAAATGGCTGGGAAGAGTCTGGGGTCGAAGGGCATGTGGTTCCTGGCACAAAGGATGCTCTCTCACACGGGTTTCCCACCACCTGACTCAGGGCGCTGTGCTTTAATGGCAGAACTTTGGCCAACACAGGGCAGGGCGCGGCCTGGTCAGGCGCGTGAGCAGCAGCTGAAGGTGGATTGGGGGAACCATTTGTGGAACAAATTTCAATTTGCTCCTCCTCAGACTCTGTGGTGTCTTCCTTGTGAGAAGATCCCTGAGAACGAGGAGGTGACCAGTTGTTCCTGGCGGAAGCTCGTGGGGCTTCGGTGAGCGATTCAGGGTCAGAAGACGAGTCCTCAGCATCACCATACATGGAGGAGAGAGATGGCTCTGTGCTGTCACCCAGGCCCGACAGGGACATGCTGTCTTCGTGAAAGCTGCTAAAATTTCGAGAGTAGTTGCTCAAAAAGTTTTTATTCACAGTAAAATGTTTGTCAGGGTTAATGGAATCCAAAACTGAAGGCTGGGAGGCCCACTGTGGGGGAGGGGGCTGGCCAGCAGCACAGGCCCTCCTTGGGGTGGGGGTCTGGTTCCCCAGGACTGGCTCAGCATGGTGGGGACTTCCACTTCCAGTGCCTGCTGGAGGCTGACCCTGAGAACGTCCCACTTGACTCAACCGGTCCCCTTTCTGAGGAGACTGAAGTCTTAGTTCAGAAGCATCCAGCTCCTTGATGAGTGTGTCGATGTCAGTTACAGGACTGCCCCCGCTTTCCCTGGGGCAGCAGTGTCCCGAGACACCGCCACACACCCCTTTAGCCTTGTCAGCGGGCGATGGCAGGGCAGGGCTGGCCTGCGGGGCCCTCTCGGACACAGAGTCTGTCCCCTTGAGCAGAGTGGAGCCCGGGGAGTTTGCAGGCACGCTGCCTCCTGTTGCTTGCAGAGCCTTGCTGTGCTGACCGGGACCTGTCTGTCTCTCCTCCTGGGACACGAGGAGGTCTGGAGACAGGACGGCACTAGCTGCACATGCTGCCTCTGCCTCAGGTCCTGCACCCCTGTGGGCAGCTGCCTTCCTGGGCAAGTTGGCTTCTGGGGTGGCCGGAGGGTTGCCAAGGTCACAGTGAGCCTCTGCCATCTTCCCTGGGGAGGTGCTGCGCTCCCGGGCGAGTCTCACATGACATCTGTCCTCAGTCTCAGGTGACACTAGCTCTCCGCGGTCCTCAGGCCGCCTTGCTGGCCCCGTGTCCGTGGAGGTCTTGCTGGGCTCAGAGTGAGCTGCCCCTTTCTGCTCTGGGGTAGGGACGAGGTCTGAGGGGCCGTCCAGTCCTGTGTGGAGATGCGGGGGGGGGGGGGGGCGGGGATAAGAAGGGAGGGAGAGGGAAAATGTGAGAAAATAGAAAAACTCTCAATAAAAAAGAAAGAAAAGGAAAATGAAACAATCTCAAATTTTTGGTCTTTTTTCGGAAAGACATTCCACAGCCTAAATGTAGGCCTCCTTGTCGTTCTGTTTTTGCCTCTGAAATTACAGAATGCTCACATCTGACAAATACCACCCTGCTCTGGACATTCCGAAATAACTCAGACTGGCGGGCAGAAAAACCCTTTGTGTCTGCCCTTTTTTCTCTCTTTTTGGTTATTTTTAAGGATGGGGACACCAGAAACCCTTCCCCTGGTTTCTTCACACCATCCGCTCTGGTGGCAAAAAGCGCAGGGGTCAGGCTGTTCTGTTTGATCCCTCGGCTCTGCGCTCATCCTGCAGGGCCTTCGGGTCTCTGGTTTAGCTCTTGTTATGGGTTTGGCTTCATAGTGGGAGCTGTGAGCCAGAGAGTAAAGTATAAAACAGTCAAGTGATGACCTCTGGGGACTTACTGCTCCGCACAGGACAGGAGGGAGGGGGCTAATTTGGGAAGATGCATGGGACGCCACAGTAGGATGCAAGTCCGCGCTGCGTCTTGGTCGTGTCTTGACTGCGTTCAGAGGACTGGGAGAGCTGGAAGGCCACATTATCTGGGAAGCTTTGACAGAACGTGTCGGGACCTGAGGGGGGTTCTGCGGGGAGAGTCGGGCCACACAGTGATGAGGAGGAAGGTGAAGAAGAAAATGGAATGAAAGCAGAGAAGAGAGTGCATGAAATCTCAGAGGCTCAGGGAAAGGCAATGCGTGCCAGGGATGGTGGGAAATGACGTCATTTCATGAGACGGTTCTGGAGGGGACTTCTTATGAGGCCTGCACACTCCCGGGCTAATCTGTCCACCTCTGGCACATGGCATCTTATAATCGGGGGTGGGGTGGGGGAAGGGCGTAAAAAGAACATTAGATTTGCTGTTTTCTTGGGAACTACGGGTTGCTGTGAAACAGTCACAATGAAAGCACCTAATTTGAGAAGATGGTCTTCCCAAACGTGATATTCACTCCACCTCTCCCCACAAATCTTGTTTTAATTTTTAAATTAATTTTTAATTAAAAATTTTAAAAAATTTAAATGTTTATTTATTTTTGAGAGAGAGAGAGAACAGGGGAGGAGCAGAGAGAGGGAGACACAGAATCCGAAGAAGCTGTAGGTTCTGAGCTGTCAGGACAGAGCCCAATGCAGGGCTCAAACCCACAAACCACCGTGAGACTGTGACTTGAGCCGAAGCTGGACACTTAACTGACTGAGCCACCCAGATGCCCCTCCCACACAAATCATCTTTACTGTATATTCCTTTTCCCAACCGAAGTTCCTATGTCAACAATTAAGAATGAGTTATTAGGACTTAGCACTGTGCTAAGAGTTTTTTGTGCACTTAACTTTCCTGCCAACACTGTGAGGTAGGTCTTGTCACCATCTACTTTGGAACAGGAGGGAACTGAGGCACAGAGTGGTTAAGCAATGGATCCAGGGCCACAGTTTATAGTCAGGGGTCACCTGGGGAGGGGGCTCCATAGCCCACCCTGTTATCGAAACCCTGATTGCATGGCCTCTGTGTGGACAGCACTTGGCAACAGCAAGGTCGGCCCATTCAGACACACACGGAGACCCCCGTGGAAGGCGAGGGACTTGCCAAGTCCCTCGAACCCACAGGCTCCTGTCCTTCTTTGCTCTGCCTTTCTGAACTCCCTTCAGAATGACTTTCCTGCTTCTGCTGGTACCAACTACAGGGAAAAGTGGCAATGAGACAGAAGGTGGGGATTTAACAGTTGTTCTTCAGATTCATTTGCTGAACAAACCCTAAATTTTCGTTAGCAATTTGACTTTATCGCAAAGCATGTAACTTAAAAGCGTTTTGAGGGAGATTAAATGGCGTAGAGGCAGTCCTTCATGGCACGTTTCAAAATAATCCTTCACTTGCAAATCCCCAGAGGCAGAATGTTGCCTCAATCATGGCATGAGACGGGGAGGAAGGGCAGCAGCCTCTGTAAACGATGTTGCAGGCACAGGAGGACACGGAAGACATCGGTGCAGTCTGCGAGCTAGAGCGGCTCACAGCTGTGTGGAGATGGACTCATTAAGTGTTTAGGACGGCCCGCCAGGGCCAGCGCCAGTCGTGCAGGCCAGGAGCACCTTGTGACCTCAGCACATTGCTCAAATATGATATTCTATGGACGTGTGAGGGAAAAGACAGTTCTCAGGGCATCTGATTTCATGTAAGCAGAGTGTTGAGATTCTGAAGGGCAGGAACACCTCTGTGTCATCTCATGACTTATTCACTAAGGCACACGTCACAAAACAAGAGTGTCAACCGACTGAAAATGGGTGCATTCTATGTGGAATTAAAACTATGAGTTTAGGCACAATGATCTAGTAAAGTTGCTAAATGCAGATGCTTTTAGATATCATTTATCTGTGTAAAAGTCCCCCGGCCCCCAAGTTCTCCACATGTAACATTTGTATAAGGGTAACTTCCGCCTTCCCATCTTGAAGCTTAACAAGCAATAAAATAACCTTACCTGTCCCGGGCTGCACCGGTGCAGCGTCTGGCAGGTTCTCTGTGCAGTGGCCAGCATCTGGGTGGGGCGGGGCCCTGGCTGGCCCCCAGTTGGCAGGGGCATGGCCATCCTCAACGGTCAACTTCCCCAGAGATTCCTGGTGCAATGACAATCACAAGTCACTGTCGTCAGCTTTCAGGTTTTCTGGGCCCTAAGACCTCACACACAGAGAAGAGCTGGTTTGGGAAATTTCAGAGAGCCCTGGGCGAGGAGCCACAAGATCCAGATTCTGGGTGTCAGATCCACTAGAAATTATATGAACTTGTCATTCTTCCTAAGCCTCAGTTTTCTCAACTTTGAAATGTGGGTGATCAGGGAAATGCAGATCAGAGTCACACCCACGAGGGTGGCTATAATCAAAAGCAGAAATAACAGGTGTTGGCGAGGATGTGGAGAAAGCAGAACCTTGTGCACTGCTGGTGGGAATGTGAAATGGTGGAGCCGCTATGGAAAATGCTATGGAGGTTTCTCAAGAAAATAAACATAGAACTACTATACGATCCACAAATCCGACTTCTGGGTTTATGCCTGGAAGAACTGAAAGCAGGTCTCTAAGAGGTATGTGTACTGCCATGTTTATAGCAGCGCCATTCACAATAGCTAAAATGTGGATGTAGTTCAAGTGTCCATTGATAGATGAATGGATAAGCAAAATGGGGACGCTGCATAAAATGGGATATTACTCAGTCTTAAAAAGGAAGGAAATTCTGATCCATGTTACAACAGGGATGGACCTTGTGGACATTATGTGGCATGAAGTCAGCCAGTCACAAAAAGACAAAACTGTGTGATTCCACTTATATGAGGTACTGAGGGTAGTCGAAATCAGAGACACAGAAACCAGAGTGGTGGTTTCCGGGGGCTGGTGGGAGGGGGGCATGGAGAGTTATTATATAATGGATACAGAGTTTCTGGTTCACAAGATGAAAAGAGTTCAGGAGATGGTGGTGATTACTGCACAACATTATGAACAAATTGATACCACTGAGCTGTACACTTTCATGTTATGTGTATTTTACCACAAAAGAAAAAATGGGGGGAAAAATCAGGGATAAGACTTGCCCTAACTCACAGTTTTAAGTAGAAGATGAGTAAATGAGAAAAACATTATAGAAACAACATACAGCCCACAAAAGGCTATACAGACGTAGGTATTATTGTCTTTATACAGTATGGTGATATCCCAAGACTGTAAGATCGGCATCTCAGTTTGGTACTTAGGGCTAGGACTCATCCGGATAAATGAAACTGACATGTAATATTTCAAAATTTCACTTTAGCCAAATGTCAATTACTTCATCTTCCTTTCTTCTATCTAAAACCTACTGTAAAAAAATAAAATCGCACAACAAACCCACCCAGAAGTTAAATCAGATTTGAAATTCACCCTGAGTTAAGGAGTCTTCATAAAGTGGCCCACAGGTGGCAGCAGAGAGAGGTGAAATGGATAGTGTCTTTCAGCCGCTCTTGTATAAAAACCATTTAGTATCTGCTGAGGGAAATCTGCACAGGGTTTGAGTTGGTTAATTTCTATTTAGCAGTAAGGCATAAATGTAATATAAGACAGCAAAAGAAGTTTGGAATTAGATAGAGGTGTGGTGGTACAGCACTGTGAAGGCACCAAGCACCACCGACCTGTATTCTAAAATGTTTCATTTTGTGTTATGTGACGTTCATCTCAATTTGAAAAGTATTTTATATAAATATAAATATACATAAAATATATATATTTTATGTATAAATAAAACAGCAGAAGACAACTTTGCCAAAGGTTTTTTTCTTTTTAAGCTTCCAATGTTTGAGGGCAAATACTTAACGGCGATGCATTTTTTTTTAAGTTAGTTTGTTTATTTTGAGAGAGAGAGAAAGAGAGACAGTGTGAACGTGCTTGCGTGTGAGCAAGCAGGGGAGGGGCAGAAACGGAAAGAGAATCCCAAGCAGGCTCTGTGCTGTCAGTGCAGGGTCTGACTTGGGGCTCGATCCCATGAACCATGAGATTGTGACCTGAGCCAAAATCAACAGTTGGACGCTTAACTGACTGAACCACCTACACACGGCATGAATGGCAATGCATTCTATCTTGTTTCTCACGTATACATGAAATCATATTTTTGAACTAAATTTTTAATAAGAAGAATTAAACTGTGCAAAAGTTTAAACGCTTCTCAAAATTCTTATTGGGAATACTCATTCACAATGACAAAAGCTCTTATTTTGTAGATATAAACTATTATGAACCAAACCCATGATTTATATAGTTATCCAAAACTGGTTGATGGTACTTTTTAAAACAAGGGGTTAACCCATTAGCTGAACATTGCATTTTAAAACACATATGCTAGTTGGAAGTAGTAACATATTTTAGGAAGACAAAAAAAGATGTGTTTCTACTTTTTCTATATGGTTAACAAAAATCCCTTCTGCCTAATATAGTTTTTATGACTTCATATCCTGGGTCTGTTTACACATATGTTTGTATAAACCACTTGAACATGCATCTTTATAAATATGGCCTTACAATCACCTCAGAGGGAAACTATTTATGTTGAGATCGCAAACATTAGTTTCTTTTACTTGCTCTCCTTGCTTAAGTGGAGGTATATTGATTAAAATCAAGCAACTTGAGGGGCGTCTGGGTGGCTCAGTCAGTTGAACATCCGACTTTGGCTCAGGTCGTGATCTCATGGTTTGTGGGTTTGAGCCCTGCGTCCTGCGTCCTGTGGGTTCTGTGCTGACAGCTTGGAGCCTGGAACCTGTTTCAGATTCTGTGTCTCCCTCTCTCTCTGCCCTCCCCCGCCTGCATTCTATCTGTGTCTCTGTCCCTCAAAAATAAACAAACGTTAAAAAAATTTTTTTTAAAGAATCAAGCCATGACAATTCTGGACTGTTCTATATATGTGTAATCAAGTTGTAACATAAATAATAGTGACTTGCATTTAAAGTGGTGCATTATAAGTTTCTTTTTTTTTTCTTTTAGATTTTCTTTTTAAGTCCTCTCTACCCTCAATGTGGGGCTGGAACTCACAACCTCGAGATCGAGAGTCACATGTTCTACCGACTGAGCCTGCCAGGCACCCCAGTGCATGGTCAGTTTCTAAGTGCATGTATGCCCAATTTGTCACGTGATTCTCACAATAAGGGTACAAATAGCTTTGATTACACATAGTCGCCGTAGAAAATCTGAAGAAATAAGGATCGCACAGAACCTCATCAGCTGGAGAGAATCACTGTTAACCTGGGTGATGGTCACTCCGGCTCTGAGAGATAATCAGGGCAGAGAGCACGATCTCTCCTCAATGGTCCAGACAACTGTGCCTCACAAAGAGTCAACGACTTGCCTCAACCAGTCAGTGGACCAGACCCAGCGTTCTCCTTCACCAGCCTAGCACTGCCCTTCCCTCATCAACCATGGCCCCGTGTACAGGTAAGAGAGTGATTTCATCTTTTGGCAGAATGATCTATGACTCAACACCTGGGCATGTTCCCCCAGCAGCCTTTGCAGCCTGTTTCTCCCACCATTCCCCCTCTTCCAGGCAGGCTACCCTCTGCTTCCTAACACACTCCACAGTCACTCACACAAAAGTCACTGAGATCCCAAGTGACTGAGAGGAAACCAATTACCTTCTCCACAGTTCCAGCGGGATGAAAACCAGTCCTGGTCTCTCTGCCAGAAGTGGCCCGGCCACATGGGTCATCGGCTCCATCAGTCAGGTTTACAGTCTCAGAGTTGCTGGGCTTGGCGTCCGCCTCGGGCCTCTTGTGATGTGGGCTGACCCTGGCCACTGGCTTGTGCCTGGAGCCCAGGTTGTCATTCTTCTGCTGGGGGGACCTGGAGGCACCTGTGCTCACCAGACTCTGGGTGCCCACATCGGCTCTGTATTCCAATTTGGGGGAACTCCTCGATCCTGAGAGTTCCTTCTTCCCTGAGCGGCCAGGCCCACCCTTGGGGGCCGCTGCAGAGGCCAGCAGGTGGGCTGAATGGGAAGGAGTGTCCCCCATGCCCTCTGGGACCCTCTCCTCTAAGTCCAGCGAGCTGCCAAGGAGAGGCACTGAGGAGGCCTTGCTGACCAGGGTTTTCTGGGGATGGTCCTCCTGGCTGTTGATACTCATGACCTTGGAAGAGGTCATCAAGACCTGCCTACAGTCATCCTCTGGCAGAGACCTGCTGGGACCAGAGAGGGTCCCTGGGAGGGAAATGCAGTCCCCTTCGCCGTCGAACTCTTCCTCATCGCTGGCGTCGTCCCCGTCATAGCAGCCCACCCTCCTTTGGCGGACGAGAGGGTTTCGGGGCGCCTGAGGGCTCCCAGGGAGACTGGCTTGTCTGGCAACCGTCACCTGCTTGTGGAAGAGCCCCGAGGCCCGGTGGCTTCCTAGAGACACGAGGCTGTTGGCCCTGGCTTTTCCTGGTTCCTTGTGAGCTGGTGGCGATGGGGAAAGAAATCATCAAATGAGACAGAGTTTCCCGTCTGGCCTAATGTGACAGCTCAACCCCCCTCATTACACATGAGCACCCCCACATTCACAACTGCCACCTGTTCCTCTGGCCACTGGACACCAGGCTTAGACGACAGGGCTTCTGGGGATTTGCAGAGTGACAGCTCCTTTTCCTACTGGCCTCTTGTTTAAAAATGTCTTTTTTTTTTTTTTTTTTACCTCAATCTCTGGATTGTTTAGTTTGAACATGTATGCTGCCTGGAGACAGAAATGTTTAATCCATCAACACCCACGATGCCTAATACACTGGGGTTCATGCTAGATGCTGCCATTGCGAGCTCCTCTTGGGGAGGACGCCCGGAGACCAAGAAGCCCTGCGCTCCAGACCTTATCATGTGAGGCCCCCCCTTCATCACAGGGGGCCCTTCCTAACAGGCAAAGAGCGAGGGCTGGGTACAGGGGCATATAAGCTCCTAGAACATGGTACAGGGAGCCTGAGATGATACTCTCTGTAAGTTCCCACCGGGGAGAAGGGGAAGGCTCGTTTGCTCAGCAAACTCTTCGCATCTTGCAAGATGAAAGAGAAATTACACATGCTTCCGCCTTGAAATGTTTCTAT